>JAWNNI010000033.1:4527500-5766250 GCA_035043065.1 Hirtodrosophila confusa | reverse complement strand
TGAAGCGGAAAGCGTTGGGAGCGTTTGCCATTACCACAAGGCAGGGCAGGTAGCGGGGCAGGTAGCGGGGTAACGATGGCCACACAACCACATATGACACTTGTTAATGCAACAACAACAACAACAACAACTAAAACAAATATAACAACAACAACCGATGACGAGCAGAACATGAAGCAATGCTGGAACGAATGAAGCAAAGGGGCGACCATTTCACATACAACGTAAAGTCTACGCTAGTTGAAGACAATTCTTGTCAGTATTTTGCGACATACATATACAGGACAGCTGTCAGAGCAAAGGCAGGACAGAGCGAGAGGGAGAGAGAGAGAGAGAGATGGTGAAACACACGCATACCAATAAAAAGAAACGAAACGATAGGACATTTGGAATCCTCATTGCAACGAAAGTGATTTTAATAATAAATGAAATTTTTTTTTTTTTATTTATTTTTTTCTTCTTACTACAACACACGGGCAACAACAACAACAGCAACAGCAACAGCAACAGCGCAAGCTGACAAACTCCATAAGGAGCTGAAGCTGGGAGTTGGAGGACAGAACATGCTGAACATGAACATGAAGATGCCAACGTTGTTGTCCTTGCATAGTTCTGGGCGCACACCAGCTCCACAAAGGACACTTGCTCTCGTGTTCCCGTTTTAGTGCTCTTCTGTGTGGCAAAAGTTCCTTTACTCTTACACTGCACACTCAGCAGAAATAATCAGCATGAAAAGAAGACAAGTGTAGCTCAAGTTGAGTATGTCCAATATGTCAGTAAATGGAAAGTTGTTTTCAAATTATTGACAGCAGTTATGCATATCAGGATCATCATTTGATTAGCTGACCCTCTGAAACTAGTTTCGATTCAGTTATTTTTCCTAACAAGCTGGCTTGCCTTTAATTGTATCTTGTGTATTTATTTAAGCATATCTTTATTTTCAGCTATTCTGACCTACTCTATCTGGGCATCTTTCTATATTCCCTTGACTTTCTCTAACCCACAATTTATCACTGCTGCTGCCCGATCAAATTTCACAACTGGGCGCATATTTCAAAAAATAATTGGCATCCAAACAGTCGGCTAATTATTCTCAACCAGGAAACTAATCTCAGACTTTGTAATCAATTTGTGGCCTTTTCGTGTTCTGCGCGTGTTCCGCGATACGCTTAAAAATTAATAGCTTACCTCAAAGAGCACAGTCAAAATTCATAATTATACTTTGTACAAGTGCATGCTGGGGTTGCTGGGGGGATGTGGAGGAGGGTTGAAGTGGATATAGGTATAGGCTCACATTGGGTTTGTGGTGCGTCTCCTTGCCCTCTTCTTGGGCAGCGACCATAACTCATAAACATAAATTTTAATTAGAAAACAAATGAAAGCGCAAAGTGTCGTTCATTCTACAAAGTCTGAGCCGAGCTCTGTCCATGGTCTTGGCAACGGCAGTAAAAGCGGCCACAGAGCATTAGGAAATGGCTTAAATATCACGTAACACTAGTGTACAGCATTTAAGAACCCGCTAAATCCGAAAATGGTTTCGATGGTTCCGAGTTTGTTATTTATTGTAGTAAAGAAAGAAACATATTCCAGCAAGCTTAGTCATTTTAAATGAGGAAGAATGCTCTAGCCGAGAACGAGGAAGACCTGATAATCCCAGGCACAAACAGCTCAGCGGCAGTGCAAGCAAGCAGAGCATTTACAGTAGCCGCGTAATAAACTAATCCTCCTAGTTACTAATAACTATGACCAAATAAACCAACACTCTAGTTGCTATAATGAAAGGCTAGCGAACCATCCAAACCCTGTAGCCAGCAGACTGAATAGAAGACCCCGCAACAGAAGGTTGAAGCGCGTCTACTCAAGGGAACTCCCCAGTAGAAGAATCCTCTACCTTTTTTATTTTGTCTCCCACACTTGTGTAAAGCTAATCTTTAGTTAACATCTACTAACTCTGGGGTTATTAAGCCCTATACCATGATTGGGTAAGATCGCAAGGTGCCCATCGTTACCACTATAAATATATAAAGATACACAAATGTAATAGCTTTGCATAAAAACAAACAAGGCCCGAGCATCTATGAAAATGCTTTCAAAGCACATTAAAGCTTCCCCAAAGCTTGCTCAAAGTTAAGTTGCCTGAAAGCTTAAAGCTTCCATAACCGGCTACAATTTGACACTATGCTGTTCTCGCTCTAACTTTTGTATTTCGCCAGCAAGGACTTATACTTTCGCGCACTGTCATTGGCAGTGACAGTAAATTTGATTATAAATTGAGAGTTATAGTTGTGTGCAATCTAATGTACACTACCAAGTTCTTGACTGATTAGCCACTGAGTTGAAAGTACATTAGTAGGCTTAGATTGCCATATCAATAAATGAGCAAATACCGTGTTGAATAAACTCTGTTGTCAAAGTCAAAAGTACACAAACGCACAAGTTGTTGACATCCGCAATAGAACACCAACTGTGTTACTTAATAGCCGGGCATTTGTTTGTAATAAGGGACAGCCACAGGACTAAACGTGTGACAAAAGCTGTGGAGAGCTCTTTCAAATAGAACCAACATAAGCAAAAATGCGACCACAATCGATGTCCTCTCCGCTGCGGGGCACTGGACAGCGGGGCTGTATGACAAAGGGACTACGGCCTTGCCTTTGATGTGGCTGGGCCACAACAGGGCCAGGGCTTCTGAGGCTTGGCAACTTTTTGCGCTTGAAAGTAACAAAGGGGGGGTTGGCCAGGGTCTCCTGATTATAAGCCACATTAATGCACAAACATGCGCCTGCAAAAAGGTTCAACTGTGAAACTCTAAAAACTCTCGCAGCGAAAAGTAAAAGACGAAACGGCATAGATGATGGGCCACTAAGACAGAAGCTGTATGTAGTTGAAGTTGGGTTGCGTTTTGTTTCGTTTCGTGTAAGGATTCCATTTTGGGGAGGGTGGGAGCCTCAACGCTGTGGAGGTCAACAGTTTTAATTAAAACAAAACAAGCAGGATGAGCTTCCATTAACAGGACGACCCTTGAATACACTTTTATTTCTTACGATTTAGATTTAAACATTTGCCTTTGCAACTCTGAAAGTTGGATTTTCCGAAATCGCTTTCGGCATAAATGGAAACTAATGTGAAATTTTTAACGTTCTAAATTAACTTTTACTAAATATTTATAGATGATCAGCTATTTCAGGAGAAATTTTATTGAAAGTACTCGCTGATTCGGAAGTGGAATTAAGAATAGGTCCTTTGCGATTTTCAGAGCACCAATTCTTGCGATTTGAAAAGTAAAAAAAAATATTGGGAGTTTGTCTGATTATGTTATACCCAATAACATGGCGTTCCAGATGTGCAGCTTGTAATACTTAAACTTTACTCTCCTGCTACACACCCGTTTAGAAATCTCTAATACCCTTCTGCAAAGTTAGGGTAATGAGCCGACAACGCCGCAAGTTAGAGGGAGTGCGCCTATAAATAAATAATGTATGGACTGCGTGCGGAAAAAAGAGAGAGAATCGCGGATAGCCAAGGAGCAAAAGCAGAAGCCATAAATGAAATGAAGCGCAGTGTGGAATGAAGATGTGGTGTTGGTCATGAGCTCAGTAAAGAAATGTAGACGTTTTCAGGTTCTTGGTCTCCAAGCCAAATGTGCGGAAAATGTGACGGTCAACAAATTATCAAAAAAATAAATCAAATTGCACGATTTGTCGACTAGGAGATGCCCTGTACCCTGGTCTGAAACTTAACTCACACTTCAGCGTTAATACAATACAATGTTTTTGGATTAATTGCTTATTTGTTCAGATGCGGACGTAAAAGAACAAAATTTAAAAGAACTTTGATTCCAAGACGGTCGAAGTTGAGCTCGGCTAATCGAGAATAAATATAATTTATAGCGTCAGACGTTTTTTTGCTGCCTGTTACATACATTAAAACGTATTCATTATATCCATTTCATAAATATTTGATGGGTACAGGGTATGATGGGGGGAAAAACCAAGCGCGGGCGTTGGGCAAAAGTAAAGCGCGAAACAAGTGCTAGAAAAGGGAGCTTCAAGTGAACAGCTGTGAACTTCAACGCCCACCGCGTGGGTCAGACGTTTAGCTAGAAGGCAAAGTCAAAAGAAATAACAAACAACAACAACAAGAGAAATAGATACGGAAGCGAGCACAAAAAACCTGGCCTACAAAATGGCCAAAGTGAAAAACGAGGTAAAATATTGTCTCGTCTGTTGCTAAATTTATATTATAGGATGCCCTTCAAACGAAAGAAGTTTGGGTAACGAGATGTACGAGTCTGTGATGCGGGTAAACTAACTAAGAGAACGGAAAAGCGATCAACTGATATTGCTTACAGTGAATAAATATACAATGTCTTGGAACAGAAAAGTTTAGAAAAATGAAAGGAGCTAAGTAAGCCCAGGTCTTAAGAGCACTTGTCAACATTTCGATCTCGAATAGGCACCTGATACACTTAGTTACATTTACTGATATATTTAGTCGTCCTTTGTAAGAAATAAATATTTAATATAGTTTTTTTGGGGACCATAATTTCCCTTGGAAATTTTTTTAAGAAATTTTAAATATCCCAAACATCTCCTCAGTTTCGAAAATCTCGTGTTCTGACATTTCTTTTGAGTCACGCAATAGTTTTTAATATAATTAAGTATGTGAAAAGTATTTTTTTAATCTCGAAATGTATAATTTGTCATTGCTGTGTTCCCACAATTTTAAATATAACGTTTAAAAGGACGTATAAATGGAAAAAAGAAACAAATAAGGAAATAAGAAAATATAAAATATTGTAATCAAATTGTGTGTGTTGCCAGGAATTCGGAAACCGCAAGATAGCTAAAAAAAAGCTCAAGAACCACGTCTGAGTTTTCCCAGACATTCAAATCTAGATATATGTCTTGTCCGACCTTAGAAGCAGCATAGATGAAAGCTTATAAAAAGAGTTGATAAGTATTAGAAATCAATATGTTGTATGCTAAATTGTGAATCAGTAAATCTGATGATTTTATCAGTGCCACTGATTGATGAGCTCAATTGCCAGGTCAAAACTTCAGATGCCAAAGGCTACTAGGTAGCCAAGAGGTCAATCCATGCCAACAAAAATGAAGCTATCAACTTATGCGTTCGCATACAGTTACTTAGATATTTTGTTGCCCGTTTCCAAGGAGCAAACGAGCTGCGACGAGCAGGACGAAAAGCAGACATTGAAGTGCCTGTGTGCCGCTGTTGGGCTGAGCCAAAGTCTGAGCCTCAGTCTGGGTCAGGGGCTGGGCAGGTTTGGGATGGCTCGGACTGTTTGGCTGGCTGTCCCACTGTTTTTGCCCTTGCCTATGAAACCTTTTGCCATTCATTTTGGTCAACTTGCACTTGGCGTCGCCGTCGTCGTCGTTCTCATTCAGCCAGCTCCCAGCCAGAATTTTTTCTCTTCTCTTTTTGTTGCTCCTTTTTGTGGCTAAATACAAAGGCGGCTGGTTTTTCTGCCTGTTCCTTGTTATTGTCCTTGTGGTTGTTGCTGTTGTTGTTGTTGTTGCCACTGCTCTAGTCCGCAAGTAGCAAAAGTCTGGGTCTGAAACTGGGTCTGGGGTTTGGGTTATGGGTCGGCTTTTTGTGTGCCGGCCCGGTTGTTAGTTGCATGAATATGAAGTGGTCTTATAATCCACACCAAACAACAAAATGACCCAAGTGCGAAATTAAAAGGCGAAAATGTGCTGAGGGGCGGCGGGTTGGGGCGCTGCGCGACGTGCTGACTGCAAATGGACGAACGCCCGTTTTGTTGTTGCCATTTCATGAAGACGTTAGGCCGGAAGGCGAGAATGTACAAGTATGTGACACAAAAAGCGGGCAGTTAATGTTTATGCCAAAGGACAAGACAGGACAGGAGAGGACAGGACAGACCAGACCCCATTCCCCATTCTCCACTGCCCACTCCTCAAAACCCTTTGCCTCTGCCGCCCTACTATAACACTTTTCATTTTAATCACAGTACTCATATTATTGTTGATTGAGGTAAGCTAATTGCTTAGCTGCATCAATCAATTGAGCTGGACGAAAGGATGGGCTGTCCTGACAGTCAATCAGACTGCGGCAAATCAAGTAATGACCGTAAGCTCTACTGAATTGATCATACAGCAGCAGCTCCTACTTCCGCTCTGAAGAACCTGCTCCTGTTAACAGCAGCATAACTTTGCTAACTGTTATTAACATTCGCTCAACATGTTATTACTGCGCTCGCGCAGTATCCCAAAGAGAGTAACAGCGGCTGTAGCAGTGCTCTCCTTGCTCTATTTATGGCTGGGTGTGAAACTTGACTGAACGTTGCGGCCAATCAAAATAAATATGGCCAACGCGAGCCTATTAAGTTGGCTAGCATTTCTGCTGTAAAGCGTGGCAGCTGCGCAGCTGGCACTGACTGTCTCTTACATCGCAGACCCAAACAGCGCTCTTATATCCATGAACATAGACCAAATGCTTACGAAGTGTGTTTATGGCAAGGCAAATTCGGAGTGTTATGAGACTTGTTGCTAATAAGTATGACAGAATTTGTATGAGGTGTGGGACAGACCAAGTAGGCTAAGAAGTGAAACCCATGAAATCATCTAGCTGTGATAAAAGAAAGAAGTCAATCATCTTTATAATACCAAAGCCAATAGAAAACACATGTCAATCGCACCACATCAGAAATGAACATCATGAATATTGTACTGGAACACTTATAATCGCCCCTCGAGCAAGCAATCGAGTTTGACTTGCATAAAATCAAAATACTGTTATACCAACAAGTTGCATGAGTCATAACCAAAGGGCCTTTGTAGTAAGATATAATGCTTTCACCTACGATGATCACATAATCAAAGCTTGAATGCCCCAAGGCAGCGTTATATGGCATATCCCTTACGTCGTTCTTCGCGACATCTTACAGCGATGTATCTGATCCATTTGCACCATGGAGCACCATGGTATATTAAGAATGAGAACTTGTAAAGGGACCTGAATATAAAAACTGCAAAAGATGAAAAAGCGAAATATCAAACTAAGTTATCATCGCATCCAAGCCAACATGCCCAATCGCCATATCGAGTTTTTTTGTCAATCTCGAAAGAACAACGGAATGTCCTTCAAGCCCAGCACTTCAAACTTATGGCCGCCGAATCTATATATGTACACTTTTGTTAAACAAATTGCTAGACGTATTTATATTATGATTTGAGAACCTATAAACAGTACGTTAAGTAAGATAGGAAAAATTCAATAAGTTAATCAAATTTCTTGTAAGTATAAAATTAATAAGGAACGGCTGTATTCGGCGTTCCGAAGATAAATACACTTTCAGCAATGATTTTCATACAGCTTAATTATCGACCAATTTTTTCTATGAGAGCAATATGAGATAGTGATGTATAGTCCTACCAAATTTGTTGAGCTTGCATGAGACATATCGACACTTCGATTTGGTGTTTGTTGAATTTTTTTTTTTTCGAAAATAGCCCTTACACATTTTCGAAAATTAAAATTTTGAAAAAATTAAACCTTGAAATCGTACTTTTAATCGATTGCATAAAAATAAGTATAAAATAATAATTCCAAACTTTATCATGGTACAAATTTAATAAATTTCAAACTGTAAAATTTTAAATACCACAAAAGCTCTACTTCCTAGATTACCAAGTCCCTTAACTTTTTCAATACCTAACCGATTTCCATATGCAATGTCTTTTTGATCATGTGTTGTGCTGTTTATTGGCTTGGCATATCAGTTTTATAAATATTCAAAAATAAAAGTTTTCAGTTTTTTTGAGATTTTTGCATGTTTTGAAAAAAAAGAATATTTTGAAACTTATATCTTAATTATTTGCTCATCAAAATTAGTTTTAAATGCCATTTTTACTCCCTGTACCCATAAAATGGGTAAAAAGGGGGTACTAAGTCTGTGCAAATGTATGTAACAGGCAGAAGGAGACATCTCCGACCCTATAAAGTATATATATTCTTGATCAGAATCAAAAGAGATTTCGATTTGGCCATGTCCGTCTGTCTGTCCGTCTGTCCGTCTGTCCGTCTGTATGAACGCGTCGATCTCAGCAACTATAAGAGCTAGAGACACCAAATTTAAAATGTAGGTACCTGTATAGCATACGCAGATCAAGTTTGTTTCATATTTCAGATATCTCCCCCCGTTCCCCCGGGGGATTGGATGTTTTAGACCTGGGTACAGGGAGTTTCGTAGTCGGGTATACTGGACAATAGCATTCTTACTTGTTTAACTATTATTTTTAATACACGTTTATTTTTGCATTTCAACTTTGTATTTTCAATTGCAATATTGAAAGAGCCCTTTTAGACAATTCAATTGATTTGCAAATCTGTCCAAAAGCTTCAGTGTCAACAGATATTGAGTATGTTGAACTAACAGTTGGATGGTGCTGTACAGTTGTATGTTATGTAAAGTAACATGCTGTTAAATTACACCGCCAAATATTTCGCAATGCCGAAACTTTGGGACAAAAATCCAACAAACCTATCAACTGAAAAAGCTCACCAAAATTTCACTGTTTAAGGGAAAATTTCGGAGGGAAATTTTTAAAGTTACCAACAGGGAATTTACTGCTGTTTAATTTTAGCTCCAAATTGAAACATGCAACTTAAGCACTTGGAGCACAAGTTATTAATGGAAACGTTTATTAAGGGGCATGCCGCTTTGCTGGCTGGAGGAAGGTGGTTGGGTGGTGGGTGGTGGGTGATGCGTTGCATGTTTTTGCTTGCTGTAAAAGCCAAAAGCTATCACGCATATTACGGCGGCTCCTTCGGTTGATACAACTAGCAAGGACTGCTAGGATAACTCCATTGTGTATAATAAATTTCCAATTATGATTGGTCGACTGTTTTCGGCTGCAACTGCAGCAGCCTTCAAAATTTGCCCCATCCAGTTGTGTCTCTGTGGTGGAAATTTATACGCTGAGCAAATTGGATTAATTATGAAACCATGAAAATTGGGTTAATTCCTTTCGGTTAAATAATTGCCAAGCATTTGCTGGCCATTGAACTCAGCTGTCACTGCATTTGCTTCGCACTCCTGCAAATCCAGCTGTATTTTCCATTTTGCCCATTTTCCACATTTTCCAACTTTCAGACCCACTTTACATTCACCAACTCGAGCCCGTATACGGCCTTCGCACCGGCTTTGGCTTCCAGTTGCATCCGGACACGTGCCACGACTGCAATTACAATGCGTTAATAAAAACAAATGAGTTTCACGCGGCGATCAGCTGCCATTTAATGTAATTATTTTAATACAATCTACAATTTGGCTCATTTAAATGAATGTGGCTACCAGCTACCAACTACCAGTCACCAGTTGTCAGTTGCCAACTCCCCACTTCCCACTCTCCAGGCCCAGTTTTTATTTACCCAGGCCACCTGGCACACCCTTCCCAGCTGCTCTTCATGTTACACGTGTCGTTGTGTGCTTAACTGGCATTTATTATTTGATTTGCATAAGTGTAATTAATATTGCGCAGGACAGCAGAAAACACTACGGGTACTAAGTAGTTGGGGGGCAACGGGCGCCTGTTAAGCTCGTGAGAAACACAAAGAAGACCGCAATCCGAACAGGACCTTTCCTGTTCATCTGTAGGACAGATACTTTTACATACAATCAAATACTTAACTTTCACATGGTTATTTACTTATTTACTTATCCTTTTATTAGACATGTTAGTATAGTTCAACAATGCTCAGTATATATAGACAGACGTAGTCAAGGAGACATATAACTTAACTTTGACCCATTGGGACATATTATTTACTGGCCAAAGCAGAAAAGCCAAGGACATTACATGTCAACTTATTCATTAAGAAACGATCACAAAGGTTGGAAACATATCAAACGAAAATAATTGGTAGCATTGGTTGAAAAGTAAGAAAATGCGGAAAGTTTCTTGATGTCCAGGACTGAAGATGAAGAGGTATTTAATGTCTGATCAGACAGGACGGGACAGAGACACTTTTTAAGTTGACTGGGGTATTCAAAAAAGGGAGATTAGTAAGCTCTTGTCTACTTTCAAACGAAGGAAGAAGTCTGGAAGAGTTCTTATTTAGTCCACGAAGAGCAAAGCTTAAAAATTGCTCCTGACTCGAATCGACCTTGAAACTTTATAGTGTAATAAGGTTAAGCACACATTTAGTCTTTTTCGAAATAGCAGACTTATGGTAGCTAAAATTTAATATTCGGTCTAGAAAGCTTCATATTTAACAACTAGAATGTGTAGTTTACATTCCGAACACAGTTTCAGAAAGCCAAAACGATTGCAATTCCTTCGGAAATGGGAAAATATATAGAAAGCAATTCGGAATAAGGCCTGATAAATTTATATTTATTTAAAAAATGATTTACCGAGTATATTAGGAACAATTTACTTTTTGATAATCTAAAGAAACACACTTATGCAAAGAAATAAAGAAAATCCCTCTATAAGGTACATAGTACCACGAAAATATCCCCAGCCATGAGCAATAAATTCGGTGGCGCCATCTATTGTTTTCACAGTTGGTCGCAAGCTTTCAAAAGCTTTAGCTGCACTTCGAGTTCTGAGCTTGCGAAAAAGTTATTCAACTTAACAGTGCATCGGCCTTAGAACAGTGCGGTGAATGGTTTATTATGAAGTTGAAGGTTTGCAATGATGTTGTAAATGCTACTTACCGTATTTAAAAAGCTTGTGGTTATTATAGGGGCTAATCCGGTATTTGAACTCAGTGGCTGCACTAAGTAAAATATTTAAACCTTATCCGCAGCTATAAATAGCTTATTTGGAGTAATTTCAAATATCTTTAAATATTATTACTCAACTTGTTGCATCAGCAATATAATTGGTGTTACTTCTATATTTTGCAGATTCTTATCGAAATAAAATAATTGGATTGTCTTTGCCTATCCGAAGTAACTTGAATCTCTTCTATCTCCAATCTTGTTTGCTTTGCTTTCTATACCCTTGCAGAGGATGTTATTAATTTGCTATGTGTAACCCATTGAAGGCGACGTTTCCGACCTCAGTAAGTTTTATCAAAATTCGGTTATTATAGTTTATAGCTGCCATAGGAACAGACGGATGAAAAATGAGTTTTCGTATGGAAAACTTTTTTGTTTATACAGATATTATACATATATAGTTTGCTTGGATGTGATCCAAATCGGATGACTATACAATATAGCTGCCAAAAGAAGAAAATCGGTCAATAATTGAGCTTTTGCATAGAAAATATGGCTGCAAGGGTGCACAGGAGTTTCCTTCTTTTGATGTAACTCTTAAATGACCTGACTAACATTTCATCAATTAAATAAAATAAAAAGAAAAGCCATAAAACAAATAGGTACGAGTAAATGGATTTAATATCTCTTGTCACAGAACCCCTCCCCACTCCCCCATAATCCCCCCACCACATCTGGCCAGCTCATTTGCAATCTTTATTCATAGAGCGTCGGTGACGTTGTCAACCCAATTATTTGGTTATTAGTTATTTATGAAGCTCCCGCCGTTGTATTCGTGTAAGCTGCTCAACTGGCCAGTTCCAGTACCAGTTTCAGTTGGGGACTGCTCCTTTGCCCCTTCCTCATCCCCTACCCTCGTTCTTTCCCTTTCGCTGGCTGTCTCCTGGCTCTAATTGCACAGCATGACTTGGTTGCCAGTGCACACTGGTCGAAATTATCCTTTACTTGAATCTCAGATTGTGCCTTGCATTAAATAATCATCTCGGACTTAATCATTTCTAAATATACGATTTTTATAACATTTTTATCTTGGCAATTTGACATAACAATCTTATAATCCATAAAGTCTTTTTTTCTTTATCATATTTTATTTAAGCTAAAAATGTCCTTAGACTTAACCCTTAACATTGGTAAATATTATAATCACATCATGTATTAAATATTAAGAAACAAGTGAATAAATTAAATTGAATTGACATAACAATCATTAAAATTTAAACCATTTAATTTAAGTCTCGGAAATTGTGAAGTATTTAATATTTGATGATTTGCGAATTATTTATTTATTCATCAGATAATTATTATTTATTATTGAATGTGATAATTATTATTTATTATTGTAGTATGTGAAGTATTTAATATTTAAAATCAAAATTTATTTATGCACATTTCGAATCAATGCCAAATACTTAGCTCTTTCGCCCAGTGTAATATAGTGTGGGGGCTGCGGTGAGGAGCTATATTTTGGATGGGTCGCTTCCCACTGTGCAGCTAATCAACTGGCGGTCGAACTGAAATGTCATACTGTTCGGCTACTTAATGTGGGAAAGAGGAGTGGGCCGATCCGGGGTCTGGGCAGTCAGGCCTGTTATTTAACGTTCAATAAATGTTTTTGTATCGATGGGGCAACGCCATGCATAATTTTCGATGATTGTGCTTTAATTAATGCAGCAACCCACAAAACTACAAAAAAAGGAAGTAAGAGTGCTCTAGTCGGGAGTGCTCGACTTGGAGATACCCTAACATTAAGCATCCGAATAGTATGACAGTTCAGTACGACCACAATATAGTAAGGTGCCTCAAATATTTATAGAAGATTAAAAGTGACCTAATAATCATGAGTTCCTAACTCATATGAACATAATTGTGATTTTAAGCCGTTTTTATTGGTTTCCGGGTGTGCGCAGGGGAGTATTCCAAATTTGAAATAGATTTGATCTGCATATGGTATACAGGAAGCATCTTACCAACTTTAGTATCTTATTGTATATTATATGCTAGGAATCATGATCAAGAATATGTCTACTATATGTGGTCGGAGCTACCTCCTTGTATACCATTCTTATACACAGTGTTATTACATACTCTTATTCATTTCAGGGCGCAAAAAGAGTTCTTCAAAGTATGCCCATGAGGATAAAACAAACCGGATATATCGATGTTTTTCTCCAAAAACACGGGAAACACCTTGAAGAGTGCAGAATACAAGTACAGGGTATATAAATCGAGTAAAAATTGGAAAACCTATTTGCAAAAAATAAAGCGGGCTGGCAAACTAACTAACGGCTTTTGTTTGGCCAATGGGCAATCATTTACATGGACTTCCCCGCCGCTATCCGCCCTCCCCGCGCCATACTGCCTCAAATTATCGACAGAGTATTTTGTATGCCTGTCGATTCGAAATTATTTTGCATGTGTGTGTGCCTTAGAACAATGGCTTTAAATTAAAAGTGGAAATCAGCGACAAAATATGCGCAGCTGCCTCTCTCTCATCCTCTCCCGCTCTACCTCATTCGATCTCTCTTTCTCTTTCTGTCTCTGCCTCCGTCTCTGTCTTTCTCCTGTGCTTGCACAATCGCCAGCATTAAACATAATACGTGTAATTATTATCATTTTGTGCCAGTTTCTCTATGGCCAGAGCTAAGCTCAGTGGCGTCCTCTATTGGCAACTAGCACAAGTTGTTAATCGGCTGAGGCCTCTTCTGAATATCCCTCTAAAAAACCTGGACTATTCTGGTATATTCTAAGCTACGCTACCATTAACTCCGCTCTGTGAGTGTTGACCTCAGATTTAGATGCCTTAGACAATACACATTGCGGGAAAATGGACACATCCTCTCCAACAAAATAAAAATTAAGCGAATATGTTATATTTAAGAGTTTCAAATGGTACTGAACTATTTATATGTATATTTTACAGAATAGAGTAAATTTTGTTGCACATTTACTTCATTTTCAGATGTTTCTGAAATGGTGCATTACACAAAATTGTAATGCGGAACAGGGGCTGATTCTAGTTTATTCAATTTTCCTGATTCTTTCGCCCTTTGCCCCCTTTTTGCTGCGCCACTGGGCTTGGGCTCAGCAGTTCTCCAGTTCAGCGTGCCACATGACCATTGCCAATTTATCGTTGATTGTTAACTATTTATTAACAGATAACTTAATAAATGAGTTGGACACACAATACAAAACTCAAACATACACAAGCACACACACACACACACACACACACACACACACACACACACACACACACACTCGCACAATGGTAGTGCAATCGCCGTGGTTACCTTTCAATTGCATTCACAAAATGTAATTTTGCCAAAGTTGAATAACAAACCTATGCCCCGCCATCCCTTCACTCCTCCCCATTTTTGATTTGCTCTTCTTGATATGCCATGATCCATAGGCTGGGGGAGGGGGAGAGTGGTCGGTTGGGTGTATTAGCCCAATGACAGCCGTCATTAGCATGTTACAGGGTTCGATTGCTCTTAATTTGTTGTTCAATTAGCGGCATTCATTCAATTTCAATTTTGTTACAATTAGTCCAAAATTGAGCGCATTTATCGTTAAATATACACACATATATATAATTTATGCTCTTCAGCTTATCCTGTATAAATAAAAGTATCGTTCTGCTTGGTTTCAATATGGTTTTAATCAATTTACACATTCATTAAGTAACTAAAGCATATTTACTTTGAATTAAATGTTTGCCGAGTTTGCTTGAGCCCAACAAATACTAAGCAACATTTGAAATGGAAGCAGTTCTAACTTAAATACACTAGAGTACTCTCCATTGTATTGGTAATATAAACAACTATATTTAATATGAAATTTCGATAATCCGCTTTTGAAGTGTTTATCAAGTGTTAACTGGGCTAGAACGGAACTCAAGCCTGTTTTGATAAGTTTCTACACCCTGTAATCATAGAAGCCAGGAGGCACCTCCGACCTAGATCAGAATAGATCCGATTGTCTGTCGCTCCGTAGTAAAAACCAAAGTTGGGGACACCAATTTTGATGAGTTTTCATATTTTATTTTATTCTATTTTATGTTCCATTTAAATCTTGATTTTCCAATTTATAAGAATAAGGCTTGTTAAATATTAAAATATAATAAGTACAAAGACCTTTGATTTGATTTAGATATAGCCATTGGTAAGCAAATATTGAGCTAGAAATGACTAGAAATCATTATAATATAATAAGCACTTTATTTATAAAGAGCTTCGGTTTGCTTATAAAAATATAATTGGTGCGTTTGATTTAGGTGTACGGTCATTTCCAGGAAGTGACTCGTCTGAAAGCAGGCAACAGAGGTTAAATTACAGGAATCGAGCATATTATAAGGTTCTTACCACCGTTTCCAACGGCATGTCCAAACATACAAATTCTACCAAAGTTCTGCTTGAAATTGAAGATTGCTTCGATAATCCAAGCAGAAGAGCAGCAGGATTTCCAGGGGCTGACCCGTGTAAAGGAAGTAACTAAGGTAAAATGACAGTAATCGAGTACTTGATAAGGCTCTTACCACTCACATGTTCGACGAGAGTTGCTCCTTAAATTGAAGCCATCTTGAATTCTTGCCAAGGACTAAAGACGAACAGCAGACATTAGCCATGGCCTAGAAGTCGAAGACGGCATTCAAGCCCGTTGATGGTATTGACAGCGGGTTCAAGCCAGAATGTACCCACGTAATGATCTAATGTGCTTGACATGTCATGAAACGATCCAGTCCTTTGTCAGTCGTTATAAAGGATGCAGTCATCTGATCTTCCGGGTTGAGCGGATCCTCGGTCTATGCTGATGGCAGAGCCTTCTGCGAGTTCTTCCTTAGCTGCTGAGGTAGTGAATTCTGAGATTGTAAGACTTAGTAGTTGCCGATGGTTCCATTGCAGCTGCACCAAAGCGTTTCCATTTTGACGCTCCTTGGCCTTCTTGTTCCGTTGGAGATTCAATTGGAACAGAGTTTGTCGTTTCGGATGACCGGTGATCCGGTCAATTTGATTCAGTTATCAATTAAAATTCAAAATGCAAATAAAAATAAGTTAGTTTTAGAGTTAGTTATCAATTGTGTTAGGACACTTTTTAATTTGGAAATACTAAATAACGAAAATAATTTTGAGAAATTTGGAGCTTTTCGAGATGTTTATGCTTGGCCGAATAGAAATTTACTGACTACAAATTAGTTACTGGACTCTCAGTATACAAATTCATTGCAACTTTGACAGAAAACTACTTACGTACTTGATGCTTTACTCTCTGTTCCCAAAGGTCGAAAGTACTCGCTAGTGCTCCCAAGCCTGGTGAACATATAGTCAGTTCCCACTCCAACCTCTGACTCAACAATTGATACTGATCAAGAATCTGTACATATAATTCTGAAGTGCTTTCCTTAACCGCATTTAGCTCTGCTGAATTTTGTAGTCCAGGTGAGGCGGAGGCTTGTCCTTGTGGGGTGCGGTGCTGCCTTGAAACCTGCTTAACGACGATTCATCTTTTCTTTTCTTTGCATTTAGTGCATATATTTGTAACTTTTTTTGTATTTCTCAAAAATATGCTTAGCACGCAGCTATCTGGCGGACAGGACCCAAAATGAGTGAGCTCACACCGGGCCAGGTGGGTTGCTAAGGTCCTGTGGTCTGCTGTCTCAAACAAGTGCCAGCAAATGTGTCGTGAAGAAACCATTTAGGATTAGTTTAATATGATACACACACATACGCACAGACACACACATATGCGGAGGGGCACACACAATCACAATGGTGATGGAAGGACACAGGATAACGCAGCTGGAATAGGCAAACAGTACTTAAAAATGGCAAAGAAGCAACAAAATGTTGACTACTTAGGCATACACACACACAGAGAGGAGATAGATACACATGCTCACAAGGACAATACTATTAGCAAGCAGCGCGACGAAGGACCACACAGAAAAAAAGAACAAAAAAGTTGAGCTGCCATAAGGACACGGACAAACAAAATATTGGTTAGCTAAAGAAAGCCAAGACGCTGCCGGTAGGCGTGGTCGTGGAACGGACGGGGGAATGGGCTGGTTGGGGGGAGCAAGAAAAAAATGACAAATTTGCAAATGTTAAGACGAAAAGAAAACATCAACATAAGTTATAGGCTTAGTGCGTAATCGTTTTTCGTAAAACGATGGCAGCCAACGACAGCAGCCAAAAGCAGAATCAGGAGCAGAAACAGGAGCAGGAACTGGAGCAGAAGCACTCCGGGAAACGAAACGATGTTTTGCGGTTAAGCTGGCATCAGCCAAGTGGCAGCATCATCACAGACCTTGCAACATGGTGGCAACTGTACACGCTACAGGCAGACGGATGAGAATCTCGTTCTTATTACCGGATCAGTTGGCTTAGCTAAGGAACACTTAGTTTATAAATAAATGCCTTAAATTAATTCATGTAGTATATGCATGATGGCTTAAAACTATTCAAGATGAAGGGAAGTTCATATAATATAGATTTTCACAAGGACCTCTGAGGAATATCGAGAAACGAAACATGACAATCGATCTACCGGCCACTTAATGTAATTTTACATTGGGTTATAAATACGAATATTATTTTAAAAGAAGTCACTTCCGAGGAGTATGCCCTACGGAGCACATCAAGGATCCAGCATTGGCTGACCAGTGGCAGGCTTCCTTCCCAATGTTCTCCCCACCCCCCAAATGCCACCCACTTGAATCGTCGCTGTTCAAATTAAAAATTCATAAAAGCAAAAATGTGGAATTATTGTGATAAAATAAACACAGGAAAGAAGCCGCAGCGCAACACTAAACTACGTGAATAACAGTAAGAAATGGCGAGGGGTAAGGCAGTAAGAGGAAACGGAAGCGGGAGTGGCAGTAAAGGGGGGGTGGTGGTGGGGGGGGGGGGTGTCGTAAGAAAAGGAACGTGACATTGGCCTAGCTACTATGAGGAGTTGGGTATGGGCTGATGATGTGGATAAAATAAACATAGGACATTGGTTTTGGTTGGTCTGTGCCAGCGAGGTGTGTGCGAGAGAGGGGGAGGGGTTGGGTATGCGTGGGTGTAGATGGGGGTGGGGATGGTTTGTTCAACAAGGACAAGGATAGACGAAAGCGTGTTTAAACATTAAAAGGACCATTAGATACGCCTTAAAGTATGCTTCAAGTAGATTATCTTCCATCAGTTTTGTTTGCTTACTTGGAATTGTTTCGCTTCATTTTTCTCGTTTGCCAGCATACACACGCACACACACACACATACATCTCTATTTGGCTATGGTGTACTTTGTGTGTGCGTGTCCTTTCTGCACAGCTCAAGTCTCTCGCATTGGCTTTACTTTACTTTGCTTGCCTTACACACTAAGGCGTCATTTGGTGGTTCATAGGAGCACGGCTAGCCAGGACCAAGACCAAGACCAAGAACAAGAACAGGACCAGCTACAGGACGGGACAGTCAGCCAGTCGGCGTTATTATAAATTGTGCGCGTGTCCTTGTAAAATAACATCAAGTGAACCTAAGGGCTAGCCACTCCCCTCCGCTCTGCAATCCCCCTTCATTCCATTGCAAGTTTTGTCCCCGCGCTGCTTCTTAAATTACCAAGAAAGCGCGTTTTGTGGCGCTTATTGCTTTTGCCTCTCCTGGCCAGCTTTGAGTGATGAGTGCGAGTATATGGCTAAGAATGTATAGCCTTGACTCAAATTAAAGCTACACTCGCTTTATTCAGTTTCACTCCTTTTTTTTTTTTTTTTTTATATTTTTAGTAATTGAAATATCAGTTTGATTAGTACACTATTACCTATTAAGGCAACTTAAGCTAGTGTGAAATTAAAGGAATAAAACTATGTCTAGACGATCTAAAATATTATATACAGCTATTTACATTATTATTTACATTATGCAAAGGACTTTGGGGTAAAAATTAGGAATTAAGAGTTATTAATATAAAGAAAAATAGAATAGGATAGAAAGATATAAATGTTAGGTCAAAAGCCGGTGTGGAAGGTCTTGAGGGTGATGAAGTTTCACTCCAACTTCAATCAACAACCAAATCGTAACAAACATATCGCAATCGAACACATTCATCCATGTTTATTAGTCTGTGTAGTCTCCAATTGCTCTCAATTAGTCGAAATTATCAACTCTGTTCCATAAACAATCAGCGGCAATTACATTAGCGCCTTGCTGCCTTAGAAGCCTGCGGCATGTCCTGGTAACCTCAGCCTGGCACTTGGCACACCCTTTAGACTATCGATCTGAAGATCGAGCTGCGGTTGTTCGCTTCTATTTGTCAGAGTTAACACCCGAACCAATTAGCTTGAGCTTAATGAAAATGAGACCTAAGCTAATGGACCAATTTATTTTAAAAACATATAACAAACTGACTGACCAACTGAGCTTACCTTGAGTTTGGAGGAATAGTTAGTTTCATAGAAACAGACAGGCGGAAAGATGGAGCTCTTATACTATTTATATACATAGATCGCCTTACAGGAAATACTCCCGTTATAGTCGAGCACTCAACTTATGCGTCCTGAGGTCGCTCTCTTGTGCTTCCTTCCTATAGGAAGGAACGCAGGAAGAGTTGCACTACCTTCCTTATAAAGGAGAGTAAGCTTACTCAAAATTCTCAGCATATTGTGGTAGCCTGTGATCTCACAAGAAGACTCAGATTTGATCTAAGACGAGTATATGTCTTTCGAGTCATGGAGAGGGATCAGTAAACCTTAGCTTGATGATCTTAGCCTAAAGTAACTTTAGACGCTCTGAAGTCGTAGGTAAAACCTAGATTTCCTGAACGAAAAATTAAAATCGAATAAATGAAATTCTTTGCAGTTTTCCCTGCCACATGTGGCACTCAAGAGCTTTGGGTGCCTTTCAGGCTGGTTAATGGGCTAATGGGCAACTAATATTATCCTCTGACATCCTTACTCGCATTTGTTGCTAACATGGCCTCAAAAATTGATTTAAGACTTGTAATGCATGACCAGCAGCAGTTCCACACCTCATTCCCCGGCTACCCCACTCCCCGGCACTAGCCATGTGTGTGGAGCCAGCGGCAACTGGCCAAGCGGCACGGAGCGGCACTTGAGTTAAGCTGCGCAAACGTTTGCATAATCACGTTCCAATTTAAATTGCTCTATTTGCCAGTTGGACTCTCTGTTGTCAAGGGGGGAGGAGTGTGACTGTAGAGCGAAGGTGGGGTAACAGGGTTGGCATCTCTCAAATTGGAAAAACTGGACAATTTTTATTAGCTGTTGCCACTGGAGCATGGCTGTTGATGCTGTCGCCTCGACCAGTCCAGCCCCTTCAGACCTTCTCCCTTGCCCTTTCTCCTTCCCTCTCTCACTCACTGTTTCTGCCACACCATCTGTTTGTTGCAAGTGTGTTGCAAGTGTAGAGCTATGCAGAAATGTAATTGTTTTTGTGATTTTGCTTTATCTCTCAGCTTTCATACTCTGTTCCTCTATACGAATTGTTATCGCAGAGTGGCGGTGAGGTGGTTGTGGGTGTGGGTGTCGGGGCTGCTCCAGATGCACAATATTAAGGTGATAGCTTCTCGCATAGCTGTTAAGCATGGTTTTTAAGCTGTTTTTAAGTTTTTTTGCTGGGCCAAAGAAAGCAGCAATGAAATCAATTGATTTTAGATTTTCACCCAAGGTAACTGCAACTAATCGTGAATATCTCAAGAGCATAAGAACTGATTGAGCTGGCTTAAAGATTTAGTGATTGAAAGACTGATACTCTTACTTAACAAGTGTACTTTTAAAACGTCTATAATTTGTTACATACATTTGTCTTTGATAAAGGCCAGAACTGATTATCAGGAACTGCTGGATTCCATCGAAGACTACTTCCAGTTCTTCCTAGTCCCAACGATTGCATTTCTCATTCTTTATAATCGGATAACCACTGAGTCCATCGTCGTACGGGCATTTTAATGGCGCCGCTTTCTTTCCAGTGCCCGGATTGCGCTGATTGCGATGGTATTTCAAGGTGAGCCTCTCCCAGTCGAAGATCTGGTCGTTCACAATGTACATCTTAAGGCGCAGGTGCCTGAACATTTTGAGCAGCTTGTTGTAGTCCGGCTTGGCGTCGAAGCCCAGCTTGTGACAGTAGTTAAGGTACATGGTGAACTCGCTGGGAAAGTTCTTGCACAGTACCTCGTTGCTAATAGAGCATTTTATCTCGTGGATGGACTCGTACTTTTGCCGCTTCGTCGATGACCTAATGTTCTGCCAGGGCAGGGTGCCCCGTAGGAAGTAGATGAGCACATAGCCAACGGAGATGAGATCATCTCGACGAGACTGCTCCACGCCCTCGTGGGACGAGATGGAGGCAAAGCGTGCCGTGCCCGTCAGACTGCAATCCTCCCGGTAGGGTATGTGGACGTGGGTATTGGGATCCCAATACTTCTTGGCCAGGCCAAAGTCAATGAGGTGCAGACGCTTGTAAGTCAGATCACGGCCGATCAAAAAGTTATCCGGCTTGATGTCCCGGTGCACGAATCCACGCCCATGCACGTGCTCCAAGCGTAAAAGCATCTCCTCCGCCAGCAGAAGCACCGTCTTCATGGTGAAGGTGCGACTGCAAAACTCAAACAAGTAGCTTAGTGAGGGTCCCAGCAGTTCCATGACCATTGCACAGTAGTCATCCTCCTCGCAGAAGTAGTGAAAACGCGGCAAGCCCAGAGCCGGACGGATCGCACGGTAGACCCGATACTCATAGGCCAATTGCGGATGAGGACATCCCGCCTTCTCTACCTTGATGGCCACCCGAAGGCCGGTGTACAAGCTTTCGCCCAGATAAATTTCTCCAAAGGAGCCGCTGTCAAACTTTCCGAGCACCTTGTAATCGCCTACGAAAAGATCCCGGGTCTCGCTCTCACACAGCTTTTCCATTCTACGATCCTCCGATTCCTGTGAGAGGTCTGCGAATACAAATTAATTGAAGCTATTATACTAACTTTGAATTTCCAAGAATATTTAATTTTGTTTAAGATTAAAGATAAGTTGCAGTGACATTAGTTGCAAATGCGACTAAAGCTCATGAAAGCTTCAAGCTTGACTGAAAGCTCGCTTTAATCTTAAGACTTACAATATCTGTTGACTAAACATTTCCAGAATAATTGGAAAATGCAAGTATCAATGCAATGTGTCTAACTAAGGACTCTCGATAGTGCCAAGAACAGTCGATAACGATACCATCCTTGCGACATCTTCCCGGATCATCCCCATCTAATTTGGATGCCCAACATCATTTTGTAATTTAGAATATCTAAATTATATTTTGATTGAACACATGAGCTAGTAACAATATCCTTTTCTTTTTGTTGTTGTTCAATTTAAAGCTTCAGTTAATTGTCAAGGATGAAATATTTGAAACTTGGAAGCTGCCCGTTGTTACTTAAAGTGGAAAGGCCCACACTTGACGTTAGTAACGAAGGTGGCGCCTGTACTGATATGGTTTCGGTAGCCGGTTTCAAGTTACACACACACTGCACACACTTGCACACACACCCACACACAGTGCGTGTGCGTATCGATTATCTGTGCCGTGCATGCTAGCAGACGGCGACAATCCGTAGACGACCACTACAAGGACGAGGACAAGGGTGAGGATGATGGCGAGGGCGAGGGCGAGAATGAGGATGAGACAGAGTACAAGAAGGACGACAGCAACAGCAATGATGAGGACGACGACGGATCAACTAGCCAGTAATAATGTCTTTCGCTGACATTTGACATTTTGGCTATATTTCACTCACTTTGTGACAACTGGCAACTTGGCATTCAAATATAACCAGAGCAAAGCTCAGGGCCATTGCCCGGCCCAGTCCCAGCCTCAGTCCCATTCTCCTACCCATCCCAATTTCCAGTCCTATAGCCCTGCCCACACCCAAACCCAGTTCCAGTCTCACACTTAGCAAAATGGGGGCAGCTTCTAGCAGACTTCTTTCGACCCACATTCATCAAAAAATAATAGAACACTTCTTTGAAAACTAAGCTTATGAAAAGTAACTCGCTTTCCAATCAAGTAGTGCTGTCTATAAGTTTGAATGAACTCAAAATCTTCTCTATCGCGTTTCCAGTAGTTTATTGGATGGTATATGAGATGTCAAAGTGTAGAACCAGCCTGCAACTGGATTAAGAGATCGAGAGTTCTAATTCTCATCTCGGAAGATAAGCACATAGTCGTCTGTACCATATGGAATTGCAACTCTCTCTTGTCCTGCACTGACAGGAGGATATATCCACCATAATAGACCGTGCCATTTCTATCTTATAATTATCATTATCATCCATCTTCCATCATTGGCATGACATTCCCTTAACGGAGGTAATTTCAAGAAAACTTTTATGAAAATCTTTTTTTATTTATTAAGAAATTATTTTAAAAATATAATTGAATAAATGTTTTTTATTATTTATAGGCCTAAATCAAAAACCAATTTTCTAAAAACAAACCCGAGTGTCGTTTTAGCTTTAGATTTGTTCATTTTAGAACGACTTTTTTCTGAGTGCAGTTCCAGTTGCCGGCGCAGCCATTCATTCATGTTCAGATGTTTAAGAACAATAAATTTGTGCGCCTGTGTGAGTGTGTGTGTGTGTATGTGTGTGTGCGTGTGTGTCGCAGTCAGACTAAATGTTTGGCAGTCGTCTGCCGGCTACGAGCCCAATGACAAGACGGGAAGCGACATATTTGCGTCAAACAGGAGTCGCTGCTCTGCAGCTGAAGCCGGAGTCGAAGCTGGAGCTGGAGTCGGAGCTGGAGCCGGAGCTGGAGCCGGAGTACTGCGGTGGCCATTATCATCAGTCGCAGCAGTCGAATGGCTCGGCATTTACATCATAACATGGCCGGCTGATGGATAGACAGATAACCAGCATTAGCATTAGCGAGGACTACGTAGTCCGGCTCCAGCTTCAGCAGCAGCTTCGACTCCAACTGCGTGTGGGCGTGGAAGGAGGCGTGACACACGCCGATGTTTGAACATGCGGGTAAATTATCTTTTCATTTCCGTCAACGTCGTCGTGGCAATTGCCACGTCCTCCTGCAGCAGCAACAGCAACAAGGACTCCATCGAGTGGCCTCTCCCATTGGCCAGCTTTGGTTCAATTGTTGGCTCTTAAGCTTTTTAGCAATCAGTGTACAGGTCATCCTCCTTACCTTGCCCCTTCACTACTTCACTGCCTATCGCCAGTTTAAGTCCATTGTCGGGTTTCATTAAGAATGCCGCGAAAGGACGCCAGCAAACAATGGCCATATCCTGGCCGCAGCTGGCCACATCCTGCCTCTTAAAAGCAGCTTAAATCAAATTTTCGTTTCGCTAATTGTTTCATCAAAATATGTATGTACATTGTACAATCAATATGCACAGACGCAGACACACATACACACACGCACACTTACGCACAAAGTACTTCGTGTTTGGCGTCCCTTTAAAAAGAATAATGCAAAAAGGACAACCACATAACTTATCGATATGTTGTTAATTTAAAGATGACAGAACAAGCTTCGGAAATAAAGGTTCCCGACTGCAATATACGCTGTTTCCAGCCATTTCCCAATCTCCGGGGACGGATGTGGGCGTGACTGAGTTTATCAACAATTCTCAAACTAAGTTTGGTCGCTCCAGGAGTAAAGGTAAGGAAAATATAGATTTTAGTCAATCGCTGTGATGGTGGAGATCGTTACACCTTCTATCAATCGGGGGAATGTATCAACAAGTCTACTAAGCTCAATATACTCTGTTTTCCAACAAATCAATCGACATAACCCTGAGAACAGCCCACTATCTGACATCAGCATCGAGGATGATTTAATATGAGGTTAATGTTCGACTGGTCTGGTGAATTCGACTTCTATAAGGATCACTTTTATTTCCATACTATTGCCAAACAAGACTTCGATCTCTTATGTTCATGTCAACTAATCTGTAGTCTATCCAAATATTTAGATATATATTTGGGAATAGAACAGCAGCGTTCCCACCTTGCAATTGATCGCCCTGCCATCCTGCCAACTCGTTGATAATCTGTTGCATTTGGAGTATCTTGTATCCTTGTAATTAATAAACATATTTATCGCTGCGATCCAACTGGCAGTCTATTGGGCCAACACACTCCCACCAGGTGGCAACTCTATGCATGTCCTTTTTGGGTCCTGTCTGCCCCCAAAAGCAGCTGCATACATCATTTGCAGTGCATTCCCAAATGCGCTGCGATAACTACCCAAATATGAACGTGACAAAAGTTGTTGATGACAACAACAACAATAACGACGATGCCACAGAGGCAAAGGTGCAATTGCAGCAGAGTGGGGAAGAGGGGGGAGAAACGCAAACGGGGTGCTTTAGACGGTAGGCCAGGGGAGCCGCACAACAAACAGCAAAATAGAAATGACTTTAATAGCTCATCAATGATTCAAGCGGAAATCCGGGCTGTCCAAGTGCAGTCGGTTTATTGGATACCGGAAAAGCATTATGTTGCCGTTGCCGTTGGTAGTTGGTTGTTGTTGTTGTTGTTGGTTGCCGGTCGTCCGTTGTCTGTTGTCCTGGCCAGCCGTTCATTTGTCCTGTCTGCCGGCGTCGTCGTGCTGCAAGGACTGCTCTTGTTGTTGTTGTTGTTGTTTATTTGTTTGATTGGGCTGCCTGACTGACTGACTGCCTGTAGCAGAGTGTCTGTGTGAATGTGAATGTGTCTGTGTGTGTGTGTCTGCTTAGCTGAAATGATTTTCACGCTGCCTCCAAAAAGTATGCAACGAAATTTGCATATTGTTTTGCCATACGACAACGCCCTGTGTTTAACTGTATGTGTGTGTGTGTGTGAGTGTGTGTTTGTTGTGCAGCATATGCACCCCATTTGAGTGGTCTTGTGTGTGTGTTTTTTGAAAGCCAACTCTCTGTTTAGCTGCACTCCCTGCTGGCCCACAGCCCTTTGCACCTGTTTGCTCGACCTCGACCTCTGCCTCCGTTCTGTCCGCCCCCATCTCCGCTCCTGTTACTCGTTTTATCTTCAGTGTTTGTCTGGACATATCTGCATCATTATTATCATCATTATAGATGGCACATGGCCACAGGCTATGTGACAGTAGCCGCTTGGCTTTGTATCTCATTTATTATGCAAATCCGAACGCAACTCGAACTCCAACTCGCACTGAAACTGAAAACTGAAAACTGGCATGGGGATCGCAATGGGAGAGGCATGAGAAATGCCCTTCCATGTGAGAGTACTGGGCGCCTATCTCGTTGTTTCTCCGATGTGGCGAATTGCCCTCAATATGGCCGGTAAATGGCCAACAAGTTCGACAGTTGCAACAAAACGAACAACTTGAATTACTGGCAGCAGGCTCATGGTAACCAGCATTGACATACATCCGCTTACTCTTCTTTTGTTATGTTTTAATCATGAAAGTAATTTTGTAAATTACTTCACACACAAGCACAAACAGACACACACACACACACGCACACACACACACACACAAATAATTAAGCCTATCCAAATATAACAAATAAATGCAATTAAAAAGTTTATACCAAATGCATGTGAAATAAAACGTATTTAATTGTATTTTTATATAGTCGTTCAAAAAAAAGTTTTATTTCTTGAGCAATAAACAAATTCATGATATAATGCTTATCAAGTTGATGTTCATATATATTACTTATAACCAAAATTAATTATAATGTTTGTGTACTACCTAGTATAAATATCAGGAACCGTAGCCCTGATATTTATACTAGGTAATATCAGGAACCGTAACCCTGATATTTATACTAGTAGTACAACAACCATTATAATTAATTTTGGCATATACCTACCAGATCATCCAGGGAGAAATAATAGGCTTGCCTCAGATGGATCCATGGACAGAGACAGGCACCTAAGGTTAGAGAAGGCCACAGGGGGCAATCAAGCCGATGAAATGCCCTAGGTCATAGACAGGCCATCACTTCTAGGAAATTAAACAAGTAACAATGCTATAGTCGAGTATACCCGACTACAAAACTCCCTGTAACCAGGTCAAAAATTTCCGATCGCATCTACGTACACTAACACATACTCACACACATACACAAAAGACGCACACACACAAGCGACAGCGCAGGCGAGGCATTTTAAGTTGTGGCTGTGCTTCTTCTTCCCCCCGCGCTGAAGCACTGAATCTTTTTTCGTGAATAACTTCCGTGTTTATTATCCGATCGACTTTAAATTTAAACAGTAGATTAAGAGTGACCAAAGTATTATAAATGTCAAATTTCAAAGCTATATCTTTAAAGATGTTGGTATAAAACGTTTTTATCGAATTGCAGAGGAACGGGAGAAGATTTCTCAAATCTAAAATAAACTTGACCTGCTCCCGCTATACACATATTTTTATATAAAAATATTTATTTGTATTTAAAGAAGAAGAAGACTAAATGTAGTTCCGAGAAGCTGTTTGATCTGTTAATCTATCAGCGAGTGGAATGTATAGGAATTAAAACAGAGATGGCAGTTATATAGGTGTCAGGTCAAGGGTCATAGATCATGTAACGGGAGAGTGAGGGGGAGAGAAGCGCCGCATCGCAATCATAAAAAGTAAATACAAATTTCAATTTTTATGCACGCTTCGATGTTAATCAATTACGTGATTTAATTGAAAACGCCAAAGTCAATAACAAAAATCAAACAAAAATAAAAAAGTACAAAATATTTATAAACATATTCGGTTTACATGGTATATAGTATATACCAACTTACATACAAATCGTTCATCTACCAATTTCAAATGTCCAGAGTCTGTTTACTCTAGCCTATCGATATGGAAGGATACAAAGGGAAGTTCGCATTGATTCGTCGCTTTTTGTTGTTTGCCCACGAATTTGTTTTTAATTAACAAAAAGTCGAGGAAATTGAAATGCGAAATGAGGAGCATTCCACAGTGATACGGATAGTTATCGGGTTATCAGCTTCAAACTGGCGAAAGAACTTCTGAATGTAATTTGATGTACTTTGTGGGGTTCCTTAAGTATCAGAGTTCTTGACATTTGAAATCCGCAATTGTTATTCAAATCTGAAGTTAGAGCCAAGAAACGTATCCGAATCATTTAACAAATTTCGGTACTTTAACATTAAATATACTTTATGTTTACTGAATAGACAGTATCGGTGAAGATAAAGTTTATTAAACATGATTTTCGAAATATATTTGATTCGAAACTATCTCGACAGGGGAAACCGTCGTATCTATAGATAAGAGTATCGATTGTTTTACAGGATTGTAAATGAAAATTCCTATGGAGCAAGAAACTGATGGGACAAACAAAATGCAAGTTGGCAGCTCTGGTAATCTGGTAATCACACCATAGTTTCTATAGGACAGTTGGTATGAGCACAAAGTATCGAGTATCACATTGGATTTGAATAGTGAACTGCTTTTACCTATTACTTAAAGGAAAAAACATTATATTATACCTTGTACTCTTGGGTTCAATTGAAGCTCTTTAAGCTCATGTTCATTAAGTCAACGATTAACAATTGATGCTGAAGATAGTATCTAAAGTATTCCCGGCACATTCTCCATTGAAGGAATCTTTACTCAAAATGCAGCTGTGAGAAAAGGACTTTGCAATGAGCCTGTGAATTGCTTTCGACGATAGGGAAACAATAAGAACGGCATCCTCAGGCAGCCAAGGAATTCACAGCAATCCTGGCGAGTCCTCGATGTACAACTGACTGTTTGTCTCTCTTTCCATTTGGGTGTGTGTGTGTGTTGGTGTGTGTCGGTGTGTGCGTGTGTTTTGGTGTGTGTGTCAAAACAAATTTCATTTCACATTCAATTAAATTAATTTTAACACCATTTGCAGTCGGCAGGACATTGGCAGGGCAACAGAAGCAGAGCAGCATCACACGAAGATGCCAATGCCAATAAGGACACAGCAGGATGCGACGGACACCAGAAGGAGCTTGACGCTGAAGTTCGAGCCGGAGTTGCAAGTCTGCTGGAAGGTGGTAGTTGGCGGGTGAAGGGTGTAGCAGGGTGTAGGAGTGGGCATGGTGAATCGAATGGAGGGTGTCGCAGTTGCCGCATGCCTTTGCCACGTTTTCCACATTTCTTCACTTACCGTTAATGGTTTTATCTTTTCCTTATTGTTGCCGCTGCGGCAATCGTCGACCATAGATCGATCGACTCCCGGCTGAGTCAGAGGCCGGTTCCGATTGCCGGTCCCAGTCCCAGTGCCAGTCCGAGTTCCAGTTCGAGTCCGAGTCGGAGTCCGTGTCCGTGTCCGAGCCGGGGTCCTGCGCCTGAGCCGCCCGAGTGAGCGAATTCGAACTGCGAGTTAATATAATTACAGAAATAAAGTCTGGAATTTTAATTAAAACACAACTTCATTTACAGCCGCAGACGAATGGCGGACGCTGAACAAACAGTCAAGTACAGAGCCAGTGTGGGAGGGGGCAGGACTGGTAAAAGGGGTACGAGTGGCAGTAGGAGGGGGCTAGGGGGCAGGTGAAGCCACAATAGACAATGACAAACGAATAGCCGCAGTCCAAGCTACGACTGCCAAGTTCGAGTTAGTGTCAGTTGGCCTGGAATATTTTGAAAATTAAATTCGAATAATGAAAAGTGCTTGACAAGGATATACCCTGTAACCAGTTTATGACTGCCAACTTGTAATGAAGTAGCTCATTCATTATATAGCAACCCACAAATCGCAACTGCAGACTTCATTAAGTGCCTTAGCATTTATCTATTAAGTTTAATTTGACTTCAAGAAACAACACAAAACAAAAAACCAATGTTTTAGAATAGGGATTTCGATGTTTTGAATTAGTATATGAATAGTCTGACCTGTTCCCAATTCCGCTAGTTTTCAAAAAGTAAAAACGAATGAATTCTGAATATCGGTCAGGTTTTGTTTTCTCTTCTTCGAAGCCGAGTTGGAAATTGACTTTCGATAGCAATAAGTTATCGATGTTATCAGCTGTTCCACAAAAAAAGAGTATACATAGCTAATTTGTGTATTCCAAGCGGCAAATAAACATTACAATGATCCTAGAGAACATTCTCCTCTTCCGTTTATTTCATTTGTTGCACTCAATGTACATGTTTCTTTAAAGTTTCTTCACTTTTAATACAACCACATATCGTTTCTTAAGCGTGCTATCGATAAGCAACACAAATGATCTATTGAGAACTGCTGTTTTGATTCTCTGTTTGATGGTGAACTTAATAGACAGTTTCTTAGTGAAATAATACACATGTAATTTGACCTTAATGAAATAAATGAATGAGCTAATTTGTTGTTATATATGATGAAGTATATTAGAAAATTGTGCAAAAGAATATTTTATTTCATATTCCTAGCTTATCCGACAATTAGTCAATTCTGACGATTCGCAATTCCACTTTTGCAACTTTTGAGTGGAATTGGGAACAGGCCTGAGTATTTTTGGCATTGTGAATGTAACTCGCAACTTTTGATTCTTCATTTGACCGCTTTAAAATGGGATCTTACCCTTGATAAGGATAGCAGTGGAGGTAAGCAAACATTTACAAAAATATCTATGGGGAAAACCAAGCAAAGGCGTAGAATATCCTGGGGTAATCCGCGTGTTTGCTTTTACCAATTTACAGGGGCGGAAGTGGGTGTTCCAAATATTGTTCGATCCAATCTTTCAAAAAATGCATCGGTTGTCCTACAAAAATGTAAAATGTATAGGTTAGGTATAGAAAAATGCTAAGAACGTGCGGAATTGGGTAAGGAAGATATTTTTGTGAAAAGCGGATCGAATCTTATGTTCCCATGGCATTTCTACAATAGTAGGTACAGTTCGATTTATGATAATAAAGGTAGACGACTCGTGTGTGCCTATAATTAAACCTGATTGACTCATGCTAGGATTACGGGGTATTATTATACATAATAGCCAGATATAACTATGAAGATCTTCGGTAGTTAATATCGAAGACTTCGCTGCCATTCAGCGCTTTTTGTGCGGCACGCCAAGTATGCAGCATGCAACATGCAGGATGCGGCATGCAGCATGCAGCATGCAGCATGCGATATTGGCTCGTTCACACAAGCAGCGCCAAATTCCCAGCTTCAGCTCAGCCTCTGCTCCTGGTTGCCTAATCAAAAACAGAAGCTGCGAAAGCCGCAGCTGTTTGACAGCCCCTACTCGAGTGGGGCGGTGTGGGATCCGAGCTGCATGCTTTGGGGAAGGGGGGGGGGGGGTGGGTGGCACATAAGCATTTTAGTGTGTGTGTGTGCTTTGGGGCGGCTGGGCACACGCTGCGTATGCGCAACGCATTTTGAACGTTGAAACAACTAATGGCTAAATTTTTGCTAAAATTTGCAAAATTTGCATTTTTTGACGTTTTTGCGGTGCGTTGTAGTGCGCCTGACTGCCAAACTGTACGTCCTTTCCCTGCCCCCGAGCCAGCGGCCGAGCCGGAGCCGGAGCCGGAGCCCGAGCCATCGCCAGCACTCCCCTCCCGCCTGACCATCTGTTTGTGTTGCAAATATAATTTTTAATTTAAATGCAAATTTTGGAAATCATTTTCGAAGCATTATGTGCCCATATTGATACGCAAATTGCTGTCAGCACACGCATGGACATAGACACACACACACACACACACACACACACACACACACACACACACCGCACACGGTGACACGCACACACATATGCAGATTTAATAACGCATACGCGTCAGTCAACCGCTGGAACAGGCCGCAGCCAACAGTTTCAGAGCCAGGCCAGGCTGGCAGTGACGGAGGAGGTGCCGGAGATGCTCACGGAGGGGGTGGCGGTGTGTTGGGCTGGGGGGCGGTCGCCGCTGTGACCGCCGTAGCCACCGAAAAGCTGACAACATCAGCGAAGCCAAACACCGAAACCCACACACACTGCTGCTGCCGTTCCCGCTCCCGCTGCTGCTCCTGCTGCCGCTCCTGCTCCGCCAGCTGCTCCGTCAGCTCCTAAAGCTGCTCCACATGCTCCCCATGCTCCCCATGCTCCTCGCGTATTGATTTTTGAAGAATTTGTTAGTTGCACAGTGCTCAATGCCTGCGCGACGCCTGTTTTTAATGTTTATTGGCGGTGGCAGCGCACCAGCAGCAGCAGCAACAACAACAACAACAACAACAATAGCAACAATAACACTAACGACAACAACAACAACAATAACAACTACAAAATTGCAAACGCAGCCGCAACCAGCGGCAACATCCGCAACAACAAAATGCGCATCACTGGGAAAGTGTGTAACCAAGCGAAGGTGTCACTCCGTCAAAAGAGTACGCATCCCTCATCCCTTATCCCTTACCCCTCACCCCTTAGTACCACACCCCCCCACCGGGCACTCAGTCGAGCCAAAAGCCGAAATACACAGGCCTGTGCCAGTCCAGTCACTGGAGGCACTGAAGTGCGAAATATACAAATTCAAAGTCCTCCTACACTGCGCCAAAAAGTTGTTGAACTTACCTACTCCTGTTTGAATCATTCCAAGGGATTGGGCAGTTAAGTGGAATTACTAACTGTAGGGTATTAGAGGCAGATTCTTAGTCATACTTGGAATTTATTATTATCATTACTATTAGTAGTTTTATTGTTTTTACTACCATCACTATTATTAGTGTTATAACTATTATTATTCTTTTTGCTAGTACTACTATTATTATTATTATTATTATTATTATTATAATCATCATCACTATTATTACTATTATTATTAGTTTTATTATTAGTTTCGTTATCATAACTATTATTGGTATTTTTGATATTATTACTATTATCTTTATTATTAATACAATCATTTATATTATTATTATTTTCATTATTAATAATATTATTCTTATTATTATTGTTATTCTTACTATTATTATTATTTTTGTTGCTATTAATATTTTCAATATTAATGTCATTTTTATTGTTATTATTATCTTTGCTATTGTTACTGTTATTATTATTATTATTATTTTTGTTATTATTACCATTATTATTATTATTATTATTATTAATATTATTTTTATTATTACTATTACTATTATTCTTATTTTAATATTTTGATTGCGTTTCCTATTATTATTATTATTATTATATTTCACCAATGCAAAGTTTAGATGTAATATCTCTAAACACAACAAAAATCACATTTTTCATCCGATTGTTCCAAGGGCAGATATACTGATACAATTCGAACCAAATTTGGTCAGCCTGTACAAAACATAATAAAACTTCGAGTTGGTGAGTTTGGTTAAATTATTTTCATAGGCAAAATAGTTTTTCGATTCCAGAAATTCCTGTGTCTAGCTAGATGATATAGTGGTTCGCATGTTTTGATCAGTATGTTAGTGAGATTTGGTGAGTTTGGTTGGGATATCTCACCAGCATATATAGGTATGTATGTTCTTGATAATGTCAGGTTAATATCAGCTTAAAATGGTTAAGATCAAAGGCAGAATTGACTGCTATAAGGACCGAGGGTTCCTTCCTTTAGACATTACTTTAAAAGTTGTTCAGCAATTAGTCAATTTGTATTTCAATAATTAGAAGGAATTAGAAACGAAAACTTTTCAAAGATTTTTGCGGGGCAAGTTTGGGGACAATTGTATGTGTATATTAAATTAGCAACTTTGTAAGTGGTTTATTTGAATGCATGTGTATTCAGGAGAATTCTCGCCGTGTTTTCCATTTGCGGCCAACACTAAAACGTGCCCCTCCCCCGCCACCGCTCTCGTCAACGGCACTCAGTGTGCAGATTGCTGCCCCGCGGCCGCCCCGATCGCGTTGCAGTCATTTAAAATCATTTCACAAGTCGTCAAATCCGATTATGAACTCATTTCTCTATTTTGCCTATGAACTACTTTGATGTTTAATTTGCAATTTAATTTTAATGTGCCCAGCTGTCCTACCCACTTCAGGCAAGTCCCCAAGCCCCCACGCCCCATACCCCCACCTGCGCCCACCGCAGAATTTCGCAGGGTCTCTTTGGCCCGTGTTTGTTGGTATTGCTCCACCTGGGCGTATGAGCAATTCGAAAAAGGGCTGTCATACTCTGGGCCCCTACCCTCCATCTCTGGTCCCCTATAAAGCGATAATTTTATTATTGTTGTTGTAGTTGTTTTAGCTGCTGCTGCTGGTGGTGGTGCTATTAGTTGGTTGCCAGCTGGCCATTAACGTCCATTTAGTCAGGCGCCACGCATTTCTAAGTTGGTAACATTTTCTAATTGCTGCTGCCAGTTGTTCAGCGCGGGCAAACAGGGAAACAGGGGGTCGGTCGGGTAAGTGGGAGTGGGGGTCGTTATGACTTGGACGTTTATTACAACTGACAGTGGAGCAGGAAAAGCAACTAACAGGCGACCTTTGGATGCGAAGCAGCCTTTGTTGCTGTTGCTGCTGCTGCTGATGCTGCTGTTGCCATTGATTTCACCCACTTTGTGTGCAGATGCCCTGATGGTGAGGGTGGGGTGTGGCAGCAATTAGTGCATCAGGATGCAAGACCTTCGACCTCAGCTGGCAGCGTTAGCCTCCCAGGACACTTATCACACACCCGACAAACTCTTCTGCTTTCATTTATAAATATTTTAAAATTCATTGCAGCAGCAGCAGCAGCATCAGCAGCTGCATCAGCAGCTGCTGTTGTTGTTTTTATTATTGAAATCTAGGCGGAAATTAAGTTGTCCCGTTTGACTGTGCTGTTAGTTATGTACTTATGTAGCAGGAGAGAGCGCTGCCAAGGACTCCAGCAAGGAATGCTCCTACGGTGCTGCAGCAGACCTTGCCGTTACCTGAGACGCCTTAATGGACATGATAGACCAAAGTTCAGTTTGGATGCACCTTGATATATGCACCCTGAAAGCTAGAAGTCTGAATAGCTCAAGGACTGGAGCAGGAGCACCCAGCATGGACGGCGCAGAAAGAGTGAACTGTAAAAGGATTTCAAAATATGATTGCAGTTAAAAGAAAGTATGATATGATATAATTGATTATTGAGCGAACGGGCCTGCAGTTAGGTGGCTTGAAAGGCTTTAAAGGTTGAGGAAGACAGTTCAGGGGAGGTAAAGGGTGGAGAGCTGGAATAAACGTTTTGACATACTTAGAAAAAGCTGAGTTCCGTCAGGGCAAGCAAGGGAAGTGTGATCCAGAAGTTAACACAGGCTGAGCACAATATGAAGGACTGTTTGAAGGATATAGGGGCGAAGGGTTCTGTCTGTATTTCCAGGCCCCCCTTTCACCACGCCTATGCATGGAGCTACTGACGCATGAGACCCCCTATGAACGGGCCAGTGTCAGCTGTAGCCAAGTCTAAGGATGCTGTGTGAGGGCCAAACGGGCACAAAGAATGTGCCCCTGAGACGAGAGACACCTCTCGGCTCCACCTTGTTCACCTTTTGGCTTTGGCTTTCGCACGAAGTGAGCCCCGGCTCTGGCATTGAGCACTTTGCATGCAAGTCGACATGGCGACACGTTGCCAGTAGGCGCCACCAGCAGGAGCAGCAGCGGGAGCAGCCGAGTCCTGCTCCAGGTCACGTGCTGAATGCCAGCTCCTTGGGCTAAGGCTAACAAGCTTTGGGAGCAAGCGAGCGTGAGGCGTTTTGGGTTGGGGTCACCAGAGATGGCGCGTTAATGTTTCTTTTACGTGAGCTGCCCCTTGCTCCTTGCCCGCCCGTCCTGTCCCTGTCCCTGTCCCTCCCATCTGCCCGCTCCTCTCTCTCTCGTCGCACTTGTTGGGTAATGTAAGCTAATAGCCATTGTTGTACTTCTACTACTCCTACTTCAGCCACAGCCACAGCTACAGCTTCTGCCTCTGTCTCTGCTCTCGCTCCTTCTGCCCATGCCACTCCCCCTCCATGCCCTCTTCCCGACCACATTGCCCCTCAGCTGCCCTGCTGCTGTTGCTGCAAAAAAGGTAGAAACGGCAGCTTTATTGATAATTATTGTGCCATGCTTCTTTCGTTGTTGCTGCTGCTGCTGCTGTTGTTGGCCCATGCATAAATTTAATTTGCTTAATTAATTAAGAAGAAGCGGGCGAAGAGGCGGCACCTTAAGTGCGAACCGAGTGGGAAGTGGGCGGCGGGCGGTGGGCGGTGGGCAGCGGGCAGCGGGCAGCGGGCAGCGGGCAGCGGGCAGTGGGTCGGGAAGGGCCAGGAAGCCGTGCACTAATTGAAAATAAAGACCAATTTTTTAATTAAACTTTAAATTAATTTATTGAAGTGCCCCGGTGAACGGCCTCGAGCATGAACTTTGACCCGCCGCACGGTCACTCGGCTTCAAGATCAAAGTGTTGCCCCAAAAAAAATTATTGAAATTCAAGTGGAAATTGTAATTGAAATTGAAATTGCAAATGCTGCAGGCTTCAAATAGGAGGCTTCAATGTAAGTGCGCGGGGTGGGGGCGGCACATTTAGGGGGCGTGGCCACAGGGTGGCGCACAAAATCAACAATGCGCTAATGCTCATTTAATGCGATTTTGCACGTTTGCATATTACGCACACACACACACACACACACACGCACACACACACAGTGCATAGCTGAAATTTATTCATCCAAGTGTTACGCAATATTTACACTATATTACATAACCGCATTGTTGCTAACACCAATAAGGATCAAATAAAAAGCCAGCCAGCCTGGGAAGCTATCAAATTGAGGCCCACACACCATACAATCGGCTGGTGCAACCGAAACCCTTCATCCTGGGGTTAATCCCGCTTGGCGTGCGGATAGTTTGTGGTGCGTTTACTCATCAACGACAGGTAAGTAGTTTTCTGGGTTCGCAAATATAATTACACAATTTCCAGAACCTTGGAAAAGTTCAGCATTAGTAAAGTTTTCCATTCCCCTTACAAATCTTCGGTTCTAAGCAAAAAACGTTTTCGAGTCAGTTTTTACCCTAAATCCGCATTAACTAAGACCTAGCCTAACCTAACCTAAAAGAGGGCCAACATATTTATTTGTATATGTTTACTGTACGATTAGTATGGTCCAAGATCGAACTTTGATTTATATATTTTTAATTATTTTTATTTTAATTTAATTTGATCATAATTACAATAAATGCCTTTTAACAACATTTCCACTTTGGTTGAAAACTTGCCATGTTATGATAAACAAGTAGAAATGCTCTCGTCGAGTGTACCCTACTAGGCAATACCCTGTACTCAGGTCAGCAATCTACAAAAGTGTAGATAAGTGTTGAATAAATACTTACTATTTATAAAGTATGTAAATCTCTTTAACATGACTGACTGATTGGGCCCGGCTCGGGACTGGAGAATGTCTTTCCCCACGGGCGGAAAACTGTTGTATGAAACTTGAAACTTTAATGAAGGAGTGTTACCCGATTTTGAAAAATCTACCCCCACCCGTCAACATGGACGGGAAATGGGCTTATGTTTGAGAGAAGGTTTTTGTTAGATCGGTTTCTAAGTTCTTCATAGCCCATATAAAAAATCATTTGGACCTGGAGCGAAAATTGTTTGTTACTTTTGTTTATCTCTTACGATGCGCTTAAAAATACTTCGCCTCTACCTCTGCGGTGGTGTAGAAACGAGGAACTAGTTATTTTCATGGAAATGGGCTTTTAATTTTATTTTAAGGTGGATGCCCAAGAGAACATCGGACATATTCGAAAGTGTATATGTAAACACTTAGTATAAGGCATCTATACCTTCCAGGATTACAATTACTCCAAATTACTGCGATGACTTCTCAGTCTATAAGACCCCGTTAAGAGCGCAGTGCGTGAATTCTTTCTTAATAGTAATTATATTTGTTATTTATAAAGTTAACTGCAGCCTTGTGGCCGAGATAATATATATTTAGTATATGGTAGATCACGTGAGGCAGTTCATTTATTAAATCTGTCAAACGTTGTATCCTGTGTATCGGTGCGAGGAGCTGTCCTTAAATTTATGATTGAACACTCAATGAACTTATAGTTGGTCTACCTTTAGCTGAAGCGCAGTATGCATTGATGTGTAAATGTATTTGAAACAGTTGAATTATCACCTCATTAGTTGCTGCATTCACGCTGTTTGATTAATTGGCAAAAGTAGCTCATCAGCGACCCAAGGGAGCCCAGGCCCAAGCCAGGACCCAAACTCCAACTCCAGCTCCAACTCCAACCCTAATCCTTTGCTCACCCCTTTAAGCACCTTAAGTGTAGTGCCTTGTTGTTGTTCTGTTTGTTGTGCATGAGTATGGACATAAGTACTAAAATAAAAAGCAGAAAAAGGTTGCAAGCTGCAGCTGCAAAGTGGTAGAGGGGCCACAAAGCTGTGCGAAGGTTAAAACAAAAAAATATTAATTAAATTAAAACCACAAAACCAAGCCCGCAAATATCCGCACACAAAATGTTGTAATCACGATTTATGCTGAGTTGGTTATTTACACTTTGCACTTAATGTACACACACCACACACACACACACACACACACACACACACACATGCAGGCACATTCGGAATGCATGTTGCACACATTGCGCGGCGCTTTTTGCATGTTTAGCAGAAAATAATATGCAAATTATGCAATTATTTTAGCTGTGTGTGTGCCCGTCTCCCTCTCGCTCTCTCGCTTGCTCACTGTCTCTTTCATTTGTGCACGGTGTGTGTAGGTGCGGGTGTGGGTGTGCAGGTCTGGGTCTGGGTCTGGGTGTGTGTGTGTGGCAGGTGCAACGTGACCAACACACTGGACAACAGCAGCAGCAGGCACTTTGCCTGATTGCTCCCGTCTGTTGTACGGCGGCCTCCGACTCTAATCGCTTTGCATGACAGCCAAAGGGGGGGCTGGGAGCTAGTGCTGGAACAGGCGCTGCACGTGGAGGCGGGTGGCGAAGGGCAGCAGGCTGCTGATGGTTGTCAGAGTGAAGCAAGTCGGCTATGGTTAGTGCTGCTCTTAAGCGGCCCTGATTTCTGCCAGATCATTTGCCAACTTTGCCAGCCAGCCAGCAACTTGGTCGTTGTCCTGTCATCTTGTGGTCCTGCTCCGGGTCCTGGCACTGCCACTGGTCCTGCTGTTGGCCCTGCTGCTGGTCCTGCTGCTAGTCCTGCTGCTGAGCTGTCGTCAGCAAGCCAGCCAGACAACCGCACTCACTTCCTTTGTTGTGCTGCCTGTTTGGCACAGCACATTGTTTCTTTGCACTTTGTCTGCAGAGTCGTCAGGCTCATCCACATCCACATCCACATCCTTAGCCTCATTCTCAGCCTCAGCATCAGCCCCATCTTCAACCTCAGTGCCGTCTACATGCTTGTCGTCCTTGTTGTCGTCGCTGTGCCTCAAAATTTATGACAACATTTGGCCAAAACATATGTTGGCAACGAGAGCATTAGCAGCCCTGCTGCCTCCCCTACCATTCCGTTCTCCGACTCTCTCTTTCAGCCAGGAGCTGGCCTAGCCTTTTGTCAATTTTTACATGACCCATTGTAATGGCATATGCACTGTAAGTCCGATATCTTGTCGGAGGCATCTCTTTGCTCAGCCACCATTCCATGCCTCCTGGCAATTACTGAAAGTTTCCTTTCTTGTATTGTCTCTTGTATCCCTACTCGGACTATCTCAAAAGTATGCACCTGAATCTTTTCCAACACGAGTGAGTTACTAGCTGAATAATCCATTGTATTTGCCGTCATTCAAGCATACACATAATAGAGCTAATAATATATATCGATGTTTTTATTCTAGGGAAATATTTCAAGTCCTGAAATTCAGTACCATCAATTGTTTCCTGTGGGTTTTTTTCTTGTGTTTCTGCAAATCTCGCAGAAGAACTTGGGAAATTTCTGTGACAGCCGTTCTTTCCATAAATTGCTTAGGACCTACGCAAATTCTTTGATTTGACATATTTTGTCGATACTTTTCACGCTCACATTTCCCTTCCCTTGGCCCTTTGAATTTCAGCTTTCTTTGGATTTTTCGTTTATTTAATGTGCGATTTTCTTCATTTTCCTAATATTTTATTCATAACTTAATAATGCCTTAACATGATATTGCTCTTTGAAGTCAAGTGGTATTATTTGAAAACCTTTTAAATGAGCAAGTCTTTGTAAGTATTCTGAAAAATATCTTAAATTGGAGGTAGCGTTGTCGTAGCGTAGGCTAACGTAACGGGCCGTAACGTTTCAAAGTAATATTTATAAAAATTACCTAACAAGCATTATTTCTTAAATTTATTGATTGCTCAAGAAACAAAACTTATTTTTCGGATTTTTTTTTTATAAAACTTATGTAGTAGGATAAATACTATACACACCTACATACCGTTATACATTATGATCGTAAACTAGTAATGGTCACACTGACAAGATATTCTGTAATTAACTAACATTAAGTTAACTTAAAAATGCTAAGAAATACTATAACTATACTTTTTATTATTATTCACAAGCACTTAAGTCTACCTTAAATAATTATTATAATTCACCTGTAAGAACAGCATTTATTCAAGTTGAGCAGGTTCTCGGATAAGCGATATAATTATGTAAGTGGGAGAGAAAGCGGGACATGGAAACGGATATTTGCTTAAACTATGTGGATCCGATCTGGATATAGACAAATCTGCCCTGGAATGAATGATATGCGGCATACTCATGTTTAGTATGATGGCCCTTAAAAGTATGCTATGTTTTAAGGCACTTTGGCACTTTCAAGTTTCAAGGCCCAACGTGTCACAATTCAAGTTACAGAGAGCACTCAAGGAACTCCGTTCTATAAGCTGACAGGGGGCGTGCATGGACTGTGCATGCGTGCAGGGGAAGCAGGGGAGGGCCGGGTAGTGCTCGGCAGAGGGGCGGGCTTGATAACCCACGCACTTCATATATTAAAACGCCCACCTGAATGCCTAATGAGCTCGGGCCAAGTGATTTCTTCTGTTCAGTTATGTTCTGTTCGGTTCTGAAGTCGGCAGATGGTAATGCCAAAAATTATTTATTGACTTTCATATGCAATTTGGCAGGCCAAGGCAAATAGGCAAACAAATGGCAAAGTGTGTGTGTGCGTGGGAGTGGGAGTGTGTGTGGGTGTGTGTGTGTGTTAGTCTGCGAGTCGCTTAAATTATGCAACCCCCATGCATTATGGCCCATAACAAAGTCACTTGTCAAATGCAGAAAGCAAAGCGATGCCGAACAGAAATTAAAAGCCCCAACAAGGGCAACACTTAACGCCAAAAATATGGATAATGTCATTTTTCTATTGAACAAAAACGAAATCGAGTCGCACCAACCGCTATCCGCTACCCGCTACCCGCTACCCGCTACCCAGCAACGATGCTTCGCTTCCTGATGTGATTATGATAAAATATCCTCGAGCAGTTTTATGATTTATGACTTTGAATATGGCAAACAAAACGGCGGCCAACTTGTATTGACGGCATTGAGGGGCGCATAAAAAAGCGTTGGCAGACAAGCGTGGGACGGGGACGGGGTCGGGGACGGGGACGGGGACGGGACGACGGGCACGGGAGTTGGGCAAAGCAGGCACTTGAAAGCGCGGTACATCCTGCCAAGGGCAAGGACAGAAAGCTTGGCAGGGAGCAGGCAGCAGGCAGCAGGCAGCAGGGTCGGGCACAATAAGCACTCGAGTGCGTCGGCATAATTTATCCATGTTTGCCGCTGAGCCGCATCGCGTATTGGCAAAGTTCTTTTTATGGCCAACTGGCCAACTGGTAGCACCTGCCGACGCCGACGTCTGGCCAGGACCAGGGTGTCGTCCAGCACGTCTGGCCGCCACTTTTCGCGCATAATTTGCCCCATTGTCGGTGCTGGCTGCGTGGATGAACTTGGATGGCTGGATTGGTTGCCCTTAAGCCGCTTTGGCTGCTGTGGCAATCGGGGGGCGGGTGCTCTTTAATTTTCATAATTTACCCCACGCCCGGCGAGCCCTGCCCACAGCTGAAAAATGTGTTATGTGCAAGGGTTTGTGTCCTGGCCCAGCGATTGGGGTTGAAGTTGGCCCTGGCCCTGGCCGTGGTCCTGGCCGTGGCTAAGTTGTTGGTTAATTCGTTTCACCTGCAGGCAACAAGAGTCCGACTCGGTTATATAATCAGAGGCTTATCTGCCCGTAGACTTGGCTTATGCCACAAATTATTATTGATGATGCTCTTAAAATCTGAATGAAACGTAAGCTGAAACAAGCTGCGAACTTGAGAGCATGAGTGAGTGCTGCCAAAGCGCAATTGATTTAAGCGAATCATCAGGATGAGTGTTGCATAAGTCGACAGCTGATTCCCCTAATCCGGTTCCGGTTCCGGATCCGGATCCGGATCCGACTAATGCCATGATTTTAATTGAATCAGATATCCCATATGCTGACTAGGAGAGTCGTAGGAAATACGAGTCTATTCTTCGATTCCCATTTGTAGAACTCTGTGAGCGCTAAGCCTGAGGAGTCTCCCACATACGCATCAAGCAGTGCCGCGGAAGTGCTGGCAAGCAGTGCATTTCAGTAGGCGGCTGCGCTGCTGCTCAGTACTGTGGGAGGTTTCATATTTTATTATTCATTCGTATTTCAATTTGCATTTTGATACTCACAAATAGATTTCAAATTATATATTAAGATCTGAAATCAAAATTATTTGTTAAGTTGAAAGTTACCCAGGACGTAAGAGTAAGGAGTTAGTCAAATAAAATGATATCAAATATAATACAATAGTTATCATCAACTAAATTATATGTTGTAAGTATCTTATGCGTAATTACAAAGATGTGTTATCAATAGATCAGAGTCGCAGTCAGAAATTTCCGAAGGAGCAAAGACAATTGGAGAAGTTTTTAAATGACGAAATCTTCAATAAATAAAATTATAAACTGTCTACCTCGTGCCAATAGAGAAATACTGATAAAATTGTATTGTTTTGAATTGTAGAGGAACTTCAGACCTGGGTACAGGGTGTTTCATAGTCGGGCATACTCGACTTGAGCATTCTGCTTGCTTCCAATAAATGATTGGAAACAGAGTAAATGAATACTGACACGTCCAAGGTAGCCTGGGTCAGGAACAGCCTTTAACTAGGAATCAGATTCGTGTTACAACTTCAATTGGCTTTCAGCTTGGACTACATCCAGGATGAAAAGTTGGAGCGGCTCGATGGGGAGTGGAGGGCGGTGGGGTGTCCAGTTGCCAATGGAGGCTACGTCATCATAGTTGCAAACAGTTGCCGTAGCTTTTGGACGCTACGTCTATATGTCAAATTAATTGATGACCAATTTGCGTTTTCAATTAAAAGCAGTGCGCACTTTTTGCGCTGATACGATTCATTTCTGTCTCGCCCCCTTTTTCTTTGTTTTGTAGCCCCTCTACCCATTGAAAGTGAGATATAGGGTATGATGATTGTTGTACACGAACATATAGCACATAGATGGTATTAAAGGGAGCAAAGTCAAGTAGTTTTTCTGTATATTATATTACTATATAGCTACTCATATGCAGATCTAATTTGAATAACATTTTTGAGATGATTGAGACAATCCAATTGCCGCAAATGTAAACTATTTACAATTATGGTTATTAAAGGACATTATTTTATTGTTGTCTTAGCTTATGCATTCTTAAATTACTTGGATTATTAAACAGCCAAATTAGTTTTGCAGTTCCGATCAGAAGTTCTAGAAACTTTCTTAATCTTTCTCTTCAAGCCTGTCATACCAGTTATGCTATCCATAACCCTATTTATAATGTTATAGTCGAGTATACGCAACAACAAAAGTCCCTGTACCCAGGTCAAATATTTGCGATCGCATCTTCGTACACTTACACATACACACACAAAGATGCACACACACAAGCGAGGCATTTCAAGTGGTGGCTGTGCTTCTTCTTCCCCCCCCCCCCACAATGCAGCACTGAATATTCTTTCGTGAATAACTTCCGTGATTATTATCCGACTTGAAATTTGAACAGTAGATTAAGAGTGACCAAAGTATTATACATGCCGAATTCCAAAACTATATCTTTAAAAGTGTGGCTGTAAAACGTTTTTAACGAATTGCGGGGGAACGGGGAAAGATACCTGAAATTGGAAACAAACTGGATCTGCGTATGGTATACAGGAACCTACATTCCAAATTTGATGTATCTAGCTAGTATAGTTGCTGACATCGACGCGTTCATCCGGATAGACGGACGGACGGACAGATGGACGGACGGACAGACGGATATAGCCATACTGACCAAGATATATACTTTATAGGGTCTGCCTGTTACATACATTTGCACAGATTTCGTACCCCCTTCTTGCCCATTTTGAGGGTACAGGGAGTAAACGCAATGCAGGATTGACATATGCATCACTGTCGGATGTAATTCAAACCAGGATACATGAATATATGGATCTCTCATTTGATGAGGGATCAAGTTGCCGAACATCATTTAATTTGCGTTTGTTAAGTATTTACCATAACTCTGTCTTTTCAAGTTTGGGATCGAAAAGTAAGTCCAATAATAAATGAAGCTGCTCCTTTCACAATTATGGAAGCAGGCGGGAAATCGGATTAGCCAGGCTATGCAGTTTCGGCCGGAGATTTTGAAATTTATTCCGGCCCAGAGGGACACATTGGTATACAGGATATCTGTCAGCCGAGCACGCTCGCAGAGAGCGCTTTCTCGTGTGTTAGTTGTTGCTGTAGTTGTTGTCAGCCGTTTTCAGCGCGGAAATTGCCCCTTTTGGCAAAGCGATGAAGTGCAGCCGCGGACGTAGTCGGGGATGTCGTCGCGTCGTAGCTGGAGCCATTCCATTAAATTGCGTTATAATGCAAAAAGCTCTTTGCCATGCCCAGTTCCACACCCCAGCACCCCTACCCCCATTCCCTCATTCCCACTGCCCACTGCCCCATTCCTCCTTTCTCCATCCGCCTTCATTCCACATGCCGCACTGCCGCGCTGAATGTGATTCAGATTCAGTTTCTGATTCAGATTCAGATTCTGATTCCGATCCCTGCCTGCGTACGGATGCACACACATACTCGTATGTACATATATGTATGTGTATGAGTGTGTGTGTGTGTGTGTGTATGGGGGCGTGAATGCCGCCCCAATCGCGCTCAATGGCACAGCTTAACAGCGTTTCTTTAATTAAGTTGCACAATTTGTAGCCAGTTGTCGGCATAATAGACTTTTCGAGCACTTCCCAGTCGGGCAGACCCCCTTATTGCCCCGTTCAATGCGGATTGCCTGTCATTCAGCCAGCCGGAGAGCTACTTATAGTCGTCCTGTACTTTGACACTCCCAAAAACAACCTTCAGTACCTGACTTATATGGCTACAACCAACTATTGCCCTGACCAATAGTAAACTGTTTACCCCGACCTATTTCATCATTCACCCAGATACAACTGACAACTGATGGTTACAAAGAAATTGCTTTTGCCTTTGATTCAATTTCTATTCTATTTTTTTCATAATATCTGAATATATCTGAATCATATTAAATCACAGAAATGGAATATTCCACAATCCCGTCTTAGTTTGCAAGCTCTCTTATATATATTTATGTATATAAAACTCTTTAACCTGACTGATTGATTGGTCAGACCACGGGCAGATCAAATGGTAGAAGCTAGAAATCTGCTTATATTTATTATATATTTTCAAATTTATACTATATCGAGTGTACAGTAATGACAGCTTTATCTAGTTGAACATAAAAATGTTAAGAAGCAATAAGATTGAGGTTTTCTAAATGTACATCTAAACTTTTAGGTTTGTAAATGCAAGTTTATAGCTAAAGAATCCGAGTAGGCAGATCCTGCGGATGGCTTCGTTTAAGTCCTCACTTTCTTACTCTAGAAGAAGTAAGTCGCCTTGCTAGCGGATTAGGATGTGTGCGAAGGTGCTCAAGATATCTTGACGAGAGATTTTGGATCATATCACCCACCTTAGGCACTCTTAGGTTTCGTTCAATGTCAGAAATGTGCAATGTTTGCAGCAGCTTTCTCATATCGTATATTGGCACTCAGAAATAATTTTCCCTAAATTTTATCCGAAAAAGTGGAGATTCGCGGGAAAATGTTGTATGACATTTTTTTCCAAGAAATGAAACATGCTGAAGTTACAAGTCCACCTAGAGGTCGAACCATGACTATAAAAGTATTCCTTATAAAAATAGGTTTAGTTTGACAAAGTTATGGTAGGTTGAAGTCTAGTAAGAACATTTTCTATAAGAATACGATCTCGACAAGAATAAAGCTGAAATGCTAAATCAACTTAGAGGTGAAAGTGGCTAATAGCAGGGGCATCATGCTGAAAAAGAAAGCCTGACCAAAAACCAAAGAAAAGCCGTGAAGGTCTTTTAAACACCGTCTAAGAACTATTCCCCCTCTGGTAAATGGAACGAAAAACGGGATTAAAGCAATTCGATTCGAAATTATTGAGCAGAAGGACCTGCGAGCCTTGCGTCATCTTCATTAGTCGGCAACTTGACGACGCGCTGCTTTCGTCGAGATTGGGGGCGAGATGCCCCCAAAGTTCAAGTGGCAGCGACTACGACTCTGTTGTCGTGTGTGTGTGTGTGTGTGTGTGTGTGTTCAGGACTAATACTGTTAGCTAGGTATGTATATGGGCATGTTAAGGACATCGCCAAATGAAGTGACAAGCAACTTAACGCATTTAAATTAATTAAAAATGTGCTTAAGATGTTTTCGACTGCGACTGGCGACTGGCGGCGATGGCAACATAAGGCGTCCTGTTCCTGTCCCTGACAACGGTAGACTCTGACAACAAGGACAACAACAAGGAGCTTGCCTTGCCTTGCAGCTGGCAGCTGTAATTAGACAATTCACTCGCCACTCGCCACTTGCCACTCTCCACTTACCACTTGCCACTTGCCACTCGTCCCTGCTTGGCCCCTTCAAGTGGCTTTGGGCTCTTCCCTGTTTTGGGTTTTAGTTGCGCATCAAAAAATACATTTTTTTGACGGCACAGATTGAAGCGCGCCGCATTGGCGGTAAAGTTTGCAACAGCGTCACGGAACTTTGTCCTGTCGCCCGTAGCCCTGGCCCGCAACCCATCCAATGGGCAGCGGAGGGGGCAGCGGTGGTTAGGGAGCTGCAGCTACTCCCCAGTCTGCTCAGTTTTCAGTTGCCCCGTTGTCACTTAAGAGATGGCAAAAGTGTTTTAGACTTGCCTTTGCCTTCTTGGCGCATCGACTTTTAAGTAGTTGTGCACACACTCTCGCACACACACACACACACACACACAGACACCTATATGTCTGTCTGGCCGTTGCCAGCTGCAGGGGGTGGGGGGAGAGGGTTAGCTATTGGCAGGAGCAGAAGAACTCGCACACTTGTAGGCGTTAATGAAAATGCTTGTAATTAGTTTTGTTTGTTGGCAACGATGCGATGCAGCGGAAGCGGAAGTGCGCCAAATAATGCCAGCTTGCGCTTTTGCATGCATCGAACTAATTGATTTACCGGTACTTCCCTACTCTTCCTCCTCCTCCTCCCACCACCCGCATTTTAAGCCAGCCTCCCTGCCTCTCTGCCCCCTACACATCAGCTAGTTTTGAGTGCATCCTTCGTAATGAGTTTACTTGAAATGCACTCGTTTCCCACTCACAGCTGAAGTTAATGAGCCAATGAATCAGGTTGAACTCATTTGAAATATTTAAGGATATGCTTGAACTGTTCCTCAAGCAAAGCTACTATATGATCCCATTCTGACCAGTTGACATAAACAGTCCAAAATTTGTATTTGTTGCCCACGTTTTTATAAAATGTAAATGAAACCAAGGTGTTTGCCTAAACAACATATTATGAATATATGATATAAATACGATAAAAGAGTAAGGTACCAAGTGCCTTCTTTATGGGGTCAAACTTAACCCTGAGGAATTCTACTTCCAGGCCGAAAATAGGATTGTGAAAATTGATTGGAAACTAAAAACTTCGCTGTTTCTGTAGCCAAATCTAAATACTATAAATTCTATAGTATACAATGCTGAAAACATTTACAATAGTTTCTTCTTATATCACTCTAAAATACATTCCGAATTTTGGAATATGCTATAAACTGAAATGTAACATCAATCTACATGAGAAGCCATGGCAAAAAAAAGACATTTCGCCTGAAAATCGGTTCGGTTTTGACAAAGTAATGGGAATTTGAATTTTTAAAAGATTTCCATAGTATTATGATATGAGGGGAGGGGGTGCATATATAGATATATATTATATATACATAAATATATATTAAGTATGCTTGATTACGTGACCTGTAACAATAATCGTTTTTACTCTCCTCAAGGTATATGATTTGACAATTCTTCTTTGTAAGGTATCCTTAAACGTTTTATTGAGAGCACCACTCGCTTAAAATGGGAATAGAAAGGAAACAGACATTGCATTGTTCTCTAGCTGTGGTAGACAAGTTGCCAGATGCCTACGCCAGGTGGCGTCTTTCACTTTCAAATGCTGTTGCCATCAACTTAATTGCCCCAAATTTAATTTCCGCTTTAAGTTTGCGACACAGTAGGCATAAATATGCAACAGAAACAGCAACAGAAACAGAAACAGCAACAACAGGAACAAGGTGGCATTTCGGGAGGTTCGGGTGGTTCGGGATCGGAAGTTCGGTGGGTCATGGAGTTGTGTCGCTTGGACGGCCGGTGGGTCGCTTGCCTGGCAGCAGGAACAGGAACAATTCATCATCTATATGACAAGCAGTCGAAAGCAATCGTTTTGTCATCTTCTTCTCTGTTGCTAAATTGAATATGGCCCCCTCCACATCCCCTCCGCAGCACCAGCCCCAGCCCCAGCCCCAGCTCACTGTGCTGCGGGGAGGAGAGGGAATGACAGGGATGGATAGAGATATTTCGAATGGAATGAATGAATGAGCACACATGCATTGTAAATGTGTGTCTCTCTCACCCCTCTCCCACTGTGTGTGCGTGGGTGTGCGTCCCTTCACATATGCATATCTGTCGCCGCATTCCAAAATATCACAAACAGCAAGGGCGAGAGGGAGCAGTTGTTGGGGAGGGGCCGGAGGCAGAGCCTTACGCATAGTCGCACGTTCATTTTGAGCCTGGCAGGCAGGAAGGAAGCTTTACAGACTGATAGATGCTAAAGATGTGCATAGTGAGCAGGGGCCGGGGCGTTAACCAACAATAACACACACACACACACACACACACACACACACATACACACATACACGCTAGTGTACCCGATACGCATACAAAGTAGGCAACGAGTTGACTTTAAAAACCGGGCAAAGGCCTAGGCTCTTTGTTGCCCCTCTCTCTCTCTCTATCTCTCCATCTCTCTCTGTGTGTGTCTGTCTGTGTGACAATAGATCATCAAATTCATTACGTTACATTTCATATGTCTCATTTGTACCTAGAGGGGTTCGGGTCAATGCCGGGGTCGTCTGTGCGTGACCATTGCATTCATTCAAATAAGCTAAACTCAGGCAACAATAATTTAGCCAAGTAATACACACAGACACACATACACGCACACACGCACCCCATTTGACTATCGTGTTCTGTGGTAACTGATGCTCCATCATCAACAGCAACCACCCAGCCACCCAACCCCCCAACCACCCAACCATCATAGTTCGCCACTCGTTCAATATGAAGACTTTTGGTCTGTTGGCTCAGACGTGTGCTGGCTTTATCAGCATCCCCTTACCCCGGCCCGCACTCGTTGCAGCCACCACGCAGCAGAATGACACCTAACACGGGCATATCCTACATCCCTCCACTTGACCCTCACCACAAAATTGCGAATGGCGCATTGTCTAGACTAGAATGTGTGATATTTGCCAAAAGAATTTCATTTTCGCAAATCTATCAGATTTGTATACTACTTTGAGAGAACAGCCTAGATCCGTAGTAATATTCCCATTGAATCGAATAGTTTTCACCAATATGCTGGCAGACTTATTCATTTATTTGTATTGTTCAAGCTTTTAAATGTAATTTTTACAATTTCTCAGTTTTTACTTTAAAAATGTAAGAATTTTGTAATTGGGGTTATTGCATTCAATAACTATATATTAAGAAACAAATCATAGTATTGAAAACCATAAAAAGGTCTTTATTTTGATAGTTAGTTAGAAATGGCCTCAATACCACATGAATTTCCGTGTTTTTTGTCCCTCCACACGCCTGCTGCTTATTCGTCTACAATTAGTTCATTTGTTGAAGATTGTGTTCATATTTCTTAACCATTTTAAGATCTAGATCTCCTCTAAGTACGGTAAGGTAAGGTGAGGTGAGGTAAGGTGAGGTAAGGTAAGGTAAGGTAAGGTAAGGTAAGGTAAGGTAAGGTAAGGTAAGGTAAGGTAATGTAAGGTAAGGTAAGGTGAGTAATATCCCAGTGGACTAAGCGGGGTTCCTACTGAGTGTGCAGTCTTTGCAACTGAGAAAGGATGTTCCTGATGACCTGGGGCTGATCATAAAAGGTAAATTCCTAGTCGCAATTCCTAGTTCCCAAGTCTTCAAGCTTAATGGCATAGTTGTATTGCCCGCTGCGAGAAATTGGAAGGCAACAAAACTCGAAAATATTATAATAATTTTTGTCATCCTCGTTGGTGGTGCAACTGACAAGTGACTTGGCCAGACAGCTCACCCAGAACGGCACTTCCCACCCACCCCCCATGCCACCGTTGACCACGCCCACACCCTGGTATAAATAAAAATTTGTTTGGCAATATGCGCGTCGCGTATTTTGTTGCAAAGTCTTGCATTAATCTAAATATTTGCATGCTTACGGGGTGCTTATGGGCGTTGCGGGGGCTGTCACTGAAGGTGGGGGGTCTATGTAACTGAAAAGTAATAGGAATAGCTCAGACGCTCTTCTTCTTAGCGGTCTACCCATCTCTCTCTCTCACACTCAGCCTGGTCCTCTGTTGGGCTAGCATTTTGGGGCTTTGCCTATTTATTTATTTTCATCGCCGACGCCAAATTGTCAACGACTTTTAAACGCGCGGGTAGGTGTGGGGGGTGGCTGGGGTTGGTTGGGGCTGGCGGCATCCGTAAGTGACGCTGCAGTTTCAAATTCGGCAAACTCGCATTTAAAATGCATTTCGCATGCAACGTCGAGGCGAGGCATTTCCATTGCAAATGCAGCGCCGCGACGCCAAGTTGTTGCCACACAAAGACAAAGACAGAACAGAGCCAAAATAATAATAATCATCATCATCATCATCATCATCAACAACATTTTCATCATCATTATGAAGGGCAGGGAATGCAACGTTGCCGAAAATATAAAAAACGTTTTATTTATTTGTGTTTCTTCTCCATTTTTTGTTTTTTTTTGTTTATTATTACTTTTATTGTTGTTGCTGCATTTTAAGTAATCAAAATCGTTTAAACGAATTCCCGGAATTTGCATTTTGTGGCCAAGTTTTAGGCAGCATATCGTCAAGGGGGCGGCGCGTTAACCCAACCCACTTCGTGCAACTTGGTTGCATGTTGCCTCAATTCGGAAACGTTGGGAATGTGAAAATTGAACAGCCATTTGGCTACTCAGTGCTTTATTCACTGCTGCTACATTAAATCAAATCAACAATATGAAATATATATATATATCTCCATACAGTTTTCTATATTTAGATAGCGGCCATCCCTCGATTACATTGGGTCCTCTTTCAGCATAAGTCTCCTCAGTGCAAAAGCAGATCATAAGCATATTATATATTTTCGTATTTAAAACATTAAATAAATGTTCGCGCTTGAAAGATCTTAGAATCCGGAGCAGACCGGGTATATTCTCAAAATATCGAAACTTGATAAGAAACATCAATCAAAACATTAATATCCTTCCATAATCTATAGCAATAGAGCATTTTCCAGCTCCACCGCGCACTCACTTCTGCATTCATTCATTCAGCACCTGCAGAATGCAACCCTGCATGGTCTGAATGCAGCTCTCCTTTGTGGCTTTCGCAGTCGCTGTCTCTAGGTAACCATAAAGGCTTGCTATAAATTAAGCTGTCCGCGTTTGTGACTGCGCTACAAGCGTAGGGATTAGCACAAGGGAACCTCCCTTCACGTTCATATTCATACATGGAATTAAGCAAAAGATGCATACAAGTCATATAATCGGATTTCATAATTGCTGCTGCGCAATTAGCGTAACTGGCGACCCGGTTTTATTTATCCTCAAAGTAGTTCAAAGAGGCTGCTAATGAAAGGATTGCTCTGTCACTTTTTACACCCCGTACCCATAAAATGGGTTAAAGGGTGTGCTAAAACTGTGCAAATGTTTGTAACAGGCAGAAGTATACATCGTTTACCCTATTGACTATTGTTACTGGTCCTGTCTGTACGTCCATATATCTGAACGCAAGGATCTCAGAGACTATATAAGCTTGAGTCGTGAAATTTGGAATGTATAGTATTTCTAGTTTCCTGTATGGCAGACGCAGGTCAAGCTTATTGCAAACATTGAATAATCCCCTCCTTTTATAAGGATAATTCAAAAGTATAGCCTTGAGACATGCATATGCATAAATAGTTATTGGGAAATTCTTGATCTATTGCACAAATCGATCAGATATGAAACGCAAAAGTTATTCCAGATACTAGCTTTGGTTCTGCTTGCTTGCAATGCCGTGGAACTGCTTGATGCATCTGTGTGTACGAAGATAAGTTTGGGAATTTCAGACTTGGGTACAGGGGGTCACGTAGTCGGGTATACTCGACAATGGCCTTCTTACTCGTTAAACATAATTAGCATATAATTCGATTTATTTATAGAGAAACTCACTTATTGCAGTTTTTTCCAGCAACAATGAACCCAACAGATATAAATTTCTGACTAGTGGTACTTGAGAAACCTGTTAGACATTTGAATATTTGATATTCCCAAGCCACCGCAACAAGAGCAGCAAAAAGCAAAATGCAACTATTTTATATTTTGTAGCAACATCATAATTAAAAGCCACAACAAAATTCATTTCAGGTTTTCATATTTTAGTTGTACTTATTGTTGCAGCTTTTGCAGCTGCAAGTCCAGAAAGTCCTCGTGTCGATGTTGCTCGACCATGTAATACCCTAGTCACAGATCTTAGGTACCTTAAGTAATGAGCTCTGTGACTATTTGTTGGGAAATGTACAAATATTAATACATATTTATTGATACAAACGTATATTATATACAGACCTGATAATGCTATCTGATATATATGTTTAATATTTTCTGACATGTTTCTTGCGGCGCTACCAAAATGAAATTATTATCATGCGTTCAATCTATTTTGTAATAGTTTTATTAAATATTTTCCTAGTGCCAACACTGAAGTCTCAAAGCAATGACTGAGGACTACTTGGGACAAATTTTACGGGACCTGGTCTTGAATCAGACGAAAACGAAAACGGAGCTATCTTAGGCGGTTGTCACACTTAATGACGTTAGAAGCAATGCAATATTGCAAGTAAATTGGAACAGGCCTTACGTGGTTATTAGACGATGCATTTAGTACGGAAATAAAGAACTTTTAAATTGCGTGCATCTGTCACGCTAGTTAAATGCGTCTTTATACATTGCACGAGGAAAGTTGCACAGAAAGCATGCAAGAAGTGTCAGTCCTAACAAGCAGACTCTGAGCAAGATGACAGCCGTTGGAAATGAATTTAAAGTAAGTCGGAAATAGCTAGGTAGTATCGAGTATTCATACTGAACAGGATATTATGTACACACTCTCCAGGGTCGCAGATTGCTGGTGCGTACAACTGCACAGCTTAAATGATACCCCTTAATCCGTTATAATGAGTTCAGGGTATAAAAATAGATGAGTACCGAGAATTACAAGTTGAGCTTGCCAAATTGGTTGGGCTACATCCAAACAAGCACCCACACACACACACACACCCGAGGGGAGGGGGATGGTCAGGGGGAGAGTGGTAGCAACCGATAAACTGGAATTGCACTTGAAACTTAATTACGAACTCGCAAATGCAAAATGCAAATGCAAATACCTGACAAAGCCGAAGCAGCAGCAGCAGCAGCAGCAGCAGCAGCTGAAGCCAAAGCCAAAGCCAAAGCCAAAGCTGAAACTGAAACTGAAGCCGCAGCTGCAGCGAGTGGTGCTGTTTATACGTCTGAACGCCTGTTTAAGTGCTCTCTGTGTATGTGTGTGTGTGCCACATGCCGTATGAGTAATATGCATGAATACCAACTAAATGTGTCTATAATGCTCTATAACTCAGGCACTTCTCGTCGTCAGCTTGTTAAGTAAATTCTAAACATAGTTGCTAGGTAGCAGCCCCCCCTTCCCCTGCCACCTTCCGACCGAATAGATGTGTGTGCGTGTATGTGTATGTCCACTCACTTATGTAATTAAGTGTCTTGTTAAAACGGAAATGGAATTTGGTTTTGCCTTTAATTTACATTAATTGACGATGCATTTATGCCAACGACCACTTGGGGTGCAAGCCTTAGTCCTGCACCGCCCTCCCCGTATCCCTTGCGGCCCCTTATCACCAGCTCTTACTACATGTTGGTATTTATTGTTTAATATTAATGTTTGTCTGCGTCACAGTTGCTTTGAAAAATGCATGACATGGACATGAGAGCCGTAACAAGTTGCATACTCGTGCTTGCAACTTGGCTTTAATCGGCCGGCATTAGGCCACATGCAATATGCATGGGCCAGCAGGAGACACCCAGTGAGAGTGCTGCAGAGGGACGCAGGCAAGGTGGGGAAGGGCTCTAGCCCAGGGGGTAATCAGTGAATGAGCGAGTAACCGGGTTATGCACTGACCCGGTCGCCGTGCCAAATGCCAATGGCCAACGGCCATTATTAATGCCACTCCGAGTGCACTTAGTTGGGGCAACAACAGTGATTTATTCATTGCCACACAACATTGAGGATTTGATATTTAACTATGACTTATTAATATTATAAGTACATTACACGGTTTCTATTATTGTCTGAGATGAGGACCTACTATTATCTAGGTATCTTAACCTTTTCTGGGGAAAAATGGGATATAATCTTAATTTGATTTATTGTCAAAATAAATAAATAAATTGATTTATTGTCATACAAGCTACAAGCTTAAATCTTTTACTTTACTTAGCTAGTCACGAATACATAACATTAATCTTATTATTAAATAGCTTATAATTTATAAATTTTTGATCAAACAATTAAGATTAGGATTTACCATAAAAGAAAACAATTCATACTTTTACTAATAATTTACAAATTATTCTGTTTATAATATACATTTACTTATTTATTGATTCGTTCACTTATTGATAGTTCTTAAGCGAACTTTGAAGTGCCTTTAATTGTTTTAAGATAATATGGTAGATGATCCCAAGCTCGAATAGCAAGAATTGTCTCTCATTGTTTTATTCTACGACTAACAATGTTATTTGTTAATTGCTGAGCACTTTGTGTAAGTATTCAGATTGTCTTGTAATTAAAATTTTACGTAATTGCAAGACAGCCAGAATATTTATACAAAGGGCTCAGCTTGTCTTCTTCGCAAAGAACAAATATAATTGTTTATTAATTTCAAAATGTTTTACTAAAACTACAGACTATACTTGAAGATTTGTACTGAATTGAGCTAACTTAGCAATAAGATTCGAATTGACACAAAAGTTGGGATCTATATTAGATTCGCTTTTTATATTTATCAAGTGAATTCCGATCTTTAATGTTTACATCTCACTTGGGGATCTAGCATTGTTTATTTGATTTGCTTATTTTAAACTTTGATGTACTCTCAATTGAAGCTCTCCTCATAATCTTGAGTAAGCTCGAATTTATTCGAAATTTTTATTCAATAAATGCCATTTAAAGTGTTGCCATGTGCACATTTGCTTTGCCAGTGTTGTTCGTGTTCAACATATGTTAAAGTTGTGCAACACTGGACACGTACTTACTCTTATTATGAACAAGCTTTAGCCATAAAAATATGTCACCAAAGTTTTATTTTGCCTGGAGTTCACGACCAGAAGAAGGTGACACAGGCAAAGAAAGCGAGAGAGGGAGTGAGGGAGCGGGAGAGGGAGTGTGAGAGGGGGAGGGAGCACATAATGGGTAACAGGTAACGGTAATTGAAACAAAAGTTGAAGCCAAGAAACAGTAGCATACGTTGCGGCGCCTTAAAAACCCATTTCCAACTGTTGACACGTGCCGCGTCGTGTCGCGGCCTGAATACCCGACCCGACCCCCACCTCACCACCCCGCCATTGCACCACGACAGCATGGCACCACTCCACTTGCCGCCGCTGTCCGTGAACGAAAATCACGCGGCCGCATGCGAAGTAAACAACGTGAAATGAAAGTCATGCGTCGCATTTTAAAACCAGGCGGAGGATGTCTCCCAGGAAGTGGTTTCCGTGGCGCACACCCTGCACCACCCTGCGCCACCCTGCACCACGCTGCTGCTAGAAGGCAAGAGATGCGCATAATTTAAAATACAAATTTGCACTCCCTTTTCCCCCGTTGCCTGTCTCAGGGCGACAGATAAGGATAGAGATGGGTATAGAGCCCAGATAGGGCGATGCATTTGTAAATATGCCTCATTATGCTGCAAGCTACCTCCGCGCCCGCCCACGCCCTAACTGCCTCCGTCTGCTTTCCACACGCACGTCGCACCTCCTTCTGGCGCCCATCACTCGTCACGTCGCATGTTTTGCATCTCGTGCGAAGGGAACGGAAATGGCAACAAAGTACAAAGCAATTTAATAAATGCCGGAATCACGTGAAGGTGTTAAGCAAAACATTTTGCAGCAATGACCACAGCGAAACCGGCACGAATCAACGCCAAATTGAAATCCCGAAACACATATACACACACACACACACGCGAGTTACAGCAACTACTTACTCCGAACTCAACTGTACCTGCCCCCGAGGATGAGTCGCAAGCAAATGCCGATAGTTCAACGACCTACTTAATTAATAATTAGTGCACTTTAGCCCCTTACCAAGTGAACTCAGTGCACTATTACATTTAAAAACTGACACTTCAGAATTGTCTTTGACACCGAAAAGTGAATTAAGTGGGGTTAGGTCCGATCAGGTGGGGTTAGGCAAAGTTAGATTCGTTTATTTTTAATGACTGGACACGCGCATATTAGTTTTCAGAGATTTTGTTGCTTTCTAGACGGGACAAATAATCTCTAGCTTTATCGAAAACGGTTTCTTTGAATAAATAGTGCTGTGCTTATTATAGAATCGCTTGAATTTTGAATTATCGGTAACCAAAAAATCAAAGCAATAATTTAAAATCTGTTTTTGCAATTCTTTTTATCGTTTTGGCAAACAATATTTGAAATTTTTCAAAATTTACAATGATTATTTTACAAAATTGACAATTAGCTTATATAAGAATTTCATCCTTAACTTCTTTAGCCTCGTTCACATTTTAGAGTTGATTTCTTCTTACCAAAAACAAACAGAATTCGAATTCTGAACAACAAAATTGTTGTATCAATGCAAAAAAAATCGTCTTTTTGCCCATAGTGCTACGGTTATAGTAGTAGATTGAAGGAAATTCCTTATATGTAATTTTGGGAACTCGCTGTTAACTCACATTACATGCTGTTAACATGCTGTTTGCATGCTGTTAACATGATGTTAACAATATGTTAACATTCTGTTATGTTAACATTATGTTATGTTAACATTCTGTTATGTTATCATTCTGTTATGTTAACATGCTGTTAATCCTATGTTATCATACTGTTAACATGCTGCTTACATGCTGTTAACATGACTACTGTTATTTACATAGTTGTATAACAGTCGATTGGCTGTTATATTTATCAGCAACTGTTATACTATTTAGCGACTTTCTGCTGATTTCTGTTCGCCTGGTATGTTTTGCCATTTTTTGGCATTTTGACGCTCACAAATTAGAAAGTTGAAGTCTGAAAACCAAACTTCATTGACACCGCCGAAACACCAGGCGAACAGAAATCAGCAGAAAGTTGCTGAGAATTTTCCCACTTTATTCATTATTTGAAATGGCAACCTAACGATTTCTGTTGGTAATTCTGGCCAAATTTTGTTTTAAGCCGAAAATTAATTCTGGAAATAAGGTTTTCATCAATAAAAAATGTTTGTTGTATTGTTACGCTTTTTTTAATGTAAATTTCATATTTTCGTAACAATAATGATAAGAACTAATTAACTAATCAATAAGATTTTCACTTTTTTTTATATGTATTTTTTGTTGTTACGTTGAGCATTGATAGCAATTTAATTAATATACTTATTTTAATGAAGTGCTTACTACTATTTAGTATTATTTATTATTAGTTAGTATACATATGCGTAGAGAAATAAATAATTATGAAAATGCCAATCTGAGCCCACCATCCTTGGGGGATTCGATCCCGGATCCGTTGTCTATTTTTGCTGCGCAGTTAACCGTCGACTGTACTCGAATTTCGAAATTACTCATACATTTTAAGGTCACAATGATCTGAAAACAATGATATTTTTGGAAATATCAAATTAACCAGCACTTATCTAATTGATATTGATATTGATTTTTCTGTGCAGCCTGAGAGTTCTGGCGGCCATTCATTTTTGGCACCAGCCTAATTTGTTATTCGTTCGTTCATTGCTATTAATACATTCATTCATTCATTCGCTTTAATAACTGTCAATATGGCGACTTTCGACGGCGGCGTCGGCGTCGGCGTCGGCGTCAGTATCGAAGCTGCTGCTGCAGATGTCGTTGTTAATAATGAATGAGTTGCAGCGAGTTGGCGTATTAAATGCGACGCTGACCTCAACAGCAACAACAGGAATAACAACATAGCTGGCCCAGGCAATTGCTGTTGATCTTGCGCCTGTTCTACACCCACTCTCAATCCCCAGTGCGATTCCCAGTTCCAGTTCTCATTCAGTTTCATTCCGGCGCAGCGTTGCCACCTTGGCGCCTTTTGCAGCACGGACAAAGGAGGCTGAATGCTGGACTCTGGACCCTGGGAGCTCGACATTCGACACCAGGCTGTATTTATTAATATTTTGTTCCCTTTTGATTCTTTTACATGGCCAGCGATTCGCATATTCGCGTATTCGCATTCGCATTCGCATTCGCATTCGCATTCGCATTCGCATATTCGCGTTCGGTCTGCGTTACTGGCATCAATTTGTAATTTCAATTAAAAATTTAAACTGCAAAAAAGCGCAAGAGCATTCAATTCCATTGCAGCGGCCATTTAACGGCAGTCCGAAGAGTCCTTGCCGACTAACACACATTGTGTGTCCTGGGAAGCTGTCCTCCCCCTCATAATTCGATATAGCGTATGCTCCAAAGGGCTGCCCGAGGCAGTTAACTTGATTCCTGGCCTAAACTGAGAGCTACACACCCGATAAAAGGATCAAGGACTTTGGAGAGGGCAATATAGTCATATCCTAACTTAGCATACCGAATATAATTTCATTGAAATGCTGTCTAAACATCGATAATAGGATTCTTCTCTTCGAACCGATTCGTCATGAGTTTCGAATGATTTATAAATAAATATTTCCAGATGCTTTTTGAAGAGGTTCTGTTTAGCGGAGAAAAATGATGACATGCCCAACGAGTGCTATTCAAATTTCCCAAAGCGACCCACAAAGCTCCTGGCTACGGGGAATGGAAGTGGTTCAGCTGATGTGAGAATGTGGAATGGAATAGGGCAGTGGTATGGACAGGGGCAGGGGCAGTTACTGGGGCTGGAGTTGGGTGGCAATAGCTTGGCCTGAAGTTGGAAGCTGTGTGAAGGACTCTTGTCGCACGGCGCACTGCCGCCAACGCCGCTGTTTCCGCTTTGCCCGAGCCCCTCCATTAGACATGAAAGTGTCAACTTCCGCGTTCTTGCACACACACACACACACACACACACACACACACAGATAGAATGAGGCACTCACTTGTGTCGTCGCTGGTTAAAAGCATGTCAAATTTTTACACACACTTAAAGTTGGCAGAGGGGCAAGCAGGGGGTAGCGATGCGCACGCCTGCGAGAATGCATGATTGAATGATTGAGAAATTAATACACACACAGAGAGACATATCGACCACATATAGTGAGAAACAGCAGAGAAAAAGTGTGTCAGGGGGCAGGGGGCAGGGCACAGTGTAGATTGAGGAGGTAGGTAGAGGGGTGCAGGAGAAATGAGGAGCTCGCTGGGCGCCAACAGCGGCAACGTGAAATTATTCCATTTCACTTTACAACTGAATGCAAATTACATGCTGTAATTTCCTGCAAGAAAGCAAGAAATGAAGCGAAATGAATGTGGCACACACACACACACACACACACACACACACACACACATGCAGCAAATGTATTTGCGCCAAGCGGAAATAAAAATAAATTCGAAAAGTTAATATTAAATGTGCTACATTGGAAACATATTGTGTGTGCCTCCCCTCGCTCTCTCTCTCGCTCTATCTCTCTGTCTGTCTCGCTCGCCCGCTGACTCTTCGAGCCGCCCGTCCATATGCCAAGCAGACAGCCAGGCAAACCTTTGCCCGCCGCCTGCCCCCGTTCCACCAACCACACACACACACACACTGCCGCCAGCGGGCATCAGCATGTAGCCTATCAACCCGCCAACTCCCTGCCACCACCCCACATCCCCACCCACACCCATACCCCCCCCAATCCGCTGGCTGTAAACAATTGCGCATTTTCAGCGCCGTTTGCTTACATTTTTTACATTACGCGCGCGGTTGATTTTTTCGCTTATATTCTCCATTTTTTCATTTTTTTTATTTTTTATTATTTTTTTAATATTTTTTTTTTTATTTTTGTATCGCTTGCTTTTTTTTGTTGTGTGCATTTTTACATTTTTATATGGCGCATTTTCATTGCATTTGTATTTCTTTTTTATTGTTGTTTTTTTTTTGTATTTTTTGGTTTTCTTTTTAATTTGCGCGCCATTTTTTGAGCTTGCAGTTAATTTTTTATTGTTATTATTTTCATTGTGCGCGCAGCAGCAGCGCAGCGGCAGTGCAGCAGCAGCGCAGCGGCTGGCGCCACTTGGTCAATGACTGTTTTTTAGTCAACGCGTAAAATATGTTTAAATATTTTAAATTTAATCACACGCTTGGCTGGCCTTCGCAAATACGTCAATGCATATGCAAACAAATAATGCAGGGCCCGGCGGGGGCCGGTTGGGGTAAGGGGGGGTGGGAATGGGGATGGGGATGGGTATAGAAATGGCCAACACTGGACTCCCTTTGAGGTGCCGTTGCACCAGCTCCTTCCCTATCCTTGTGCTCATCCTCATCCTCACCCTCGTCCCCAGCCTCTTGGGATGCTGCTTGTCCGCGTCTCGCCTGTGGGTGGGGCGTGCGGGGTGTGAGAGGTGTACCTGTGAGAACTGCAGAAGACCGCACATTAACCAAAATTAAGGCCGCCCGAATTTTAGAATTATTGTAAATGGTTTGTAAAATTGTCGAATTTCTAGGACAGACGGAGTTCTCCTTTAGTTTAATACAAACTTAAACGATTAAAATAAAAGAGTTAAAATTTTACTGTTTACAATAATTTGTGTAAGTTAAACACAAAACTCAAACATTGCTTTGCCGTAGAACATCTTTCTTATCATATTTCATTTTAGAGCTCGGATTGTTCTACTACAGAACTGTTTACTATGGGGAGTTCATTTTATTGGAATAAAGTTGTTAAAATGAACAAAGCTTTAATGACAATACATTAGAAATACATGAATCATTAATGTTACATTTCCAGAATGTTAACATTGCCCCGCACTGTTAAGTTAACAGCACTTAAACAGAGATGTGTGAAAAGAAAAGCAAGGAATATAGTGGTATTAAAAAGAAAGTCGTTACCACTCCCTATTGATATTATAAGCCCAATGCAAGAACCTAGACCAAAAAATCTTGTTTCGTTCTCGAGTTATTAATTAATTCCAAAGAATTAAGAAAAGTACCCATGGTGTACAGGCTGAATCAAATTGAGCGAGTTAGTTCGAGTTAGTTGGGAATTCAATTGAATGAGATTTCCGTGACGCCTCAGAATATGATAGTTGTTTCGGATTTGGTATTCAGTGGAAATGCTGAATTCCGACTAATTGGTGGCAATAACTGATAAATGCAACTGTGTTTAGCGACTGTTCGCACTCCCCCCCTCATTACGAACAGGATAATGCTCCAGCTCGCTGCCAGGATCCAGCACGGTTCCAACTGAAGCCGTTCTTCACTAAAACCAAACACTACAACTCCAACTGCAGCCGCAACTCCACTTATGTTTCTAGTTTCAGTTCCAGCCATTCTAGAGCCCATTTTCGGCAAATTTGTGCGGGTGTGTGTGTGGCTGTGTGTGGGTGTGTGTGTGTGGGTGAATGTGTGGGTGTGCACGTGGCATATAATGCTATACACAAATTCCTCTAGAGCCATTTGACTCCGATTTCGGTTTGTGGCCAAGTGAAATTTATATGCCCAAATAAAATGAACTTGAGGCACTTGCACGTAGCCTTCTCTAACTGTCTCCACGTCTCTTCCGTTCCCTTACCCGTACCCATACCCATACTCATTTCCTCTCCTCCTAGGTGTAAGCTTGGCGAAAAATGCTCTGCAGCCAAAATGCAGTCTGGCTGAATGGCTTGTTGGCCCGCCCCGTTGCTTCTGGCCCCGTATGGAGGGGTCCTGTGCCTGGGCCTGATTTGGAACTGTAGTCGGTGCCCAAATTGGCGTCGCCAATGCATTTGCTGATATATAAACTAAACTAAGTACTGTGAAATGCTCTGGCGGCAGTCTGTTCCACCGCTCACGCTTGCCCCCTCAAGCACCCGCTACGACGACCCTTCAGCACACACTCGCATTCAGTTCTCTTAGATCTTGGCTCGCACAACCGCCTCTGTGTCTCTGTGTGTGTGTGTATGTGTGTGTGTGTGTGCAAGGGAAAACAGCATGAAAATCATATTATAAATAAATTATGCAATTATAATTACACAAGAAAACTACTTGGGGCGAAATAACTTACACACACACACAAGCACACACATGGACAAATGAATACTCAAACGCCAGGAGCAACACTGCTGCTTCTGTATGTGTGTGTATGTGTGTAGAGTCCTGGCTGCTGCTTCAGCAACGTGGCTGGAAAAATGCTCAAAGTTGTCATGTCAGGCGTGTGTGTGTGTAGTTGTCCTCTTCGCTGCTCTCCCCGCTTCACCGCTCCTCGTCCACGACTCGTCCTTGTCCTGCTACCAGTCCCTGTCCTGGTCCCAGGCACAAATAGCACAAGTACAGGAAAATAATTACATTTTACGTGTTTCTATTAATCTTGCTGAGTTTTTAGTTTTAGTTTTAGTTGTTGCCCACTAATTCACTTTTGTTTTTGGTCCTCTTCCTTTCTCTCCCCACTTACTCACTCGACAACCCATTGCCATCGCTAGTCCATCCTCTCCCCACCTCCCTAAATCCGCCCTCGAATTCAATTTTCTTGCTTTACTCTGCTTACTTTTTACTTTATCCCGGAACTTCCCGAACAAATGGCTTTGGTTAGTGGTCGTTTGAGGAACGCATTTTGACTAGGACTGGATGCACAATATAGTTATCCGATCTTAATAAGAATCTTAGTAGCCCATTAATATTGGAATACTCATTCGATGCCAGGACTTATAAGTTCAACTTCATGGAGTTGAAGATTATTTCTCTCGGCCTAATAATAGATCAAGTTTCATTGAACACTTTTGGAAATACCCAATCCAAATGCTCATCCTAGTGCTCACTTTCCTCATAATGGGAAACTATTGTGCAAATGCAGGCCTTTAGCTTTCATTGCTTGGGGCTGTGCATTAATTTCCAATCAATCAGTCAGTCAGTCGAGGAGGCCAGGCTCTTTTACCTTTTACCTACATCCCAGTACTTAAATTCATCCACATTGTTGAAAAATTCCAAACTGGATGCACATACATTTTTCATTCAATTTACTAGTATTTTCAATGGGATTTCGATCTATTTATAATTTGTTCTGTACATATTCATGCACAGCCTTAAGCACAAGCAGGAATTGTGTTTACTATAAGGATAAGGTCCTGTTCGCCTTTTCTATCTGCATAGTTTCTGAATATTTTCAGTTTATTGACAGTGTTGCAAGTTCACAAAAAAATAAAAAATAAATACAAAAAAAAAATCAACTGACCATCACTTCATGTGTGTGTGGTAGGGGGTAGGGGGTAGGGGGTAGGGGGTAGGGGTAGGGGGTGGGGGGGGTGAGGGGTAGGGGGTAGGGGGTAGGGGGTAGGGGGGTAGGGGTAGGGGGTAGGGGGTAGGGGGTAGGGGGTAGGGGGTAGGGGGTAGGGGGTAGGGGGTAGGGGTAGGGGGTAGAAGGTAGGAGGCTGGTGGTTCAGGTCTTTTAGATGAGTTTATAGCAGTGGTTTGGCTGTTGCATGCAACTAATTATGTTTTTAGTTGCATCTGGTAGTTTGCTCTTTTGTCAGCTAGCAACATCATAAGCCGCTTAACCCACTAAAACCACAAAATTGTGGCACACACACACACACACACACACACACACACACACAAGTAAATCTCATTAAAGTTAAGGAAGCATGCTTCAAAATTCATTTACGTAATTCTCCACTTGACTCGGGCCATTTTCTATGTAGTACTGTTTTATTTCTGTTTTCAAGGACTAAGATAAAAGCCGCCTGAGCTTTAAAGCTATACGGTAATATTTTTGTATATTAAATGCCATCAATTGCAAGTGAATTCGCTGTATCCTTTAAGCGTTAAGCGTTACCCCAAACTTTATGCAAACTCCAATGTTTTTCAGTCTCACAATTTCCTTATTTCACTATATAATCTTGAGTTAAGAGCAGATTAGTTCCTTAGAGCAGGAATTAGAAAAAGAATCTTGGCCGTTTAGATGGCAAGGATATAGGCTCCTCTAATTTTGTTGAATTTGGCATGGAATATGCTAGTTTCCCTAAATAATCAGATTATTTATTGGGAATGTAAGACACATATGTGTAAAATAAGTACGCATCACAATTAGTTTTGGGGACAGTTGTCAGAATTCTGTTCGCTTAGATCCTGGTCAGTCGCCGGCTCTTCGGAGGTAGCGCTCTGCTCCAGGGTGTCGTCAGAGACCTCCTCGGTGGTATAAGTCTTGGCATCAGTTGATGAGTCTGGATTCAAGTCCGACTGGTTGCAATATTGAAGCTTGTAGTTGGACACCTCCGCCTCGAGCGTTTCGCATTCACGGATCAGACTATCCACGCGCTGTTCGAAGGGTTTCCACTGATGGTAGCATTGCGGCTGGTAGATGTACTTATCCATATACTGGAATATCTCTGGGTTCTTCCTCTGGCACTTCTGGCACATGCGAAACTCCATCCACTGGTCATAGAACTCACTTGGGGGATATGTAAAGTGGCACTCAGTGCAGGTGAGGAAGAAGGGCTCCTGGGCGAGAGGAGCGTTAATATCATACAAGATTCACTTATGCTCTGGTCACTTACTCTATTATTCATTTCGCTTCAGCTTCTAATTGCTAGATTTTCTTTTACTTGACAGTTGGAGTCACTCAGAATTAGCACACTCCCATACTAATTGTCACTGAAAATACAACCGTGCGGTGCTCGATAATTGTCACTAAATGGAGCTTGCAGCCAGTTCTCGATAATATTGAAAGTTCACTTCCTACGACAAAACTGAAAATCAGTCCATAGTTCGCCCTCTTTGTCTTCAATTGTTTAGTGTAATCCAAAATAAAAACAATAATGGATATTATTTGGCCTACAGATTCTTCCTGTATACCATTTTTAAATCTCAAAAAATGCTATCTTGGAATATGAATAAAATTGAAATGCCAAGTCAATTTGAACATGATCAAAAAGGCGGCATGGAAATCGGTTCAGTTTTGACAAACTGATGGCAGTTGGTAGTCTAGGACAAGTTGAACGAAATACGACACCTTATAAGTAAATACACCTTGGTCTAGGAGGCAGCGCTAGTTAAAAACTTTACAAGTCGAAAATGAACTTCCTTAGAACAAGTTTTGAAACAGTTTCTTATACTAATTTTGATGTCTGCAATCGATTAATAGTGGAATTTAACGATACAAATTTTTTAAAATTAAAAATTTTGAAAATGTGTAAGGGGGGATCCTTGTCAATAAACAAACAAAATATTTAACAATATATTTTTTATTAAAATTATTTCTGAATACGGAAATTGCGTATTGGTCAGCTTATACAGATTTGCGATGTGTTATAATAATAATATTTATTTATTATTAAGGAGAAAGCTTAACAAGAATGCGTACAAACAGCAAGTAAAGACATGTTACGAACCATCAAAAGGAAAGATAATTGAACCGCACAACGAATGAATTTGTCAGTGTCAAAGTTAACCAACACTTTAACGTATTTTACAACACTTACCTATTTACTGCAGTGGGACAGAATGAGTAGCAAATTTCTCAATTATACGAACATTGTCACACACTTTCCATTGCATTTGCACGGTCAGAAATGACGGAGCGACCGAGAGGAAGCGAAGTGGAGGGAGGCAGAGGTAGAGTTGGACTACACACACAAACACACGCTTATCACCCGCGCGTGTGTGTGTGTGTGTGTGTGTGTGTGAGTCTCCAAGGCAACCAATGTCCGTCATTTGGCAGTTCCTGCGGCTCAACCATTCGGGGAATGCATTCCGAGTGATGCTCCGCACTGTTTTCAATTTAGCTCTGCCCGGACGGGGAGCAGCGGATGGAGCGGGTGGCGGGTGGCGGGTGGCGGTAGGCGGTAGGCGGGAGCAGCAACACCTGCCAGTGCCGTGGTCCATCCAACAATGGGGCAACGCCAGAAGAGTTGGGTTAGCTCCCAGCTGGATTGGGACAGGTTACTGGTAACTGCTAGCTCGCAGTCTGGCTCTGCCCTAGCCCACACCCCGTGGTGCATTGGTCCGTTGGTGGCGCCACTCAATTCAAATGAATCCCCGTTTGGCTTCCACTTGACAATGGGCACACACACACAGGCACACAGACACACATACGCTCATATACAGATCCCTGTGTGTGCGAGTCAGTGAACTTAATTTGGTCACACACAATTGAATCTTTTTACGGGCACTCTCACACGCACACAAACACACAGGCACACAGACATTTAGCTGTTATTGTTGTGCTGGAGCTGGAGTCGGAGCTGGTACAGATGGAGGACCAGAAACAGCAGGTGCAACAGGAGGAGCTCAGGCCACGAGCTGGCGACGTTTTGCTACATTGTGCAAAACTCGTTTTGTAATTTGTGGCTGAAACAATGCAATTAAGTTGACATTAAGTGAAGTTCGCCCCACGCCGCCTGCTGGGATATCTCCAGGTACCGCTCTGGCCTCTGCTCCTGCTTCAACTCCTGCTCCACTGCCGGCTCCATTTCCATTTGCATTTGCAGGTACCGCCGCATTTCATCACCCGCACAGCTAACCGCAGGACCACTCTATTGTGTCTGACTTTCCATACATGCAGGTGACCCATGTGTGGCTGTGTGTGTGTGTGTGTGTGTGTGTGTGTGTGCAGAGGTAATGACATACCTGTGGCCAATTTCACATACAACATCTCGAGTTGCATGCAACATTTCAAGTGTTTTCTTTGCATTTGCAGCCTATTTAAATAAATTGTTGTTAAATTAGACAGAAGGTGGGTAAGCAACGGGGAACGGGGAAGTACTATATAAAGTTTGCTTCAAATAAATTGGATTGATTAGAACTTCCAACTTTAGACTTATCCTTAGATGGATTGCATACAAGGAATAATAATAAGATTAATAATTATGATGATTAAAATGCGATGAGGAAATAAATTAGTTAGAATGTTTTTTTGGTGAAAAACTACTATCTCAAGCTGGTATGCATTGATCTGTTAGGTGAATTTATATAAAATTCAAACAATCCCAACTGATGTACATGGATTTACCCAAAATCCAAATTATCTTCCGAATCGCTACAAGTTTCTATATTATAACTAAATAATAGGGAAGTAGATTGGAGACTATATCAATTCGTGTTCAATGTCTGTAATTAGGTGACCTTTCCAACTATCCTGGAGTTCTATAACATTTCCTGAATAAAAATCAAAATCAAAAACTGTCAAGCCATTATTATAATATGTGTTTTTAATTAATTACACCCTGTACCCATTAAATGGGTAAAAGGGGGGTATTAAATCTGTGAAACTGTATGTAACAGATATATCCGACTCTATAAAGTATATATATTCTAAATCAGTATCAATAGCCTTGTCGATCCAGCCCTGTTCGTCTGTCTGTATGAACGTGTTGATATCAGGATCTATAAGAGCTAAAGCAACCAAATTTGGTAAGTAGGTTCCTGTATTACCATAAGATCTTGTTTCATATTTCAGGTATTTCCCTCCGCGATTCAATAAAAACGTTTTAGAACTACATTTTCAAAGATATATTCTTGGGATTTGGTATGCATAATACTTGGGCCACTCTTCATCTACTGTGCAAATTTCAAACCTCACTTGCACTGCAGTGCACTATCGCTTGTGTGTGTGTTTTATTTCATAGTGTTTGGAAATCTTAGACTTGGCTACAGGGTATACTCGACTAGAACATTTTGATTTTTTTTCATAATTCGGTTTTTCATGATTACCATAAAAACTAATAAACTTTTATGATTAATATTTGCATAAGTGTAAAACAATAGAATTTTAGTAATCTTAACTCAAACTCAAAATTTTCTTTCTGTCCTCTAAACTATGTACTGCATTTCTGATATACAGCCAAGGAAGTTAAGGTAAATGAATCTTAGGTATTCCGTCTACGGGTTATACTTAGTTTCGAATGCCACTGTTGACTGCAACCTTACTGGGTTGGGTTAGTTTACAGCGTTGAATGCAGTTGCCATCACCCGCATTTTGGGTGGCATGTCTGCCTGGCGGGAGGCGGCTGGGTGTGGGTGTGTGTGTGCATGCATGTGTGTGTGTGTTTGCTGGTGACCAGGCCGCCTCCTCAAAAACTTGGAGCTTGGCTCAAAAACATTCCGCACCATTTCGGGCGTAGCCTGACACAAAGATAATGCTGCGGATAGCAAAAAGATTGTGAATTGTTAACCATACACACACACACACACAGAGAAGCACATATGCATGCATGCCGTCTGGCAGGAAGACAGACGGGACAGAAGCACAACAGAAGCAACAGGGGGACGCGGAGTGAACGGAGGGGCGTTTCTTGGCACGTACACAGGCATGTGAGCCTCTGTCCTGGGCCTCTGTATGCTTTTGGCTTTTACGTAACGGGGCAGGGTTATGGCATAGGGGTGGTGAGCGGGGTGGCAAGCACTGGGGGCAGCATGTGACAAAAGCAGCTGCCTTTTGTTTGACTAGCGCGCCCTTGGCCCACCTCCAAGTGTGTGTGTGTGTGTGTGTGTGTGTGTGTGTGAGCTCAAGCATTCAAATAATTAAACTCATCAAGTTGCCTTATGAGCATTTCACGCAGCCTCCCCCCTCCAGCCAGTGGCCACCCACCTTCCGCCTGCTGCTCGGTTTAGTCTAATCTTCTTTGTTTTCTTTTTAGCACAAAGCCCAGCAGTGGAGTGGAGTCCTTTTCGAGGACAGAGGGCGACCACATCAACACACACATCCTGCGAGCATATGAGCTGTGGGCACGCATAATCCTTGATCTTTTGTTTGTTGTTTGCTCAACTTCTGCTGCCTTGGAACGCCCCGCCTCGTCCGTTGCCTCGTCTGTTTGTTTGTCAGCGACAGAGTTCTGGAACCACGCATTCCCCCCTCTTTGTGCTCCAGCTATCTTTCTAAATTATTAATTAAAGTATTTAACAAATATGCAAAAGTTTGCCCATATCAGAATCCAGCTCTGCGCTAGTCCCTGTCGCCAGCCACGCCCACCAGCGAGCCCTCTTAGCCAGTTCATTCTGCAGCTAGTTAATAATGTGGCTAATGCATGTGTGTGTGTGTGTGGGTGTGTGTGTCTCTGTCGTGTTGACTTTGCATCTTTTGATGTTTCAGTGCCGCATCAAAGACAAAGGCAAGTACTCAGTATTTGCGATAAGACCCTTGACAGGACACGCGACTTGGGTGTCCAACGTTAGTCCTTTCGCGCAGGAGGCGCAGACGTGACTATCCTTCCAAGATCCATAGATATTTAATTAGTTTTTTGCTTCGGGAAGGACATCCATGTATATAGATATTTGCTCGATATTCCTAACGCTTTATTAGATCAGCACGAAATATATAAATTATCTAGAAACTATTAATGTGAAAATGCTCTTAAGATGCGGCTTATCACATTCTGTCGATGAACAGCAATCCAAGGGTAAAAAGATGTCTTTTGACCAGTGAATAGTCCCGATCACTGTCTGACATAGGACTCGACAGGATCACAAACGAAAGAGCCTTTTAATGATTTCTGTTCTGGTTGTGGTTCTGGTTACTAAATTGTCGACGGAAATAGTCCTGCCATATTTTGACAGCTTAATTACAGTTATGGGAAGGACATGGCTTTATTTGTATAAGTTTTAATTCGGCCCTTCATCCTGTTAATTGTCAAAGGGCTCTACTTTTAAGTCACAAGGATAAAACCTATTGATTGGTATGCAATGATTCCTTGTCTCTTTTAAGCACTTCTTCGAATTTGTCTGAATAAGTCGCCGAATCCGACTTTTTTTTTGCTGTTGTCCTTGGTTAACGGGGCACAAGGATGTAAGGATACAGCTGGTGCCACGCCCACTCAGCACTTGAGTTGACTTACTTATCTGGTCGACTTACCGTTTGGCGACTGTGGCTTTGCTTTATTCAAGTTATATAGCGCCAACGCACGGTGCCCGTGGCCCCGTTCCTCCCTGCCATGCAGCTGCAGCTGCTGCTGCTCCTTTTATATCCTGCTGTTGGCTGTCCAGTTGCCAGCTGGCTTATAGCATGGAAATCCTTTTTGCGTAAATCCTCAACTACATTTGACCGCATCCACGCACATTTACGTAAGCTGATTACGCGCGAGTCTTGCTCAGTGTCCACTGCCCATTAGCGCTCACTGTGCGACTGTGTGTGTGGGTGTGTGTGAGTGTGTTGTGTGAGTGTGAGTGTGAGTGTGTTGTGCCTCGCAGTACTTTAAAAGTCAGCTTGGCGCATTGATAATGCACCCAGTGCTCATTAGAAGTGGGAGGCAGTGGGAAGCAGCCCCTTCTCCTTCCACACTCACCCACTTCACAGTGCTGCTCATAAATATTTGCACAGGCGCCCAAACGAAATGACGGCTTTGGAATGTCAAGTGTATGTGCATACTTTGAATTACATGCACAAAAACAACAACAAGAGCTGGGGCAAGTTGAATTTTTAACATATTCACGCATGGTTAGCGGGTTGGTGGGTTGGTGGCTTGGTGGGTTGGTGAGTTGGTGGGTTGATAGCTTGGTGGTTCGGCCTAGTGGTTTCGCCTTTGCGGCTGCTGTCAAAAAATGTAAACGTTGCCAGCTTCTGGCACTTAAACAAAACGAGACGAGTGCGCATTGTGATGATGATGAAGATGAAGATGATGAAGAGGATGAAGATGATGATAATGATGATGCCTGCTCTTTAATTCAAATGCGAAGCAGGGCAAACAGCCTCGACCCGCAGCCTCATCTTCAACCACATTAGGGGCGGCTGGAGCAGGTCTGGAGGGGCTGTAGGGGCCTAGGACAGCTCTCCAGTTTTGGTGAGTGCTCAACGCTTCATGATAAATAATGCAGCAGCTGCCGGGCAGGGGTCGCGCGGGGGTTTACAGCAGTTTTCTTCAGCTGTCGCTGTCACTGTTACTGTCAGTCGGCTTTGACTTACCTGGAAGCTGGCCACCTACCTCCAACCCCTACCCCCAGCCCAGCACAGCCGTGCCGTCGTGCCGCCGTGCCGCCGTGCCGCCGTGCCGCCGTTCGAGGCGCTCTGTTGACACATAGTTTGTAGTTGGCAAACAGCAACAACTGTGCAGCTGAAGATGCTTTGTATAAATTTGCATATTTAAGAAAAACAACAACAGCGCTTCACTCAGAGCTCTACCTGCTGACTGGAAGTACAGTACAGCTGAGGGTGTAGATACACTGGAGAAAAGTGCAGCTTTCAGCTGGTATTTATAAGGCAGCCTTCAGCGATTCAACACTTAACAAGCGACTACTTATCGTTGTTGTTTCTACAACCATATTGTAACGATATTGTATGAACTACATCAGCAGCCTCTTCTGGAAAGGAAACCACGCTGTACCAAAGACCAAAGTGACCACGTTCACCAGAATGTCTGTTCCCTGATTATTTATTAAATGTTATCGATAAGTTTGATACTTTCCGGTGAACCCTTTCTTACACTTTGTGTCATGCTTATGTATCATGATACCGAAAGTTTGGTATCGATATACCGTGTCACTTGCGTTCCCCAGAGAGATCGTAGCAGGAAATCAGGAAATTTATATATAATAATATATATAACATATATTAAATTATCTTTGGTTGGACTGGCCTCATAATTCATTAAATATCCAAATTATTTCTCTCCCTTTATACTGATGCTGCAGTAATGGATCGTCCCGTTCCTATTTCATCCCGCCTTTGAGAGGCGGAGATCCTTTCGTGGCCTCCCCCTGACAGATTACATCTTAAAGCTGAATTTATTTAGACTCTATTTTGGTATGGATAGAAAGTACTAAGGCCATCATAAGTCGAGTATTTCAAGAAAAATGAAAACTGGAAATATTCTTCAATTGGCTTAGGTAATTTCATATTCAGGATGTTATAGGCTTGAGTTTTGAATACTTACTTGACTTTTTTCTTAGTGTAGACAAGTCTATATAGCTATACTCACATAGGATATGAATATTTAGATGCTATGATCGTGAACTAGCAAAGTATGAGGGTATAATTGAAAACACAGAGTTACTTTGACATTTAGCTTTATATTCATTTATTTATTTATTTTAATTAATTCATTAGTTTTATTTATTCTTAGACCCTTGATATCCTCAGAAGTGTGTGTGGTTTATTTTATATAATTCAACTTAATACGCTTAAAATATTTATGAATTATGACATATACATACATATATAATCGGTATTATTATCATTATGTATGTGTATTATTATTTTCCGCTTGCTGTAATATAATGCCATATAATTGTTCTTTTATCGTAATATATTCATATGCTTAGTTTTAAATGTCTGCTATGCCACACATTTGGCTGCACTATATCTTGTGGATTTTCTTTTCATTTTTTTTTCTTCCTTTTTTGCTTCTTCGCTTTGCTCCTCCCTTCTCATTTACTTAGCTCATTTCAGCGTTCATGGGGTACGGGGTTTTTTCACTAGGTTTACAAAAAAAATTCTTTGTTTTTTTTTCGTTACTTTTAGTAGAATTTGTCCTACAATATTATGTTTTTTTTTCGTTTTTCGCTTTTTTGGTTTTGCTTTTTATGTTATTTACTATTTGTGAAATACATATATAGTTGATATACTACAAACTTTAAGTTTTTTATTTTTGTTTCCATTCTGTGTGCGTGTGTTTTACTTTTGTCTAATAAATATAATTTGTTCTTCCTCTTCTGCATTTTAATAATAATAACTGTATTTTTATGTTTTGTTTCTGTCGCCTTTGCTGCCTTTGCTGCCATTACGTTATTTTGTATTTAGTTATTTATTATATCTCATAAATTCTTGTTGTTGCTAAATTTTGTTTTTGTTTATTTGTTTTTTTTACCATCTTCTTGTTGTAGTTGTAGTCGCTCCTGTGCTGTGAGAATATCTGTCTGCATGGGTGTGTGTGTGTGTGTATATGTATGTGTGTATGTGTGTGGGTATGTGTGTGTGAGTTTTGTGTCTTTTGGTTGGTGTGCAAAACGTTTAAATGTTAATTTATCTCAATTGTTTCCCTGTTTCTTTATTTGCTAAGTATTTTTGCATTTTGTTTTTTTTTCAATGTTTTTTTTTTGTTTTTTTTTGCTTGACTCTGCCTTTTATTGACGGCGCTCTAACATAAATATACTAAAATACCATTTTATTTACATATAAATATTTGTTGTTGTTGTATTTTTGTTTCCTTAAGCCATTTTATGCTTTGCTCTAATTTTTAATTTTCTTTTTTTGTTTTTGCTTTTTGTTAGTGTGCCATTTTGCTCTTAGTTCTTTTTTTGGCTTCTTATTTGTTTGTGTTTGTTTTTGTTTTTGTTTTTGTTTTAGTATTTTGTTGCTTTTGAAGCAATTTAATGTTTCAGCTTTTTGCTTTTTTATGCTTGCCAAATTCTAATAGGTAACTGACTCCTGCTCTTTATTTTTCAAATTGTTTTGGTTTGCCAATTAACAAAAGAAAACCGAAAAAAGAAAACTAAAAGTACAGTACACACAAATACTAGTAGTACATACCAGTAATACTATACCAATGGCTTATATTGTGTATGCATATTATACTCATATTGTTTACATATATATTGTATGTATCTCTATATATATTTCGATTTTTATTCATATAATTTTCGTTTTTTGTTTTTACATTATATTTATGCATATTTAGGCGCGAGCGACAAGAAAAACCACAAGAAAAAATACAAAGCGTGGTGCTATATAATCGTATGCGTTATACAACACTAGTTTACCATTTAGTTTAGCCTTAAGAAGTATATACACAAAAATCTCCCTGTGGGGCTGTCCACTTGCCAAGCCGTGACTGTACCTATAACTAGTTTTGTTTCCTATTGTGTTCTCTGCTTCTTCTGCTTCTTCTCCTTCATGTTCTTTTTTTTCATTTGTGGTGGTGTGTTGCCCCCACGTAGAAAGCAGAAGCTTTTGATATAACGCTATGTATGCATGTATGTGTAGCACACACACACACGACCCTCCACATACACGTGCACACGCATAGAGTAAGTGCATGTGTATGTATGTATTCTACATATGTATGTGTCTACATATGAATGTATCTAGCTAGAAACTGCTTAGGTCGGGTGCGGTGTTTGCCAAGTTATATAATTATTACAAACTAAAGAGTTATCGCTATCGTTATCGCTATCGCTAACATTATCGTTATCGTTATCGTTATCGTTTTGTATATAAGTATTACGCCAATTGCCCAATTTATTTGTGTTTCCTTTGACCTACTAATTGTTTATTTTTTCTTTCTTCTTTCTTTTACTTATTTCGCTGTTGTTTTGTTGCTTTTGGCCACATTTTGTTCAACTTGCAAATTTTTGGAAAAAATTGAATTTTCTTTTAGTTTTTGCAACTAATTCAGCAATTTGTATTAACTTTTTTAATAGTTCTAGGCCAAGTCTACATTCCATTTGTTTGCTTACTCTTGATTCGCTTAAGCACTAAATGACAAAAAATAAAAAAAAATGGTTATTCATATTTTTACAAACTGTTATTCTAAGATATTATATTATGTTAGTAGCTTGCAATAAATTCGATAAGCACCAATTTATTAAATAATAGTTTCAAATAAAATTTGTAAGAATGCAACAAAAACTTTAACTTAAGTGTGTGTGTGTGTGTGTGTGTGTGTGTGTGTGTGTGTGTGTGATTGTGTGTGTGTGCTTAAGTTTTGCTCGAGCTTTGTTGCATGCAATTGGACGGAAAATGAATCAGTTGCATGTGAATGAATGTGCATCAGAATCGAAATCTGAGTCTGATTCCGATTACGATTCCGATTCCGACTCGGAATCAGAATCGATTCTTTTGAATCAAGCTCTGAGTTGCTTTATCTGCAAAATGTGCTGAAATGTGGTTGTCTCTGTAATGTTGTTGTTGTTTTTTTAGGCTTTATTTATTTATTTTTTACTTCCTTGCTCATTTACTTTGAATGCATTTCGCTTCGGTTGGAAAGAGCAAAACTTACAGATAATAACAAAACATTTTACACTTTTAAATATAGTATAATAATAGTTAAAAGATCGCTTGGATAAAAAAAAATGTTAAATCATATTATTACAATAATTAATTCGTTACATCCAAAGCACACGTAATAAATTAATTAAGACATAGTTAAATTATGCATAAAAAATTCATAAAAATGTTTTTTGTTTTTCTATTTGTTTTGTTTTCTGGTTTTAATTGCTAAATGCTTATGGTTTATAAATTATGTTGAATGATTATGCGTGTTGTTGCTGCTATTTATTTAACAATTTTGCTTGGCCTGTTTATTGGCGGCGTCGTTTTACAGTTACAGTTACAGTTACAGTTACAGTTACAGTTAGAGTTACAGTTACAATTAGAGTTACAGTTACAGTTACAGTTACAGTTACAGTTACAATTACAGTTACAGTTATGGCGCATATGGTTTCCTTTTCCTTTTCCTTTTTGTTTTTGTTTTTTTTCTTTCATTTAATTTAATATAGTAGTTAAATATGTTTTAGCTTTCTGCTTTGTTTATTTTAATGTTTTGTTTTATGTGTACATAAAAAGTTGGCTTTATAGCATGAGCATGTATTCTTCTCCTTCTCTATATCTCTCTTTCTGTCCCTCTCTCTGTAGGCTATCTCTGTTACTCAATGTTGTTTGGTCTTTACTTGGCAGACGCCCCCTAAAACTTTGCTTGCATTTCATTTTTGTTTTTTATATACATTTATATTGGTTACGTCATACACATGGGAGTTAATGTAATATATATATATATATATACATATATATATGTATACATATTTGTAAATATATATATATTCTATATGTTTGTCAGTTTGTGACTAAGAGGCACAGAAATTGCAGCCTTGCGCCTGGGCTTATGCTACAATTTTGGTTTCCTCAACTTCATCTGTATATGTATATATGTATGTATGTGTTTTCGTATGTGTGTGTGTGTGTGTGTGTGTGTGTGTGTGTGTGTGTGTGTATTGGTGATTTGTTTAAAACTATGCCAGTCTCAAAAAGCTCGAGTACCACGAATAAATTAAAAAAAAAATGTAGTTTTCTCCTCCTGTTCTACAGTTTCGACTTTCTGCCATATCTTCCAGCTACCCCTTATTGTTTGTGTGTATGTATGCATTATGCACATATATATATATATATATATATATATATGTATATATATATATATTTGGGCTTAGGCTTAGCTTTTGGGGTACATATAACTACCGTATAACTACCGTATATAGAGCATATATGCTCGTATATATGTATGCGTATGCATGCATCTATAATACGACACAGACACACATATATGTATATGTATATATATGTATAAATATATATATATATATATATTATTAAACACATGTATATGCGAATGCGCTTTTCTTCGAATTTTATATCGCTAAACTTATTTATTTGCTATTATTTATTATTTGTATTATTATTATTATTATTATTACTGTTATTATTAGTATTATTTATATTTTCATTATATATGCATTTGCTCTGTCGCAACTAGTTTCTAACGATAATAAAAAAAATGGTTAGCTTGACTTAAATTAGAATGGAGTAACATATTTGTAGGCCTATTATTTAGTATTTAGTACAGTTGCGCCTCGATATCTCTCTCTCTCTCTATCTTTACTCTTTACTCTTTTCCTTTATCTTTCTATTTCTCGTGCTGTCGCTCTCTTTCGCGATCTCTTCCAATTTCATTCTATTTCTCTTTGTCCCAGGGGCTATAATACTCGTAATTATGATAATTATAAATATTTATGTATATTTAGTGGGGTTGGGCTTTTGGACTATGAGCTAACAGGCGACGGGATCCGCATCCGCATCCGCTGTCGCATCCTTCCCATCCGGATAGGACCAGTTGAGACTGCGACGTCGCCGGGCATTGGGAACACCCGCCGCACCACCGGTGGCACCCTTCTTTTTGACAAACTTGATGTTGTAGGGATCCTCGGCGAGCTCCGGGTAGAGGGCCACATCGTGAATGTACTCACCCTCGTAGTTGTTGGCGTAGCTCTGCTTGAGTATCTCGTCGCTCTCCTGCTGGGTCCACTCCAGGACGGTGGTCAGGCTGCTGCGGAGCGTCTCCTTTTCGCGGTGCCAGGCCTTGCGCACCGCCGTCAGCTTGGCGTGGTGCATCAGACGCTGCTGCTCCTTGGCAACGGTGGTGCCATAGCGCAAGTTGATGATCGCATGCGCGCCATGGATTTTCACATCCAGATAGTTGCCCGTTGAGGCGCTGGCGGCAGTTGCACCACTGCTGCCACCACTGCCAGCACTGCCAGCGGTGCCAGCCGCGCCGGCGACCGATGTCTCACGGGTTATCTCGTGGAAAGTGGTGTTCACCTGGCCCTGCAGTCGCTTCAGCTGCTGTCGATCCTCGCTGGCGCGCCACGCATCCTCCTTGACAAAAAAGAACGAGTCCTGCTGCGCATTGTGCACCACAAATGTGAACGGCAGCAGCTTGGATCGATTGAAGACGCTCGTATAGACATCCCGATAGATGGCGTTCGCAGCCGGCACACTCGACACAATCGCCTGCCCGTCAGCGGTGCGCGACACCACAATGCCCTTGCCAAACGGTGGCTCCGTATCGGAGCCAATGCTGCGCGGAGATGGATCCATCACATCGCACTTCAGCGCCGATCGCGGCGGCGCCGACAGCTGCTCAAAGTCGGACATGCGACGGACATTGAGGTGGGCCAGGAAGCCGCTCTCCACGGCCATGGTGGGTATGTTGTCGAAGGGTCGCCGCATATTCAGGGCTATCGGATTGGTGGGTGGTCGGCCCCACAGCGCCGGCGGCTGCCAGAGCTGCTTGGCCAGCTGGGGCATCAGATTGCCCACATTGTAGCCGAGTGTGCGCATCCAGCTGGCAAAGTCGGCAGGATAATGACGCTCCTGGCCGACATTGATGGGATCGTTGCCATTGAAGCGATATAGATGCAGCCGAGTGGGCGTTATAATGCGCTCCGCCACACGCTGCCAATCGGGCGACATCCATTGGCCAATTAGCGGATCGTAGACGCGGCCATCGCCCATGTGGACCAGGGTTGTCACCTGATCGAGAATGCCGCCGCAGAAGTCAATGGGCAGATACAGATACGGATTGGAGTCGTAGACAATATGGCCGAATGGCGAGCGCATTATCTCCCGAATACCCTCGCCATACTGATTGAAGAGCATCAGGGGCGTGCCACTCTGATCGGTGGCCACGTAGTACTTGTGCCGATAGACCTGGGCATAGATCAGATGGCCGACATCGTCATAGGTCAGGGACATTAGCTTGCCATCCCGCGGCGAGTAGATCTGGGAGACCTCGTAGGGGCGCTGCTGGTTCGTGTAGAAGAACTGCGTCACATTGCCAAAGTTATCCTTGCGCGTGGTCAGACGCTTCAGATGATCGTAGTAGTAGCGGACATCGAAGCGGCCCCGCTTGGAGGCACGCACCAACAGTCCCTGGGTATTGTAGTGGAAACGCTCCTCCCTCGCATTCTGGGCAACCAGGCCGCGGGCATCGTACTTGTACTGCCCCTCGCCGAACTTGACGATGCGGTCCTGGGCATTGTACTCCATGGGTATCGTGTTGCCCCGGTATGTGAGCGAGAGCAGGTTCCCATTGTCGTCGTACCGGAAGCCCCACGGCTCCTGTGCCTCCACGCCCACCAGCTGACCATCGCAGTCCCAGGTGTAGTTCTTCACGTTCGTGTAGCTGTTGACGGCCATGTTACGGGTGTAGGTGCGGGTCTGGGAGATGCGTCCGTGGACGCCGTAGGTGAACTCCATGCGGAACACCTCCAGCCGATGGATGGCCAGGGCCATGCGCTGCGTCTGGAAGCGGCCATCGACGGTGCGGGTGAAGCCAGCGGTGCCATCGTGCAGCTGCGTCTGATTCAGGGCCGGCCGACTGAACTTGAACTGTCCAATGAGACTGGGCTGGCCGGTGCGCCTGTCGTAGGCATACGCCTGGCTGGGCAAGCTCTGGCCCCCAATGCGTCCCTGCAGCCCGATCACGCGCAGCTGGCTGTCGTACTCATAGCTGAACTTGGCATTGCTCAGGCCCGTCTTGGCCACATAGTCGATGCGCTCCTCGGTGAGCAGGCCGGCGGCGTACTCGAAGTCCCAGCGATACTCGAGCTCCCGCTCCGCGTGGGATACAGTGCTGGGCATGCCGGTGGCATCATTATACTGAAACTCGCTGCGTCCATCGCCGTGCACCACCTCGGTCAGCTGGCCGGCCGCATTGTAGCGGTAGACAATCCGGGCTCCATCGCCGGGCAGGATGGTCTGGAGCAGGGCACCCGCATGGCTGTAGTGCTGCAGATAGGCGCGGGTGCTACCTGGTGGCGTGTAGGTGCAGCGTATGAAGCCAATGGAGGTCTGCATGCTGAAGCTGTGCCGCGTGCCGGAGGGTAGGACGACATGTCGCAGGCCACCCGCATCATCGTACTGCAGAACGAACTTGCGCTGGCTGGCCAGCCCAATCTCGGAGACGAGATTCCAGTCGTTGTACACAAAGGATATGATGCCATCCTGTTGCGAGGTGATCTCCGAGAGCAGGCCATGGCGATCGTAGCTGTACTTGAGCTCAGCGGGTCCCCAGGCCCAGCCCTCGACGCGGTTGAAGCGATCGTATGTGATGTTCACCGGATAGCCATTGGCCGGATAGTAGGACTTGGGCAGACCGGACTGATCATAGGCCACAATCAATATGGGCGTGCGCTGGGCATCGTAGAAGGTCTCCCGATTGGTGAACTGATCGAACTCGACGCCAATAACACGCGACTGATTCACCCAGATCTCGCGATTGAGCGTCTGTTGCGGATTGCGGACATCGCCCACCAGATTGTAAACGGAGTACATAGAATTGGTCAGGCCATCGCCCATGGTGACGCTCTGGTGTGACCACATGGCCAGCATTTCGGCCTCCACGGGCAGCGCAGCTTCCAGCAGCGGATGTCTGGCCACTGCCGAGGCTTCCACAACCACACCATTGGCGCCATGGATCACCAGCGTATTGTTGGCCTTCAGCTCGGCATCGGCATGGGCCCGTCCGCGCTTCAGGAATGTGGAGCGTACGCCGCCGAGCACCAGGAGTTCATTGGCCTCAGAGCCGGAGCCGGCGCCCGAGCCTGTCACTGGGATGCGTTCGCGGGAGAAGAGAGACTCCACGGAGGCGTGCACGTAGACGGTGAGTCCTTTGTTGTCCGCCAGCTGGGAGGTGATACGCACAATCTCACCGCTGGGCAGGATCATGCCCGTGACACGTCCGAACTCATCATATTGATAGATGTATGTTTCGCCACCTGAGGAGCGGGAGTTCAACAGTCCCGTATTGCTATCATAGTCCAGTTCGATTTCCTGGCGCCCCTTCTCGCTCAGTTTGGTCATGATGCCAATGCCATTGATCTGGATCTCCGACTTGTGGTCCTGCGTGTTCTCAATGGAGCTGACCACGTTGCTGTAGTCGCGCAGGAACTGTATCTTATTGCCCGATGCATCCGTCACAGTGGACAGTCGGCCGAAGCTCGTGTTCTTCGAGTAGAGGAAACTGTAGCGCGTCTTACCCGATGTCAAGTCCTTGGTGGCCACATGCTGTCCATATCGATTGAAAACATAGATCTCACTGGATGGCGGAAATGGTATATGGAACTCGCCGTTCTCATCGTGCGATGGCAGATAGTGCTCCAGGGCGAGCACGTGCAGTGAGCCTGAAAGGATAACAAAGCAAAAACAAAGAGGGCGGCTTAAAAGGAAGTTCTATACGAGCACGAATGTATGTACAGAGTAAGGATATGTTTTCAGTTCTGCATTTAAATTAATATATAAGGCAAAATACTATTGCTTAATATGCATATACTAAATTTCAGATAATTTTCTCAAGATTTTTCAAATTTATTATTAATCTTTTGCGGTCGTATGGTGGAATATAATCCGAGTTCGCAACAAGTTTCATTTGTGTTATATATTTGAGAAGTCACATACCAAATTTGCTTACCCCAGACCAAGAAGCTTCTGCGAACTACGCGCTTGAACTAACGCGATTGTATGAGTCTTGTCTAAGAGTAAATATACCTTGGGGACCTTTCGTTGGGCATCTGTTGTTATTATACCCCAGTTAACATGTCTGTTTTAATACAGGGTATACACGTTCTGTACAAATACCTACAAAGCGGCCATTAAATTGGTGTGCTCCCCTAGGCCTTTACCTCTTCGTCCTTCTCTCTGTCGCCTGCCGTCGCTCGCCCCACAGTCTCCGACTGCATTTGCTTAAGCTAAACGCCAACTTCTTGCAGCTGTTTGCTTTTACTACCTCTGCTTCCCGCCTGCTGCCCCTCCCCCACATCCCTGTCCCCCACCTTTGCACATTTTGTTGCTGGCAGCGCATAAGACGCTTCAAGTTTTAAAATCACTGCACCAAAAACAAAATATTGTCTGTGTGTGTGTGTCTGTTTTAAGTATTTTTGTGCAATTTGCTGGCTGTTGTCCATTGTTGTTGTTGTCGCCTGTGCTGCGCTTCGTTTTAGTTAGTGTTGGAAAATTGCTTTGGATTTGCATAAATTTGCTTGCTTGCCAGCTTTGCATGGCAAACACTGACGACATCAGATGACAGACACGCAGACAGAGAGACAGACAATGGAGGCCAGATAGACAGACAATAGAGGACAGAGACTGGCTGTGTAAGAAAGTATCTGAGTGTGGGTCGCATTACTGCTGGCAGCGACTGTAGCAAATGAATTGTGGCAACTTCCAATGCCAAATGCTGTCACTTAAACAATTACAAGTATTCTTCATTCATTCACTCATTCCTTCACAGTCACAGTCACAGTCACAGTCACAGTCACATCCACATACACAGTCACATTCAAATGATTCTACGTATTATCGCTCACATATTACAATCAAATATTTAATACATTGTGTGTGGTTGTTGTCAGTGTTGATTTGATTGCGTTACAGTTCATTTACCCAGGGATAGGGCGAGCACGAGGGCCAGAGCCTGAACCGAAGCCAAAGTCAGAGCAGAAGCCCATTATGGGGTCTCATTTTGGAGAAGTTTTCGGTTTGGGGCCTTTGCGTATAAAAAAGAACAGAGCACGGAATTCAGAACTGCGCCACATTTGGCACAGTGCCAATGTCAGAGTCCACGGTGAACGAATTTCAATGCAATAGCTCCACTGGAGGTTGTGAGGGCGTAGCCCCTCCCAATCCCCCACCATTCCTCTTTCAGCTGTGTGTATAATGTAATGTAATGTAATGTAATGGTAATGACCCCATAAAGTGAACAACTTGTTTGTGACCAACGATTGCCAAGGGGTTGTTGCCATTGTGTCGCCCTCTCGGCGTGCGGGGGGGGTACGTTTTTATGGAACACGCCCAGACGCTCACAATGTATCGGCTTGTGGGTCTATCGGTCTATCGGTCTATCGCCCAGCGGCCCAATCGTTCAGCTTCACTGATTTTAAGCTGTTCTTAGCTGCCATATGGCATACTCCCTCACATTCTCTCTCCCTCGGTCTCTCCTTAATTTTATCTTGTTGATCAATAATAAGACTAGAAATGGGTTCCAGCTCCACAAATCAACAAGATATTACAATGTTTTATTAACTGAGTATTTAAAGCTGATTTAGAAAGCTTTGCTTCCAGTTGTATTTCAACGCAGCGAGCAAAACGTTTACGAATGCAACACAAAGAAGAATTGCAAAACTGTTAGGCGCTTCAGAATGCCAAGGATAGATGTGTCCTTCAATTCGATATGCTGGCCAGTTATATTCATATTGATTATAAGACTTCGTTTCTAATGGGCTTGCTTTGTAATCATTAGCTTCCTTCATATAGACAGACCTTTATGTACATGTGTGGAAGGCTAACGAGCTTAAGTTAGCTAAAATGTCTAATTTCTGTTTCTGTAGCTGCCGCCTGTATACCCCCTCTATTGATCAGCTATTTCACCCACTTCTCTCTCCCTCTTTTAGGTTTTATTCCTTCGCTCGCAATTAACGCAACAATTTTTCACACACTCACACACACACACACATTAGTACTTAAGCTGTAAGCTTTTAATGAAGCTTATTTACGTTTTGCTGTGCTAACAAACCCCCTAAGCCTGCCCCACTACGTGGATTTTTGAATGTCTTGTCGACACACACACACACACACACATACGCACAGAGACAGTGCTCGTTGATTAATGCATGTTCATAGCGCTGAGCACATCAAGTGAGGGGTTAGGGGGCAGTAGCAGAGGCGTCTGGGCAGAGGGGTTGTGTTTAGGTGCAAAGGCAGCTCCAGTTACAGCTACAGCTACAGCTTCGCATTACTTTCGCCAATCCGGCGCATAGGTAATAAGATTGATTTTCACTTTTTCGCTTTTACCAAGCCCCCAATCCAGCTCAATGGGCAAATCTTGGCCCCTCTCTCTCTGCCCGCTCCCTGCCCCGTGGCAATCACTCACACGTGGCCCCCGTCCCCCACTAACGCCGTCTCCGCCGACGACGACTAAAACTTGATTAATTATAGCCATTGATTTGCTTTCCACGGCTTCTTCTGGCACTTCTACCCACTTTGAGGACGTTGTCCGCCCTGCCTTTCATTAATTTGTGTTGCGTTGCCAGGCGGCAGGCCAGCACCACCCCCGCAACCCCCTTCTCGCTTGGCTGTGTACTGCACATCGTTAGCGGCGCCTTGGCTCGCCTCGTCCTGGCGCGTCGCGTCGTCTGGCCCATTGTCGAAATTTATTAATTACATTTTTGGTCTTATCAAATTACGTTTTGCTAATGCACTCAAATTTATACCTTACCCCGCAGCCACCCACACCCGCTCCCACACCCACCCTAACACTTATTTCTGGTGTTTTTTGAGCTTTTGCTTTTGGCTCTTGGCTCTTCAGCACTTGGCTCCTTATTTATTGGCGGCCATTTTGTTTTGGCTTCCTCTTCTACCTGCCACCTGCCAAACATACAAACATGTGTGTGTGTGTGTGGGTGGAGGGGAGAGCGGCACAGCGTCCTAATTTGTCCTCGTTCGAATTGTGACGGAAATTGGTTTCGCTTTTTACTTCTCTCGAGCAGCAACCACCCAGCCCCCCTCGCCAGCTCACTTTCCGCTCAATGCTTTAGCCATAATGGCCAATTACAGCAACAACAACAGCAACAACAACAACAATAACCACGACAACAGTTGCCACAACTGTTTCAAGTTGTTGTTGCGGCTGTTGCAGCCTCTGTTGTTCTTGTTGTTGATGCTTTTGTCATTATTATTATTATTATTATTATTATTATTGTTGTCATTGTTATTGTTCTTGTTGTTGTTGCTTTTGTTGTTGTTGTTGTTGCGTTCTGTGTTTTGCAATATGTCGCAAATTTAACTTCCGCTTTTGCTCGCATTTTACAATATTTCTCTCGTTCTTTGCCTTTTATTTTGTTCACACACTCCGAATAGAAAAACACATCTTAATTTGCCAAAAGGAAATGTACCAATTTACAGTGTGTGTGTGTGTGTGTGTGCGTTGCCTGCCAATTTGTTAGCAGAGATGACAAATTTCTATCAAAGAAAGTCATGCCCGTCCAAGACAGCACATGTATGTACATACATATGTATGTAAATAAATGTAGTATATGTATATGTAAATTTATACATACATATACACATTTTTCAAGGCTCTGCGAAAGATTATCGATTGGCTCTTCTTATTGTACGAATATTCATTAAAGAATGAATGTATTCGTTTCGGGTGGAGTCTCGTATTTCAATTTGCATTTTTGCTAATTGGTTTCAATTAGATAATAGATATTTCTTTTGCCCTAGGGTACGGCCGTAACTCATAATTCAAATATTATTTCAATCCAGCCGAAGACCTTTCCCCGTTTTCTTATATGAAACTAGTAGAGGTGAGTAACGAGAAGAGCCTGGGAGGGACAACAGTTGTAGGGGGGTCTTTCGCATGTTGCTTTTGGGCTTGCTTTTCGCATTTCTTCCCTTTTGTTGACCTTGCACATCTCATTGGATTTTCGCTTTGTTCTTTGCTTGTCCGCTTTGCTTCTATCTTTATCTTCTGTTATGTTTCATTTTGCTTTTCTCACTTAACTTATCGCCTTGTTTTTTTTTATTTTTTGCTTAGTTGCTACTCGTTTCGTTTTCCGCATTGCTTTTCGCACTTCTTACTGTCTGCTTTGTTTTACGCTTTTATTCTAGCATTGCTTCTCTAATTTCTTCTCCTTACTCTGGTCGCCTTTTATCACGCTTTGCCATTCGCATTAATTCCCACTTTGCTTCTCACTCTGCCTCCTCTTCGCTTCAAATTGTTGCATAAGTTTTCCTATTGTTCTTATTTGCTTCTTGCTTTAAAGATCGTTTTGTACTTGTTTACACTTGTGACGACGCATTTTCTTTGCATTTGAATTTTATTCGTTATGCTTTTCACTTTACTTATCATTTTAATTGCTGCTGCGCCTCTCCTTTGGCTTCTCTGTTTGCTTCTCGGGGTACAATTCGTGTTCCCTCGTTTCTCGTCGTTTCCCTTCTTGCTAAGCTGCTCGTTTTGGCTTCCGCATTACTTACCAGCGTTTCCTCACTGCGTTTTTGCTCCGCTTCTCTATGTTTCGCTCTGCACTTTTCTACTTGTATTACTTTTGCTGTTTCTGGTCTTACATCTCACATTGCCTCTCGCTTTGCTATTCCTCTACTCTACTTTCGCTGTTTGTTTTGCTTTTTGTATTTATTGATGGTTCCTGCGCTTCTTACTTTGCTTTCGCTGTTTGTTTCGTTTTCTGAACTACTTCCTGCTCTTATTCTGGTTATACTAATCGCTTTGCTTTACTAGGTTGAACTTGCTCAGGTCGCTTCTCGCTATGTCTATGCTTGCTCGGATAGAATAGGGTCCTAACCCTAAAAGCTTATAGAGTTCGAGCACTTACCTTGATCGGCCACATTGATGACGCCGTCCTGAGCCACTGCAATGGCCGAGATGGCCTGGAAGCGGGCGTTGGAGGATAGCAGGGTCTCGGCATTGCTGAGGGTGCCGTCGTCGTTGAGGGTGGCGCCAGCACCCAGATTGGAGCCAGCGGCGCCAGCTGTTGTCTTGGCGCCCAGCAGCACCGTGGTTGTGGTGGTGGGTCCGGTGGACATTAGGCTGCCGCCAGCCACAATGCCGGCAAGTGTGCCCGAGTTGGTGCCGATGCCGCCGCCGGCGCAGACGCAGGCACCGCCGACGCCGCCGTTGGCAGTAGCAGCGCTGCCATTATTTCCGTTTCCGCCAGCTGGTGTCGTTGGCGTCGTGCCGCCATTATTGCGTGTCGGATTCACGGTCGTTGAGTAAGCCCCACCATTTCCAGCAGCCAGTCCGGTTGCGGCAGAGCCATTGCTGCCATTTCCAATCGCACAGTCGCAGGTTTGTGTGCTGCGGGGGGGGAAGAGAAACGGGATGCCAAAGAATTGAAAGAGCGTTAGTAATGCAGCACAGGAAATGCTTAGTCCGTTAAACCGCCAAACCAGTCGCTCCTCACCCACTGAGCCACTCACCCACTCATCCGCTCACCCTCTTGCCAACCGTTGTTATCTATGGCGCAGGCATCGTTTACATGTCGCGGCCACGCCCCAGACCACAGAGGGCTCCAACGCCCCCAACTCTGGCAACTCCAAGTGCAGAGCCGGAACAGAAACAGCGGCGGGAAAAGGTGGAGGGGCGGGAAGGGACTGTGGCTGCTTGGACGCGTATTTATGATGACATTGTTTGTTCGATAAACATTCCAAAGTAAAGTGCAGAACGGTTTGGAGCCACCGTCGCTGTTACCCCGTCAGTCGTTTATCGCCGGCGGCCACGCCCCTTGAACCCACGTCCCCAACCCTTCACAGCCTGCTGCCCTGGCTCGCCCATCCCAGAAGCCAGTAGCTACTAAATAAAAAGGTTGATTTATAGTTTCTGTCGTTGGCGCGCCGTTTGCGGTGTCTGCTAATTACTTTACCACGTCTGCCAGCCACGCCCCGAACGCCCCTCCTCCCCCTCGCACCACAACATCACGTTTCACATTTGGCAGCACCTGCGCCTTTCCCACAGCCACCCCTAGGGCCTTGAGCCCCAACCCTTTAACCCTTTAACCCCTTAACCCAACACCCGATCAGTCAGTCCATCAAACTATGCGCCATAGAATTCTATTAGATTAAATAAACTGCCACTGCATAAGGTTGTTCACCATTTTGTATGTGTGTGTGTGAGACAGTGCGGGTGAGTGTGTGTGAAATATCTAGCATTTGTGCTGATACTCTGCCCAAGTGCTAACGTTCGGGGCTCGTTCTGGACAACCAACGAACCAAATTAATTGGTGTAGTTATCAAAATATGTTATGAACTTTCCAATTCAAAAGGCTTTCCGGAGAAAGAGCATTTAATCATGGATATAACTCTCAGTTGAGAGTATCTGTTGATACTTATTTGGATTTCATCAACGATCATATGCTTTGCTTGCAGAATTCATCAATTTACAACACGGGTTTCCATCTTCGACTTGGTCGTTTCGGGTAGGTTTGTGATATTTCAATCGCATCATAGTTTCAATGTCGATGCATTTAACAACACTGCTCACCCTGCACATCTGATTCTGATTAGTTCATTTACAGCTCGTCCATTGACTCAAGCTGAGCTCAAATTGTGCTGCTTCATTTGCATATCTCAACACTGTCAATATATTCTTTTGACTCATGCTGAGTTCTAAGTTTGTTGGTTTTTATTTGTATCCCATGTTCATTGCATTGTTTGTGTTCATTTCGAACACTGCATTTTGTTGAATTTCCTGCAATTTTGCCTGTGTATTCAACAACACAAAATGCAAATAGCCTTAGCGCCTGTGTGGCACACACACACATAGTATATATAAAGACATCAAATGCAAACTCCCAAATGTCAAAATTCCAATTAATTTTTTTGGTTACCGTTTTGGATGCTTTAAAAACGTTTTAATCAAGTCAAATAGAGTAAACTGTGCGGCATATCGATTGCCCCTGCCTTCCCTCTCCAATGAAATACACACTGGACGAACATACACACACATATACTCACACACACACACCATCTATGAAATTTGCCTTGCTGCATTTGGCATTTATTGCCGACTTTTGGTGCATTTTGCAAAATTTTGTGCAACTGCAGCTGAATTTTTATTATTTATGCGGCACAGGCGAACCACCAGCACCACTGGCACCACTCCCACGCCTTCCCCGGGCTCCCCCCTCTGAAATACGGCTACTGATATCGTTTGCCAAAATGCAAATAGCCAAACCCGTTCGACCCGTCACATAATTGGGTCGAATATGCGCATAAACAAGTCCCCAAAGCCGGCGGCAATGTTGACCCTGTACAATGCATCAATGGGTCAAAGGGTCAAGGGGTGATGGGGTGACAGGGTGAAAGGGTGATATGGTGAAAGGGTAACCGGCCATTTACTCACCCAGTGCTCTCCTGTTTACCAGCAAAGTAGCGCATATTGCCGGCTGTGTCCACAACGCGTATGGAGTTGATGCGTCTGGAATCGCTGTCCGCAATGTAGAGATCCCCGAAGGGTGAGAAGGCCATGGCCAGCACGGTGCCAAGGACATTGTCAGTGGCCGTCTTGTTCACGCGACTATCCTGTCCATTGTTGCTGCAGTGCAACGGTGTGCCGGCCACCACGCGTATCTTCATGTCCGAGGTGAGCCGCAGCACCAACCGATCATCGATGAAGTGCAGCGAGCCATCCAGCGGACTGAGGGCCAGACCGGTGGGCCACTGGAGCTGGGCCTGGTTGGCCATGAGGGTGCCAGTGCAGGGTGCTGGACTCCAGTGATTGTGGTGTCCATGATGGCCAATTAGCGTATGAATGATGCCCTTCGGATCGACGGCACGTATGTTGGTACCATCGGCAATGTACATGGTGCGATCGGCGGCAATGGCCAGGCCCTTGGGATGGGACAGACGCGCCTGGAGCGCAGCGCCGCCATCGCCACAGTTGCCCTCATCGCCGGGTATGCAACGCTGACCGCTTCCGACGACGGGTTCGCTGTTAATGCTCGGATCCTTGACTTTCTCGAGGCGCAGCAGGCGCAATATCTGATGGCGTTCCGGATCCGAGATGTACAGATGTCCATCCGCTGGCGATACGGCCAAATAGTACTGATAGGAGACCTGTGTGGCGCTCAGCTGGAGTATGGTAAAGACCTTGCCATCGGGCGTGATGCGGCGCACCAAGTTGAAGTCGCCGACGTAGAGGCTTCCATCGGGTCCAGTGGCCAGGGCAATGGGTGTGAGGAGCTTCGCATCCTTGGCAACGCCATTGCAATAGTCCGGACAGTTGAGTGGACGCTGCAGTCCCGTGCCCATGACAACCTTCACCGTGCGGGGATATTCCTTCATATGTAGGGTGCTCCCGTCTCCTTTCTGGAGTATGCCCTCGTGGAAATTATAGTGATGATGTATATCCAGACCCCAGCCGCCAATGTCCGAAATGTCCACATCGTAGCCCTGCAGCTTGGCGGTCTGCGTGATCCAAACGGGCGTCTGGCAGGTGGTGTGCTGGTAACCCACTGAAATGCGTGCGATTGTCACCCCATAGACCTTTTGCCTGTAGACGTTGCGCTTGTTCCAAGCGAATGTGTGTATGAGATTCGGATCTGCCTCGTATGTCTTCACATGGAGTGCGCCCTCGATTTCGACGCCCACATGCACATGGATCAGAGTCTCGGGGATCGTCTCCGAAGTCAAACGCATCCGTACAATACTCAAGTAGCCCGAAGCCTGTGATGATTGATACGTAAGGTGTAGATCCGAGCCGGGAATTTGAATTGACTCCTGAACGATCTGTTTATTGGGAGAAGCGGAAAAATACAAAAAGCATGGTTAAGTGTTGTATAACCAGCTAAATAATGGAATATACATTTTCTTTCAGGAAAAAAAAGGTGTATCAACTTAGGTTGGGTAAGGATGAAAGAATACTTTCACGGAAAATTATCACAAGAGACAAAGGAGTTGGAAAAGAAGAAGGAAGGAAGAAGAAGCCAAGATAGACAATCAAAGAAGCAAGGTGGAAGGCATCTTACCAACAGAAGAAGGATAACTATGTAAAAATAACAAAAAGAGAACATTGAGAATAAGCTGGCAAAGCAGCCTTTGGCAGAGAGAGCGAGAGAAAGAGATGTGCGAGCGTAAGGACAAGGACAAGGGCAACAGTACAAGTGTCCCTGCTTATAACTGAGTTGGTTATTAAGCCTCGTGGTCGGTGGAGGACTCCAAAGGGCCACAGCTGGCACGGGTTGAATGCAGCAATTAAATGTAATGCTCTTCCTCTCGCCACCGCTCTCCCATGCTCGTTCTGGCGCTCTCTATCTGTTTCTCAGTGGAGAATTAATGTGTGCTTGCGCCTGGGCGTCGTCAGATGCAAAGTTATAATGTCATTAAGGCGAACTTTAAATTAATTAAAACTACGCTGAGTCCAGCTGCTGCCAGGCTCGCTAATTAGGAGTGGCATTAGAGGATGAGCTGCAAGGGCTGGACAGGGGTGGAGTAGAGTGGAGTGGAGTGGTTAAAGGATGGAGGACTTACCTGCGTCTCGGCAAAAATGACTCGCTTGCCGGGCATGGCGCCAACACCGTTCGGCATCCAGGTGCTAATCAGCTGGGGCTTGAGCTTCTCATGATCGTGATCCATGCAGACCTTGCTGGCATCATTGGCCTCATCGGCCGTGTGATAATGTATGGAATTCAGGAACGTCAATGCCGGGTTCAGTGGTGCCACTCTGAAGAGAAGTTCACAAAAGCGCAGCGTGAGTGCCAGGCCTTCCCTTCCGATGCAGCCACCATCGATAGCATGGACTATCGACTGGTATACCGATAGTTTGTGAATTGAAAACTTACTTGATATTGCGACTGGTGGTTTCATCATCGTCGCTCAGCTGCATTTGCACAGGTGGCAGCACCACAATACGATTCCAGGGCACGAACACGGTACGGGTGAGCGGACGGAAGGGTGAACGCTGGAACTGCAAGGTAACCGCTCCACCGCCATTAACCAGCACATCGAACCTGAGATAGAGAGAGAGAGAGAGAGACAGAGAGTGAGTGAGTGAGAGAGGCAGAGTTAGCAAGAATACACACACGTACAAATTGGTTAGAAAAGTTGTGCATCAAATTTCACGGCACAAACATTCAAATTAATATTTTAATGAACTTCGGCCCCACGACAACGGCTGGCATTCGGTGTTGTGCGTTTGACGTACTCACCCCTTGCATCCTTGGCACCCCCTACACCCACCCTACTTTCACAGCACCCCGTTGGCAATCCTTACGAATGCTGAGCAGATAATACCTCAATTGTTTGTTGAAATTGAAAAACTTTAGGATTTTTGCTTGCCAGCCTCCAACAACAACAATAACAACAACAGCAACAACAACAACAAACGCTAGAGCATAAGTTAAGAGCTCAGCCCTCGGCCACTCCCCCTGTGGCCCTTCTCCCTCATGCGTTAGCCGCATTAAATATAATGATGGCGATTGCGAGGGCCGCCTTCATTATTACGAGTATTTTTCGCATTGGCGGAAGAGAAGTTGCAAAAACTTGGCCGACCTGAAGGAGAAGAAGAAAAGAAACGGCCAGGATGCTAGGATGCTAGGATGCCAGGTTGCCAGGATGCCTGCCTGCGTGTTGGAAAACAAAGGCCACAAAAACAATAAGAACAACAGCAATCCTATAGCCAAAAGGCAGCCAGTCGCGCAGAAAGCTTAAGAAATGGCAAAACTTTTGCTTTGGAAATATTTAATTAATGTGATTTTTAATTGTGTTTGTGTGTGCCTTTGAGAGCGTGAGGCAAGACCGAGCCCACAGCGTGCTGGAAGGAGAGGCAGCGACCATCGACATGCCACAAATTGCCGCAGGCATCGGCGCTGGCGATCAGAATAACCTAAAACGCCATTTGGCGCGAAATTGCCGAGATATCGATTTCAATCCAAGCGTATTCCAAGCCGCCCACTTGTAACTGCGCGGGGCAGAGTGCGGGGTACTGGGTGCCAGCGCGCAAATAATTAAATGAAAAATAATTACATTTAACTCCGACATAAATAAGAGTAAGACCCGCGTTATTTTTTGAGTAAACATTTAAAAACATTTGCATAAATAAACGTACATTTACATACACAACAAAATTGCAGCAAAATGGTGAAAGTGCCAAGGATTCAATACCCTTACAGAGATGCCAATAACAGTGTTATAATCAAGCTGAGTAGCTATATATATCTGTATGATAGCCGATCCAGCAAGAGGAAGCATCTCTGTCAAGTTCTAACTTTAAGACTGAGAGATTAGAGAGAAATAGATACAGACTCGAATGCTTATTCCGTTCAGGAATATATATAATTGTCGCTGCTTGCCAAATGCCGTGACAATGTTATAACACCCTCTGGCTAGGGTATACAAATGAAAATTAAAGGTGGCTATAATTTTTGCTAATTTAATTTAAATATTGTCGTGCTTAAAAAGTTCAATTTTTTGTAATTGTTATTGCATTTATAACATTAATGCACGCTACAAACACTCACACGCACACACGCACACACACACACACACACACACAAACACGCGAAGATAGAGTTAAACAGTTTGTTGTAGCATACTTTCAGGCGCACAGTTATTTATATCTAATTGAATTGAATATGAAGGCATAGAATACAATGCGGTGGCGCAGGGGCGGTGACATTGGGTAATAGCCACGTTAATACACACACACACACACACACACAGGTCTAATAATATGTGGCAAAAAAATGCCAACAATAATCCCCAGCAGCACAATATAATGACTTTTATTACCTTTATTACTACGCGGTTGACAACAACAGCAACAACAATCTCAAATGCATGTCAAAGGACAACAACAACAATAACAACAATGGCAACAAGCAACAGGACAGCGCAGCGCGAAAAAAATAAAAGCCAGAAAGACTGCGCAATAAGAACAACAATAACAACACGTAAGAAATCTATAGTCCAGAGTCACCTCGATGTGCAAATACCCTGTATCAAGTTGTGATTTAAATAACCGAAAGGATATTCAAACTTTAGTTTTCACAGGAGGAATCTTGTGGCTTCAGCTCTAAGGCTGCGAGAGGAGGCTTAGAGAAGCGATGCGAAAATCTCTAAGAAGTCCTTGCATATCCTAACTCACTGGCGATTAAACACATTTGCAGCTTAGTTTTTATTATCTTTTTTTGTCTTCTTTTAGAGTAGATTAGAATTAAAAGACTAATATTTGTTATAAGTGTAAGTTATAGACGATTCTAGAGATAAGATAAATATATTCCCATGGAATTCTGAACTTACAGAAGAGCAGAGCAAACAAATATCGGTTATGGCCTCATTATCCAAGCACAGTACAGGGTATGTGCTTAAAAAGGTTCAAAAATGGTACAATGAGCACAGCATGTTGTGTGCCATTGTTTGTTTGTGTGTGTGTGTGTGTGTGTGTGTGTGTGTGTGTGTGTGTGTGTGGGTGTGTGTTTGTGTGTGTTTGTGTGTGAGTTTGGCAAGCTTAATAAGAGCATAGGATTGAAATAAACATTATAAATACAAAGCCATAAAAACAAACTCGTGCGAACATTAAGAGTAACAACAACCACAACGAGCTGAATTAACGGCAAGCAACAGTGGCACCGAAAAGTATGTGAAAACACATGTACACCATGTGTGGCTGTGTGTTGTGCTTGTGTGCAGAACAGGACATCGCGACCAGTGCACAGTGGGAGCCAACACTATTCGGTTGAGTCCCAAAATAAAAACTATAACATATAAATTTTTGGTTTTTATTTATATTGAAATTAGAAAGGTCGTCAAGTCGAAATATTTATAAAACTAATAAGATGTATGAAAATTCAAGAGAAAGCGTAAAGCATATATAGGAACTAAATAATGTTTTCAATCATTTTTAAAATAACAATATAATTTATCAAATGCAAATAGATGAAAGAGAAGAATACATCGCGGAAACTATAGAATGTAGTAAAAAAGTAAGTTTATGATCGATTGAAACATTGTTGCTCGCTCCTTCCCAAAACGATCGCATCGGACTTCGTGTTCTATCCCGAATCAAATCTAAATCTGACGTGAGCAACAAATCCAAGGCTGTTAACGCCAAAGTGCATGCTACACATCCTGCTGTGGAATTGAGTCGAAAGTGGAGTTCAAAGCAGGCCCAAAAGGCATCAATGGCCAACTTTAAATGGCCTACTTTCAGCGGCGATAAAGGGAAGAATGCATTTAGCTAGTTGCCGGCAGGGCGCATTGTGTTGGGCTTGAAGGCTGCACATGTAACTTTGTGGAGCACTGTCGCACAGGACTTGCAGGAGCACTCGCCGCATATCACGACTGTGCTGCCATCATATGTGAGTATAAAGCTAAAAATAATGTGAACATAAACAGGAATTATTGCCAGCTAAAAGTAAGAATGTCGCAAGAACAAGCACTAAGAAACGAGCCAAAAGTAAGTAGAAACACACAAAAGAAAGCGCAAAACTTTAAAATCCTTAAAAAAAGACAACTGCAACATACACTCGCACACACAAGCACAGCGAGAGAGAGAGAGAGAGAGCGGGAGAGGGAGAGAGATAAACAACAACAAAGTAGTCATAATAAAAATAAATAAAAAGTGAAGAATTTATGCCATGGCGTTGGCTTCTCTTCCGAATCAGAACTCTAAGAAGCCGACAGAGAAGGACACAGCACACAAGAGGCTGGAGGCTGGAGGCTGGAGGCTGGAGGCTGGAGGCTGGAGGCAGGAGGCAGCTGGCAGGACGCAGGCAACGGCAAATCAGGATATGTTTGTGATTTTATGTTTTCTTGGGTTCACAGTTGGGAGCTCGCTTTATAATTGTTTACGTAGTTGCCTTTGCTGATTGCAAAGGAGCCAAAAAAACAAAAACAAAAGCAGAATGGCAAAGGAAAAACAACGCAAATGTGAAAAATGGTCAACGTTAGCGGCATTTAACGGCCACTGGGCTAATGAGAAATTATGGCACAGTAGGTAGAAATGTAATCACCACCTAACTCCTCATCTCAGCCCCGCCACACAGCCGAAAACGCTATCTAACAAACACACAGGCACACACACTCAGCAGGCAGCCCACATAAGTATGCTACACTTTTTGAAATGAACAAAGCAACTCCTGCTTCCAAGTCTGGCGATGTGTGTTTGTGTGTGTGTGGGAGAGTAAACACAAATAATCATCAGACAGTTAGTTTGTCTGTGTGTTGCACAGATTTTATTTGTGTGGAGCTGCTGTTGTTGTTGCTGGACATAATAAAATCAGCAGCGCAGCGCCAGGCAAAACGGGTGCGAAATGTTTATTTAAATTGGCCAGCAAAGACAGACACAAGCATACACACACACACACACACACACACGATACGTAAAAGAAATGTCAAAACAACAACAATGCTGATGATGACGATGATGATGTTGATGATGCTCTGGCAACAACGGAAATCCTTTTTACCAAAAACAACTGCAAAAATATTTATATTAGATACATTGGATTGCTGCCCTGTATCCTCAATCCCTTTGCCAACTTTATCAACATTGCCATTTTCTATTTTGCCTGCTTGTGTGTGTATGTGTGTGTGTGTGTGTGTGTGTCTGATTTAAATATTCAAGCAAATGCCAAATGCGAGTGACGTTTAGATGTGCTGACAAAATCATTTTTGTGCCACAGTTTTGTTAGCTTACTGGAGGATAATACGCTGGTCAGAAATGCATAAGCAAAATTTCCTACTATAATATATATATTTATATATAATTAGATACACGATCATTATCTATTACAAACTGTTGTTTTCTAACAATGACACTATCGATAGTATCGATATAGATCTTATACAAGCTGCAGGAGAGATATATTATATGAAACTGTGTTAATAAATAAATGCCGAGCTTAATAAAGATTCTCAAATAAATCTCGTTTCGGGATCAGGTTAATCCCCTCTAATACTTAAATTAATCATATTTTTATTTTAAATCAATCCTGAATATTCCAAAAACCCAGCCTATTTTTAAACCGACCCGGGCTACGAACAGGATCACATCGGGAATTCCGGGACGTACTTGAATCAAGAAACTTGTTCTCGGCTTAAGAATATCCTAAATTGGCTGATTTTTGCCACCCTTTGGGATTGATTCAAGTACGGAATACATGATTTCTATTTCTGTGTATGGCTAAGTTTCTAGCTGCTAACTTCTATGACTTACAATAGATCTACTCGTACAATCCATATCGAAACTTTGCTAGACTTTTGAAAGGCAGCAAAATTAGTGAGCTGCATACGCAGCTTGAATAGAAGGAGAATATGAATTTCGAACGTTTACGGCCCATTAAATCAGCACAGGTTCTATTTGATTTTAGTGGTCCTTCATTGAAATATTTGAAAATCTGACTAAGTCAGCTGTTAATAAAGCCCTATGTTGATTTTGGTTGAACTCATTCTCTGCTGCTAAGTTGACCTGGCACGCAAAATACTCGTAAGTTTAGCAAGAAAAATGAAGAATATAACCACAGAATACCCGGCCAGGACCTGACTGCTGCCTGGGTTGGGGGTTGGGTTGGTTTGGGGGAGACACATCAAAGTAAAAGATTTAATTAAAAAGTGATAACTTGTTTTATCTGGCTGTACACTTGGCCTGTGCCCAACAAATTCTATTAACAAAATGTAATCAAGAGAAAGCCAAAGCAGTTGGCCAAGATGCCAGCCAGCGAGCCAGCCAGCGCCAACTGGCTGACAAATTATGAAAAATTACTCATACGTAAGTAATTTGCATTCTGAGGACTAAAAGATTAAAGAGGCCATCGTATTAAAATTAATTAAAATGCGCGGCCAAGTAATAAGATATTAAGTATACGTTATGCGTATATAATGTTGGCCTTATTCACTTTGAATCTTGGCTAGTCTAAGCAATCTTAATTCTTGTTATCTATGCTGAGCCATAATTGAGAGACTTGCCAAATATGAGACTGCAGCTCGAAGAATAAAATAGTAATTAAAAATGATGAAACTTTGGTTCAGAATTTAGAGAATCCTTACCCCGTTGCTATAAGAAATGACTAAAGAATATGGAAAACTTTTGATTGTCATAATATGCACTATAATTCAAAAACCATTGAAACTGATTCAGGTATAGCAAACTGGGATACGTTCATTTAAGGACTTGCGGCCATTAAAAGCTAAAATGTGGTTTTTTGTTAGGTTGGTCCTGTGGGACAACTTACCAGCCGCCCTGGCGTGTCAGGGTGAAGCCAAAGCGTGAGTCGCGATCCACGGAGACGCGTATTCCAACAATGCCCAGGCCCTGGGGCGTTATGACCTGACCGCGCATAACCGAGACGCGACTGTGCAGCCGAAGGAAGTGCCAGGATGGAGTTCCAGAGAGTTAGTCCAAGGCAGCGTCGATGGAGTTGGAGTTGTGAGTATTATGGGATTTTTGTAAAAGAGAAAATACTGTTGTTAGTTACTTTCATCGAGTTTGTTTCGATTGTTTTGTTGTTTTTCTGTTGATTGTTTATTGATTTGCTTTCAGCTTGTTTCGTAAATCATAAAATCAAAGTGTGAAAACATCAAGTTGTAAATATGTAAGTATTTTGTAGACGATTATGTAGTACTGATAATTTGATTAATTGAATTTGAACTAATATCGATAAAGAGATAACAAATTGCAACTGCTTTTTAAAATATATATTTATACATATATATATATTTCTTTTTTCTTTTTTATGCTCTAGTTAAGAGAAACAAATAAACGTATGCAATAAATTGAGAATTGAGGAAATATTCATAAATATTATCATATGCATATGTATTGTATAAATTTGTTGAAAAGTTGAGAGTGAGCGAGATGGATGATAGATGTGAGAAATGAGCCTCTGTCTCTGTGTGTGTGTGTCTCTGTGTGTGTGTGTGTGTGTGTACTTTGCAGCTTGTAATTTGTTGTGAGCACACAGTCTGAAAATGTTTTTGCTTGTGTAATTCGTTTATTGAAAACAGCTTGGCAAATAAATGTATTTAATCTATGGATGTATTAACAGTCTCTCACTGTGTGTGTGTGTTTCTTTGTCCGTGTATGTGTGTGTGTTAGCTACAAAGAAAAAGGTGAATGCTCAAGTGTTTAGCTTGCTGTCATTTTTTTGTACAAGTGCAAACGCATTTGGCACGCAGCAATGGAATCGGCCAAATGTTGCCTAAGGAACTGCGGATTAGGAGACGGATACGGGGTTGGGCGCGGAGGCGGATGGGCGCAACCTGGGGCGCAAGCTCAGAGCAAATCACTTAAAAATTTTAGCATACATCTGGGGGCTCTGGAAGGTCCACGAGTTGTGGATGGAGTTGTGGGCGCCATTGAACTGCGGCCAGATGCTCTACGTAGAAATACGTTTAGATATGAATAGAGAAATGTGCACGGTTTGAGTATTGCTGAGCCAAGCGATAGACTGCTTGAATGATCGATAAAGCAGGCAGCGCAAATGTTATCGATTGGCAAACAAGGTCGATTCGATACAATAGATGTCGCTGGCGATGATGGAAATGAATCAACGGAATTTCTTCATTTCACATATCGATAACATCTATCGACACTTGTCTCGATTACTATTGCAGTGCTCAGCAATGGTTTTCTATAAAATGCTTGGATTTTATCAAAAGTCATGCAAAATATAACAACTATAAGAATCGATTAAGAAAATTCTTAAATATACGAGTATGTACGGTTATGTATTGAAATTTGTTTCAGTTTGTATATTTTCTGCAAATGGATATTTCTTTATTCGTTTGCAAAAATCTATCGATAACTGTTAAGAACGCTACGAAAAAACGATTGCGAAACAATCGATCAACAGAACTGAAAACTTAAATATATAATTTATAAATTTCGCATATTTTTATTTGTATAAATACATATATAATGCATTGAATACTTAAGTACAAAAGAAAATCTGAAAGAAAAGAAAACACTTGACAATGCGCTCGAGAGCAGTTGGTTATTTTCCCTCTGAAAATGTGATATTTTCCACAGCTGAAAGGCAAATATAATCGTGTGTTATTATCGATAAGTATGTGTATCGATAGGCATAGTACTTTAAGACAGACAGCGATTGCTTTCAGTGAGCCAACAAAAATGTTTGCTTCTTAAGGCGGACTCACACGATGTGGCATTTTGCCACATGTGTGTATTATCGTTATCGAAATCAACTGTACAAGATTCTATATGGTGAGATACTTGCTCATACGATGTGGCAAATCAAAGATTTCGATGATAAAAACGTGCCACATAAGCTTTTAAGTTAAAATATTTAACATATATTTCTACGTTTGCCATATAGAATTTGTAGGGTTGATTTCGATAACGATAATACATATCTGTGGCAAATTGCCATACCGTGTGAAACCATCTTTATACCCTTGCAGAGGGCATTATAAAAGTGTGTACTACGGACAGGAATGTTCAAATCGGACTACTATAGTTTATACTATATTATATGACATTATAATCTGCCTGTTCCCAGGCAGATTTTGTATAAAAACAAACTGATCGTGAACAAATCCAATTAATATCGGACCATTAGGAACCATGGGAGCAATCGGATGAAAATTGAGTTTTTTATGTTCAACTTTTTTTATTTTAATCAGCAATTGTGAGTCTTATTATAACGTATATAGTTTGGTAAGCTTATTACTCGCTGATCATAGAGAAAACTTTCTGCAAGGGTCTATAGCTTCGGCACTCCGAAGAGAAGATAGTTCTGGCTGGTTCTTCCTGGACATGCAGGACCACACATATAAGTTATAAATGGTATATCTGATCAGGACAAACTGAGTCTGTCGTCAATCTTATGTTAATGAGAAAGCTAGTACTGATGTTCAGCTGGATAAGAACACGCATCATATTTATAGCTGCCAGTGAGAAATCAAAATGTTCATTTTAAAGTCAGCCACACAATTTAGATTTTGGCATTGACTTTATTCTGTGCTCAATTTCCTGATTTTATTTGGCCACTCGGGGAATTGTCATCAAATATGCGTGAGACGAGAAAAAACGATTATGATGTTCCTTTCAATGAAGTTCTCCAGAGCAATAGCAATGCAACCTTGGCAGCAATACTTCAATCGATGTGGCAACAACAATGAACCCATATCCGGTTTGCAGTTGCCAATTTAGCTGGAAAAGTGAAAAAATCTGCTCCGTGTTTGCCATGGCAGGTAGGCAAATAGTGTGGGGGAGGAAGCAGTCACGGGGGGGGGGGTGTGCGGGGGCGGGTCTCAGGGGTGAGCGAAGAAACCTTGAAACAAAATGCCGCAGTGTGGCGGCCAAGGAGAGTTGCAAATGGCGCAATTGTTTGCACTAATTATTGCTGGTCGGGGAGCAGCAGGACGAACAGGAGCGGCAGCGAGAGCGGGATCGGGAGCAGGGGGCGAACGAACAGTAGAAGCAGCAACATCATCATAAGGTTGAACATTTTAAGGCATGGGGCAAGGGGCATGAGGCCATGTGGCAACTGCTGCAGCTTGCAGTCCTTAGCAGTTGTTGCCCTTGCCTCTTCGAACTTTTGCGCTACGCAAAAGTTCTCAAAACATTTTCAAGTTTTCAAGTGTTACAATTTCTCAACCAGCCACCCACAATGCCGCACCCTCCCCCCCCCCCTTCCCACTGTCTGAACCCACACCTCCTGTCAGCCAGCCTGCCTGCCCAACTCCTCTTCCCGCTGTGTACATAAACACATAATGTACAATATTTGGGTCAGATATGTTGTGTGTGCGCGTGTGTGTGTGTGTTTGCTCAGTTGTATTTTTTATTGTGCGCCAAGGGGCGGAGTGGCAGAGGGCTGACTGCGGCACCACTTGGTGGTGCAGGCACTTCTTCGCTGACTTCTAATTGCAATTGACCAAATGCCGAGGCAGCCGCTCGTTCAGGCGCCTTCAGCTGGAGCAGATGCCGCTTATTTGTACAGCATGGTGTGTGTGTGTGTGTGTGTGTGTGTGTGTGTGTGTGTGTGTGTGTGTGTTGTGTGTGTGTGTCTGTGACTGTGCCTCGTCTCGTTCATTTTTGCTGCTTCAATTCGATTCAATGAAGCACAATTTTATTTGAAATCAAACCCAAAAGCAAATTGCATGTGTATAAGCATGTGTGTGTGTGTGTCCGTGTTTGTGTGTGTATTCCAATTCATTGAAGTGGTGAGTGCCATTGATTTTTATTTCGCATTTGATTCGTTTCGTTTCATTTATTATTTATTTGATTTATTTTTACTGCAGCCAAGCCCAGACGCGCAAACGCCCCCGTTCCCCGTTCCCTGCATCCCGTTGCCCGTTGCCAGTTGCCCGTTCCCCCCATGCCACACCTCACCTACTGTAGGCTAACAAGCGTGCCACAGACAGAGGCCAAGCTAACTTTATTTATTTTATTTTGTTGCCCTGCTTGGCCTTTGGCACACAAGTAAATTACTCATACGCCACGTATGCGCCGTCTTGAGCTGAAACTGCAATTGTGGGACTGAGCTTTGAGCTCTGAGCTGGCTTTGATTTTGTTAGCCCACAGAGAGAAGGCGACAGAGAGAGGAAGAGGGAGAGGGAGGGGCAAGGGGAAGGCTGGCAAGTTGAGTTAGATGCAAGTGCTTGAACCCCAACGAGTTGCAAGGACTTAAAGGTAGGAGGACCCTTGCAAGCCATTCAATAACCGGCCAGGACTGCATTGTCAGATAAGTATGACTGGAGCACGCTCTCCGCTAACTGACTCCCTCTCCCTCTCCCTCACCCCCTCGCCACCTCTCCATCTCTGTTGGCCATCACCTTTGCACTCATTTGTTGCCGTCTATTCAATCAACGGTTGCAGACTCGTCGAAGGGTCACTCAGAGTGATGACGTCATAAAGGCATTTAGCGCAGAGAGACAAAAAGCCCAAAAGATGAAAAGTAATCTTGATATTGCCACAGACTGAGCCAGTGCCACAATGGTTGCCATTGGCCTTGTGGCGCCTTCAGTTTGTGGCAGCCAGGCTGCCAGACAGCAGCTGCTGAACAATGAAGTGAAAGCAATGCCACAAAATTTCTAATCTCGTCCGAGGTCGTTGCAGGACGCAAAAGCCACTTCTGCACAGCACCCGCACCCCGCACCACGACCCCGAACCCGCCGCCGCCCCCGTTGCCTCCCCTCGGCGCTCGACTAATCGTCGTTGCAGCGAATGAGCAATAAACCAGTCAAGACGCTGCCAGGGGTGGACGGGGGATCTGCCAGCCAGCATTGTCGCCAGTGCCACCTTTTGAGTCAAAAGTGCACTTCCATTATTAGCGCATTGTGTGCCAAGCGGGCGGCGTGCGATGCGGAGGCGTCTCCGGGTGGCGCCTCAAAATATGAGTTGAGCGCGCATAAAGGAAGTGCATTTAATTTCTTTTCTTTGCCAACTTTGGCCGGGTTCAGGCGGGGGACGCCATTCACAAAACGAGCGCCTGCCATTCATTTGCGCCCAAGAGGCAGCTCCTGCCCCTGCTGCTGCCCCTGTCTGGATCTGGTTGCTGTTGCTGCCACTGCTGCTGTTGCTGGCGTTTGGCTTACCGCGACACACAAAGTGGCAGCAGCAGCAGCAGCAGCACACGTCGTCGTCTCATCATAAAAATTGAGCACGACTTAGTTGACTTTGCACATACTACAAAAGGGCAGCGACTGCCTCTGCCCGCGTCCCTTATGCACTGCAGCTTATATAGCCACAACAACAACAACAAAAACAACAGCAAGAAAAGAGTATATAATTTTAATTTGGCTTTACTTTCACGACGTTGCGATGAGCAGCTGAAAGACGCAGTCGCCAGGCTCTGCAGCCGCTTACTTCATGCGGATAGAAACAAAGCCAAGCTGCAGGGCATATAGAATATGAAGGGGTAGGGGTGTGCTTTCCCTTTATGTTCATTTAGCCTGAAACAGTTTTTGAAACATTTTTCAACGGGACACGACAGAGAAACGGTGCGCCACACTTTTCTTTTACGCTTTTGTAACCACGATAAATGTGCTTTATGTAGCGAGAGCGCGCAGTCTTTACGGCCTGAACGATGTGGGGGGTGGAGTGTGGGGGCTGTGTGGGGCTGTGTTGGGGCATAGAGGTTGCAGCTTTACGTTGCATGCTGCCGTTTGGACTTACGCCTCCCCACGCCTGATGAAATGCTTCCTGCACTTTCGCCCATTTTTGCATCTTTCGCCTTTTCATAACAAGCAACGAGCATAAAAATATTTTTTAAAAAATGCTTCAAAAAACCCATATTAAAGAGCAGGCGCAAATATCCTTAGGAGAGGACGCTGCACAGTGGCATCAATTGAGTTTTGATAGCTCTATAAAACCTGAGAGCAAACAGACTGTTATTTGGGCTTACTTATCCACATAGTACGAGTAACGTTTCGAATCTAAGAACCGGTTCGCAAGTGATTTCAAATGGGTTTCGCATTTCATTTCGGACTGTATACAGACTGAGTGTATTGTAGTGCCCAAAAAAGACTAAATCACACTATTATTGTTGAATAAGCTTCATTAATGGTTCAGAAACAGCTTAATAATTATTAATATTTGAATTAATTGCCCCAATTTCAGAGGAAATTTAAGCTGTCTTTTCTTTTTCAAGTTAGGTTCGAATTGGATTCCTTGGAAGGGCTCAAAGTTAGAGCTTTTCGGAATGCTGAATGCCAAAACAAATAGTTCGGAAAGATTTGATTGCAATCCGAATTAAGAAACCTATTAAAGTATAATATTAGGACGAAATAAGTAAAATTTTTTCCGAACACGGGAATGTTTTCGTTGAATCTGAAATCTTAGTACCTTCGGGTGACCTCTGATTTACCAAATATACTGATATATGATAGTATGGCATATGTTTTGCAAATATATCAATGTGCAGATCTAAACAACACTTTGCAAATCGGTTTTTGTTATCGATAGCCCATTTGAGTGGCGACTTTGAAGTTGTTTTGGCCACGCAAGTATTTATCTCAAATGAAGTAACTAAATCGCTCATTTTGCAATGCATTCAACCGACTGCATTCGATAAGCCATTCAGAGTTTCGTCTATTGAAGTTGGATAGAGACATTTCCCAGAGGCGGAGGCTAGAGCAGATACGGGGGGCAGGGCCAGGGGCAGAGGCAGAGATCCTTTCACCCATTGTGCGGGAATGATGACAAAAAAACACACATAATAAATAAATAGCAGCTGGGGGCAAGCCAAAGGTTGGGGCTGCTGCTTTACGTACGGGTATAGAAGAAAACTTTGAATAGAATTTTTAAGTTTGCCATTTACCAACACACACATACACACACACAGACACACACTCGCACACCCAGCGTCTGATAGCAGAGCAAAGAAAAACCTTTAGTGGCGTGTAATTTGCACTTTGTAAATTTGCATAAAAGCTGCAGCTACAGAGGCAGAGGCGTGGCGTGGGAGAGGGGGCGACAGCCTGAAAGGGGCGCGAGTTAACTAGGCGAACTGTTAGATTGGAAGACTGGCATAAGTCCAAGATAGAGACGATATGTAAACGCCCCCACCATGTGTCACCACTTTAGCCAGGGCTTGAAGCCACCTTAGCCAGACTGAGGGCGGTCGAGCCGGGGACCGGGGGTTGCTGCAGAGCAGGGTAGAGCAGGGGAGACTGCCCCACGTGCTTAAAACCAGCAGACATTCATTGGAGCTCATCGGAAGCTTCCTCATTTCGTTGCACACGCAGCTGCTGGCACTTTGAGATTGGGGCAACATTGACACCTGGCTGTGCCACAATTTGGCTGTCCAATTTGACGCACACAAAACAAATTGAGGCAAGTGGTAAGTGGTTATTGGTGGTTGGCTAGTTGGGTGGTTGGGTGGTAGGATTGGCTTGGTTGGTTGACAGACAGATTCGATTGCTTGCAGCTGCCAGCAAAGATGCCATTTTGTATGCCAATAAGAAGATTACACGTGTTACATAGAGCTGGTGGGGCAGCTGGGGCAGAGTGGTGCCAAAGTGGAGCCGGTTGGACCAGAGCGGTTGGAAAAACTAGTACACTCAATGCTGTTTTGAGTGCTGGGCCAAGGCAGCAACTGTTTCATCATTGCATCAATGCAAACGTAGACAAACCTCCACTGAGAAATAGAGCTACGTCCCTATCAATGACACTATCGATAATATCGATGTTTTTCTATTTATTATGAACTCTAAGATTTATCAGAAAACAAACACACAAATCTCCTGGCTCTAAAATGAAATGATTGCAGCAAATTATTAGTTTCCTTTTTAGAATACGCCATGAACAATTGGGTTTGTAAAATGATATTAAAAACACTACGTTAAAAAGCTGTAGGATAGGATTACTATACATATACATATATGTTAGACTAACTCCATCATACAGCTGTCATGGCATAGATCAGTCAAAAATTCAGGGATAGTATGATAAAGGGTGTAGCTTTCTTCTAAACTTCGGGGGTAGTTCTTTTACTTTGTGTCTCTTTTCTTTCCACATTATTATCGATATAATCGATCAAAAACTATCGAGATAGATCAATATCGGTAGGCTCTACTAAGAATGCTTCATAGTGAGCGAGCTTTTCTGCTGAGCAAGCTTCAGAGCGTGCAGCGAGAATCTTTAAGCTGCAGCTTTTGCCGACAGCTTTGACAGGCTTTTTCTTAGAATTCCCAACGGGTTTTGGTTTTTGTATCATCGAGCCTCTGAGCTTAAGGATTTCAAATCTTGTCGCACTTGAGCCGTTTTTGTTGTCTTTGCTTTGCGACAATCAAGCCCGATTCTCATCAAAGCTGCCGCAATGGCCACAATGCAACTGCAACTGCAGCAGCACCGTCTCGTCCATTGCTCATACCGGGTGGCAAACAATGGCGCACAGCTTATACATTTTATAGTTACATGAAGCCATTACAGCCCCCCCGGAAGCAGCCCTACGCCCCTCCAGCTGACTGCTATCGGCCCTGCTACAGTGGCAGTTCACAGTGCATGGCAACGGCCTCCAACAACGGGCAGCACGAATCTTTTTTAGCTCTTTATTTTTGTCAGCTTTTCCGTTTTGCAGTTTTTCAGTTTTTCAGTTTACTGTTTGCAGTTTGCACTTCACTTAAATGCAACGAAATAGCAACAATAGCAACAAAAATGTAAAGCCAACTAAAACTTATGGCCCTCACCACAGCAGGACAGCAGGACACAATTCGCGTGGCTCGTCCTCAAAGCAGGACCATTAAATAAATTTTTGCTGATGTCGAATTAGCACCGGCGCTACAATGGCGACCACTGCCAGTGAGTAGGGGGAGGAGGTGGGGGTCGTGCTGCAGGAGCAAAGCGGAGTAAAGGGGGCAGATTTTAGGTTATGGTCATAAGCTCTACACACATAAATATATCTAATCTCACATAAAAGTAATTACTTTCAGCTGCTGTTGCTATCGAAAAATATTAAATTATATTGAGTGCATACACACACAATGCACACACACACACACACACACACACAGAGACACACACACCTATAGCCACTGAACGAACTGTCGACCGCACAGCCCATAACTATCGGCAAATAGCAACTGGCACCAGTTTCCCACCACCACCCTCTTTGCCCCGCTTCACCACACGTTGCAGCAGGAAGGCCTTCACCCCTGCCCCTACCCACCTTCCCAACTCCCCACCTACCACTCCTGGCTTGGCTTTGGCCAATGTATTTCCTTTTGGCCCCGTCGACATTTTTTCGCTGGCTGCGTTTTCGTTCGCCTCGTTTTTATGCGACTGCAGCACAAAATTCCGCGAATTTCTCTTTGGCTTTCTTTTTTAGTCGGTTTTTTTGTTTTCCGTTTCTTGCCTCTTTTTTACTTCTCTCAGTTTGTTGCCATTTCTATTGGGTGCCTACATCGCCTCTGGGCCGCCCCTCTCTCGCCAGACTGCAGCCGCCCGGGCAGGCTATTTAAGGCCCAGAGAACTACTATCCCTCTCTTCCCATGTCCCTAACCTCAACGGTTGAGTTTTCAGAGTCCTGTCTCCTGTCTGCCTCGCGAGCTGAGCCTGTGTTTGTGTATACGTATGTGTGTGTGTGTGTGCACGTGTGTGTGTGTGTGTAACTTATACGGGTATTAATTTTGGTTTATGTGCAACTTGTACGCTGTAATTTTTGTGCTTTTTTCTTCACACTGGCAACGGCAATGGCGATTCCTGGCATTAACAACAAAAACAACAATGTCAAGATAGAAGATAGAGCGAGGGAGAGAGCGATAGAGAGAGGGAGCCACACAGCGGGGAGGGGGGAGTGGGTAGCTGGTCAGGGCAGAAAATGGCCTCGTTGATAACAACAATGGACGGCGACAATGACTATGAAAATATTCGAAATGGCCAGTTTTAATTTATATAGTAAATACATACGTACAGACGAGTATAGCTGACATCTGAGTATGTGGAATAACTATAAATAAATCTGTAGTCATATATTTGCACTCTTCGGAAGGAAAAAGAAGGCAGCTACAGGGCAAATATGCATCGGATCGGAAGAAGTAAAGCACACAGAACAAGTGTTACACAAAAGAGAGGGCGATAACTGAGTACGTGTAGTAACCATAAATAAATTGGTAGTCATTTATTCTCAGAAAGCGAGGGGGTGTGAGAGTGGGAAAGCAAATATAAAACGGAGAAAGGTGAAACAGAACTAGTGATATACTTAAGAGAGTGAGAGAGCGTAAAGCGTAAGCAAAGCCGTGGGAGTGACATAAAAGTTACGCTCTTGGTTCAAGTAACAAAAAGTAAGAACCTAACCTAGAAGAGCAGCTGTATGTTAGGAAGGGAGAGCGAAAGAGAAAGATAGAATCAGGGACAGAAGAGGAGAGAGTGTCCTAAAGAGAACCTTGATTAGATTGAGTATACGCGATTAGGAAAACAAGTTAGAGGATGACGTTTATACATTCTGTAACCATAAAATAGGTAATAGGGTCAACTACAACAGTGCAAATGTGTGTAACAGACAGAAGCAGGCAACTCCGATCATATAAAGTATATATTTATTCTTGATCAGGATCAACAGCCGAGTCAATCTAACCATGTCAGTCTATCTGCCTGTCTGTCCGGATAAACGCGTCGATTTCAGAAACTATAAGAATTAAAAACATCAAATTGGGTATGAAGGTTCCTGTTTCTTTCTTTAAAATATTTAATGTCTTCTTCCACACAAACGTTAACCAACGAGAAACAGCGCGGCCGTGACTTGAAATGCTCTGCTTGCTCGCAATGGCGCTGAACTGCTTGGTGCATATGTGCAAATTGGAATTTCCGACCTGGGTACAGAGTGGCTCGTAGTGGGGTATACTTGACTAGAACATTATTATTTGATCTTTATATGGTTTTGAAGCCGTTTAGTAACTTTGCTGTCATTTAGACGGTGAATTGACTTCACGCATGCAACTCTGATTTAAGTTTTTCACTCAAATGCACCATACAATCGTATTCAATAAGAATAAGTTTATACCTTTAGTTCAGCTTAGAAAAAGTAGAACAATATTGATGGGATAAGCAGAAACAAAGCTGTTAATAATCAAGGAAACTTTCTAACTTAGGAAAACTCATCCGAACTATGCTGAGTTTTGTATTGGAATCCTTAAGTTTAACATCAAACAGAGAAAATACATTTCTACCAAGTATTATTAAACTCTGTAAATGTGGCACTCCAGTACTAAGTGTTATCCAGGGTTTATCTGACTTGAGCCCATCAAAAAAAGGGCTAAAGTGGAGCATTGCTTGAGCGTATAAGATCCATCAAAAGTTTGCAGCTATTTACAGAGCTGCACTGGAAACTGTCATCACATTTGGCTGCTTCTTGGCTGGCCACTTGATGAGGACTTCTTTCTTGGCACTAGTTAATCAGTTTAACTTGAAACAAAGGATAAGAGCTGAGTCCTGAGTGCTGAGTGCTGACTGTTGAGTACTGAGTGCCAAGGACATGACGATAGCATTTTTTTGCATACAGTCAAGGAGACTTGGAGAACTACTTATACAAATATGAGAATCAGAGACGTAGTACATTAGCTGTGGCCGTAGCTCCAGCTCCGTCTCCGGCTTTGGCTTTGGCTTTGGCTTTGGCTTCGGCTTCGGCTGTGGCTGGCAAAAACCACTTAGCGGGTAACTAACCACACCTAACCCAAGCGCGAAACCACGAGTAGAGGGCAACATACATATATATGTATATGTATATGTATATGTATGTATATATTTGGCGCCGTTTGCAAGGACATGGCATTCGCTTCCATGTGCCTTCACTGTGCTTCCTTAGGGTTTCTTCTTTGGCAACTTCTAGCAGCGAATTCCAACAAAAGGCAACGCAGACACCCAAATGCAGAGCCCAACCCCAACCCCAACTCCAACTCCAACTCCAAATTCAGCTCCAGCTCCGACTTCCACTCCAATTCCAGCTCTGAGTTCGACTCCGGCTAGCCCATGTTGTCGTCCTTGTCGACGTTGTCAGGGAAAAAGTCAACCCAAAATGGAAGCCAAAACAGGAAGTAATCTATAGTCGCCGCCATTGTTTATTGTTTAATTTTTAGTCTGCCTTATTGTTGTTGCTGTTGCTGTTGTTGTTGCTATTGTTGTTGCTCACTCCGTTTTGTGTGCCCATTTTTGTGTCTGCTGCTTTGCCTGCCTGCTTCGTTCGTTGTATTATTTCTATTGTTAACAATTTTTGCATTGCCGTTGCCGTTGCCGTTGCCGTTGCCGTTGCCGTTGCCGTTGCCGTTGCAAGTAGCAAAAACTTTTCAATGTGCCAACGCCGCTGCCGCCCATTGTTCCACAGTAACACCCCCGCTACCCATCCCCGCTCCCTGGGGCACTGCTCCATATAACCGTGCCACTTGAGCAGCACAAAAGGCAACGAGGTAAAGGCAGACAAAAGCCCAGCCCAGCCAAACGCAAAGACGTTGACAAGGCGACGTTCGTGGGGCATCTCAGCTACCAGTTCTCGGGCCCAAGCAGTTCTCCTGGAGCCAACCAGATCACAGTTCTAACCAAGACACGCTCGTATCGCATTTACTTGGATTTCGCTTTATCGGCAAGCGACGACAACAACAATAACAGCAACAGCAACAGCAACAGCAACAACGACAACAATAACAATAACAACAGTGTCACCCAGTTTCCATGGCACCCTGCACGCCCGACTTTGACTGCCTTATAATTGCGTTGCGGTGTTGGTGTCGGGTTATCCTTTATGGAAGCGAAACAGAAACAGAAGCAACAGCCAGGAGCGGGCAGGAGCAATCCAGGAGCAAGCCAGGAGCAACCAGAAGCCAAGCAGCCGCCTGTGCTTATGGTTATGCTTTCAGCAGCTAAGCTCAAGTTGAACGCAAGCTCTTTAGCTAGATACGAGTACATATAAATAGCCCAGTCAGCGAACAAAGGCAGGATAACAACAAAACAGGACCAGATCGGCAAGCTGGAATAATATGTTTATGTATTTACTGTAGCTGCAATAAAGTATTAAGGATATATGGCATATGCTAGAGCTTTAATCAACTTAATAATAAGACTAGACAACAAATTGAACAAGAATTTTCTCATTTCGCTTTTTAATGCTGTTCTAGTACGAAGAATATTTTCAATTTATTTTATATTAAAATTCTATCTCCAGCTAAACCAAGCTGATCCGGAAAAACAGGCATTCACTACAAAGCTAACTGATTTTGTGAAGTGTACTTAAATATTTGGTGAATTATGTACCCAATGTTAACATTCTTGTTATAAGTCAACAAATGTGCATCAGTTTTAACTATATTTTATACTTTATAGGTGTAACCTTATGCGTTTTCAATTGACTCACTATACAATGCCTGTTCATCCTGATCAACTTAATTTTTATAATCATTTCAACATGTACTTCAAAGGAAGTCTGATGATAGTTTATTAATTGGTTAATTACTTAAGTTAATTAGCGAACACTGAAAGCGAAACAATAACTGTAATATCTGACCAATCTGGTGTTAAAACTGCTCTTCACTTGTTTATGAAACTATTCAAGATGTCAATTACCTCAGCACCATGAAAAATATCACATTTTTATACATAATTAAAATGAAACAAGTGAACGAAAAAAATATATCAAACAAATACTTAATTAGAGAACAAAATGTTAAATAAAAATGTTGAAAAATTTGCATTCTAAATTGTTGTAAAAATTTCTTGAATTTTTTTTATACTTTTTTTTCTGTGCACCTTTTGGAGGGCGCTTTTATAGAGCGTTATGTGTGTGTGTGGATGGGTGTGTGTAGGTGTGTGTGTGATTTCTGTTTTTTTGTATTTGTTGTATTTGGAAAACATATAAACAAATGACTTAGACGCAGACAATTAGGACATTTGGGAGAACAATGGGAGGGATTTTTGGGTTTTTTTTTATTTCATGTTATTTTTTTTGTTTTTTTTTTTTTTTTGAGGGAATTCAACATATAAGGATATATATAGCATTTTATATTTCACTTGCTTTATATTATTCGATCATTGGTTTTGATTTAGATATATTCTTTCCTCAGTTACATGTAGAGATAAAGATACACAACTGCTTAGGTTTTTTACAATATACTGAAGACCTATTTGTTGTTATTGTAGTGCAAGTCTTAACTTGCTCACTGATTTGTTGTACTTTCGTTTTTATTTATTATCAAATTAGATACGAAAAAATAAGATTTGTGACAACTGAAAAGCGAATCTATATATTAGATGAGTTATACTTATTATAAAAAGCATTGATCAAAACAAAAGTAAATGACAAAACGTAACGAGTTACATAGAGTTTATAGATAGATTGGTAGAGACAGAGAGATAGAGAGAGAGATAGATAGATAGATAGAGATAGAGATAGAAAATATGTGGCAATAAACTTGATTCGATGATAATTAAAAACATGGAATGGAACTTAAGAACCGAACGGAGCGTATTTGGATTCGGTGAATGCGAAGTGAATTCGCTTAGTTTTTAGGTGAACTTTTTTGTTGTTGTGGTAATGAGTAACGAGTGGCATATAGAGAGAGACAGAGAGCGAGATAGAAAGAGATAGAGAGAGAGAGAGAGAGAGAAAGACATAGTTGGAGACAGTAACGAGTGGTTGTGTAACGAGCGAGTGACTGATCTTTGAAGTAAATTTTTGTAATGAAACTGATCCATAAAAACCAAATACAATATGATTGATTCATGCAAAAACTAAAGGAATATCTTTGAAAAACAATAATAAATTAACCGAGTGAATAATCGAATGACATTTTTGTGATTGTTTTCTGTGTTTGTTGTAGCTGTTGTTGTTGTTGTTGTTGTTGGGTTTTGCTTACTGTTAGTATGCGTGTTAATATTTGTTAATCATAAGGGGAACATAAATGAATAACCAACTAAATACACATAGACACGTACACATAACACATACAAATATATTTGATTATTTTCATAATATAATTCTCTTGCAACTCTTGCAGTTTCAGTTGTATTTTATATGTAGTACTTCTTGCATGGCCCTAAAAGGTATGCTATTTATTTTGTTATTTAAAAGAAAACAAATCCATGAGATGGGAGTGGTGGGCATGTGTTGTGTTGTAAATCATATGAAAACAGATTCTGTTTATTTACTTTTCTCATTTTTAATGTCTTTTTGAATGCTTCAAATGTCAGATCTATTTTATTTACATGACTGGGTTGTTGACTTTTGGACTTTCTTTGGAATAATGCTAATAAGGTGTAAATGATAATTCAATAAATTAAATCAAATAATACAATGGGGGAGGGGAAGCCAGTTGGAGCGGAGCGGGGTCTCGAGTAGCAATTACAGCAGAAATGCAATAATGACAAAAGTGCTTGATACTGCAAGTCAAATCTTTATGAGCCTTTAAAGTGGCTATAAAATATGTAATATATGATAATTCGTATTCGGAAAAGCGGATATATATTTTAAATGTATTTTATTATTACCGAATGAGCTTTATAAATTTCTGTATGCAAATCACTTATGGAACTGCTGCTGTAATTTGTAGGTCGACAGTTTGTAAACGACAAATAAGCCAAATGTATCGATTTTTAAGTTATATCAAAGACTGGTGAATGGATAGCAAAGGAACTAATATTTCTTTTGTGTACTGAAACTGTTGATGCATAATGCTTATATGGAATTAGAACAGAAAATCGATGCAGTTATATGACGAAGAAAGTAAACCGAAAATAAACTTAAGACAGCGTCTATTAGGCCTAGGCCAAAAATTACAAATAGTGTTTTATTAATTTTTTTTTTTTTTTTTAGATACCATATACGCCTGTATTTCCATTGAAGTTTAATTTTTGTTTGTGTTTTTTTTTTGTTTTTTTTTTTTTTGACTTACCAAGGTGTGAACGAGCTCCAGAAGAGACTACAAGTTCACGAGTCGAAACGTAGTATCATTTTTATATTTTTTACAACAATTTTTATATTTATGTTGATTGCATGGAAATGCAATTGATTTGTGTTGAAATTTGATTTGATTGTTTGGATTTTGGTTTAGCACACAACATGAAGGTATCGAGCCACAGCAACAGAGTAGGACAGTACACAATTAATTGACAGGACAATAAAAAGAAATTAAAAGACAAAAATGCTTTTCGTTAACGAATTAATCAAGTTGAGATGACAATTTTTTTTGTATTTTTTTTGGTTTTTGTAATATACTTTTTAGCAATCGCTTAGCGATATGTATGAGGCATACCTAAAAACGTTCTTAGCTTGGAACTGAAACAATTGTGAAATCGAAATGAAAAAATATACATAAGAACGCCACTTGACAAACGAAATGATAAACACATTTGACAAAACACACTTAGTTCATTTGGCTTTTGTTTACTTATTCTTGGTCTGGACGTTGAGAGTTACTCGGTGAGAGTTACTTTAAGATACTTATTTTAAGATACATCGGCAGGCAGGCATCAGGCTTCTTGGATTAGTTCAATCGCTTTGTATCGTTTCGTTTTTAGTATGGTTAGTTGGTTAAATGTATTAACTTAGGATATCATATAGTATTATTGCTTACAAATGATAAAAAGACTCGTAATAAAACAAATCGCTTTAGACACACACAGTTACATAAATGTTTAAGTAAATGAATTAATTGTAAATTGTAAATAATTAAATTAAATTATACTCGAAACAGACAAGTCAAATTTCTATATTGATTTCTAAGTACATTTTTTGTTGACATTTATTATTGTTTTTGGAAAATTCGAAAATAGTTTTAAGTCCTTGTTTGCTTTCGTTATTTCATTGGCAAGTTTATTTGTTTTCTGTATTCTGTTCACTTTTCTCATAGCAAATGGAAAATTACAATCACAATCACAATATCACAAATGAAAAACAACAACAAAAAAGTACACTTTCGACCATTTGACCGTGACAGATAAACAATCGGTTCTTGCACTTCGCACACAATTATCGAATGTCGAATATCGAATTCGCGTAGATCAAATGATAAAGACAAGAACACGTTAAGAACGAAACCCAAGCAAATCAAACATAAGCTCACATCAGTGAGTATTCATATAGAAAACTTAGTGAATTGCAAGGAAATTAAACAAAACTTAGAGCGGTATATGCATTGTGAGGTTATGTTCTTTCTGCCTCAAAATGCACCCGCAGTTGACTCTGAAAAACGAAATGAAAACGAGCAAATGAAAAACAAAATACAACTCAACAATCAAACTGAAAGTGTATAGACCAAAGTTTTTTCAGACGAAGATTAGTTCAGCTCTCTTTACGGGGGCTGACACCTAATTATAACAATTATAACAATAGTTTCTATTGTATTTACAACAAAATTTCATTTCAGTGAAATCATTTGTCATGATTTTTGTTGCACTTTAAAACTAACGTTGTATTTTTAGTATTTTATTGTCATATGTTTTTTTTTTGTTTTCTTTTTTTTTTTTTTTAGGGTAAGACGAACACAAGGAGGTAAAACACTAGACAACACACATACTCAATGAAGTGCTATCATTATTTTCGCTTTGGATTTTTGAAACAGTTTTGAATGAACCATTTGACGTTCATATTATATAGACAAAACGTAGAGTTCGACAATGAGAAATGAAGCATTAACCGAATGGAAATCAAGAGCTACTAGAAAACTGAAACTACAAAGAAAACTGAATCGAAATAAGAAAAAATTTATTTGCGCTCTGTTTTTTTTTTTTGGTATTTTTATTATTTTTTTTTAGTACCCTCTACTTTTGAGGCAGGCAAGAAAAGAAAAAGCTCAAACTAAGAGAAAATTTGGCACGCTATATTGACATTTGCATCTTTAATTTTCGGATCGGTTTTAAGTCCAGAAAGTAAAAAAGATTTTGAAACTTAAGAGGAGGAAAGTATTGAACGAAAGTAGAACTGAGTAAGAAGTAGAATGAAATACGAAAAAGTAACGGTAATTCAACATTTTGTTTGTTTCTGTTTTCTTTTCTGATTTTCTTTAAGATCTTTCAATATTTTCAGGTTTGTTTATAGCACGTCCAACGCATAAATGATAGACTCATTGAGGGGAGAGAGGCGTACGGGATTGTGGGAATGTGATTGCGGGTTTTGATTTCTATTTATTTTTTGCATTTTTTTTTTTTTTCATAGAATTTTATTCGATTGTTGAGACTACTTGAATGTGTTCAGTTAAAGTTTGAAAACATATATAAACAAGTATCGATAACAATTTCATTTAGAGGTTTAAACAACTGTTTTTAAAGTAAAATAAAACAATATATGTATGTATATATAAATATATATGTATATATACGTATATAGATATAAGTATATATGTGATTAGTATATACATATATAGATATGGTAAGAACGTAAATAAAATTTGATAGATAATTTGAGCTTTTTCTCTTCGTTGATGCACAAAACGTAAGATTAGGCAGCGATATTTGCTATAGTTGAAGTCAATATTCAGAATCGGAAGAAGATTCTGAATCGGCTCCAAGAACCTTGAAACTGAGAACTTCTCTGTGGTGAATGTACAGTCATTAAGAGATATGCATGTACGTAGTATGTTAAGATGGTTTACAGTTACTGATCAATTTATATATACGAGCATAATACACCACCATGTTCCAAAGTCTCGAACTCAAGACTCGAACAATCGCTAATTATAAACGAAATATCGTAATTCGTTAATCGAAAATCGAAAATCGATAAACTGTTAATTGTAACGAAAAACGTAAATCGTAACTTAAAAGCTCAATTAATCGAAACCGAATTCGAATTGGAAATGAAAATAACTTTTGAACTAAACAATTGCTCAAAGTTAAGCCTCATCCATTAGATTTTGCCTGAGGCAATTGCCTTCTCTGCGGACACCTAAACTGCGCACTAAGAAGTTATACAGCATATACAATACGAGCCCAGTTTTGAGGGTTGGGCGACCCACAGCTACTATAATGAATATAATGACTATTCAAAGTATTGGCATTGTACTTACTTCTCGCTGTACTCATCCATGTGTGCGTACGACTGCACCGAGTTCTCCTCAATGAGGAACTTCACCCGCTGGTAGAAGGAGGCCGTCACCGAGGGCGGCTGCTTGCGCAGCAGCACCTCGACAGGATCGTTGGACGAGAGGCACATGATGTGCTCCGAGCAGGCTGGATGCGAGCAGCACTCGCTGTCAGAGCAGTCCGTCATGCCATCTGTATCGAGTAGTTTCAGGATGCGTTGCTCTTTCGTATCTCATGCGAGTTTGCTTATGTCCTACAGAACTCTACTTACCGCCATCGTTATCAATGTTGTCCTTGCAGTTCATTTCCAAGGCTATGGAACAGTCGCTGCCAGCCCAGCCCTCAATACAATCGCAGCGGTATTCGCCATTCTCCAGCGTGCACTGGCCGTGACGTGAGCAGCCATTCTCGCAACCAGCTACAAAGGGAGAGAGTGAGAGTTTTAAAAGAGAGCGTGTAACCGGGCATCCAAATGGTGGCATCATACCAACGAGTACGATATAACGAGAGACCATAATTGGGAGCGGTTTCAACAAGTACGAGAGAGTATACAAATGAGAGCTTGTTGATGAGCACGGGAGGGATAACGAGAGAGCATTAATGGGAAGTGTTTCAACAAGTACGAGAGAGAATACAAATGAGAGCTTGTTGGTGAGCACGGGAGGGATAACGGAGAGCATTAATGGGAAGGGTTTCAATAAGTATGAGAGAGTATACAAATGAGAGCTTGTTGGGGATTACGAGAGGAGCCAGAACGAAGATCTCAAATGGAAGTCGGTTTCTCTTCTTTTAGAAAGTGCGAAGGTATAGAATTGAGAGTTGATCAACGAGATCAAGAGAGCAAGTACAACAAAGAGTATAAATGAGACTGCAGTTTCTGGTCAAGTATAAGCGAAATTCTAGATAAGAGAAGCAATTGAGCTTGGAAATCAGTGTCTCTCTTTGCGCTTGTCAGTCAATCAGCTCGCCTGACTTCTACTACAGGATATTCAGCCAGGAGATGCTTTGTGTGTACCGATTAAAATTGAATGATGACATTCGAATGCTTGTGGAACAGACGAGTAGTTTGGGCTTAAATGTGTGACATGCTGTTGTTATTTTGTATTTTATATGTTGCCAGTGAAGAGCATTAATATAAAAATAATGTTAATGTTTGGCTCTTCAAGGCGCGCTCAAGTGAGTCGGCCCGGGGTTGGGGACAGGGACAGGAGTGTTACAGAGGCACAGGACCAAAGTGCCCTTCGCACGCACATCCACAACATCATAAACGAAATGGGGAGAAATCTACAAAACAGTAAACATAAAAAGCCAACGAAACGTAACGATAGATGCCACCGTTGATGTGCCTGTTGTTGCTTCGGTTTGGTTTCGTCGGGCTGCGCAGGAAGGGGTTGGGCCTATTCGGGTTGGATTGGGTTGGGCTGGGCTCGGTTTGTTCCCCGACAGCAACGGGCAGAGCAACAACAAACAACAAACAACAAGCAACAACAATGGCATTTGACGCAAAGTTAATGTCACTTGACATGTGTCATTTGCAAAATGGGTAACCTCGACTCGACGCTAACTCAACTTCCGGTATGTTAAAAAGTTTGCGGCGCATAAAATGACTTCCTTGTCGTAACTGCCTTCCTGTTTACGACTCGCACACACTCACACACAGCTGTGTATGTGTGTGTGTGTGTGTGTGTGTGTGTGTGTGTGTGTGTGTGTGTGTGTGTGTCTGTGTGCGTGTGTACACTACACATATTGGCAATAACGTCAAGTGTTGCTGCCAATATTTGAACGATGTCTGCTGACGCTGCCTTTGCTAGCAATCGAGAGGAGATCTGGTGTGTGTGTGTGTGTGTGTATGTGTATGTGTGTGTGTGTTGGTATTATGCTAAGTTTGGCGCTAAAGAAAATCTGTCAAAACGTGCACAGGCTCAGCCAGTTTGAAACTCTAAAGCCCACAGCAAGTGCCATCAACTAGATTTATATATATATTGTAGATTCTCTAAAACCAATCCCAAGGAACTCGGCTGCATAAGTTGAAATTAAAATAGAAATACGTTCTTCTAGTTTCGAGTGCAAGCCTGACTAACCTCAGGTAATTTATCAAGCTTACAATGGAACTCGTTTAAATTAAGACACTTTTGAAACAAATCCCCAGAAATTTGTCGGGAACAATATTGGAATCATTATAAACATGAAATGAAACGTACAACGAGATTTGGAAATCCATTCACTCTGAGAAATTTTGTTGCTTTTCTGCCATTAAGTCAAATTTTAACGATTGAACGCATTTATTCTATCTATACTTACATACCAGAAAAGTTGAAATTGCTAACTGAATAATAAATAAATAATAAACCTTAAGGTTTTAATGAAAAACTGGTCGCATTTCCCACAGTTCTATCCCGCCCCAAAAAGTATGCTATGCGTATTTGCGTGGAATTGATTGGAAAGTGGATTTCAGAACAGGTCTGATTAATTCAAATTTGCATAAAATTTCCAATTTTTGTTCGCGCAGCACAATTTCTTATCAAAAATATAATATATATTGTAGTATATATAGTTTTTACAATTTTAACGACCTTTCCAGCTGATAGTAAAATCTCGGCGCCGGCTTTTAATAAAAGCAAAAATGAAATGGGGCATAACTAAATGTAAGTGCGGCATAAAAAGTCTACGACTATTGGGTATATATAGAGCATTAGATGTCACCTCGCCGCTGAGTTAGAGACAATGCGGAGCAGGGGCGTGGGGAGTGGGCAGGATAAGATTGAGAGACATAAAAATGTATCCACACTTCAGGATTGCAGTCGTGTAATTTGTTACAAATCTCTGCTCAAATTCAATAAACTTTACCGCATTGTGTGCGACGCGTATGTCAAGTGGCAGCGCTACAGAGGGGCTGAAAGGGACAGACGGAGATACAGATAGAGGGAGAGAGAAAGAGAGAGAGAGAGAGAGAGTGTAAAGCACTCCACACACACACACACACACACACACACACACACACACACATGGCAGCTCGCTGCAAAGTCGTTAAGTACTTTCTAAAAATCCATTCATACATGCATGTATTAGTTAATGTGTGTGTGTCAGGATATTGGGTGGCACTTTGTGCTTGTGCAAGCGTGACTCGCACGTCTAAGCCCCCCCTCAGCCACTCTGCCTTGCTGCCTTGCTGCCTCGTGCCCCACCAACGCCGCCCTGACCCTTGCCCCATCCACTTGCTGCAACACTTGAATCGATTCAAAACGTTTTTGGCCGTATGTTGTCAGAGGAACTTCCCACTGGGAATGCCGAATGGCGTTCGACACAGGCACAGCAGAGGGCACCAAGGACAGGGGGAGTATTGGGGGGGTAAGGCGTACTAAGGTGGGGAGGAGGAGAATAAGTGTCTTTTGCCTGGGCCTGACTGAAATGACGTCGGAAGTTTTATTGGTTTTGCACACGTCAACGAAATGTAATACACACACACACACACAACACACACACACACACAGACGCACACATTGGGAGGCCAGCAACATACGTAGACGTGGCACCTCCCTGCCAGACCCATTCCTTTGAGGCATGGCTATGTGTAATGCCATTACATGCATGCCTGAGCCGCCGCACACACACACACACACAGAGAGAGAGAGAGAGAGAGAGAGAGAGGGAGTGAGGAAGGGGGGCCTGTTATACTATCCACATGCACATCGTCATCCACAAATGTTTTTGTAACATGACTGTTTGTTTTTAAAGTTTTAATCACTGTCAATCGATAGCTACTTATCATGCTGCACTGCTGGCAGTTAGGGGGGTGCCCCCGCCCCCATAGTACACCCCCGCTGCGAGCAGCTGCCTAGTCAATATGCCCCATTCGGGGGCTTGCACTCCAATTGACAGTTGGCAAAATAAAGCCAAAAATATAAAAAGCAGCGCAAATTTCAGCTGCTGGTTAAGTCATGGCGGCAAAACTGTCAAGCTCAGGAGCCAAGGGGGTGGCGTGGGGGCGGGGCGATGCACAGCCAGGACTAGCGCCAGGATACTTTGCAGTTCTCTCGACCAAATGGCGTAAACATGTACAAAATACTTTGGTGCAACAGCAAAAAATATTGATAAAAAAGCGTGACAACAACAGCAACAACTTGGTTGCTGTTGCTGTTGCTGCAACATATTTGAACAGCCAAGGGGGTGGTGCTGATGGTGGCAGGGTGGAAGGGAGGGGGCAGACAGATAGCGGGCTGCAACGTCGCAATGTTTTTGGTTGGCTTGGCGCGTTGCGACATGACGCGACAATGTTGTTGTTGCTGCTGCTGTTGCTGCTATTGTTGCTGCTGCTCGATGTAAATGTGACTGTGAATGTCAGCTGCGTTTGCTTGGTTTTTGAATTGGTGCATCGCTAATCGATCGAACATCAGTTGTAGATGGTCAGCAGCAATAGCCTCAAAGGCAACATCAACATCAACAACAACAATATCCACAACAACAACATCAACAACAGATTGCAACTGCAACTCGAAAAATCTAAAGTGTACGCACTGTTCTTAGGTCCTTGAAACGCGCTTGATTCGGGTTGCAAACGAAAATCAATTACGAGTACACTCTGAACCAGTTATGGGATCGGAAAGGTGAAAGGTATGTTCCAGGAAGCGCAAGTGGAAAAAAATCAAATCTCTAAATAATGATCCAGGAATAGGAAAATGTCAGATATAATGTTATTTTTAAAGCAGCGTGATCTGTACCATATATATAATAGTCCAAAAAAGTATTCAAATGAAACCATCTAGTTGTATAAACAAAGGGAGAAATAACAAAGATGGCGACATAAAGAGAGTAATTCTAATGTTCTATACCAGAAAAGAATTAACAACATTCTGGGAAGTTTACAAATTAAACCGGCATATTTTGGAATTTTCCGTTTTGGTTTAATTTTTAACAAAATGCTGAAAATGGGAGAGAATAACGTCTTGCACCAAAAAACAATAAAAAACGTTTTTGGGAACTTTAAAATTTAAACTTCTATTTTTTAGAACGTAGGGTATTATTAGCCTCGGTCACACTTTAAAAGTACTCTAAAAGGGCACGCTAAAATTAAATTTACTATTATATTGTCATCTTATTGTTCATATTCCAACAAATTCGGTCAGTATTTAGGATCCGCCGCAGAGCTTTTATTTAAATTGTTTAGGAACAAGCGGGATCAGGTTAGAAAGTTCCAAGTCTACTCTATACAAAATTTTAGGTTAGAAAGTTCCAAGTCTACTCTATACAAAATTTCATAACCTTATGTACTTAATAACCTTGCAAAACATGGTTTGAATCACGCTTGAAACATTTATGATACAGTTTTGTATAAAGAAGGGGTTTTCAGAAATTCCCAATGGGCTGGAAAATGTGGGTTTCATGAAAATTGATTGTTTTCATCAAAATGGCTTCCAACTCACATTTGAAGCTCCACACAAGAAATGATGACGGGACAGAAAATGGGTAGAAAACTGATTAGTTGAGATAAAAGTGAACAGGGACTGACTTAAATGTTTGGTGAAAAATGAAAATTTGGTAAGCAAATGTTGGCTGGGCCGACTAACTAATCTATTGATATATAGACATATAAAGAGGGACGGAAAGTGAAGGGGAGTTTAATCATAAATATGCTCTACTCGGTGAAGTTTGTTCGGGTTATCTTAATTGATAGAGATGCAATATCATGCACAAACTGATAAATTGAGATGTAGATAGATGGCATTATGATATGGTTGGGCTGATACTTACGCAGCGTGCAGTGTCTTCCGTTCCAGCCCTGGGAGCAGACGCAGGTGCCGTTCTTGCACTGTCCGTGCTCCGAGCAGCGGGCATCGCAGGGCAGCTGATCGCACAGATTGCCCGTCCATCCGGTGTTGCAGCGGCACTTGCCCGACTCACAGACCCCATTGCGACCACAGTCCAGGCTGCAGACGGCTGTGGAGGAGACGGGAGACGGAGAAGGCAGCAGGCAGGAGAGAAACAGAGAAACAGTGAAAATGACGTCAAGTAAATACGAGTACAATATAAATAAATGAGATTAAATGGTATGGCAGAAAGGAATGTGAAATGTGTTTGGGTGAGGTTGTAAGTGGGGGTGTGTGGGGTGTGGGGTGTGGGTAGGCTAACACATGCATGGATATTATATTTGTACATATGCACGTTTAAATTCATTAAAGTGCCTCTCGTCCCCTCTGGCTAACAATAACAATAACAACAACTTCTATTCGTTCGGGTCTACTCGTTGGTTTTACTCGCACTCGTTGCTGCGGCCATGGCTGTAAAATGTTGCCCCACCGAGTGAACCATAAAAACAGCATTATAAATGTTACATTTACGTGGCAGACCACCCCCCCCCCCCCACCCTCTGCCCCAGCAGATTTTCGCCGACCCAGCGACCCCCTGACCCCCCCCCCCCCCCCGGCCACCGCCCTGTCAAATGTGCCCCATGTTGCCGTTGACTTTTGTTCTGCGCGTCGCAGGCGTAAATTTATTTTATTTGCTTTTGTACGGGAAACCTGCGTATTAAATAAATAATGAATTTTTATGAAGCTCTGCTTCATTACGTCCCAGTCGGAGGGAAAGAGCGAGAGCGAGAGGGAGAGAGGGAGGGGGAGGAGTGTGGGGGCAGCAGGGGTAGAGGGAGTCGCAGAAGTCGCGTCCTTGTTGCCGCCTGTCGGTGCTAAAAAGTTAAGCAAATTAGGCGTGCGTGCCGACAGAGCGAGTCCTTTTGCCCTTTGCACGACTGCAGCTACCTACAGCCCCTCGCACCTCGTTCCTCGCTCATCGCCCCATCTCCCGACTTCATCTCCATATCCTGCGCGCTCTACCCGGCTCCAGTTTCGACTGTATCTCGTAAGCTGCATGTTTTATTGGGCCGACGCCCTCGAAATGATTATGGACCGGTACAGTTTTTGATGTCGCTGCCGTCGTAGTTGCTGCTGGTAATCTGATAATCTGGTAATCGGCCAAATTTGTTGCTGCCTTTGCCTTTGGCCTAATTGAAGGCTCGGCTTTTTATGGCCATCATCTAATTTGGATTCGGTCCATGCGAGATAAACCAACGTAATGTGTACACACATACGCATACATACACACGCAAGCCTTATGCCTTATTTAATAACTGCATTAGTTGCCATCTGGTTTTATGGTACCCAAACTCAGCCCCACCTGGTTCCCCCTACCTCAGGCAGCGCATTTTAGAGCCTCCTTCTGACCGTAAACCCTGACAAACTGCTCATTTGATTGAGCTGGCAGCCAAGTTAGACGACGGATTGTCGGAATATTTGGTCGGGTGTTATGAATATAGCATTTTGCATATAGATTGCTCGTTCCCCAAATGGATTGTGATAAGTATGCGTTGCTAGAGCCTTTTCGAGGCTTAAAACAGCTTAAGATCGCATCACGTTTCAAAAGATTCGATTAGTAATAGGCGCGTTCAGCAGAACTAATCGCTGACTGATTTCCGCTGACTGATTTGTCTTTTCTGAACGTCTTAAAGAGCAGCTTTTGGCCTTGTTTGTAAGTCCACTAATATTACTAAATTTGCTTGATTTTAGGATATAATAGACAAATGCTAAATTACTTTGAAGCTTGAGCACTCTGCTAATAACTGAACTTATGAAATCCACATGAAGATCTTTTAACCAATAATGATTTTTTTAAATAAAATAATCACCCTCCTAGCAAGAAATGGTTCACAGCAATATCTTTATTATTGTACAATCTCTACGATCTCTATGAACGCTATGATTTTAAAGTTTTCTTCAATGATAATCATTAGATTTGAGTAATTGAATAAAACTAGATCATAATCATTATTTTTGATTAAAAAAAGAATGAAACTCAAAAATAATATTATTTATTTATTTAACTAAAGGGAGGGAGTGCTAGCTTCTAAGGCCATCGACTAATCAAAAATAATAATTATCAATGATACAATTATTTATTTTTATTTTTTTCCCTCAAAATAAAACTCAACAGTAATTTACGGCTTTGATTTATCCGCGATATTATTGCATATCCTTGCAAAGGGACCACAAAGCTTAAAGGTTTTAGCCAACAAACAAAAATTTGACTTTTCGTAAATATACTGTGAGTTTTGTGCCTTCTATAGTTGTGATCTTTGGAATTATACACTTCTTCCTTTTCGGATGGGTATAAAAATGAAAAAACTATGAAAGAATATTATAACTATGATTCATGGCACTTTATATGTATGGGAAATAGCGATTATGATGTGGATTGCCTGGTATAGCTGTAATCAAAGCAAAGCAAACAAATTCCTAAACTGGTGAATCGCATGAAACAGGACATTTTCAAAATGCCTAGCAATTTTTTGTGCAATGCAACAGAATTCACGAACTTGAAATGAGTAGTAAGAGATTCCTTGACTGGATACCTATTCAGTATTAATAATTTCTATGGTTTAATTGAGTTCTATTCAGATTTGAGCTCTGATGTAAGCTGCTGCTCAGAGTACCATCAAATCGAAGCAATGTTTTTACAATCCCCTCCCCTGTTCCCAGCCCACTCCAACGGATGCCCTCATTTTAATTCAATGCTCGAACTGAAGAATCATTTGTAAGCAGCTTGTTGTTCGGAACGACACCGGAACACACACAGAACAACAAATAAACAAACAAACAAATATACACACACACACCGAGTACAAGTTCACAACACCCGCAAACAATATACATACAAATAATACACCCATTCACACACACACACACACACACACGCACACACACACACAGAGTGCAATTGTTATTCTGGTTATTTGTGCGAGGTGTGTGTAGGAGAGTGTTGGGTGTATGTGGTGAGGGGTATGGGGTTTGGGGGTTGGTGGGTTGGTGGTAGGGCGTGGCACGTGTAGGTCATATGTTGCACTTACCTTGCGAACAATCTGGCCCCGTCCAATGGCGCTCGCAGACGCATTGTCCCGTTTCCAAGTCGTAGGTGCCGTGCTCCGAGCAGCCGGGCAGGCACTGATACACCTGCTGATCAATGGTGCCGCAATCCTCCCCCTGCCAGCCGGCCTTGCAGTAGCACTGTCCGGCCACGCAGGTGCCGTGTCCGGAGCACAATGGATCAAGGCAATCATCTGCAGCAGTAGAAGTGGCAGGCGGATGCGGGTGCGGGTGCGGGTGCGGTTGCGGAGGCGGTGGCGGATTCCGGGTTTGTGTGTGCGAGTGTGGAAGAGAAGAATACAAAATGTTTGTTAGTCGCAGTGGCACACACACACACACATATGTGTATAAAAAAGAATACAATATGTGCACAGATAGTTAGATGTAGGGGGTGCAGGGAGGCAGGGCCGGCTGGAGGGGCGACCCAGCCTTGGCAAAACAAAAGCCCGTCACGAAACGATGGCGATACATGCCGCTTGCAGGTTCCGCACATGCGAATCCGAATTCGGGGTCAGGTCACGGCACACACACACAGCACACACACACACATAGAGCACACACACACACACATGACATGATTAGTATGTTAGACACGTACGAAAGTGGTCATTAAAATGAAATTCCAGTTTAGTTCAAGTTGGTAATTTTGCGCAGTTGTTGCAATTTTTTGTTGTTATTCTTGTTGTTGTTACTGTCCTTGTTTGTTGCTGCCATTCTATTCTTTTCCTTTAGCCGCTCCTGCGCCGTGCCGTATGCCATGTTTTTTTAATACCCTCGCAAAAGAGTAGTGTTATTTTGTCACGAACTCCGCGTAACGGAGCTCCCTCCCCATCGGGGGATGCACATATATCGTTACCCAATATAGTATATCCTTGTAGCGTTATAGCACACAATATTATCCTTGATATAGCAGACATTTCTCTATTTTTGAGTTCTATGAGATTTCTTCCTATTTCCGATTTCGATTAGGAAAACTTCTAGTACCTAGTTTCTATGTCTTTCTATTTCTCCATATATGAGTTCTATGAGTTGGTTTACCTTCGGTTTGAAACATATGTGACGTTACAAGGGAAGATTTTTAGACAGATCTCATCCTATGCCGATTTTAATTGGGGAAACTTTCAGCACCTAGTTCCTATGTCCTTGAAATTCAATCTTATCATAAGTATTTTATAATGGGAACAGAACTTATCGATTAACATCACAATTGACCAATGACAGCCTGTCTGAACTAGGCTCTAAGCCTAGTTACGTTGAAGAAAGTCGGTGCAAATGATGGTTTTTACTTAATATACAGTATATAAGTAGAAGGTCGAATCAGATCATAAGTATTCTTTATCTCAGGAACGATATGTCAGAAAAGTCCCAAGCCTAACAGCATACACATTCTATATGGAACATCTGGAAAAGTAACAATTTGATGAATTTGTTAGGGCATTCTATCTTCGGTACCCGGAAGACAATGGTTCTTCCTGTGTTCTACGTCTCCTGCTGGTTCTCTGCCCCTGCTCCTCTCCTTTCCTCCCGCATCAACTTCGTCTTGTTGGCCCGGCTTGTTGAGCGTTTTGTATGAGAAATATGCTTTCGACATATAAATTCGATTTTATACGTTTCATGTTTGCTCAACGTTCAAGTTCTTTGTTGTTGTTGTTGTTGTTGTTGTTGTCGTTGTTGCTGTTGCTGCTGTTTGTTTGTTTGCTGGTCGCTTGTTTTGTATGCCAAGGGTCCAGTACACACACACACACTCACACACACACACACATGCGCACTCACAAGAAATCACATGTGAACCATTAGGAAAAAAAATGCTTTCAGGAAACAACAACAACAACCAACTGTGTGTTGTGTGTGCGTGTGTGTGTGTCTGTATGTGTGTTGCATATTTTATGCAATTATTTTTTTCCCTGCAAAATTGTTACAATATTTTCTTTTCGAGTTGACTGTAGATCCGCAAGGAGAGCTCAAAGTGTTCGTCAGGTGTTGCCTACTTCTGGGTCTGACTGTACAGTATCCTGAAAACTATCGATGAGACTATCGATATCGATAACGTGGTATTTATATCAATCTTTTCATAAATATATATGCTCTTATAATTTCCAATACTTCTGTGTGTCGATACTATCGATAGCTGAAGCTATAACTACCGATTGGCAGCAACATCGCTGGTTTTGCCGCTCTACTCGATAGTTGTTTAAGTGCCTGCAGAGAAGGTCCTGCAATGTTTTGGGCATTGAGCTGGCTTTGGGTCGTTCGTTTGCCTCAATTTAAAGCTAACAAGGGAAATAAATAAAATAGAAAACCCACACAAAACTAAACGATGGGGCGGCATAATAACTGAAATATTTTGGCGTCACCATGACACGCCCCAAGGCCCACCCCCCTTCCCCTCCTGGCCGTAGTGCCTTATCGGGGCAGTGTCAACATGGCGAGCTTGGGACCGAAAACAGCCCGAAATTGCAAACAAGGCAAATAAATAATTTTAGCATTTTTATGCCAAGTCAGCAGCACACACACACACAGATACAGACACATTCTAACACTCTCGCACACACAGACAGACACAAGGCACTCAGGAGCTGGACACATGGCCCGTTTGCCTTGACACTTACGTTGATCGCAGTAGGGTCCCTTCCAGCCGCGCTCGCAGTGGCACTCCCCCTCGATGCAGCGTCCATGGCTGGAGCAGTTGGGCACCTCGCACTCGCCGACCGGAATGTCGCACTCGGCCCCCTTCCAGCCGTCCTCGCAGTGGCAGACCCCGCCTCCATAGTGTCCATGCGCCGAGCAGAGCACCGGACAAACGCCTGCAAAGAGCGAAGCCAAACAAAATTAGAGTGTGTGAAACATAGACAGGGAGAGACATAGAGAGAGAGAGAGAAACAAGCGATAAAGAGAAAGTAAAAAACCCAAAATTGGTTTTGAAAAGTGTCAGACAAAGGCGAAGAGCAAAGCGCGCCTTCCAAATAAATAAAAATATTTCACTGCACAGTGGTTAAAAAGCGACGAAAAAGCAATCAAATTAAGCACCCATACTTGTACGTATGGAAAACAATTGATTACATTTTAATATAGATTGATTATTATTTGCAGTTTGAAATAATCAAATGTAAATAAAGTAAATTATCAATTAATCGAATGAAGAAAATTGATTTGGGAAGAAAATCCTTCAAGATATCAGGAAAATTATGCAAGAATCTTAAAAATTTTTCAGTCAAATATGCCTCTTTCCATTCAAGTGCCCTAAGTCTATAGTTATAGTGTAATTTTCAAGCTTCTAATTTATCGATAAGATAGGATATTTATGAAATATTATGTGAAATATGTATGATTATATATATCAGATATCACTACCACTGAGAATATAATAGAATATATCAATAACGAAATATTATTGATTTGAAATGGCAAAGAATTGAGGTTAGCTTTTGATTGATGGGCTGCCATTTTGAAAGTTATCGGCTATCGATAGCTATTCGTTTGTCGATAACATATATATGATGAATTTAATCGACTCTTGCACAATTCTCGACTCATGCCACTGTGCAAGGACCAACGGACGGACAGCCGTGAGTACGGACCTGCTCAGAGGGTCGCTTGGGAACATGGCGAGTAGATTTGGATTCGGTTTTGGGTATCGCCCTTGGGCGTCTGGCTTGGGTGCCAACACAAACAAAGCCAGGTGATGTTGACAGCTCAACTTTGGCGTAAGTTTTTAATTTAAATTGCAGCTGGAGTGGACAGCGTGGCCGCCTCGTACTTACTCTTGGAACAGTCAACGCCTTGGTAGCCATCGATGCAGTCACATTTGCCCAGATAGCAGCTGCCACGTCCCGAGCAATCGTTGGGGCAGGTGGTGCTGACGCCCTCCGCCTCCTCGGCCAGCAGTGAAACCGAGTGGGCAACCAGTTCGTCATTGTACACCGAGATGAACCAGAGTCCAGTGTCCAGATACTGCAACAGGGATACATTCACCGTCATGGCGTCCATGTCCAGGGCTGACAAGCCGCCGGCGTTGCCATCCACAGCGGAACGCTTTTGCAGCGGATGGGCGAGACTGGCGGTGGCATGTGGCAGGTTCAGATTGCTGGTTTCCACGTCAACGTACTCCGGGGAGTCCAAGCCGGCCGGTGACTCATCGCTGCTTGTATCGTCGTCCTCCTCCTCATCGAGATCGTCCTCGTAGCTGTTGCTGCGTCGTCGTGGCTGCTGCTGCTGCTGTTGCATCTGTTGCTGCTGCTGCTCGTCGTAGACATCGATCAGGCCTAGATCCTTGCGTGGTTTGGTCGCATTGCTGGCGCTGCGACGATGGCGCAAATGGCTATCGAGGCGTCCGCCCTTGATGAACTCCACAAAGTCATGCTGCGTCACGGATGGTGCCACATTGCGGCGCGAATAGACGGCAAAGTGGGCGCCCCAGGGCAGCGTAAAGTTGAAGCGTATGAAGGCCGGATGCTTGTTGCGAAACTCGAGCGTCCAGAACTGATAGGCCGGTATATTGGCATGGTAGAGCTCGTTGAAGTCCTTCAGTTCGACCACCTGCGGCCACTGGCCGCCAGTGAGGCCAACGCCCTGCTGCTGCTGCAGCGCCGGATGATGGTGACCGGGCTGTTGCAGCAGCAGATTATGCTGCTGCTGCTGCCCCATGCCGTTGCCGACGCCTCCGTAGGTGAGTTGGTCCTGCAGCTGGGTGTTGGTGGCATCCAACGGGGTCAGCGGCTGATTGATGGCGTGTGGCTGCTGCTGCTGCAGCAACAGTTGCTGCTGTATGCCCGTGGCGCCACCCGGCACGCCCATGCCCGCCGCTGCGCCGCCTGTCCCGCCGCCTGCCACGCCGTTGCCGCCATGATCCGATGTGCTGGTCTGTATCGATTCCTCCGTGGGATAGGCCGTGGCGCCACCCTGCGCCTTGTTGTCACTCGCCTTGCCCGCCCCGCCGCGTAGATCGTGCGGCTGCGACTTGACATCTTGGACTAGGATGCAGTTGGAGCTGTCCATGTTCGGTTTCATCGAACTGACTGCTGTGAAGAGAGCCGAAGCGAACAAGGGAAGAGAAACAGAGACATTGGTTAGTCCTTTGTGGTTATTCAGTTTTTTCTACATATACTCTATATATATATATTTATATTCGTTTTTTTGGCTGCGATTTGCAAGTTGCGCCAAATGTGCGGACCATAAATCGCCTGCTGCTAAATTTCACGCCATAAATCTGACGCTCCTTTGGGCGAGCACCACTGGCAATAATGTTTAGTGTGGTGCTGTCCTTGTGGCTCACTAAACCCATCTGCTCTGCACTGCTCTGCTCTGCTCTGCTTTGGTCTGGTCTGGTCTGGTCTGCTGCAGTGCAGTCCCACCCGTGCCCAGTGTGTTGCTGCCTCCTTTTTTTCACACACATAAATTTTTGGCATCATATTTTAACGCCATATTAATATGCACTCGCCCATAAATCAAATATGCTCGCTTGCCCCTCTCTTTCACTCCCAATACCTCCCTCTCGCTCTATCTCTTGCTTTTAAAATGGGCCCAAACACACACACACACACACACACACACACGTACACACGCACACATGTGCAGCTGAACAGACACAAAATGCGCGTTGTTAACACGTTTGCATTTTGCTTGCCATCGATGGCTGGACGTCGGCTATCGTTTATCGATAAATGACAAAATTTATTAGCTTTCGCAGCGGCGCCAGCTGCCCTGGCAAGAAGCACATATTTGGGCCACGAAAGTGGTTTTAAAATGTTTGCAAACTTAAAGAGCAGCCAGAAACTAAGCGAATGTTTGAATGATTGAACGTGCCAGTCAATCAGTCAATCAGTCAATCATTGGACAGCTAACACAATGTTTAATCAACACACTTGACAAATCGTTCAATCATTAGCTTATTATCCTTTGATGTGCTCAATCATTTCAACATTCAATCTGGTAGCCTTCAAATCTTTCACACTTCAATCAAACCCATCAGTTCTTTATTGGATATGATTGTGCAGAATATATTCCGCATTGAAGGCGCTTCAAGCAGCCCACAATAGCTGTTCAATCACCCAATAAATTATAAGTCAATCAATCAAAATATTATTAAAAACAAAAAAGGCATTCATGTTCTACTGATTGTCTATTTTCAACAAAGCAATTAGACAAGGCGGCTTTCGGGGTCACATTGAAATTATGTTAATGACCCAAAACGAGAGTCCTGGCAGTTGGGAATCGAAAAGGAAATTCGACTCGCTGACTGTGACAGGGAAGTGGAAGGAGAATGGCGTCGTAGCCAAAATAAATTCACTTCCACCGTCTGTAAACTAATGCGACCTAATGATGTCGATGTCTATGTCGATGTCTTGGCAATAGGCGCAAATACAAACAAACCAAGAGACAGGCAGACAAAAGACCGCTATACACACACGCTCACACACACTTACACTTACACACACACACACAATGAGGCAATTACTCATATGAGGCACGACAAATTAACGTCAACGAACGTGCCTCAATTTGGCTGTTGAGCTTTTAATTAAAGCGAAAGCACAGCCTACACTGTGAGAAATGCTTGTGCTCAGCAGGACTCGCGCTTAAATGGAACTTGAACTCAAGTGCACAAACTTAATAACATTTTACTCGTGTTATGCCACAGCAAGCAGCCTTTACTTTGAATGCAACAAACACTTCACTTTAAGCATTTATCGATAGACTACGCTGCCCTGCAAAATGCATCCGCTGAAAGAGTTTGAAAAGTGATTAAATAAAGGATTTATTCACGTTTAAATGTGCGCTTAAGAATTTGTAACAGCTTAACAACACTCAACAACAACAAAAAGGTGGCTCGCATAAAAAAGTTTCTATTGCTGTGCAAGTTGCGCGCCAGATGAGCTCGTGTTTACACGGCGAGGGATTCAAGCTCAAGCTATATTTGAAAAGTCTTGAGTAAAGATATAAGTGATTATAGAAAAGTTTAATTAGAGAGGTATGTATATTGAAACAGTCGAAGAAACACGAATTGTATCTAGTTCGAGCGCTAAATGAAGTTGTTTTTTGTACTTCACTCGAACTAATGTACAGTAATGAACGAAGGACACACACGCAGATGGAATACAACAAATATAGGATATACGTTTATTTCGAGTGGGCCATCATTAATAAATGAAGAGGGGGTACGTACGCTATATGTAGTTCTATTAAGTTAACAAGCTTTTCATTTAAGTGGTTCGCAACTGGTCAGCCAACTGGAACTGGAAATAGAGCTAAAGGGGGGTGGTGTGGGTGTGGGTGTGGGTGTGGAATTGGGATTGGAGTCTGGCAAACAAGACACAAACAAACAGCGTAGGGCAGAGGTAGAAAAAAAAAACAGCTTGACACAGTTTCTCCGCGCCTTTCTTTGCCTTTGTAACAATAAAAGTTGCCCAAGGGGGGCTGGTTGCAAAGGGGAGGCACCAATTAAATTTGATTACAATTTGTGGCTGGCAAAGCCATAGAAACACAACACATACGAAGGGGGGAAGGGAGGAATACGAGTAGATTTCGAAACAAGCAACCCTATCCCGCTGTGCCCCAGGATATTTACTTAGTTGAAAAAGTCGATAAATTGTTGTGTGTGTGTTGGCACAGGACACAGCCAAATTGACAACGACTCAATTGGAATGGACACAGGACACTAAATACTGGGCACAGGACGCTCCTTTTGTAGCCCAGTCCTTACGTACCATATAATATAACATACTATTTGAAAATGTTTGCTGAAAGGGTGTGTGAATTCGATTAGTTGTTTTTCTCCGGCTTTGTCTTTCAACTGTGTGGCACACGCAATGAGCGGAACCGGAAATGCTTGCACTTAAGATCAACTAATTGAATCTACGTGCCTGATGAGACCAAGTGGCTCCTTCAAGCTCCACGCTCTGAGCTAATGAGGGAGCGAAGAGAGACAGCATGAGAGGCAGGGGCGAGAGACCAGCGGCTGTTTGTCCTTACGGGCCATGGCCAGGACAAAGTTACAAAAATTTATGAAGCATTTTCTTAATTGCACTTCCTTGAAGAAAATAATTTATTTAAACGACAAGCGCACACCTTTTCCTAGCTTGCTGCCCCGCCAGCTGGCCCCACACAGGGCCATGCAGGCAGTTGGAGTGGGGTGGGGTGGCAGAGAGGTCACGCCCTCTGGGCAACACTCTGACTAGCTGTTTTAATAGTTCTTGTTGCCGTTGCCCTTGCTGTTGGCTGTTGGCTGCCAGTGGCAAATGTCGTGTTGCGTCATTTAAATTGAAATGTCTATCAATATTCTTTGCTACTTTCTTTTTGGGAATTGTGGCCAAAACGTTTGGCAAATGACATTCACTTAATATGCTCACATACCCTGACCAAATGTATACTTTAATTAAGCCAGCAACTGTTTGAGTAAATATCGTTGCTATTATAAATAATATTTATAGCTTCAAGGCAGTTATGGCTATAACTTATAGTCTAACAATAGTCTGTGGGTAATAGCCTGCTGGTCTGTCAGTCTTGGAGCTATTGTAATGAAAGTCGGGATAGCGGCTAACAGGAGCTTGATTATGAGTACCCACTAGAGAGAATCATATTATTCAGATGGTATAGAATGGAAATTTAAGACACAAGTATAGAAACAATCAGGCCTGGTCCTATGCTAGAAACGTTTTTCATTTGGTGTTCCTGTTTTTGCTTGAAGTAACAAGAGATTTTGATACGTAAAGCTATGTAAATAATACTAGGTGTACCCCTTTATACTTCGCTGTAAGAAGTAATAAACAAAAATAACCTACCACTTCCCCTACCGTGCTTTATGATCTTTTGTATAGTGTGTGAAGAACTTAGAAACCCGTCTAACAAAAACCTTCGCTCTCACATTTGGCCTTAAGCCCAATTCCCGTTCGTGGGAGTAGATTTTTCAAAATCGGATAACACTCTTTCCTAAAAGTTTCAAGTTTCATTCAACAGTTTTCCGCCCGTGAGTATGGATAGGTTTTAATACACTGACTCAAAGGGATTAAGATTCAGGCCGAGTTTTCAATTGTTATTCCTAAGTTAAAACAGCCTGCACTGAAAAACCCTTCCATTTCTAAGTCTTCTAAGTAAACTTACTAAGTACTTAATTGGTTTAAGGATTTCATAACTTGATCACATTAAATACTTTTAGCAGAGCAAACTATCATACGATTTATACTTATTGTTACTAAAGTTAAGCAATTGTATTTATGTTGGTCGATAGAACTTGTTTTTTTTAAAATTATTTCTATAAAGTTTTTACCCAATCATTGTTGTGGCTGCTTTGAACAGGACTCGTTTTTGTGCTAATTGGCCTTCTTTGTTGCGGTTGTGCAATGAAATTTCCAGCCGATTGGCTTAATATGTGAACAGAAATGCCAAAGTGTAGTGCCAAAAGCTTTAGGACGCAAGAAACCACAGAAAAACGAGCACGCCTGGATGACTAATGGAGTACAGTGATGACTCGAGTCACAGTCCAAGAGATACTTGAAGGATACTTCAATTATTATATATTGGAATCATTCAATCTTCATGCTTATCTTAATTAGTTATCCCATGTGATGTATCTGTAAGCTTGAAAGTGCTTTCTAATTGCAATTTGAGCACACAGAGCCATCGATTACAGTTGTCGGTCAGAGTTGCATTGACAAAATGCATTGCTGCCTTTCAAGCGTTGCCAGACTGTCAGGTCAAGTGACAGGACTGTGCGTATCTAATTTCAAGCTGGCCGCAGAGTCAAAGCCAAATGCGCTCTCAAATTCAACTGAATGCAAACTGAATGCACACTGAATACACACTGAATGCTCAAGTATCCTGGCAACAAATTAAATTTCCAGTAACCGCAACGTAAAGTGAACTGAAAATAAAATCGCATAAGATACGAGCCAAACCAGCTGGCCAGCTGCTGATGCTGTTGCTGTAAATGACAACGATAAGCAGCAAAAGGGGCAACCCATAAGAGCGGGGGTAGGGCAGTCATACACTGCATATAGTACACTCAATGGAGCCACACACACACACACACACACACACGTACAGCTGCTGCAAATGGCAGCTGGGGCAGATCCTGGGTGCGCACAATTGTGAAACAGTGCATATCGAATGAGTTTCCGATAGTTATCCGCTTAAAAATCGATTAACCTATTTCCGATAACTACTGCAATGCGCATCTGCATCCGTGTTCGCATCCTGGCGAAACAAAACCCGCTCCCTATCTCCTTTCCCTGCCAAGTTTCACCGCTTCGCTTCAGCTGCCAGTCAAACATGTTAACTGTCCTGATTGTCGCCTGTGTCTGCCTTGCTATCATTGTTGTTGTTGCTGTTGTTGTTGCTGGTGTTACTGTTTGTTGTTCGTTGTTTACTAGCTGTTGCTGTTGTTGTTGTTGTCTTAGCGGTTGCATTGTTGTTGCTGCTGTCATAGAAAGTGGCACATCAGTGTTAAATCGAGCTGCTTGCTCAAACATTTTGTGCATACAATAACAACAAAAGCAACAACAACTTGTATTGTTGCTGTTGTTGTTGTTGTTGTTGCTGTTGTTGTTGCTGTTATCGCTGCTGTTGCCTTGCGGTGCTCGCTGAACATTTCACGTTGTTGTCCTGTGGACACTGCGGTCGATTATTGTACAGATATGACAGATATATCGCATTATTGGACTGCAAATTATGACAGTCATTTACACTCGACAAGCCCACACACACACACACACACACACAATAATAGATAAGCTTGTAACATTTGCTGGGAAATTGTCGAGCTATGAAAAAGAAGAACAATTTTTGTCGGAAACGTTTTTATTTATGTGGGACAGCTCTGCATTGCGGACGTTACGTTTGAACGCAAACTTTTCAATCGCATCGACAGTTTTAATGATACATTTTTATTTATCTACAATAGGTACTAGATTTTGAGCATAACCTTTAACCGTTATTCAAAAATATTACTTCATTGGTCTAAGCAACCATAGAATTAAGCGCTAATGGCGTTGCGGACGTTACAGCCATGTTTTTGTAAAATACAAAACTGAATTTTAGTCAGATCGTTGCTATAATGTATTCCGATTTTGATCAAATTTAGCCAGCTTATTTGAAACAGTATGTTAATTCGATTTGGTGAGTTTTGGTTAAGATACGAGTACATTCAAAAACGATATAGGAGCTTTTTTTTGTTTTTTTATAGCAGCTGGAAATTTAAGTTGTAAGATAGTTTCACTACAAAGGAAGCTTTCTACTGTAGTCCCAGGCTGTTTCCAGAGAGATAGTGTGCAAAAAATAGAAGCATGCATACCAAATTTGGTTTACTCTAGTCTATTACATCAAACGCATGGCACATAAACTGAATGTTAAAGGATATTAGACCAGCTTTCGAAAACATCAAATAGTTATTCGTTCATTCAAAATGGATTTTACTTTCGAACGTTGCAGTGCTTACTTCTTTTTACAGCTATTTCACTGGTATAAAATAGTAAACACACTGTTGTTGTTTTATTCTTTTCCAACTATCCAAACATGTTACTATCATCTGCAAACGGCGGACGAAAGGTTGGAAAAAAAAGTTTCGCAAAGCACGAAACACGTAACTTGTGTTTTTAATCAACTTTATGGACAGCTGAAAAACTAACAAATGCTTTTAGGTTTGTGCAGATATGGAAGGTCCTGCATGAATTTTTGAATGAAACGGCGGCCAGCATTTGCTGTTACTGTTTGAAAGTCTTTTGCTGACATTGACTAAACAAAGAAGTTCCAGCTCTTTACACACTTTTGCTTTGGCAAACATTTTTTCGGATTAACGCATATGTGAATTAACTTTTCTTTCAACTAAAGCGAAATTTATGCCTCCCCCTCTCTCTCTCGCTCCCTCTCACTCTCTCTGTTTACCTCGCAGCGTCCATTTTCTTTATTGACACTTTGCCCTTAAAGGTAGGCAGCAGTTTTTTTTGCTTGGTTACCCAAAAAAGTAGGCAACACTTTTGCGCGCTTTCATCAATTTCTAAACAGTTTGCTGGCTTCAGCATTCGGGGGCGTAACTAAATACCAACAAAATGCAAATCAAATTAAAGGCGCCCACACACGGCTGCTAAATAAACAAACAAAACAAAGCTGTTCAGTATTCATTCAGGTTTTCTGAGTGCGTGTGTGCTTGCGCTTGTTAATTAACTGACAATGGTGTGTGTATGTGCGTGTGTGTGTACTTTTTAATGTCTGCCAATACACACACACACACACACACACACAGAGAGAGACAGCCAGCGAGACAGCAGCTGGCACAGGGCTCGGGCCGGCCCGCAAGTGTTTGCTAATTTTATTAAACCCTCTTGCGCTTAATTAATAGAAAATTATTGTGCAAACAGACGTCGAACACACACACACACACACACACACACACACACACACACACACACACACACACACACACACACACACACACACACACTCAGTTGCGGTGTGAGAGGACGGCAGCTGCAAAAATATTAGCCACTATTAAAAGCTAAAGCGCCGCATGGCGTTTGCTTCGTTTCGTTTTTGTTTTTCATCACCTGCTGCTGCTGTCTTAACCCCGCAGCTTTAAAACTATTCAACCATAAAACGACCCACACACACACACACACAAACACACACAAGCACACACAGATACAGAGGGAGGCAGAGGCGAAGCGTAAATTCATTTACCGCAGTGGAGAGAAGCCGGCAGCCAACAACACAAAAAGCTTTTTACACAAATGAGTTTATGGTAGCCGGCGCCACACCTCCCCCCTTTATACAACCACACACACACACACACACACACATACACATCTTGTGTGGCTGAAAGCTGTGCGAGGGTAGCCACAAAAATTAATACATTATTTTTAAAAGATAAATTTCAAGCATGTGCTCACTAGCTCTCGCTTTTCGCCCACTCTCTGTCCCTGTCGCTTGTCTATGTCTCTCGCTCATTCTGACTGGCAAACAATTAAATCAGTGAAATCCACACGCAGCTTTTGGCCCCATATCCTTGCCCCCTCCACCGAATAACCCACACTCAGCCGCCGCCTGATGGCGCCTCCCCACAAATTGTTCACAACTTTTCAACTTAAATTCATTTTGTGCGCCAAAGCGCTAACGGAAAGTGCCTGCCCATAGGCGAGGCACAGGGGAAAAGGGGCATGACACAGCCCCGTCTAAAGGGGGGAGGGGATGGCAAGGCGATAGGAAGGGGAGGTGTGTACGCTTTGAGCCAGCCAGCCAAGTGGCATCACACATTTTTCTCGTGGTTTGTTGTAAATTTGTTTTCGTTCACTTGCAACGCTGTGACACCGCAGCAGCAACTAAAGAGCGGGGGCAAGAGCAAGAGCAAGAGCAAGAGCAAGAGCAAGTGTGTGTGTGTGAGTGAGGGGAGCAGCAGTAAAGCTACCAAAACAGCCAGGAAGCCGCAACTTTTAGATGTTCCTTTTGTTGTTGCTGTAAATCAGTGCCTGCGACTCTGAGGAAGCAGCTGCTGCTACTAAGAGCGTAGATAATAAATTAAACGCAGCACGCTTCAAGTCAAATGGCGCCACCCCCCTCCTAAAATGGGTAAGCAGCTATGCGAGCGGGTTGGGGCAGCCCCAGGGGCAGGGGCGGTTGGGCGGTAGGGCGGTAGCAGTACCCAGCAGTCCCTCAAATAATGTTGGTTTGTCATGTGCACAAAAAGGCAACAACAAAAGATCTGACATTCATTTGTCCAAATGTTGTAATCAAAGTCGACTCGACCTTTTGACAATTTTTCAGTTTAAAGCTCAAATAAACACACTTTTGATTTATACTAATCATAATTAAAGATTGCAAACAATTCTTTAAATTTTAACTATGTATTAAGAGATTTACAAGAAAGTTAAGAAAAATCACACACTTCTTCAGAAAATAAGCTATTACCATTTTTTGTAGATTTCGTTATGTTTACGTTTTAATGGCAGTTGACAGTTAGTGTGACCATGCAATTTTAGCCTATAAATCCATAGAGAACATAGCTGGCTGCACCTTTCACGCTCATCAGGCTCTCTCTTTTTTTAATTTCAATGCAAGTTTAATACTAATGTCGTGTCATATTGGCTTAACTGTCTCTCTCCCTGCTGACACTGCTATCCCATCACTAATTGCACAGTGTTGGATAACGCGCGAGAAGGCAAAAGCTGAGTTAAGCTGACATTGAAGGAAACAAGTACATTAAAAGGGACCCTAAGAGACAGAAATAGTTTGACGACGCTTAAGAACTTTAAATTATAAAAGAATTAATTGAATAAACTGAAATGATATAACGAGTATTCGGTAAACATAAAATAATGCATAGAATAAAGTATTAAGCAAGTTTTACTTAAAGGCAATAAATTGAATCGAATTGAAATTGAAATGTAAGCTATTATTCAGTTTAATCAATTCCCGATAAACAACTTAAATTTATATGCTTCAGAATGTTACTATTGAGCTTCCAATCTTCCAATCCATCAGAGGAGTATCTATGTATATATATTTCGCAGAATTTGGATAAATATCTCAGTGAAGACAGTTAAAATACATAAGGTTTTGATTTAGTATTAAGAGACTTAAAAAAGTAAAAATATTTCTAACTGTACAGTGTTGGATAACACGCGAGAAGGCAAAAGCTATGTTAAGCTGACATTGAAGGACAAGTACCCTAAGCGGCACTTTAAAAGACAGAAATAGTTTGACGACGCTTAAGAACTTTAAATGATCAAAGAATTAATTGAATAAGCTGAAATGATAGTATAGTATTTGAAATGTAATGCAAACAAATTCAATTTATATTTTATAAGACCTTCCTATCATCTGCCCAATCCATCAGAGAAGTAACTAAGCATATATATTTCTTATAATTTGTATAAATATCTGAGTGAAGGCAGTTCTTAGTCGCTTTCTGAGTATACGAGTGTGTTAACTTGTGTATATGTATACGCTGTCTTTAAGGCATTTGCCACGCCCACTTCAAATTCCTCACGCACAACAATTTGGGGCGCATAAATTAAATGCGTGTAGGGCAAATTTATCAAGCGAGTTGGCAGCACCGCTGTTGGCAAAAGCGTTCAAAGTGTCCGAGCAGCAACAATAACCAAAAAGAGCAAAAAACAAAAAAGTTGTGCCAATGTTGTACTATATAAAATGCCAGCGCACAAAGACCAAAGGGGCTGGCGGGAGAGAGGGGAGCGGGTTGGGGTTTGGGGTTTGGGGGTGCCGCACGTCAACCCTTTTGTTTCAAATTAAAATTTACATATTTTAATGTGCAAAGTTTTGTTGAGCGCTTCTTGCACGGCAGCTAAACAACAACAACAACAACAATGCTGCAACGCGACACCAAGAGTGTGAGGGCGGAGAGGGGATTAAGGGGGCTGGTGTGTGTGGGGGTGTGTGGTCGACAGACAGAGAGAGAGAGAGAGAGATAAAGACAAAGTTGCGCTGCTTGCCAAAAGGTTGGCAGTAAAAAATCAAATTGACCTGTAAATATAATTTAAAAGGTGGCAGCAAAAACAGCCACAACAGCAGCAGCTAAAACAGCAACAACAACAACAACAACAACAATTACAACAATAACAACAATGGCAAGAAACGTGTTTAATTATCAAGTTGTAAACAACAACAACAACAACAAGCTGACAAAAACGCTTTTTAGCTGCCGCATTCAATTTGAGACAATAATTTTGTGCGCTGTCGCCATTTTTGTTTGCTCTCTGTGTGTGTGTGTGTGTGGGTGTGTGTGGGTGTTAAGGTGTTGCATGCTTTGAGGCGCCCGCAATTTCAAAATTTTGTTAATTTGCCATTGTCAGCTAATGAGAGAGAGAGACAGAAAGAGGCAGGACGCTGGCAGGACGCTGGCAGGATGAGGATGTGGATGTGGGTGTGGGCGTGGGAGGTAGACATTTAAATTGCCAACTTGTAAGTAGTTTGGGTCCGGGTTCAAATCCAGCACAAAGTGCCAAAGTAAAAATAATGCTGCTTTACTGAAATTACTACACAACCAAAAGGAATAATAAAATAAACAAAATGGCGAGAAATTACGCAAAATATAAATAAAGTGAGTGGAAATTTAAGTGGTTGCATTTGGGGCCAGTTGATAAAGTTGAGTGGTGAATGGTGAATGGTGAAAAAAGCAGCTCTATTAAACTATAGAATGCTGCGACAACTTTTTAATGTTCTTAGTAAACAGCGTTTAACGACAGTTTTGTAGAATTCCTTCTCAAAAACAAAAGGAGCTGGAGGCAGCAAATTTGGAATCGGGACTCACACATGAGTTGAGTTTATCCAATAATCAACTATACACCATTGAAGTATTAAATATTTAATATTTCACACTCTATTTCCCACTCTTTTATTATATTATGCCTATCCTATCTTTACCCATTCTTAGATCCTACTTTCCCCAAGGAAACCTCTAAGCAACCCAGCTGTGAGTTGGGGCAAAGCTAATATAACTTTCTACATCTGGTTGGTTATTTCATTCCTATTCTTATTCTTAAGATTTTCTACCTTAACAGAGGGAATTATTTTGTTTTTACGCAATGGGTAATGCACTGAAGGAGACGTTTCCGACCCAACAAAGTATATATATTCTGAATCAGCATGAATAGCCGAGTCGATATAGCGATGTCCGTCTGTCTCTTTGCGAACTAGTCTCTCAGTTTTAAAGCTATCGTAATGAAACTTGGCGCAGATCCTTCTTTATGCTGCTGGCAGTACATATGTCGGAACCGGCTGGATCGGACCAATATAACATATAGCTGCCATAGGAATGATCGGTCGACAACTATGTTTTTGTATGAAAAACTTTTTTGTTTATAAAAATATCCTCACTAAACTTACGCGAGCAGAGTCTTTAGAGAGTTGATACAATCTGAACAAATTTGGTTAAAATAGGACCAGAATGTCACATAGCTGCCATATGCCATAGGCTCCCATAGGAGCAATCAGACGAAAATTGAGTTTTTGTATAAAAAACATAAAGATATATATGCTTTAAAGTAACATGACAACTATAACTCTACTATCTACCTTAAAGCCTCTAGATTCAAGTGGAATTTCGCATAGGTTTTAACAGTTTTCCATAAATCTATGTATTAAATTATATTCTTTTATTCGAGGCAGTAATGTTTTGCCATTGTAAACAAATAAATAAATGTTATCCACTCAATATTTAATATTTTGTAAAAGGAAGAGAGCAGGCTATCTCTCTCAGTTTCGCTAAGGCAATCAGATGTAGGCATTCTTGTGAAATATCTAGTTTAAGGATCTTATCGATGCGAGAATGGCATTCGGAACAGGCTAACCGAGGATAATCAAATAATTCAATTGAATATAAAGCTTGAATTCTCCAGAATTCGGAATCTACATCTTTAAGGACTCTGGGAGGAGCAGGGGGCGTGGCTGTTGTGGTTTCTAATTGGTTGTCAATTCTGCCGATGGTGACCAAATTGACTGTTGAGCGGGCAGGGGGTGTGGACGGGGCTGCGGGGAGTTGTTGTGTTTACAAACGTGGCAGGTACAGGTTTCTTTACCTTGCTGCAAGTAAGTGTGTGTGTGCGTGTGTGTCTGTAAAGTAACACCATTTAACGCTAATGTAAAGTAAACACTTTGATGTATTTGCCATGTTGTGTGTATACACACACACACACACACACCCATGTAAGAAGAGTCTAAAATACACACACACATACATATATACATATGCCTAGGTGTATGTGTCGCCATATTTGCACTTGTATGTGTATTTTTCATTAACTGTGTTTGGCGTTATGACAGCGTCGCGTTGTCCACATCCCCCTTACTTCTACCCCCTCCCTGTTCACATTGGCATCATCCCTAATGTGGACAGCATTCAGCATGTCCGCAACGTTGACGTTTCCCTTTCCCGCTTACCTGCAAAGTATGCCAACATGGCGGTTAGGACGACGGATATGAATATTAAGGCGATGCTCAAGCATTTCCAGGAACATCGGTGTTGACAGCGTTTATCTATGTGAAACCTGCAAAGAAATAGATTGCAAGAGAAAGAGAAAGAGTGAGAATGCGTACAAATCATAGAAAGAGACGAAGACAGAGGCAGAGACAGAGAGGGAGGGAGGGAGAGGGAGAGGGAGAGGGAGAGGGAGAGGGAGAGGGAGAGGGAGAGCGAGAGCGAGAGCGAGAGCGAGTGTAAGGCAAACAGTGCAATGCATTTGTAATTAAGGACAACTGACAAACAGAAACAGACACCGACAGAGGGACACGAAGATAAACAGGAGCAGGTACGGGCAAAAGAAGAGGAACAGTGATTATAAACTACGGGTATGGGACAAGCAAAAAGGAATCTTAAGGACGAACCCTGCTGTGATTAACGATTTACAGTGAAATTATGCTGAAATAATTTGCAATTTTTGTATAATGGACATTCCCGAAACAATTGATGCGACTCGTTATCGATCAACCAGCTTCTTTTCACGTCTTCTACTTCTCGCTTGCTTGAAGAAATCAGTTCAAAGACTAGCCCAATTCAAGTTTACGTATCGACTAATCCACACATTCGTTGATCTTTGGCACTCGTCAATGCTAATCACTCGTTACTCGCCGCTCTGAAGCAATCACTACCTTAAAGCACTCGCTACTCCTAATCACTCGCTACTTCAAGGCACTCGCCGCTCTGAAGCAATCACTACCTTGAAGCACTCGCTACTCCTAATCACTCGCTACTTCAAGGCACTCGCCGCTCTGAAGCAATCACTACCTTAAAGCACTCGCTACTCCTAATCACTCGCTACTTCAAGGCACTCGCCGCTCTGAAGCAATCACTACCTTGAAGCACTCGCTACTCCTAATCACTCGCTACTTCAAGGCACTCGTGGCTCTGAAGCAATCACTACCTTAAAGCACTCGCTACTCCTAATCACTCGCTACTTCAAGGCACTCGCTGCTCTTAATCACTCGCTTCCTTAAAGCACTCGCAACTCAATCACTCGCTACGGCAAGGCACTCGCCACTCTTAACCATTCGCTTCTTCAAAGCACTCGCCACTCTTAATCGCTCGCTCCTTCAAAGCACTCGCCACTCTTCATCGCTCGCTACTTCAAAGCATTCGCTACTCTTAATCACTCACTATTTCAAAGCACTCGCCACTCTTAATCACTCGCTACTTTAAGGCACTCGCTATAAGTTAAAGGAACCCAAGCATCTGTAAACTCAAAGGTATACGAGTAGGACACAGGCATGTGACAGGATAACCGCAGGGCGGGAAGAGGAGTGAGACAAGAGCGTGGATTCAGTCGCTTGGCATATCACAAGGACCACAAAAACCAACGAAAGGCACACAGCACACACACAGCACACACACTCAAACACACACTAGTGAGCTTGTCAACTGTCAACTTTTTTAATAAAGCAACGCATCGCAACGCAGAGTAATACACCAGTCGCAGCCAATGGGTGGATGGGTATTTGGTCAGCAACGCCTATGAACTGGCTTTTATATAAATGTTAATCAGAGGAGCAGCTAGCGAAAAGGAAAGCCAATTGAAGCTACTGGCTTTAGAGTTAGCGGGCTTCAGCTGCTTTTAACTACACATAGATTGTGGAAAAAGTTCTGCTTTGAGAAAGAATGTTAAATACATATGAGCTCGTTTTTATTTACATGCGAATGAGGACTTGTCTGAAAGCCAGGACTACATGCAATGCACATCTAATAGGCTTACATGCATATCTGTATAAGAAGTCTCGGGTAAGGATAAGGAAAGAAACTTAAAGTTTGTAGGATAACTGTGGTTTTCTAGCTAATTATCAACGGAATGGAGTTGGGTCCTCCTTCTTTAGTTGTTCCTCAATTATTGAATATATCAATAAAGTTATTTTAAGCGGTGAACAGAATGTTGGTGGAGCCAGCAAAGTGAGAAGCTAAGTGACATCTGAGATGGGAAGAAAGCTACAATAAAAGACACTCCAAGGGAGTGATTCAGAGATGCTGCAAGATGTTCGAGGATGCTTTAAATATACAAATAGGCGCAAGAAGAAAGGACAAAGCTGCAAGACCACAAGACCTTCGATGGGGTGACTTCAACGTCAGAAGAAGCTATTTAGATAATCGAGTAGAAGCAAGAAGTAAAGTGAGGAGCTTGATGATATTTATGGAAGAAGTTCTTGGATGTTCAAGAAGTAGGAAACTGCATGATGTCCTTATGGGCGATTGAGAAGCTGCAAGGAGCTCGATTGGGGGCGAGAACTGAAATGAGAAACTTTCTCACTTGAAAGACAAGTTGAGGGAGCTGACGGTTGAGAGTACTGCAGGAAGGGTTTTTCTTTACACACATTACATGCAGAAGGAATTGTTGACCCACGGGCTGACCCGCTGTCCGACTCACTGGTTGAGCCACTGAATCAGCTTACCTGGATGGCGAATATGGCGAATAATGCGGTGCATGCGCTGAATGCGAATTACGCAATGGGAATCCTGGCATTACCAATGGCTGTGAGCCGCTTATCTGGCAGTGCGGACCGGGTCCGCCGCTGCCCGGTGGGCCAACCGATACTTGCGGACCGCCCACCTGGCCGCCCACACCGCCGGGCATGGTGCCAGCGCCCATGGGCATCCCGACGCCGACGCCGCCGCGATCGATGCCGCCATGGCCGATTGTGTTGCTGCCAGTTGACATACTTTGTGGCATCTGTTGTTGGTGGCCGCCCAATCTGCAACAGAAGAGAGCAAAAGAGAGGGAGAATAAGTAAGTGGGTGATAGAGAGAGAGAGTTACGGTTGGCAGCGCTGCTTGTAATGCGGAAATTAAAACATGTTCAACATTTTTTTTCGGTCAACATTGCAATTTTTACAACATTTAAATCTCTTATATATTATAAATATATATATGCATATACATATATATTTCCTCTCGTTTTTTTTTATATTTTTGATGAGGGGTACTTCACACAAAAGGCATTGTTATTGTTATTGTTTTTGTTATTGTTATTATTTTTTTAACGGTTAAGTGATGCGGAAATTTTAAATTAAAAAACATAAATCAATGCATATGTGAGCGTGTGGTGTGTGTGTGTGTGTGTGTGTGTGTGTGTGTGTGTGTGTGTGTGCTGTGTGCTGTGTCCATTGTTTCATTATCGTTGCCCAGCAGCCTTCCGAGTGTAGTTGTTCTTGTTGTTGCTGTTTGTATTTTATTATCGCTCAACATTAAGCGGAAATGCAGCTACAGGCAGCGAAGTTGGCAGCGCTCGATAACTGCGTAGCCTGGTTGTTGATGTTGTTTTTATTGCTGCCTGCCGCCCAATGCCTGCTGCCCTTGCCCACTTAAATATGCAACACATTTTTCAGCAGCCGCTTTTCCAAGCGCCGCCCGCAAGTATGCAACACTTTTTTGTGTGCGCCGCGATTTACAAGACAAAATAGTCAAATTACCACGCACACACGCATTTTGTCAGCTATACGTGTGTGTGTGTGTGTGTGTGTACACTAGTTCTTATGCCTCCAGACAGTAAATAAGTATATTGCTCGAAGAAACATACATGTATGTAGATTAAGCAGTCTTGTTTGCCTTCCCGGACCCTCTCCTAATTCATGTTCTTTTAGTTAAATGTAATGCAATGTCCTTGTAAATAATGTGTAAAGTGTAAACTAATTTGTAAATTCCCTATATACATGCACGTACTATCCCGTGCTCATAATTTTGTCCCTTGTCCTTTCCCTAGAGCTTTTGAAATAAGTCAGCAAGTAGAATTTTATTTGAGTTTCTGTCGCCAGTTGAGGCAATTTGATGCATCTGCAATGTATGCATTGGCATCTATTTAGTTCATTCCAAATTTAATGGTCGCCTTCCAGCTCGTCGTCCCCTGCCCCGCCACTGCTGCCCCGTCCCCCAACCGAGCTTAGCTCATCATCAACGAGCGACAGCGTGCTTTCGAGTGCATTTGACATATCACATTTGGTTCGCTCTTGTCAAATTTTTGTGTGCTCTGGACGCCATTTTGGCTTTGTTATTTATGGCCATGTCAAGCGGTCGGGCAGCTGGTCAAGAGCTGCTACCAGCACTTATATTCCCTTTGGACCGCCCCCCCCTCCCCATTTGAATGCTCGCACTCTATATCTTTCTCTTAGCATGGTCATCGGCGTGGCCTGCATTTGACATGCGGTTGCGTGCGGGCCAAAAATCTCATTTTTCCGCCAATGGCAATTGGTAAGCCGGAAAACGGAAAACGGGTCGCCAAAATGGCGATTGGCGCTTTTGGTAGCTCAGTGGCAGCGCAGAGAAGTAAGCAATGCAAAAATCTGTTGACTACCAGAAATAAACCATAATAACACAATGCCCAGTCATCGCCCCCGTCCCCCCTTCACACCTCTGACCCATGTCCAGCGGGCAACGGGCGAGCTGGGCCAACAAATCTGAATTTGCAAATCAACCCAAAATCAAGCTGCAAATTTACGAGCCGGCTACAAAGTTGCCATTGGCTAAAGCGACCAGATCAGCGTAATTTATAACACACACATACATGCACACACACGCATACTAGCAGGGCACAAAGTATGCAACAAAACAATGAATAGAAAGAGCAGAAAGCAGAAAGAGCGACGAACAGTAGAGCAGGCCAGGGCCAAATGAGTGCGAAAGCCGCTTACAACAAAATCAACGACAACAGCAGGCGGCCCCTGTATATATATATGTGTGTGTGTCTGTGTGTGTGTTATACAGAAGATAAATGTGCTTGTGTGTGTGTGTGTGTGTTAGGGCAGCTTAGCAAACGCTAAGCCAGCCAGCGAACAGCGCAAGCTGTGCCTGTGATTTATTAGCAACAATAATAGAATTAAACAATTTAAATTAAGTTGTAGCCAAAAACCATAAACAGTCTGCCAAGCGGGCGGCACCTCAGCGTGGCATTGAATTGAAAGGGGGGCGGAATGGGGGGCACCATCACACGCAACGAAGCGAACCACAAAAACAATTTTGTTTTTGTAGAGTATGTGAAAAATATAAGCATCTAATAAAAATGTGGCTTAAAGTGTTTACATTTTTTTCAAAAGCCATTCAGCAGTTCTCAACGAACTAATCCTGTAGTCGAGCATTCTTTATGAAACTAAGTACAGGGTATGCGGCAAGCATCAAATGAAGCATTAAGTGCTTACACTTGCAATAAATCACAAACTATGCTTTAATCCTGACGTCTTGTCAATTTCATTTCCTGCTTACTCTGCAGATGAGTAGGCGATTATAATGCATTTTAGTACAGGATATTCTGTGGGCAGGGATTAGAGTAAGAGCTCAAATATGTTAAATAATCTATTTACATTTTGAGGTGTTCTCAATTTCCCTAAACGTAAGCCCAAGAGATCCTTGAGACCATTCACAATTCGGTGCAGCTTTGGTGCATGTCATTTGACTTGACCAACAGCCAGGTAATGCGGGGCAGGATGTGTGTGCAGTCCTGCCGCCCCAGGGGGCATTACAAATGCTTCCTGTGCATAAATGTGGCATCAGCGGTGCAGTCCTCCCTCCCTCCCTCTCTCTCAGCGTGTGTGTGTACACTTATAGTGTTTGCCATTAATACTCGGTGTGTTCTTGTTGTTGTTGCTGACCAGCCCCAACACTGTTTGACCCCAAATCGGGCCGCACCCCCCGCCCAGCCCCTTGACACGCTCGCAACGCCCTCATTTCCGCAGCACTCAACAAACGTTTTTATTTTGTTTTTGATTTTTTTTTTGTGTTTTCCACATGCGATGCGAAAAAGTGTTGCATACTTTTGAGTGCAACGCATTCTGCAACTTCAAATGGCATATTACAGTTGTTGTTGTTGTTGTTGTTGTTGTTGCTGTTGTTGCTGTTGGTGTTTGGTGTTGTTGTTGCTGCTCTTGTTTTTAAGTGTGCATTTAATTTAATTTTTATTTAAATGTTGCACATTAAAAATGAAAACATTCTGTTCCAACCTTGTTGTTATGTGAAGTGTGCAACTAACAACAACAACAACAACAACAACAATAGCAACCACACAGTTTATTTCTGACAATGACAAAACATGAATCGCACACAAATTACTTCAACTGAAGTATTTTTCTGAATTGTTGCTGCAAATTATATATTCCAGTTTTTTTTTGTTTTTTACATTTATTTACAACAATCCTACAAATTAAAAAAATTGCTATCGTCAGCTTGCAAAATTATTACGAATTTATATATTCGTTTAATTTATAATATTAAAATTGCAGAAATAATTTGAATTGCAATTTTTGTCCTCTTAATCGTGCTGTTATTTTATGAACAACTTAAGAACTAATCTACAAATTAATTCTGATTTATGAAGTAAAATAGGAAAATATCACTGAAAGCTTTTCAAACTTATTCCAATACAATATCAAGGCTTGGGAAATTTCCTTAGATAGGATTCAAATCTGCACTTTAGGAGTTTAATTTTTGATTTTCACATTTAATGTATATTTAATGTCTTTTATTTTATATCTTGTGCCTTGCTTATTATTGTTATTTTATTTGCTTATTATTTTAGTTTCTTATTTTATCTCATGAACCAGACTACATTTTTCTAAGATTAAGTAGTGCTTGCAAATATAGTTTGAGTTTAATTTGAGTTGTTCATAAAATAACAGCAAGATTAAATTGTAAAATGAAAATAAAAAACAATTTATCTAGCCTATTCTCTGTCTCATATCTTAATAGTGCTTGTATATATTATATTATATATATACATATATATTTTTTTAAGTCTTAAGTCTATCTTTTATTTGTATACCTAGCTATATACCTAATAGTAGTAAGAAATGTTGATTTTATTTTCATTTATATTTTAATATTTATTTTTCTTTTTATTAAATGGCAACTCTAGAAATTAGTTAGAGGTAATTTGTTGTTATCGATATCTGGTATATCGATTAGATAGTATCGACTATACTTCTTGCCATCATTTAAGCCTGATTAAAATATGAATATTAAATCAGAACTTTGGCTATCTTTGTATCTTTTAATATACCATTTATATTTTAGAATTACTTGTGATACTTTTCTAATAATTAATAATGATAATAATAATAATAATAATAAATAAAAATAATAAATAATAAATAATAATAATCATAAAAATATAAAAAAAATTTATAATAATAATAATAATAATATTAATAATAATAATAACAATAATAATAATAATAAAAAATAATAATATATTCTATCCTATATTTCATTTATCCTGCACTCAATGTTCACTTAAGTTCCTATATCTATAAGCTAAGTTTTTACATTTGAACTCCCTCAGCAGAAAATATCCCCCCGTTCAGTTCAACTTCTTCTCCCATTCACACCTTTCCCCTACCTTCCTTCCCTCTCTCTCTCACTCCCTCTCTCTCTGTGTGTGTGTGTGTGAGTGCCATTAAGTGCTGTCGTTAAATCAAATCGCTTTATTCACTTTATTCACTTAGTGCGACTCGGTTTCGTTTTCAGTTTTCTGTTTTCTGTTTCTGTTTTCAGTTTTCAGTTTTCAGCTCGCAGGTTTCAGGTTGCAAGTTGCAAGTTGCAAGTTGCAGGTTCCTGGACCGGGTCCAATCAATTAGTTGCGCTGATTTGTTTGACAAATTGCAGCGCTGTTGTTGTAGTTGTTCTATTTATTGTTGTTGCTGTTATTGTCACTTTTGTTGCATTAGTCGCTGCGGCCACGTAGCGTTTTTGTAGTTTGTTGTCTTTTGTGCACCAATTTCGCTTGTAATTTCGCCCAGCTCCCACCAAGTCGCGTCCTCTCTCCCTTCCCACTGCACGCTCGCTCTGTGTGTGTGTGTGTGTGTGTGGGTGTGTGTGCGTGTGTGTATGGTGTGTCTGTGTGTGTGTGGATTATTATTGATTTCGCGCTTCATTTTTCTAGCACGTTTCCGCACAGCGTGTAATTTTGTTTGGGTTTATCTACGGCGTTTTCCCTGCCCTTGCCGCTCCCGGGGAAAACCTGGGCAAAGGGACAAGCGGTGCGTGGGGCGGACGGAGGGGAGGTGCACTGCGCGCCGACCACGAACCGAACCGCGAGACCGAAACCGACCTGTGGGAGCGCTGTGTGTGAAAATTTTGCGAAAATCACGTTTTGGGCGTTGTTAGTTCTGTGTTGTGCGGCACGACTTGACCCAACGAATGAGCAGCTCGAACAATGGACGGAGAATTCCGAAAACTAACTTATAGTTTGTTCCACTTGTTGTTGTGTCTATGTGTGTATGTGTGTGTGTGTGTGTGTGTGTGTGTGTGCCTCTGTGTGTGTACACTTGCCGCCTCATTCACAAAACTTTACAAAACAGGCAATGGGCAGTGGCCAGAGGCAGCTGCGAAGTTGTGGCTGAATTCGAGAGGGGTTGCTAAGGCCCCTTTGCATACCCCATGTAAGAGGATTGAGGATTGAGAATTGAGCATGAGAATCGAGCATGAGAACGAGAATTCATCATCATTGTTGCCGCTGCACAAATATGTTTTGCAGTTCTTGCCTGCCCAACAAGCACATCCTTGAAATCTGACTAAACTAGCCCAGTTTTGGTTGAGTTTCAGCTGAATTTTGTTGAGCTCAGTTGCTACAGATTATGTGGCAGGGTTGTGTGAAAGTTAAGTACTTTAAAGCTGCTGCAAATTGCATATCGAGCAATTTGCGAAACAATTATTATCAAGGATGCTCAAGTCTATAACTTATATGTTGCAAATTAGTTGTTGGGCAATATTATATGAGTTTTATGTACGGTTCAGAGAATAAAACCCAATTTTGTTCCTTAAACATAAAGTTCACTCTCCAACTTATTATTAACTGTTACTTTCATATATTAAAGCCAAATATCTGTGAGTTTGACTATCACTTTAAATAAACATCTTAGTTTTAAATGTGAAAACTAAGATTTGACAAAAAGTAGCTTGTCTTTATATTTATAGTTTACTTTCACACTTTATAAAACTTGCGAAAGAATCCATCGGTTATTTATTGATATTTGATAGCGAAACATGGTCTGTGACTGTTAACATTGATACTGTACTGTAGAGGTTAACAGTGACTGCTTATATGCGGACTGTGACTGTTAATATGAGGAATGCGAGTGTTATAATTTTCATTATACTGTTGAGGTTAACGGAGACTGTTAATATGAGGACCAAGACTGTTAATATGAGGAATGTGACTGTTAAGGTTAACAGAGAGTGTTAATATGAGAAATGTAACTGTTAAAATTGATACTGTACTGTAGAGGTTAACAGTGTCTGTAAATATGAGGACTGAGACTGTTAACATAAGAAATGTAACTGTGTAAGTTAACAGTGACTGTTTATATGAGGACTGTCAGTGCTAATATCAGGTATGCCACTGCTAATATCAGGACTGTGTGTGCGGACTTGCTGTTCCCATTATTCAGTGACAGTGTGACACGAAAGTTATCAGTCACAGCGACTCGGTCAGAGATACGACGAAGTTAATCATGTCAAATACAAATATTAGTCTTATAATGCGTACTAACTTGAGAAGGACGAAGGAGTGTAGTGTAAGAGTTGGTGCAGCAACATTTGCCCCTGGTGCCAGCTAAGATACATGAAATGCATGTAAGCTGGAAAAAGGACAAGCCAAAGTAGGGAGTAAAAACGAAATTGGGGTGCTCACGTCCACTGGCTAAAAGGGTTAACTGCTGGGCAAGTTCAGAGTTGCATTCTGATGAAAGTGACGCTGAGTTTTTCATTCATTCTTATCTTCCGCTTGAATCTCAGCTCTCTCTCTCTCTCTGCATTTTAGTGAGTTTTACTAAGCTTTTTGTCGCACAAAACAAAAGCGCCAAATCAGCAGGAAAAACACACACACACACACACACACACACACACACAAGTGGGGAATGGGATGGGAGGCGGCGGAGGAACGGGGGAAACGCAAGCAGGCAAATCAATTTAATTAGTTTCTGACTTTCATTTACAAATTATGCATAAATCTGTAGACAGCGCCCCAGAGACCATAAATTAAGCGCGCCAGGGCCAAACTCAAACTCGGAGAGAAGCCCGAAACTTTGCCGAAACAACAACAAAAACAATAACAACAAACTTGTAACTAACTACAGGACAACTAAAGAAGAAGAAAAAGACGAAGACGAAGAGCAGAAGCGCAGAAGAGAAGAAGATGCAGACGCAGACGTAGAAGACGAAGAGGAAACCACTCGGACAGGCAGAAAAGGAGGGAAAAAAATCAACGAGGGTTGGACGCAAAATTAATTTGCGCTTTTATTAAATTTTCTGGTTTTATTTCTTGCCCCGATGCAGGGAAAATAAGTGGCTGGGTGTGCGGGGGGTTGGTGCTTTAGGGGGGAGGCGTGTTGCTGGACAGTGTTGTTGTGCGGCAGGGGCCAGAGGCTCGTGACCATAGCTAAGGGCAGGCAGGTAATCACGCCTGCACATTGGGGTAGCGGGGGAGGTAAGCAACACCAGCACCCACACACACACACACACACACACACACACACACACACACACACACACACACTCGCACACCCACACACGCTCATCAGCCATTTTTATCGAGCGTAAAAGCAACAAGCGAACGGAATTTACGAAGCGCTGTCAAACGAATTGCAACCCCTTGAAACAATTTTTTATACTCGATTTATTTCTATTTTGTTGTTGTTGTTGTTGTTCCCTTGATTTTTCCCTTACACATGTGTGCATATAATGTATATAGATGTATATACACATATATATCTTTTTTGCCTTTGCACAATTTGCTTTTTGGGGACGTGCAACGGCCCCGATTTGCACTTTGCTTATGCTTCAATGCACGCAACGAGCGAGCTTGGGCAAGGGACCTGCGGCGAGTGGGGGCGTGCAGCAAAGTAGCGGTTGGCCCTTTAACACACAAAATACAAAAAAGAAACATGGGGCATATTCACACAAAGAACACGCATATTTGCAAGAGGTAGAAAAAATAATGCTCGAAATATAAGCAGTTTGCAATAAAACATCGGCTAGAACTATTGAAAGAGATCCCCAATAAACTAGGGGCTTGAAAGTGAAGTGAATACCGAATACCGAAGCTAAAATTGATCAAAAATTAAAGAAAAGTTACCCACAGTTAAAAATGAGTACAAATTGAATTAAATGTAATATTATTATTTATCTTTGTCAAGAAAATGGATTAAAGGTACTGTAAGAAAGATATATAAAAATTTCTTCCTTTCAAATTTCTATCCAATGATTAGCACTTAAAATAAATTCTTATAACAAATTGTTTTCTTAAGTTTAATAAAGAACAAGTAAGAATGCTATAGTCGAGTATACCCGACTACGAAACTCCCTGTACCCAGGTCTAAAACATCCAATCACATCTAAGTCCACTTACCCATACACACACACATACACAAAGACGCACGCACACAGGCGGCAAAAGTGGCTGTGCTTCTTCTTCCCCCTCTCGCTGCATTACTGAATCTTCTATCGTGAATGACTTCCGTGTTTATTATCCGATCGACTTGAAATTTGGACAGTAGATAGTAAGAGAGACTAAAGTATTGTACATGCCAAATCTTAAAGCTATATCTTGAAAATTGTTACTGTAAAACGGTTTTAATCGATTTGCGGGGGAACGGGGGGAGATATTTGAAATTGGAAACAAACTTGATCTGCGTATGGTATACAGGAACCTACATTCCAAATTTGGTGTCTCTAGCTCTTATAGTTGCTGAGATCGACGCGTTCATCCGGACAGGCGGACAGACGGACGGACGGACAGACGGACAGACGGACAGACAGACGGACATGGCCAAATCAAAATCTCTTTTGATACTGATCAAGAATATATATACTTTATAGGGTCGGAGATGTCTCCTTCTGTCTGTTACATACATTTGCACAGATGTAATACCCCCTTTTTACCCATTTTATGGGTACAGGGAGTAAAAATGTGTGTGCTTTATTTCATCCTAAACATTTTAGATTGGAAAAGCTTGTTTTAAGTGTAAAAAGTTCAAAAACCATTTTCTGATAGTCTTAAAACCTTCTCTTTTAAATCGATTAAGCCGCTGAATATTTCATGTTTAAGAAAAATTATTTTGGGTGCTCACAACTTTTTGGTTAACGGATTAGTAAATGAAACTTAACCCAAATTACTAGATAGCCCAGGAAAAATGACTTCTGGCGCTATAAGTTATGCGTAGTACTTTAAGCAATTGTTTTGATTTTAGCTAAGCAATTAAATGTTAATCTTTAATCAGTTAAGCCCTTAATTCAGTGGTCGTGAGCAGCGTTAAGGTATTTTGTAATCATCATCATTATACACCGAAATTTAGATACAAATATATTATCTGCGATTCAAACCACGAGCCTTGTGTGGCAGGAGCAAGCACTCTATCACCAGGCTGTGTCCTGACACCGTTAAGGTTTCCAGGAACTTAGTCTTTTTGGTTTCCTGCCTCGACTACTTCAATTTCCATGCATGTGCAACCTTGCTGCGATTCATTTCCCCGTTTTCACTCCATCCGAAAGCTAAACCCAAGCGTGCAACCCAAACGTTAATGATCTAAGAAAAAAGCAGCAACAGTCCGCTGGCAGCGTGGGGCAGGTTGGGGGGTGGCTGTGGGCGTTGGTATGGGGGGAGCAGTGCTATCAGTTACGCGCTCTCATGGCAGATGATTTTGCAAAATACGAAACCGAAGCAAGCCAAGCGAACTGGCCACCCCAACAGCCCAACAGCCCGCCAGCCTGCCAGCCTGCCTGCCCCGCCTATTGCCCCCTTGTCTCTGCCCTAGAGCAACGCCGCTGCCGCCGTCATGTAACTAATAACACCCCGAGGGAGCAGCGACTATGAGGATGAGGATGAGGATGAGGATGAGAATGAGGTTGAGGTTGAGCTTGAGGATGTGGCAGTCACTGGGGGGGCGTGGGTGCTGCAGCGACGTCAGCGGCGGCTGCCAATGATCAAAGCATTTTTCAGTGCTTTGGTTCATCCTTTGGCAGCGTCGTCATCCTCGTCGTTTTTTTTTTGCCACGCTAAATTTTGTTATGACGGCGGAATTAATATTATTAAGGGGCGATTTTCTGCCTTCAACCTGGGTCTATAGCGGGGCTGAAGCGGGGACCGGGACCGGGACCGGGACCCGGGCCGGGCCCTTTTTGCGCCGGCTCTTCGTTTATTTTGTATCTTTTTTACTTTTTGTCTTTCGCTGGCTGTTGAGTTGATAATTTAGCGACGCCAGCAACAGCTACAACAACAACAACAATAACACCGACGTCATCATCAGCAAGTTCCCCTTTCCCCTTACCGACCGCCGCACACCGTCCCTTTGGCTGCATTTTCACGTTTATGGGTCTTATTAAATATTTACAGCTTTGGCTTGAAGTTTGAAAAGCGGCTTTAATTGTTGTCACTTGCAAATTAATTATTTACACAACAACAGCAAACACATTGCGGAAGAAACGTTCATTAACTTGGGATATACACAAGTATACCCTATAGAAACCGGGCGCTGCGATTCTTAATTTTAAGCTGGTGGAAACGTGTCTTATCAACATTGCTTTGGCTCATTACTTATTGGAGATAAGGGTGAACTTTGAGTACAGTATTATAATCTCAAATTCAAGAACTAATTAGGATTTGAACATACACATTAATCAAACTCCGAAAGATCCCTATAGATAGCTACATATTAAAGTAAATACATTCAGAGTCCTTTTAAAATACCTGAAACTCATAGTACATAGTGGTAACTCCGGTAATATTTAAGCTGCGCTGCTGAAATTTGGTATGTCGACAGAAGTTATGGAGTTAAACATTTCATAATCAATATATAACGCGCACCAGATACGATTGGATTGAAAATTAGTTAAGAATACATTTCACATGTTTGCTTAGCTTTGTATACAAATTATAATCAAAACTATGCCAACTAATAAGCCTGCCAATACGTATGCGTGGGCCTGTTCTCAATGCCACTTCCTCGTCAATTCCACAGAAATATGTATAACATACTTTTGAGACTATAAACTACAACTAATTGAACAACTTAATCAACGAATTTAATTCTATGCTGATTTCAAAACTATGCTACAAACTTTTCTATGGAATTATTTTGGAAATGGAATCCGGAATCCTTTTAACACTCAGCCCTATTCCAAATCCCGATCAAATCATTTAAAATGTTAAATACTATTGGAATATATCTTCAAAACGTAAAAATGATTGCAATTTCATGGGATAACATATTTATTTTTGTAACATTTATTTTATATACTTAAATTGGAATTATAACGAGTGCACAGCCACCTAGTAATGACAGTTTAATCTAGTTGCATATAAAAACGTAAAGAAGCAAAAAGACTTATAGCTTTTGAAATAAGGTGGTTATTCATGGGATAACAGGAAAACAAAAGCTGAAACGATTCGGAATGAAGAGCACTTGGGTACAAGTCCTAAATATTCACACTGATTTTATTATTTTTGTTTTACATTATTTATGAAAAGTGTCGTAATTAGAGATTATTTTTATTTATTTATTTTTATTTTTATCTTATTATGCTTCGTGTTAATTAAAACACTTTCATCAAATCAACTGCTTGCTGAGCAGCTACAAACAGGGGGTATTATAAATAAGTCTGCAGGATATGCAATCCTTTACCAGATTGTACAGAGCTTAGCTAAAGTCCTTAGACTTTATAGAAAATGACTAATGCAACTTAATCTTAAAGGAAGTCTGATCTGCAGGCTCAAAGTCCATCAACCTATATACTAAGCAATGTGCCAACAAAAGGAGACATCCCTTTTCTAGGGCATTTCACAGTCTACCCTCTGTGAGGCCTTCTTCAGCTGGGAACTCAGCTAGGGCCTCAGCAGGCTGCCTCCTTGCAGAGCGTGAAAGCGTCGCGATAAGCGCCTCAAACATTTTTCGAGCGCTTATTAATTGTTTGTCGAGTGGCAAGCGGCAAGAGGCAAGTGGCAAGTGGCAAGTGGTGGCTGCCTGAACACGACAGCGATGGCAACAGCAACGGCAACGGCAACGGCAACGGCAACAATGACGCCGTCGAGGTGTTTGCCAGAGGATTAAGCAGGCATAAAGCAAACGCGCAGCAAGGCAGCGATGTGGCAAGTGGCAAGCAAGCAGCAAGCAGCAAGTGGCAAGTTCAATGCTGCCACCTGCTGTGGGCATCCCTTTAAAAATGCGATTAGACGACTATAAATGAAATATGCCCATACTTGCCGAGTCCCTGAATATATATTGCCACATGACGCCCTCCTGCAAAGTGTTGCAATAAAATCAATCGAGCTAATAACGGAAATTGCGCCAGCCAGCGGAAGGGGCGGGCACAAGGGGCAGCGGGCAGCGGCCAGTGCGGGCCAAGAAATCAAAGACGCAAAACGGGCACAGCCCACAGGCAAAACAATTTCCCAAAAAACCAGGAAAAAAAGGACGAGAAAAGTGTATAGTTGAGGCCATACACAGGACTACACAGCGGGTCGTCGTCCTCAGCACGTGGCCAGCTACTCCTGCCACCCCTGCCCCTCCCCCAGCCGTTTCGCTTTCACTTTGGTCGTGAAGAGCGTTCATAAAAAGAAAATATGAAATGCCATTTACCATTTACCATTTGCACGAGGCATAAATTGAATTAGATGGCAACAAGGATGCGGCGTTGCTGCGTTGCAAGTGCAACAACACAGCCACCAGGACCAAGGATCAGGGCGCTCGCCAGGGGTTGGCAGCGTGTCTGCAAATCACGTCTAATAATAGCGCCCGCTTTCTGAATGGGCGGGGGGCGTGGCAAACTGCAGAATTTTTTGGTGAAAAGGTCGCCCCTGCTGTCCGCCGTCCGCCGTCCGCCGCCTCCCGAGTTAATTTGCAACATAATCTTTTAATCTGGTTTTTGTGTCAACTGCAGCCCAGCAGCAAGCAACCACCGCGCACCACCCGTACAGATGGAACCACCCTAAGCAACGGTGGTTGGCATTTCTGATAGAACAGAACCAGAGCGCCGTGTGCCGCTTCCAAGGTTTCCACAGCCCAGAGATGACATATGATCCTAATGATGCCCCGAGCTCCCATCACGAGTCCGTTTTCAAGTTTTATGTGTGGTCAGCAGCAACAAATAACAAACAACAAACAACAACAGCAGCCGGAAATGAGTGCAATGCATTAGCCAAAATGATTCACAAAGTATTCAGCAACCTTTCACAGTGAATCGCAAAAGTCTCTCAACAAACTTGTTACACATTTACAATGTTTGAAATTCAAAAACTGCTTAGATAAGCGTTTGGAATAGTCAAAACTGTTGTTTGATAAGGGTTCTGTTGTTAACACCATAACTAATGGCCTCAAAGAGGCTGTCAAATATAGAGCTCTGTATTTCAGAGACTATAATAGCTATAGTCAGCAAATTTGGTATGTGGACTCTCAAATGTAAAACCAGACACAATTTATTTCCACAATGATAATAGCACACAAAATCAATTTGCAATTTAGATTTTCATAGTTGGGATACTTTAATCTATGCTATACTATATATTTACTATATGAGCTAGTCAATAAAGTTGCAGAAACTTGAGACTCAGCCTGAAGGAGAGTTTAGCAGCAGAGCACTCTCCTCAGTGGAACCTAGAGTTGTATTCGATTGAGTAAGCTTCTATTTCGATGCGAAAAGTGAGTATTAGTGTTATTTCCTGTGACTACCCACTTGCAACAATGCAACGTTAAAGCAATTTCCGCATTGAATTGCGACAGAAACAAAAATACATCGAAGTGATGAAAGAAAAGCGAGGAAAAGTCAAATCACAAAAGGGAAATTCGAGTCTCTCTGGTCGCAGGAAAATTGTAAGCCAGTTGACTGCAAAACTTGATGCCGAGAACTTGATTTGCTTTGATTTACTTTACTTTAATCTGAAAATCATTTTTTCTTCTCTTCTTTATTCTTTTTGGGAGCCGCTTATCGAGCTGAAACGAATGTGGATAAAAGGGCGAGAAAAAAACACAGTTCATTGTGTGTGTGCCACACATAAGCAAAGTGTGTGTGTGTGTGTGTGTGTGTGTGTGTGTGTGTGTGTGTGTGATGTGTGTGTGTGTGTGTAATCGAAAATTCATCAAAATCCAATCAATCTTTCATTTAAACATTTTCATTTCGGCTCGTTGCGTTGCGCGGCATTCGCATTGAATGAGAATCTACGTGGTATATGCGAGTACCGGAGAACCGCAGAAAGAGATAGAGGAACAGGGGCAGACAGGCGGGCAGACAGAGACAGAGAGACAGAGAAGAGAGCGAGCGCCGGAGAGCGGTAGGCAAAATGGCAAAACAAAACAAAAAGGAAAAGAAAAAGCCGAAAAAAAAATACGCAGTAAAGCGCAAATATTTGCGCGTATAAATGGGGATGATGATGAGGGCCTAAGGATGAGCTGCAAACCAAAAACAGGACAAAGGACGCGCGACGAGCGACGAGCGACGAGCAGAGCTGTTGATGAAGACCAAGCGGGACGCAAGGGCGGGCCACGTGGCATATAAAAATAGGGCGCAACAACAACTAAGCTGTCAATAGGAAAATAAAAATATGTGCAAAATATGCTTGGGGTAAAACAGGAAAACAAATAAAAAAATTATTTGGCCGCATATAGCCAAACACAAAAATGCATAAAAACAATGTGCTTCAAGATTTAGGTTGGTTTTCCAATGCATTTCAAATGCCGCTGCAACATTGGCCTATTGAGTGGGGTAGGGAGAGGCAAAGGGGGCAGCGGGGCAGCGGGGCAAAATGGCGCAATCAACAAAATTAGTTGGCCCCAAAAGAAAAGTTTCAATAACCAAGTGAAAACAAAGCGGCGTTCAGCAATTGAAAGTGAAATTTGAAATTAATTCCTTTGGCGAGGCCTTCAGTTGCCATTCCCTTGAGTTGTCCTTTCCCCCGCCCCAGCCACAGCCACCCCCGCCCCAGCCACAGCCACCCCCCTTTCTCCTAAATCAACTAAAATGTGAGCCTGTATAAACAAATGTTAGGTAGAGTTGGGAAAGTTAGATGGTAGCACTGCCATGAATCATATGGCCGATAGAATTTCATGGCACATCCCCAAACAATTTTTCGAAATGCCAAAGCAAACACTGGGAAAACAGAGCGGAGAGCGAAAAAGGAGGGGTGGATGGGGGGGGGGGGGGGATAGGGCTATGTTTACCGTTATTTAAAGCTTAATCCCCAATGAAGAAAGGCATGAATTTATAATTAAAAGTAAATTAAAAGTAAATAAAACAGCGCCAAAAGATGCGCAGCAAGGGACAACGCCTCGTCCCAAAGTATCCGCAAGATACTCCACTCCGTCTCCGCCGCCCATCAAAATGGACAAGAGCAAACTTTTCAAATTGCTCTTGTTGTTACTGTTGTTGCTGTCTTGTAGTATATTATAATGAGCTGGCGAATCAAAATGGCATTACAAGAGGTGATGAGCACTTCCAGAAACAGGCGACAAAAGTGCCGAAAGCGTTTCTATCAACTTTACGGATAAACTTTAATGGGTAACAACAACTACTTTGGGAGTTCGTTTCAACTGAAGATTTGCATCAATTTCTATAGGTACTATAATCATATTCACGCCTAATCAATCCGTTATAGAGCAAACTTTAAGATGAAACACAAGAAATATTCAAATGCTGTCAATCTTTAATCTTACAAGTTTATCCCCTCTCTATTGCTCTGTCTCTCCTCTTCTCTCTCTCTGTGTCTGTCGCTGCCAAAGCAAAGTAAGAACACTAAAAATTTGAATATCTAACAAGGATAAGGAGCAAAACATTAGCAAAAGCATCATTGGAGAAAAATGGCGCCCAACGTAAGTAGGTTAATGTGCGAGGCGTCCAACGATGGTAACAATGTCGATAAAAATAGAATTACAGCCATACATATATATTGGAAAGATAGATGTGTAAGTGTGTGTGTGTGTGTGTGTATGTGAGTTGGTGTGTGTGCTGTTTCAATCTGTGTGAGCTTGGGAGACGAAAACAAATGGCGACCAGGCAAATACCAAAAAATTTAAAATTCTAATTGCTGGCGGAGAGTGTGTCAGTAACTGTGCGAGTGTGGCTCCGTGTGTGTGTGTGTGTGTGTGTGAGTTGAGGGCGGCCTGTATAGCCCAGGTAGTCCGTTCTACCCCCGTCTAGACAAGTTCAGGACGCACCTCCCTCTTTCGGTCGCTTTACATCTCTCGCACTCGCACTCGCATGCTCTTCGCTTTTGTGCAAAATGAATAAAACATTAAATCGGATTATAGAATTTTGCATTTTTCGAAATTAACATGTTTACCCTGGCGAAGCTGAGTGGCAGGAGGCCAGACCAAGGAGCTAAAGGAGCAGAAGGAGCAGTCGCAGTCGCAGTAGCAGTTTTTGAATTTGAATTTGAATGTGATGTTGAATTTGAATTTGAAGCATTGCAGCAGACGACGATGGCGCCTTGTTACAAATTTTGGCAACGGGACGAAACGAAGATGAAGCCAAAATGCTATTGAACTGTTACACACACACACACAAGCACACACACAGACAAACAGAGGGAAAGACAGACAGACATGCTGAGCGGGAGAAAGAGACAGAGCGAAGCATTTCAGCTGCCACATGCAAATTGCAACGTCGCCAATGTGAAGAAAAGTCGTTGACTGTAGCAATTAAATCAGACAATGGTTAACGGTGTGAAAAGTGGGCCATAATACTTACGAGTGGGTGCAAGGGTTAAAGGCTTAAAGACTGTGTTGGCTCAGAGTGATTGAGGGCCACCAAACTTTGGCCAAACTTCTGGCAAATGCCAAAGAAAATCGAATCTAAGAATGCCAAGCAGCCGAAGCTGTTGAGTTCTTACTACGGCACACAGCAATGCCAAGTGTTAATCACAAATTAAACTATGGAATAACTCAAACATGAAGTTTGCTTAACTGTTAGTTAGGCTGCAGTTTTGAATACGGCTTATGAGAACGAGCACACTATTCATGCCGCGGCTGTCAGCCAAATCAGTCAGTCAATCAGTCAGCCAGTCAATCAGTTCACATGATAATGATAGCCCCGATACACCCTGTGAGCCTTGATGAGATGAAACGCACTGTCTGCCCTTACTCTGCCTCAGTCTGGTTGAGTGGCATCCGTTTGAAGTGCCTTATAGACGCATAATACGATTAGGGCTCGAGTTCGCTCGGTGAGCGATTTTGGCTTAGATTGTGAGTCTTTTGTTTTCACACCGTTATAGAGATGGAGATGGGATGGTGTATTGGGGGCGTGGTTGATCCGCAGCTGACAACTGAACGGCGCATTGTTGTGACGATGACGATGACGATGACGATGAGGCCGATAATGAGGGCGCTTTTTCAATGGCAACCGTTGCCAGCGCGCTCTGGAGCCTATAATTAAGCTAAAAACTCAAACAAAGACCCAAGACCCAAGACCCAAGCCCGAGCCCGAGCCCGAGCCCGTACCTTAGCCTGAATCTGAAACTCGAATTTTGTAAATTTCCAAATATCGAAAATGTAACTTAAGCCGGTCGCAGCTCTCTAATTGTAGGTTGTGTGCTACTTGCCTGTGCACGCGAGTGCCTCAGCTGTGTGGCAGTGTGGCAATGAAGAGGGGGTTGCGCCAGCAGTGGGGTCACCCAGGAAACTGTAATAAATAACTGCCGTTCCGATCGTCATTCACCGTGTTGCGATAAAACTGTGATATTTATGACAAAGTTCGAAAGAAGCCGCCGTTGACTGTGACTGTGACTGGCATTTGTAATTAGTCAGTCGAGAGGGAACTCAACTCCACCGCGAGGCGTCTCGCCTTGTGTGGCACGACGTGTCGTTGAGCATTGTGGAAGCTTGCCACCTGACAGGAAAAGCATCATTTGATTGCCACACAAGCTTGCCACATTGCCACATTGTGCAAACTATCAAATTGTGGCTGTCTCTGGCCCACAACATCAGCAAATGGCACACAAAATAATCAACGCGAATATTCTGTTTGAAAAGTGTCTAAATTCAATGAAATTAACAAATTTGCATTTATAAATAAATAAAAAAATTAATTACGATTTTTATTTCGATAAGCAACCCCAAAAAGTTTATATTCAAATTATTTATACAGATTCAATATATTTTTTTCTATGCAGCAAAATTGAGAAACGGGCGAAATGAGTCGATTGAGAAAACCTACTTCTTTCTTCAATTTAACTTTAACTTTTAAGCGATCTACAATTTTTGTACTTTTACTATTCTTAATAAAAATGTAATCATTCAATCTAACCTACGACAATCATAATAATTTGAAAATTGGATAAATATACAAATTAAGAAAATCTAAGAATCTGATTATGTTCTAAAGTTTTTTACTCCCTGTACCCATAAAATGGGTAAAAAGGGGGTATTACATCTGTGCAAATGTATGTAACAGACAGAAGGAGACATCTCCGACCCTATAAAGTATATATATTCTTGATCAGTATCAAAAGAGATTTCGATTTGGCCATGTCCGTCTGTCTGTCCGTCTGTCCGTCTGTCCGTATGAACGCGTCGATCTCAGCAACTAGAAGAGCTAGAGACACCAAATTTTAAATATAGGTTCCTGTATACCATACGCAGATCAAGTTTGTTTCATATTTCAGATATCTCCCCGTTCCCCCGCAAATCGATTAAAACCGTTTTACAGGAACAATTTTCAAGATATAGCTTTAAGATTTGGCATGTGCAATACTTTAGTCTCTCTTAATCTACTGTCCAAATTTCAAGTCGATCGGAAGTTATTCACGAAAGAAGATTCAGTGCTGCAGCAAGGGGAAGAAGAAGCACAGCCACCATTTAAAATACTTCGCTTGCGCTGTGGCTCGTGTGTGTGCGCCCTTGTGTATGTATGTGTGTGATGTGTAAGCTTACGAAGATACGATTGGAAATTTTTGACCTGGGTACAGGGAGTTTCGTAGTCGGGTATACTCGACTATAGCATTCTTACTTGTTTTGTATAATTATAGTGACTTATAAGCTTTAGCTTGTATCATTAAGAAATATTGAAGAAATAAATACAATAAAATGCTTTGAAAAAATAATACAAATTCAATTATAATTTTTAAAATGTCGAGTCTATGCTTAAGACTGGTTCAACCCTTAAAACTGATTCAAAACTGGTTTTAAATTGGCTTAAGATTCTTATATCTTATAGTGTTATATCTAAGAAAGTGTTTTAGATAAAAAAATATTATTTATTTATTTATTTATTTTTTTAAATTTAATTTTTTTATTTATTTTGTTTTTGTTAAAATTTTTAACTTCAACTGCTTGAAGTAATGTTCTATTTTCTGTAATATTTTCAAGACTTTTATGTGAAAACAGCTCAACGGGCGTGCCCCACCCTGGGTTTCGAACCACGACTTTGCTGTTTAGTTGCCTTAACGGCTGGGTCACTTAGAGAACAGTCCTCTGCCGAGGCGGTTTCTTAAAGAATAATGAAATGAAGTGGATGTTATGTCTTGGGCCTGCTGGTAGACCCACTGCCGGATTAAACAGATGATGTGACATTATCTATGGGCGCATATCGCCCCGTACTTATTTGTCATGATCGTATCAGGCATTTGAGTCTGTCCTGGCACCTAATTATGTCGTGCTACACAGGCATGCATATAAATGCGAAATCAAGTCGCGATTTATGCGGCACACGACCTTCCTCCCGCCCACACCCTTGACGCCCAGCAGCAGGCAAATCCGCAAGCAAAGGAAGAAAAAAAGAAGCATCAAAGGCAAACCCAAAGCTGTTGTGTGCACATGGAAAAAAGTCATTAAAATGTAATAAATTAGGACAGGAAAAGCAGCTAACGGAAAGATGGGAGATGGGAGATGGGAGACAGGAGACAGGAGATGGAAGAGAACTCCCCCCGGCCACTTGCCGCCTGTGAGTTGCACAATTCCCAAATTTTGTTTGCAACAGATGAAAAGTGTATTAAATTGATTTCACTTGATTCTGACTCTACTACAATATATTTATTATGTTACTCAACGCATGTGCGGGGTGGGGGAAGGGGGATATGTGGGGGTGAGTGTATGGCTGTGTGTGTGTGTGTGTTTGGCATATACATTTCGCATTTCACACTTCGCATATTGCAAAATATAAACAGACCCGTAATACATTTTGGTAATGAAAATCACGCGCTGCTTATTAAACCAAACGCTTCAGCGTCTCATCGAGGGGTTGTACGGGGGTGACGGGGCTGAAAGGGCGTACAGGGCTGCCAGGGCTGCCAGGGTTGCCAGAGGGGCGGCAGTACCGGGGGCAACACACGTGCTCTGTAGGTAATTTGAGTTCAAATTTTCGGCTATGAAAAGGAGACCCAAAATAAACAAGTAAGTTTGTTGAAATCGGAGGCTCCCAACTTGTCCATACTCTGTTCCCAGTGTAATAGCTTTGCCTAATTAAAGGGGCGGCAGGGGGCGTAATGCAAATTATGCTGGCAGCCTCTTCTAAAAAGCTCATCAGTAGCACTCATATTAAATTATTGCTGAGCAATATGCTCAGTTTTCGTTTTGAAAACAGAGTATATCAAACAGTTACAAAGGAATAGCAGGAACGAGAGACTTCAATAAGAGGTGTGTGGGGTTGGCGGAAGAAGAAGAGGAAGAGGCAGCAGAACAGCAACAACAACAACAACATTTGCAGCCCCACGCAAGAACACGTTGGAGAAGCGCCACAACACGAAATTTTACTTCCTGTTTTTGCATGTAAAGTGGGTGCAAGAGAGCGACAGAGGGGAAGAGTGGAGCGGGGGGGTGTCAAGAGCGATGGAGTATGAGTGTGTGCGTGTGTGTATGATTCAAGTTGTTTTGGGGCAAATATTACAAAACACAAACGCCTGTTTCCGTTTTACTAATTCGTATGCTGTTTGCATTTGCATTTTGTAGGCAGCGGCAATGTTGGCACAAGGGGTGTTGTGGGGGGAAGAGTGTGTAACTGGGGCGGGGAGGGGGCTGGGGATGGAAAGGAAAGTAGGCGGAACGTCGCTGTTTTGTGCGTGCGTGCGACACATATGAAAAATATCCTTGAGCCAGGAGACTCGAACCAACGCGAAATCGAAAATATAGCGCGCTATGCTAAAATGGGGTACCCTGACACGAGTACCCCTCCCCCCCACACACACACACACACACACACAAGCTGTGCATAGCAAAAATTGATGCCAAATGGGCGGATTGGGGGAAATGAAGAGAGAGAAGTTTGTGCGAAGCGGCGCCCAAAAGTGCAAAAGGAAATTCATGCATATGTGAGTGGGTGGCAGCGGGCCAGCGAAGCGGTTGTATAATATCAGTGGAGGGGGTGGTAGCTGGAGGTTAGACTGAGAGGAGTTGGGTGGCAGTTGGATGACTGTGCGCTTTTGGAGCTAGCGGAAAGCGTTGAAATGTGCTACAAATTGAATTTTATTGAAACGTGTTTGAAATTTTTCGTCAGACATTTCGCTCGAGCCCCATTCACTAAAAGTGTACAGGTGGGGGGCCTGGCAGCGGTATGGGCTGAAGGTGTGTGTGTGTGTGTATGTTGAAGATATCTTTTGTTTGCTTTGGCTATTGTAGAATGCAAACTGGCAGCGCCAAGTGTCGCCGTCCGGCAACATGCAACCAAAACCAAATTCCCAATGGCCAATTTAGAGCGAAAGAGAGGGAGCTAGGAGAGAAAGCATGAAAAGCTGTGCATGGCTTGAAAGTGTGTGTGTAGGTGTATGTGTGTGTGTGTGCCTCAGCGAGGCTTGTGCCCATTATGCAGCACCAAAGGGAAAACTAAACAAAGCTTTTAATGTGATGACTAGTTCGCCAAAACAGGGTTGTCAGCCCGCTCAAAAAAGAGTCGACTGTGTGACGTGTAAGGCTACAAATGCGAATTACAGTTATGATTGCCAAAATAAACTGAGTTGGCCCAAATACTATCAAAACGTGTCCTCATTTATCCTACTCGCTTCTCAAAACAGAGTGTGGAGTGTTTTGTAGGGAAACTAGGGCTGGCAGTGCAAGGAGGGTCCTCCTTGTATGTGAATTGTGAGTAGCTTACTTTTGGGACTGTATCTTTTTAGTGGAACTACTTAATTCCTTCCGTATTCCTTCTATTATCTCGACTAATGCAAATTCGGGTGGTACACCACTGTAGCCAAGGCTGAATCATCTGGACGCGCTAATCAAGCGGCTGCTCAGAGGTCACCAAACAACACCGGAGGGGATTCAGCACACAGGTAGCCGAAGGCGTAATGCTTTTTATGGCCTATGGCCTCGAGAACAGCCTCCGAGATGGCGTTTCATTAGGCAGAGTGCTGCCTGTTTGCCAGCCTGCAGGCTGGGCCAATGACAAATGCCCCGGAGAGAACGGAGAACGGAGAACGACAGGTAGCCGAAAAAGAATAATAATTCTCTTCTATCTGTTGTTGCCCTCTGGTGTTTTTATCTTCCGTTTTTCTTCTTCTTCTTTTTTTTTCATTAAAGTATCGACAAGTTTGAAATTAGTTGATTTGTATATGGCCAAGTCACGGGCGCAGTCAGGTAGAACGGGGGATGGGGCGGTGTACAGGTTGGGGGGCATGGAATGCTTGACTGGCTGCCTCTTTGCCTGCCTTGTCAATCGGTGACTAATGTTCAGCAATTTGGCTAAGCGACAGACACCGGAGACAACAACAAAGGGAACCGAAGAAATGGGAGGTGGTAGTTGGCAACTGGGTGCTGCTGGTAGCTAAAGCCGGGAAGGTGTAAGGGTGGCGGGAGGTGAATAAGAAGAATAAAAAGAAGATGTAGAGTCAACGACTAAAACGCAAGGACAAAATCGTTAAAATGTTAACAACAAACTGGCTGAAATAAATCAATGCGCTTTTTCGTTATTTATTCGCTTTCAACTTTTATTCCGTTTCGCATTGTATGTGCGTGTGTTTGCGACTCTCCCCAGGGGAGTACCGCTGAGCAGGGTGCTGGAATGGGCTGGCGGACTGGCAGGGGGGAGAGAGGCAGATGGTATGGAGCCAAATCCACATTCAATTTGTTTATTATCAAGAAATTGAGTGAGTGTCGCCGAATGAATCAAGCGACCCATCGGGAACGAAGGTGCTTGGGGAGAGAACACCGGTACGGCTTCGGGCTCAAATGGGCCAATAAGATCTTGCAAAGGTGACGACAACGGTGGAGAACGAGTATGAGACTGTGACTGTGACTGCGACTGCGAATGAGAATGACGGCGTTTTTGTCATTAGTTGCATTAACTTTCCCCATTGACAGTCAATTTTTTAGTGTTTGCGACCAGGCGACGTCGCTTTGTCGTTACTTTTGTTGTTGTTCTTGCTGTTGTTCTTCTTGTTGCCTGTTTACTGTATGCAAATTGTGTGCAGCTTGTCACTGTCAAAGCTGGCGGCGATGAAGCGACACTCAAAACACTACAGTCGCGCTTAGGGCATATCAAATTGTGCAAGTGTTTGGTAACAGACTCGTCACTAACTTAGTTGTGGCGCCCGAGCAGGGACAAAAGTTGCTGGAACTTTGTTATGGAACTTTAAATAGGGTTGTCAGTTAGCAAAAGGCTGCTGATTAAATGGAATAATATTGATAAAAGTTTTTAATTAGTTTTTGCTTTGAGATTATTATTATTTTGATTTGTAGTTTTCATACCATTACGTTTCCATCTAAATATTGTTCCTACTCTTTTATAACTTTGTTACTAGTATATGTGACAATTACTGGTGGCTTAGTGGCATTAGAACTTAATCCATTTATCCATTTGTTTCCTTTATTATGAGTATTCATAATATTATGCAACTATTTTCATATTAATCGCACAAACAACTCTGTCAAGGTGTTGTCAAGTCGTGAGTACTCGAAACTTGTCGAGCATATCCATCCATTAAAGTGTACTGCGAGTGTCGCTTATCGTTTCGATATTGTTTGCATCTATTGAACCTTCTCACGCAGTTAACTGCTGCTTATAGCCACTAAATGTGCAAATAAAGCGCTTAAATTGATTATGCATTGAAAACTTTTAGTCAACGTCTTTGAATGAAATTCATTTGACTGTAGACACCCACACTCATAGTACTCACACTCATACTCATACACACACTCACAGACACTCACAAGCACTCAGGGAGCGACTGTTGATAAGACATGCAATAAATTGTATTACTAATTTTTGTCGACTTTGCTTTCAGGCTGCATTCGTCGCTTGGCTGCTTAATGAAGTTGCTGTAATCAGCCAGAGAAGAGGGCCAAGCAAGGGATAGAGAGGGAGGTGTAGAGGGGTAGTAGCTGGGAAGGAAATTTGTATGTGATAAATCAAAAATGTGAGCGCTGCTTGAAACAAAAGCTGCGCCCAAAATATGTCAAGTGATTCATATTAAAGTCAGTGAAATAAATCATGCACTGTGAAAATGTATCTCACAGATACTCGGGGCCAGCTCAGGCCACAGTCGACAGTTCACAGCCCACAGCCAACAGCCCACATATAGTAGTCGTATTGGCCAGGTTAATTGTGTGCGTTAATGTTGCCTCCGTTTGTCATTGTCGGTTCGGTTGCAACCGCGTTGATATATTGATTTGCATGCGCCACTAAATCACAAATCTCTTGAGCCTGGCACCCAAATTTCCTGGGAATGCGACGCCTGACGACAATGCCATTTCTTGGAATTTTGATAGAGTTGCCCTTACCAGCAAGGGGGGGCACACAAATATGCGTTAAATAATGAGCCACAGCTACAGATACAGTATCTTTTAAGTGTGTTGTCGTTAAGGCTGATTACTGTGTATCTTGTGAGAGTAAAATTCCAGCGAAAAGACATCAAGCGTGCAAATATTGAGAATCACAAGCCGTTGGCAAATTAACACTCAAAAAAAGGTGTTTAGGCAAATAAAATTTGATCGAATTTGTTAAATAAATAATTAGTGCACAAGTTTGCACTAAATAGCCAAATTGTTGGACTGAATCTGCTTAAATTATTTGCGTGTTATTTCCGGAAACTATTTGAGGGAACAAACAAAAAAAAGGAAAACATTTGTGCAAACTTCTCGACCTGTGAAAACTTGTTGATTGAATTTGCGAAAAAACAACTTTCGATAACTTTCGATACTTTTTTAGCTTGAAATATCTGTTACGTCAGACATTGGGAGTTGGGTTTGGGAGGCTGAGTTTATCGCAGTTCGATTGCTTTTTATCTAAAAGAAAGCCTTCAAATGTTGCCTATGAAACTTATTCAATAATTTTTCGCATTGCATTCATATGCTTATCAACTTCTGCTTAACTCATATTCATGGTACTTAGCTGCATATTCACTCGCTTCTACAATTATTCTCGAGGCATATTTTCGTTTGGGGGCTATGGTATCATATAGATATATGTATATGGAAGAAACTTTCGTTTGAACTTTCGCGCACTTCTGATGCCATTTGCAGATGCTTCGCTATGGAGAAAATTACCCAAAATGTTACCCAAGGCGCCACAGGACTTTCACACACACACACACACACACACACGCACACACACACATACAGGCACAACTCTCGCAAAAATGTTGGCTATAGTTTTTGGGTAGTTTTCGCCGAGTTTTGCGAGTTTCAAAATGTAAACTGAGACCGCAAAATGCGTCTTGTAAGCGTATTTAACTTTATTATTTATGCAAAATTCACAGTGTGTGTTTAAGTCTGTGTGTGAGTGTGTGTGTGTGAGCGTGTGTGTGCGTTTAGTGTGCTTATTAATTTATAATACACTGCGGCCTTGGCGCAGCTTTTGCTAGGGCAAAACTTTGCATATTCAATAAAATGTTTTCGAGCAAAACTTTGCCATTTAGTTGACAAGCTACAGTTGCTTAAATATTTTACCACACACACACACACGCACATGTGTGTGTAGCTATGTGTATGTTGCAATAGCAAATCATTTACATGAAATGCTGCTTAAACATTTATATCCATACCGAGAGCTTATTCGGATTCGGATTCCCATTCCCAATCCCATACCCATTCCCATTCCCATTCCCACTGCGATTCTCTTGGCCAGGCTCAATCCTTGTTGCTCCTCATCTGTGGCACACTTAAGATAATTCTAATTAATGTTTCGTTTGCCAAAACTGAAGCCTGGCAAAAGTGTTTTAATGCCAGTGATCCTGCCCCTACTCCATACACCACTCCCCCATTTCCCCGCGCTGCCCCTTTTGGCAGTGGTTGTGCTTTTTGTGTCTGGTTTCTGGTGTCGCATATCCGCATAATTTATTGAACATGCCACAAGCTGCGTCACTTGAAACTATCCGCTGCCAGCTTGCGACTTCAATTTATCTCTACCCCAGACGTCTCCCCTTCTCCCCGCATCTCCATCCCCTCTTTACGCTCTTTAGAAAGTGTTTGTTGCTTAAATCTTCAACGCTGACCGCTTGCACTTTATGTTGCATAAGTTTTGCCACAGATTTTCCAATAGTCTACTTAAGTGTCTTATACGCTTGCAGAGGGTATAACAATTTTGTCTTGAAGTCTGTAAGGTATTGAAAGAGAAGCGTTACCGTTTCCATAAAAGTACAATCTGTGATTTACTCAAGGCATAAATTGTTCCTAATCAATGGTTGAATTGTCCTGTGATTCGTTAATCTAAGCCCGATTTTGTGCTTAATTTTGCACAAGTTGTGCCTAAGTATGCGTGAGTTATACCTGAAGTTATGGCTGAAATTCTCTCCGTGTTTGAACATATTATTTCTTTCTTTCCTGATGAAACTTGATGCAACTTCTTCCTGCTACAGTTATGTTAAAACAAATGTCTTGAATTTACAGATAGTTCGAGTTTTAGTATAACTTTCTTATATATGTTGGCCACATTCATTCAATATTTGATTACTATAGCTTATAGTTCCACTTTTTAGATGAACAATGTTCTGTCTGTTGTGTTTAGATATCAGGTTAGTGAGGATATTACTTCCTTGGAGTCTCGAGTCTCTTGTTTAATAATTTGTTAATATCTGAAGCAGAGTTGAACTTCACACAGATTTGAAGCAAAAGCCTTGCTGCCACATTTTGTGGCAACACTAGCGAGCTAGCTAATGGGGCGACGAAAGCCACTCAATAATCTGCTGAATTGTATGAAAGGCCCCTCCATCCCGCTCTCTCTGTTCAAAGCTCAATCAGAGGCCTGGGACAAGGCTCAAGGCTCAAGGCTCTTGGCCAGGCATTGAACCAGTTTATCGAAATCTAATGAGGCGGCTATAGAACAAACAGGACACACAGACACATGCACACATACACACACACACACACACACAAAGTCATTCGGTTGGGTCAACAAAATGGCTGACAGACAATGGGCCATTGACTGTGGGCTATGGGGTGGTGGGGCTGTTTTCCGGTGGGGGAGTGTGTTGTGGGGTTAGGGGTTGGATGTTATGTTATTAAAGCCATAAATTCAAGTAAAAACAAATGAACGAAGCGTTGCCCAAATGTTGTGAAATATTTGAGGGCAACACCAGAGCTGCAGATGCCAAGATGAAAGTGGAGACAAAGCTGGAGACAAAGATGGAGTTGGTGACGGAGACGGAGACGGAGACAGAGATGGAGATTGGAGCTGGAACTGAAGACGATGCTGTGTAATAGGATGCTGGGAATCTCGGAGCAGGCAATATGAGCATAATGGCATAAAGCGTTGATAACAAATTTGCGCATTTCAACATGAATGAATTCTCTAGTGGGATACAACACACACAGACAGACAGACAGAGAGACAGACAGAGAGAAAGAGAGGGTTTGGGCCTTGCAGGGTTTCCGGTTCTGATGCTGAGTGTTCTCCCAGTAGGTGATGTCCTTTGCCTGGCTTGCCTTAAGTGCCCCAGCGTCCAAATGGCAAACATACGGAGGCTACGTGTGTGTGTTGTGTGTGTGTGTGTGCGTGTGTGTCTGTGTAGCATACAGTGCTTTGCCTGCTTTCGTTTTTGGGGCCAAATGTAACTCTTGTGCCCAGGCTCGAGCATGTCAACATACCGGCACCGCGGCCCCCTCTCGTCCGTTGCAGCTACGTCTCCTAGGTCCCAGCTGCGCCTTGAGACACAGCTGCCGCAGGACACTGGCGTGGCATACACAGGACAACTGATTTTCCGGCATGAGGCACTGTGATTTGTCGGCCAACAAGACGAGACGTTCGAAATTGCTCCCAAAACATCACTGACCAGCAGCAAAACCAGAGACAGAGACAGGGTGAGAGAGGGAGGAAGAGAACGCGGATGGTTGGGGGGTTTGGGGATAGGCATAAAGCTGGCCTGATGAAAAGTAGACAAAAGAAATCAGTGACAACAAGGATACAACGCGAGAATGCTGGGCGCCCTTTGGGCGCATTGGGCCTAGTCCTGCACGTCCTATCGTGTCCTATACTGTGTCCTGCTCTTGTTGACGTTTCATTTATCGTAATCAAGTGCGCAATCAATGCGAAAAGTTGAGAATTGCACTTCCACATCAGCTCCAGTTGAACATCTTCCTCTTGGCTCAACCATTACGGGTTTGTCTTCTAATTTACTTTGATTTCTGGCCCAGTCAGTGATCCAATGAGGCAAGTGCATCTAAAGTACAGCTCCAAATTGGCCTATGAAATGGCATTGCATTCAATTGCAATTGAATTCAAGTGAACCGCATTTGGTCTTCCGGTTCACTGCCCTACCCAGCTGCTAAATTAGTAACCAAGGATTGAATAAGGCATGGCTGACTGCAGATTCCGAAGGCACTTGACCACTGCATTTGAACATAATCATGAATGTTCCATGTCAAATAATGTTTGAAACATTAAATGCGCATTATATTGAATCAAACTCAGTACTAAGCACTGAGTGCACTTAAACAACAGCGCCGCCTGTAAAAACGTTCGCGAATGCAGCAGAAAGAGTAACTGCAAAACCTTTTACTCGCGTGAGAGCGTCAGCGTGGAAGAGAGAAGCGTCTTAGCAGATGTGAAGTGAAATTGAGCGAACAAGTATGAATATGTATGGCGAAGAATATGAGAGCTGCGAAAGAATCGATGCCACAGTCGTAAGCATCGATAGTTTTGTATTTGTTTTCTCAAGATCGCAACAGCTGAGCATTGTCTTTATTCTAAAATCTAAAAGGAAACAAACATAGAAACCTGTATATTTAATTTAAGAATCATATTATTCCAAGAAATCATTGCTTTCTTGGTTGGTATTGAACTGAATCAAAATGGTATTATAACTAAAATAATACTGAAAAGATTGCAGCGGAAGAAAATTATATGGAAATAATTAACTCTTTCAGCTCTTAGATATACCACAAACTGCGACACTTGAAATAGTAGACTATGTTTTAAATAATCCTGCAGAAGCTCATTCTGTTGATCGAAATGACATTGCTGGGACCCAGTTAGTCCTGCTGTTCAGTTTTTCTTTGGCTTGCATGTCATTACTGGCTGGCCAAAAGTGTTTTTAGCATGCAACAACAAAATAGAAGGCATTGGGCCATAAATAGTGTTATGTAATGGGAAGACTCGGCAACTCTGGTCTCTGCTGCCAGCGGCATTTGGCAGCACATTCCATTTGGCCTGCCTGATAATGAGTGGAGAATGACGACAACTCCTTGGATTATGCCAACTTTGCATTTGGGGCAGCAGGAGGCAGCAGGCAGGACGAGCAGCGGGAACTTGACGGGGCTTGGTAGATTGTGTGCTCTGCACATTTTTAAATTAGCAATGACTGACTGACTGCCTGACTGACTGACTGACGAACCGAATGACAAACTGATATGGCAAACTGTCGGCTAACTTTTCGGGCAGCCCATGCAAAAAATGTTTCGCTAACCAAAAATCGTGCCCAAAACTTTGTGGCCGACGCTTGACTGCTGCAACGTTTGGACCACGCTATGACGACTGTGTGGGTGGCAGGGGGTAGAGGGTGAGGGTGAGGGAGGGGGGCTTGGGGATGAGCGGAGGGGCATGTCGTTTCAACAACTTGTTTTTGGGGTTTTTTATTTTGGGCTGCCTGAACAATAGAAAACCGACGACGTTGCGCGATATTGTCAACCGGGGGTGGTGAGTGTAGGTGGTTGATGGGTTGGTGGGTTGACAGGTTGGTGGGTTGATGGGTTGATGGGTCGATGGGTTGGTGGGTTGCCGGGTTGCTTCATAAGTGGATGAAGCGAGCGGTGCGCGCGGTGTGCAGGCTAAAATGCAATTTTTGTAAAGCGCAACAAAAATTTCAACGAAACGACAACGAAAATTGGATGAGCACTGTGGCGGCATTTCCCAGCCCCCAGACCCTCCAAACACCAGCTCGCAGATCGCCACTCCCGCCACCCCACCATCCGCAGCTGCCACAAGCCCCGAATCAGAATCACAGAGAAGAGAGGCACATGCCTCATGGCAATGGTGTCCTGGCAACTAGCAACTTGCAACTGGCAGCGCTGCCAGACCGGCGAAGCATACAAAATAACCGCAAGCCCAAGCTGCACATTATCTATGAATGTGGTTTTTGTTGTCTGTCTGTGTGTGTGTGTGTGTGGTGGGCGTTACGCTGCCACTGCCTCAATTCCTTCTTTTTTTGCAACGCCAGTTGCCAGTTGGCGCAGCAAAAAACTAGAGAGAGAGAGAGAGTGGGAGTGAGAGGGAAAGCCAAAGCGGAAATTGTTGAACAGAACTTAAATCTCAACGAAATTGTTTTTGGCGACAGTTTGTGTATGCCAGGCAGGCAGTGTAATCCCCTTACCGTCTCGCCCCTTTATCGTTCCCCCCACAACCAACCCCTCAGCCCTTACAGCTTTATTGGGTGGCTTGGACCTTGTTAGGCATCATGGCAGCAGCTGGCTGCATGTGCAAGTTACAAGCTGCATGTGTGTTCTTTCCCCCCGTGGCATCCCTTTAGCCCCTAGCTGCCCCCAAGCACCATCTTCCCCAGCGCACCATTCACACAGTAGGACTGGGCCAGCAAGTTACAGCCAAAGCCGCTACATTTCCGCAAGTTATGAGCTAAACAAAGCCGCAAAAGGTGTTGCCAGTGCTCTACAGCATTGCCAGATGTGCAAAAAGCCAAATCACAGCGTTGCCAGCATGCAGCAGGCATGTCAAAGTATCGATAACACCATCGATAGCATAAAACTAAAAAAAACTATCGATTGTTTTGACATCATTAGTGAATAAATTGAAGAGTTTTCTAAGGATGTTTTAGCTAGAAACTCCCAATGAGTATCCAGTGTCCTTTTATCTTAGCTATCAAAACTATAAAACATAACTGTATCGATATTTTGACACCTTTCATTTAAGTACTACTTATTATTTAAGGACTATCGTTAAGGACAATCGACAGTGTTAATAGCAATAGTCATAATCCCTGAAATAATATGTTTCAACATAATTTCATACTATGTTTAATATCAATTATAATATCATCATATAATAATAAAACTATAAATATATTGTAAAATCAATTTCGAACTAAGAAGTTCAGATACAAAAAAAATTGAAAATATATAGAAATAATCAATCTTCGTGATCAAAGCTTAGTATATCTTCATTACTTTGCTTCGATTGGTGACTTCTTTTCTAGGTTACAGTCGCGAAAGACCTTAACCCAATCAAGCCTTACCTACGTCACAGCTTAACCCATAGAAGCCTCTTGTCAAAATAGCGCACTGCAGCAGGTTCTTCTAACCGGTTGTTGTAGGCTTTTCAAGGCTCGAAGAAGGGACGTTTTTGTGGCAAGTAAGGCCAGTAAGGGGCAGGGACAGGGCGTATGGCAGGCGAGTGGTAAGAGTGGTGCAGTGCGGCAGCTTTGCAGAGATTTGTTGGCTTGGAAATTGCCCAACAAATTTCTCTTGGCGGGCCACAAACAACAACCACACACACACAGAGACAAAAGGATATGGAAGCCAGCCATATGAGCACGTATCTATGCATATATCTCTCTGTGTGTGCGAGTGTGTATGTGTAAGTGTGTGTGTGTGTGTGTGTGTGTGTAGATTACTTACTTTTCGAGCGTTAGTCGTTAGTGCCGTTATTTCATAGTTGCCGTCACGCCCCCGTCGCAGTTCCCTTCCATATATCTGGCCCTTACCCCGCAGAACAGGCCAGCCCCGCTGGCCCTGTTTACCGCCAGCTCCGTACCCTGCCCGCCCGTACACGTCTGGGGCTACTTAGGCGACCGCCGCATAAAAGCGCAAAGAGCGCAAAAGCCGTTCATTGATAATGTAAACTCAGCACAAAAATATCTCCGTAGGTATGTAGTTAGGCAGTGGCGCGAAAGGGGGGTCGGGCAGGCGAGGGAGGGCGTCGCGGGTGTGCACCATACATTTATGAAGCCAGTCTAAACTTTTGCATAGTGTGTGTGTGTGTGTGTGTGTGGCGCTCTGTGGTTCGAGCTTCAAGTCATGACCAAAAAGTTATGTGGTTGTATTTAAAGTTGCGCTAAGCTCGGTCCGGATACGGCTTTGGGCTCCGGACTCCAGGCTCCGGCTGTATCAACGCAGCCACTTCTCCACCCCAACCCATTCCCCTTCCCCTTCCCATTCCCACGCTGTCCCTTTGGCTGCGTAATACTTTTTCAGTTAACTCGCGCGTTGATTTCAAGTTGACTTTTGGGCAATGAAACTTTTTTTGGATACCATAGAAAATGCATGTGTGTGTATGTGTGACTGTGACTGTGTGTATGTGTGTGTGTGTGTGTGTATATCAGATATGTGGTTTGTACTTAAATTGGACAGCGCTGACCACGCATTGCAGTCGTTAGCAGCTAAAGTTGAGTTACGGATCTGATTCGAATACTCGCACATACCTGCAAATAGATGGAAAAAAGAGAAAATTAGTCAACGAATACGTTTCAAGCTCAAGTTTAAAGACTAAATGGACAATTTAAGAACATATGCTCATAGAACTTAAAGTTAACTGGAATTATAACAAAGATAAAGTAGATATTTCCAAGTAACGATAATTAATACTTGGTACCACTACAATCCCTTAACAACACTTAAACAATTTTCAAGCGAAACATTTATTAGTATACTATTTCTAAAGTTCACTTGCTAATAACATTTTTAAAATAACTTATCCCTTACTTTGAAACAAAATATTTGAAGTTGATGATTAACATTAGTTTTCCACTCTCTAGCACAATAGCTGAAATTATTTGTATGATAAAGGATCCTAGACAAGGTTCCCTCACACGGCATTACTTGGGACCAGATGGTTTATATGAGGAGGGTGACCTGCCGTTTCAACCTAACCTAACCTAACCTAAAAGTTTTCCTGAATATCCCGATTTGATTTATTTCCTAATAGTAAAGCATTTTCTACATTTCCAATCAAAGTTGAATTGTTTTTTCCGACACATTTATCTTATTTTGTTTAAAAGCTGAAATATCACACTTTAAAACTGCATTTTAGGATTCAACTCTAATATAAAGATGTATCTTAATGTAGCACGATCCCTTGGTATTATTATACAAAAAAAGCTCAACGACGAATGAAAAGATCAATCGCACGATCTGAGTGTTCCTAGATGAGGCTGTTTTGTTATCCTTTATACATTTGTATATCAATTTATATAAAAAGTAATGCCATGATGCTTTAGTGTTAGGCCATCTAAGAAATAACTGCTTGCTCGTTACCGTTATGGGGCACATTAGTAATGCTGCCTCCTTTTGGGGCAAGTAAGGGGCGTGTTAATTTCCTAAGTGCCAGTGGGCCAGCTTACTTTTCCGACTGTCTGACTCATGTCTCTCTGGCTTGCTTGCTGCCCAAATATTCAACTCATTTAACACATTGTCCAGATCCGGAGCGACATAACGTCAATGTGAAATTAACAAAACAACAACAGCTACAATGTAAACAACCAAAAAAAAACTATAAAAAAAGGACGAGGAGGAGTACAAAAACATAACAAGCACGGCTCCTCCTACGGATTTTTGGCTGCGGGTTGCGGGTTGTGGACTTTGTGCCCGGTTCCTGGTTCCTCGTTCTAGGGAGTTCCTTTTCGTAGTCTCGTGGCACAGCCCTCGCTTGAAGTATTTTTGCATAAATTAAGCATCGAGCTGGAGGTCTGACACATAACGGTATTGCTAATTACGCCATAATGTCCGAATTTACAGGCACTCTGAGCGCTAACGAACGCAAAGGAACCGGAAACTAGAAGGGAAGAGAGCGAGAAGGACAGTGGCTGGAAGAAGGAAGAAGGGGTGCGTGGGGCACTAAAAACGACAGCTAAATATCGCCGTACTTGGCGTTAGCCTGAAAAGGCAACAAATTAGCATAATAACCTTTAATATTACAAACGAAAAATTAAATAACAACAAGAAATAACCAAGAAAAAATGCTAAACAGGCAATGGGCTTGGGATCTGGATCCAGTTAGGGTTTGGTCGGGGTAGAGGCAGAGGCAGGGGCAGGGGCAGTGGGAGTGTGAATGGGAGGGGGTGAGGAACGACTATCAAAAGGCGCAAAACAAATTTTGGAAAGCGAAACTACAAGCCATTAACGCACATTAGCAGAACTTATAAATTTATTGCCTGTACGATGATGTCGATTTCCATTTCCATTTCCATGTCGACGCGGTAATGTGACGTGTAGTACGTCTGAGGGTACGATATGGTGTTTCCTTTTTTAAGGGATCGCCAATAGGGTTGCTCAACGAACAATAGCGCGCCTATGCGATACGGCCAGGGGGTGGTTCAGTATCAAAGTGAGCGTGAATGGAATTGCAGTCAGACAGGGCAGGAGCAATAGTTATGTGTCGAGGGATCGCCAAAGGATGAAAATAGTAAGGCCTTGGGGTTGCGACAGTGCGGTACAATGAGCTAAATCTCATAGGCAATGCTTAAGGATATACTATTATACATATACATATACATATACATATACATATACATATACATATACATATACATATACATATACATATACATATACATATACATATACATATACATATACATATACATATACATATACATATACATATACATATACATATACATATACATATACATATACATATACATATACATATACATATACATATACATATACATATACATATACATATACATATACATATACATATACATATACATATACATATACATATACATATACATATACATATACATATACATATACATATACATATACATATACATATACATATACATATACATATACATATACATATACATATACATATACATATACATATACATATACATATACATATACATATACATATACATATACATATACATATACATATACATATACATATACATATACATATACATATACATATACATATACATATACATATACATATACATATACATATACATATACATATACATATACATATACATATACATATACATATACATATACATATACATATACATATACATATACATATACATATACATATACATATACATATACATATACATATACATATACATATATACATATACATATACATATACATATACATATACATATACATATACATATACATATACATATACATATACATATACATATACATATACATATACATATACATATACATATTTGGAGTCTGGGCTCTGCTTGAAGGTCAAAAACCAAGCAAAGGGTGAAATTTAAGCTACGTTGATATCAACTACTCAAGTTGGAGTGTATAGAGGGCAGCTGGAGGAACCTGTATGGAATCGGTAGGAGTGAGAGCCACGCTTGAGAGAAGTGCAGAACAGTTGAAGAACAATGAAGAGATCTAGGTATAAGGGTGTATAGAACATTCTATCGTTAAAACACATCCTAGATAAACCAGATCTTAAACATTGTTATAGAGTCTGTAAGCATTGAATGTGTATAGATTGCTAAAATGCATAATTTAAACTATTCTCCTTTGGATGCAATATGGCATCTAGTTTCATTTAATTTTTGATAAATAAATAATGTAATAATAAGTAATAAAATAATATAAAATTGTAGCTTAAGTTAAGTACAGTAGCCGGGAGGTAAAATGATTCGCAGTTTAAATGTCAGTGGCAGACAAAATACTTTTGTAGCACTGTGAGAGGCGGCACTCTTTGGTATCCTTGGCTGCCTTTCGAGGCTGCGCAAGGACTGTGCTAATTTGTTTTCCAATTTGGCTGCTTGTACTGCAATATGTATGTGTGTGTTTTTGTGTGTGTGTATGCATGTGTGGGTAGCTGATTCGAATGCTCCACAAGGCAGGTAGCCAGGCAGGCTCGTTATCCTTGCCTTACGGCTCAGCCAGCTGCAGTACAACAACAACAAGAACAGTAAGACCAAACAAAACATGGCAACAACAACAACGACGAAATATACCACTTAGTTAAATGCACACGTGCGAAATCTCTCGAGCTAAATGCAGACAAATTCTCACACCCCTTTGCCCCTGCCCCTGCCCCTGCCCCTGCCCCTGGCCCTTTGTCCCTGTGCCCGTACCCTACACAGCTCCCCCTTAGCCCTCATGTCCTGTGCGCTTCATATGCCGCAAGAAAATGCAATACAAAATGAATATTTAATTCGACTGGATGCAGAAGGGGGCCAAGGGCAGAGGGTGGGCTGATAGCTAACAGGGGGCAGAGGGCAGGGGTGAGTGGATCGCAGGATCGGGCTGGAAGGGTGGCGGGTGGGGAGGGCTATTGTCGAGTCACGACGCGTGCAAAAATCAACGCTATGCCATAAGAAGAAAATTGCATTTCACTGTTATCGGCAGAGACGTCGACGCCAACTGCAAGCAATGTCAGGTGATTGTGCGTGTGTGTTTGTGTGTGTGTGTGCTCTACCCTGCAGTTAAGCTTAGAAAGAATTTAGGATGGATTACGTAATAGATAAAAACAGAACCTGAATACAAATAAAATCCAGATATTTAGGATTTGTGCATTTTGAGAAGTAAACGGAACCATTCGAAACTTAACTGTTTTTTGAGAGATTTGAGATGTGTCCTGGACATCCTTTGCGTTCTATCGACCTATTTATAGGACAATTATTAAATGTAAGGACCTTAACCTAAGCAACAAACTATCACACTCTCTTAAAAGCACACATAACAATTAGATTCAAAATATGACACGAAAATGTGAAATTACCTTCGAGCTTAGCGCAAAAAATTGGACGAAAGTTTTTATTTTTGTTGGTGGCGGCAAAGGAGTTGCATTTAAAACACTGCGAAGCTTAAAAGCACTGACTGAGCTAATTTGTACACACAAAGTAACCATACAACAAGTTTGTAGGGCGGGTACAGAGTATCTTTCAGTCGGGCACTGAAGGACTTATTCGCTTGTGACCCCATTCGCTTGTCAGCTTGCTGGGCTTGTTTCCTTGTTTATTTATTTGCCGCATAGCGGTACAACTATTTTTCTTCTTGTTTAACCCACCAGAAAAGGACGCAGCTGAGTGCGGAGTCATAAAAACAGGTAAGGGTTAACAGGAGAACACAACGGTAATTCGTATAGGAACAAATATACCAATAACAACAGCTGACGACAGACGGCAGTCGAATCTGGATAAACGACGATGCCAACAGCAGCAAGTTTCAGTTTTATTTCAGTTTCAGTTTGCTGGCAAGCCAATATAAGAGTGCGTCCAGAAGGCAGGATATATTTGACAGTCCCCCTCCCCACTCCATTGACAAAGAGGCACCTGCCACAATACACCAGAGGAAGCTACAAAGGAGAGGCATTGCCCCAATGCGATGACAGCCTGCTACAAATGCGTTTGGTATAACAAGGGGAGAGGGTTACACAGATCATTTTGTTGTAGCAACTATTGGATTTGTCAGACAGTATCTCAGGATTCTCAATTTATTAGTATCAAGAAAGGTTACATTTGGTATACGAAAACTAGTTCACGAACCAAGCCGAATATTGACCAAATTTTTCAAATCAAAATCGTTGGGTTCCAGGAGAAATTTTTGAGACTGACAGAATTTTGGTTTTCTTTCTTTGAAAGTTGTCCTTATCTTGCCTATCCCGAAGTTCTTTTCGGAACCGGGAAGCTTCTCAATAATATTACACCAGTACTGCTGAAATTTGGTATCTGGGTTGATATGAATATCTATATATTGTTGCCCTGACTTTAAATATTATTGCTGATCAGGATTTAAGAGAAAATCAAAATCTGTAAAGCTCCCTCTGTATTGTAAGCTAACTTTATTTGCTTATTTCTATTGGAGTGTCAAGTTTTTGATTGGCAAACCATTTGAATATCTGCCAAACCGGTTCAAAAGTGGTTCGGAGTCATATCTCAGAAAGTAACAGAGCTGTGCTAATGAAATTTGGTATGTGGGTGAACAAACTCAATATAAGAATATGCGCTAGCTTTTATGCTTATCCAATGCTGTAATCTTTTATCTAAGTTGCTTTCAAAGTATTTTTGTGTGTATCCTGGCCATGCAATTGTGTCCTGTATTTATAACCAGCCTTTGCACATACGATTTTCCCGATATATGTATGTATGTATGTGTATGTAGTACTTTTATATTATTACTTAAATGCAGCTGTTGTTGTTCCATTTGCCGTTTGTATTCATTGCCTTTTGTTTTACAACAATTGCATGCCGAGCTGGTCTGTTGTTGTTGTTGCTGCTTTCTTTCTTTTATATTTTATTTTTAGTATTTTTGCTAAACTCAGCATTTAAGTTTAGTTAGCCAAAGGGTTGTTACGTTCTTTGGTTGGTTCGTTCTTCGGTTCGACTGTGTGGTAAACGTTTTGCATTTTTATTTATTTTATTTCTCGTTTTCGTTGTTTGCCACAATAAAAAGGGTGAATTTTTATATTTTGCCATAAGTTTTTATGGCTTCCGTGTGTGGCGGCTGTCTGTGTTGCTTGTGCTCCGCCCTCACCCGCCCTGCCCCTGGTTACTCCTTGTGCTGCCCTCCTCCCTTCGCGCGAACCCCCCCTTATGCCTAGTCATCATTTGGCTTTGGCCACGGCTACACTTTCTGCCGGTGTTCCCCTGCTCTTGCTCTCACCTCTTAGACTCTGTTTGCATACCCTTGCAGTGGGTAATTTCCTTTTGTTACGAAATATGCAGCGCATTCAGAGAGACATTTGCGACCCCATTAAGCTTAGCCAGTATACTTGTACACATATGGTTAGTCGGGAAAATAAATTGAATAAATTATAGCCAGGTATTTCTGCCTGTGTAAACTAGTAAGTCGATAATGAGATTATGGTCGATATTATCGCTATTATATAGACTTTTTGCAAATCAATATTTGATTTAAATTTATTGGTTAGTTTCCATTCTTCCATACTTCTTAAAAAGTAATTTGTTTTTTTTAAATTTCAAGTGTTTTTTGTAAGTAATATGACTAGAAACAGTATATAACCGAACTATTTTAAGTTTTTCATAATAATTAAAATAAAATTAAGTTGAAAGTTAGAGTTTTGTTCTGAGTACTATAAAAAAAACTCAGATTATTTGTTCAGTGCTATTAACTGTTATGATCCTTGTTTATTATTACTACAGATCTGACTTCTTGTTGACGTATCCGGCTGAATTCGAATACATTCGTGTATGCAGCTCCGCTACGCTCAGCTCCGCTTAACTCCGCTCAACTCTGATCTCTGTCTAGCCGCGAGCAGCCTTGTATTTTACCTGGTTTTTACAAGACACAAAAAATGACATTCTGTACTGAGTCTCGAAGCAGCCTTGCTGACAAAACAAATATAAGGCGAATATGTTGTTCTTAAGACTCTTAAAAGGTGATTGCCTACGCCTTATTAAATATCGATAATAAGACAAGATCTTGGCTAAGATCAGATGGATTTAATGCACATTTATCATCGAAGCAATTTAAGAAAGGGTGTTCAGTCCTCGGTGCCTCGAAACTCCGTTTTTCTTTTGGTTATTTTTTGGCTTTTTTGCCGGCATTTTGTCAAAAGTTAGTCCAGTCAACCAAGTGCAGACCCAGGGAGGGATTCAGGGTGGGTCAGCGGGTCAGGGGGTCAGGGGATCAGAATATCATAGGGGAGCGCTGCTGGCCGCTTGCGGTGTGTCTAACATGACGCGCCTTTACACTTAACTGTTTTCAAAAGTTTTTTGCTCTCTTTTATATTCTCTTTTTGGCCGCTCTTTGTATTTTATTGTTGTTCGCCTTGTTTTGCACTTTTAATTCGGTTTATTTGTGCTCAATTTATGTGTATGTGTGCGAGTATTTAGATTTTAATCTACTTTGCCGCTGCAGCTGCCAAAAACTTTTGACAACGCATCCCGAAAATTTATGCAACAAAAAAACCCAAAAAAAACTTGAACTGTGAAAAAAAACACTTCAAATGAAATTTTTCCAAATAAAAAAGACTCCATAGCGGAATGTTGTTATTTATTATAGCGTTACAGGGCTCTTTAAAATACTCAGGGGACCTGAGCTTGATGCTTCCGTAACTAGCGTGTTTATTATACAATGCCTACCAAATTTTAGGTGTAAGGTGTTAGCACAACTTTGTAAACACATACCAAATTTCAGAACTGTATCCTTAAAAGGAAGCTATGTTTTAATATTATCTATTTCAGAACTGAATCCAGAATAGGATGCTATATTTTCTTTTTATCTAGTTTATATACAAAATTTGAAAATAACTCAAGCTGCGTTTTTATAAGAGAATCCACCTGATAAACTTGCTGATGGAGTGATGATCATATTTGTGGATTATTCTAGTTCCTAACATATATACACACAAAAAAAAATTGACCTCAAACAAACAGTATTAAAATTACAAAGAGAGAGAGAGGGAAATAACAAAGATGGCGGCACAAAGAGAGTAATTCTGAAGGAGAGTAATGTAAGCCTTAAAACTAAATCTGAAATTACAATAAACCTTTTACCATTTTCGGTTTAAAAAGTAAACCTTTAAGGAATATGGTATATGACAAAATTTGCATTAAATGAAAACCTAAAATTAAAATGTATTCCCAAATTTGAATTTGAAGTATATCAAAGTGCTTAAAAATATATTCCAAAATTGGCTTATTTTTATTTTTACCTGTATGCATATGTACTATATCCATATAAATATATTTGTTTTATTCTCAGAGAACAATTGGTATACTAGTATTGCGCATAGAATGAGCGTGTATATTTTTACAGTTATGCCCTGCCACAGGGTCAGTTCGTTTTTCATTCATTGGGGCACGATCATGGGCCGTAAGACCAGCTCAGTTAATGGGCCCCATAGTCAAATGAAATGTGCACACTTGATTGCATCCATAAATTTCTGTTGCCCAGTCGAGCCACACACAGCGCCAAAGTGGAGTCCGGCGGGAGGCAGGGATGCAGGGATTCAGGGCTGCGGAGCGCACAGGAAGGCAGAGTGGGGTAGAGGGGCAAGTTAGGCAAAATGTGGAGTCTGAAACGTGCCCGGCAAATGAAAGCAGTGGCCAGTGTTAAATTTCAATGCCAATTGCAATCAGAGAGGGCGATTAAGAGGATGAGGCTCGATTTAATGGTTTTTTAAATGCGAAATGCACACAAAGATACACACACACACACGCAATACACACAGATACACATGATTCGTTGGGTCTTTTGAGGTTCCTTTGTTGCTGTCTTCGATAAATGCGGGCGGCCTGTGATTCATCAGCTTTTAAATTTGCCTTTCGGTGTAAGTAATTAAAGAAAAATTAAATGGCCAAGAAATGTCGGTTAAGGGTAGAGGGATTGCCGGCATATTTGCGGGTTGGCGGGTTGGGGGAAGGAGCTTTATAAATGCTCGCTCAATTAGCATGCTGAGCATTTTTCACATCCTTATTAAATGCTGCTCTGCCATTTTTTATGCAAATACTCCCTTTGTGCATTTTCCGCTTGGCAGAAGAATTAATAAGAAATCATTTGATAAATTAAACAGCTCCGAACTGCCCGCCCCACTGCACCACACTGCACCACACGCTGTGCTGTTCACTGCCTCGCTGCCCCCCCTTTGTTGTGGTTATGCGTTTTTTAACAGTTCATTGAAATGACAACCAACAACAAAATCAGAGAGAGAGGGAGCCAATGGGACGCCAGCCCGCATATGACACATCATAAAAGGTTTTGTGATCGTTTTTGGTCTGGTTTCCCACTTTGAGGCGACTCCAAACAGAAGAATACAAAATTGATATTTATATCTATGTAAATTGGCTGCGCTTTAATTTTCTAACAACCGTAAAATGTTCAGAGTCCCAACAGTATCGCCCTCTCTGCACCTCTCACCTACACGCTAGCTCACCTGCTCATCAGCTCACCTGCTCAGTTCACCTGTGGGACGCCCATTTGTTCTGATAAACACCTTTTGAGGTTGACCGCCGTTAACCCATTTTCTAGTGTCGCTTTGATACGGTAATATAACCAATTAGAAACTGCTTCCATGTGTTCGGGATAGATGAATAGGGAAATATGATTCGAAAGAGCGGAACGACGGAATTGGAATTATAAAGATAACGTTTAATGAGCGGAGGAGTTTCTAAACCCTTGCAGAGGGTATTACTACAACTATATCACCAACTGTGTAACGCATTGAAGGAGACGATCCCAGAAAGTATGTATACATTCCTGACCAGTATCAATAGAAGATATACGAAGATATCCGTTTCTTCTGTATAAGAAAGAATTGGAACACAAAACAAAAGGAAAAGAGTCTCTTACGTTAAAACTAAAGGATGGAAATGAAATCATAGAAAGTAGGAAGTAATGGAATACTAAATGAAGCTATAGCTAAAAACTTTACTAATTATTCGTAAAGTTTCTTGTGATGAAATGGTTAGAGATGAGCAAGATGTTATTTTGCAGTCACAGTGAACTACCAGGAAAGAAGAACTCAAACGGCATCATTTATGAAAGGCGAACAATTAACCATAAGGAAATTTACTTTTGCAAAAATAATATATAAATAAAATATCACAAAATTTCGTTGGTAGTTCCTTAATAATGAATGTCGAAACCTGGTCAGAGACTGTTAATACCGATATGTCACTGTTAATGTGAATGTCAATTACAACAGCAGTTAATAATAGAACTGGTACTGTTAATAGCAGGACTGTGAGTACGGAGTCACGACGATATTACTCATGTCTTGTTGAAACTCGTGGTAAACTTCACCCGGATCGATTGAACTCCAAGCCAACTGAGAATTTTATGGAGTAAGTAGAACGGCTATCCAGCACTTTTACAATAGTTTGATGACCTCACCTACACCAGATGCAAGTGACTTTCCCAATCACCACACTATTAACCCCTCCCTTGGGCCACTGACAGAACAGGGGGCGCACACTCCCCCATTTGGGGCTGGCAAGTGCAGAAAGTGACAGAATGCAAGTAAACATGGTTCTCTTGGGTCGATTTGAATTCTGTACAAACCTGCACACCCCAAGGGGTTTCCCTGCGGTCCCAAGGAGCGCTGGCCATTGCAATGTGTTGTAAATCAAATGTCATGTCAATTTTAATTGCGTTTTAATGATAAACGATGGCGCGAACTCGCCCCAGTTCAAAAGGGTTAACTTATAGCCGAGCTCTGTATGTTGTGTGTGTGTGTGTGTGTGGAAAATCAATATAAGTGGTCGTCACTTTCATTCAATTTAATTCACACTCCACATTACACCCAATAAACAGAGCCGACATAATAATCATATATTTATACACATACTATACACACAGTTGTTGGCATAACCCATCATATTTCATTGACACTCGCCGCATATTTGATTGCAGCTCATTTGCAGCTGTAGCCATATCAATATCCATCCATCCATCCAACCATCCAACCATCCAACCATCCATCCATCCAACTATCCGCGCTATCCATCTATGTAATTTATGTTCACGCACATAAAGCGCGACACTTTAATTAAATTATACTCTTTCAATTGCAATAAAGAAAATATGAAAGGAAATATCATACGAGCAAATTCACAGAGCGCAACGCTGCGAGAATTGACTTCCTTTTGTGTCAGAGTCATACATATAGATCTATATAGATATATGTTCTATATATATTTATATATATATATAAAGACATAAACTGGGTTTTCTTTTTGCGCGGTAGCTCACACCAAAGTGGAAAAATACGTTTTTAATTGATTTTTAATTAAATGTTTAATTGTCAGTTGCAGGAGCGTGTTTTGTGTGGTGCTGTGTGGTGGTTCCGTTTGGGTAACGCTGGAAACACTCTGCTCACCCTCACCCACCCGCTTCCGCTCCCGCTACCGCTACCCCTCTATGTGGGGCAATTCCCTCTCAAGTGCCACTCCAGCGCAAATATTGCACGAGTTGAACTTTGTTTTCGTTATTTGGCATTTTATGATGTTTTCCAAAAAAAAGAAGCAATGAAAATATCGGGAGAAAAAATTATATTTCTATTTGAAAACTAAGGCAATGGTGTTGGTTTATAGAAGAAGCAATCAAATGATTTGTGGGAGCACTAAAGTGGAACCTAATTAAACTTTTGGCCTTCTTTGGGCTGCTGAAGTAATACGAATGAATCAGCAGCTTTTGCTCTAAGAGAGAAAGATAACCATATATCTCTCCCTCTCTCTTTCTGTGAGTTGGAAAAGGTGTGGTAACAAACATTCTTGCCTTTTGCACTTTGTGACTAAGTCACAGATCACAGGAATTAACCCCGCTCGACTTGTCACTGAAATAGCATGTTAATATTGTTAGAGTTAGAGAAACGAGGAGAAAAGTCGCAACAATTCGGGAAAGGTATTCAGGGAGATTAGGATACTCAGAAAACTGCATCCAATACACTGAATGTGAGAGTCGAACCAATATTGAAAATTATATTTTAGATAGGGGGGGGGGGGGAAGAAAGACTGTCTGAAGGACGTTTTTATCCTAAACTAGAGTTAATTCTACGATACAATAAATAAGTAAATAACATTAAATGATAGGAAGGAAATGTTAGTTTCTGAGTATCTGATCGCGATATAAGAACTTGATCCGGAAAATGCCGACATTTTGAAGCATAACACTAAGATCAAGAGCTGAGAGAAAGACTGCTTAGAATAGAAGCAGCTAGAAGGGTATATAGAATGTGTATATTAAATGGGTCGTTTCATTGAATGCTCTGACAAAATTCGAATACCCTCTGAAAGGCCATCAGCATTTGCATTAGGCATCATAATCAGCTGCTTTCCAGCTCTGCCCCAGCGCTCCCCCGGGCTGTGACAGTCCTGCTGTTTACTCGCTGCTTTGACCTTAAGCTAAGATGTATATAGTGTAGGTATATTTATATAAGTAGATGATTATCTATATACTTATATAAAGAGAGGGAGAAAGATAGAGCCAGAGAGAGTGCGAGTATTGTTTAACAACTTAAAAGCATTCGCTTACCCAAAGCCGAGGCTAAACTTTTACAAACAATGGCCATGGCTCAGCGGGTGATGAGGGGTGTTGGGGTGAAAGCCAGAGCCAGAGCGAGAGCGAGAACGAGAATGAGAAGAAAAGTTTGTAATGCGCTTAAATTTCTTCAGTCGGCACAGGTGGCACAGGTGGGCTCGATTGTTGTTGAAAGCTGTTGTCGTCGAAGTTCAGCGCCAGCCATTATTAGCATTACCCGGCATCATCATCAATGGAACGAGTATTCGGCTCTGGCTGGCATTTTTGCTGCCCATTGATGATAATGATGATGATGATGATGGCGATGATCATTGCAAGCTCAAGCTGTGAGCCTATCACGTACATTTGCCATCAATAACGCAACGATTTAACTTGTCTCGTTCGCCTGCCCACGTACTCGTGCGCCTCCAACCACCGATTCCGCTCGCCACACTCTCCACGCTCTCCACGCCCTCCCCAGCCCTGGATGTCACGCCCACTCCCCGGGTCTTGGCCTCGCACGTACACGCATGCCACGTAGATTAGGCCCGTAAGCCTCGACTGGATGCTGGCAGCCAGATACCACTATAGTCCACTTGTTCTTGCTGCCATTTTTATTGTTGGAGCTTATATCTAGTATCTATTTTGTTTATCGATATAAATATTGGTAACTTTGGCTCACATTTGACTTGGCACGTAACGTTATCCTAGACATGGACATAAGCATCAGCATCAGCAGCCGAGGACGAGGACGAGGCCAAATCCGTAACCAAATCCGCATACACATCCCAAATGGTGAATGCAAATGCAAAGGGAAATGGAAATGGCTTTTGGTAAACAAATCCACTTAGCTGCTAATTGGCGGCAAATCAGCCAGTCAAGCTGCCTAGTTGTGGATTCACAGACTCCTTGACTGCCTGACTCTTCCTGGACGGCGTCAAGTGCAGCTCCTCCCAGCTCCTCCCAAGTCATGCTAGCTCCTGCCAGCTCCTACCAGTTCGCTCAGTTAAAGAAAGCGCATCACGTGCGCCATCATCTTGTTACTTAGCTGCTGGGTTTATCTTTCTGTTTTACTTTTTCTACTTCTGTTTCTGTTTCAGTTTCATTTTCTGTTGTGCTGCTGCCCAAATCCATTTTAAGCAGGATGGAGCTGATGGAGCTGATGGAGACAAAGCCAGCTACTTTTTGGGCCACAAACATTGGATGTTGCCGCTTTAAACTGAACACTGAACAGAGCGGGGCGAGGGCGAGGGCACAGGGTAAATGCAATGGGACAGCGACCAGGCAACATTGCAGCATTGCTGGAACTGTGGTCAGTGGACAAAACAGCAAATAGATGGGGCCAGGGGATGCGGTAAGGGTATCAAAGGGTGCACGGGTCGGGGGTAACGCTTTGGACAGACCGACCAGTGATAGTCGTAAAAATACCCATGAGATGTCGAAGGCATGTTGCAAAATTTCAAGCTCAAGCTTGAAATGGCAGCCAAAGTCTGTTGCCCATACTCAGGCAGGCAAACACACAGACACACACACAAACACACACACACACAAACAGACAGTCGAACATACGTGCGGAGACTGGCAACGCACGTCAGTGGCATAAAAGTTGCCTGTTTGGATTTCAAATGGTCAAAATGTGGACATTTGCTTAAAAAAAAACCTATGAAACAATGAAAAAATGAAGAAGAAGAAGGGAACGCGTGGAATGGAAGTCTTGAGCAGCTGCCGAGGGGAAGAGATCAACAGAACCAGTTGTTTCCCAACCAGAATTGGACTACAGTCATGGAAAAGGGTTTTCGAATGCGCTACACAACAGCAAAACTAAGGTTGGTAACAGCTGGTCTTCTGGCTAAGACAGAACAGGAAGATAATACCTGAAGAAATACGAAAAGATGGGAGAGGAAAGGAAATAAGAAGAATCGAATGTGAAACAGTTAGTCTAGATATAAACATAAGATGGTATTACAATGAGAGGAAAAGAGAGAGATGGTAGTACTTGTGTATCATATCTAAGCGGCAGACATCAAGGAGGGTCTAAGAACAAACGAGGTTCTTAAGTACTGGAATCCAATATAAAATTAACAAAATATAGCCTTAAGTGGATTAATCGAACTAATTCTATAGCTATTTAATATGATCGTTCTTAGGATACTAAAAAGTCGAAGAATAAGTGACTTAGAAGAAGTGCAGTTTTAGGTGATCAGTCATCTAACCCAGAGAACGTATTAATAAATAGCTCTCAACCATCGAGGGATAACCAAAAGAGAAGTTCAATTAGTCCAGAGACTTCCCAAGTGAAAGAAAAGGAGAGAAAGTACTTTGGCAAATCATCTTTGATCTACTTTCCTTGGTCTCCTGGGCAGCGTTTGGCATTTCCATTTTTGCTTGGGCCATCCTGGGACAGTTGGTCCACTCGCTTGTTTGGCTTTCAGCGTTGCTTGTAGCCAACCAGCTGTCAGTTTCTCTACTCCAAGCCCCCAAGCCTCCTGCCCCCAGTGAGCCAGCGGCATTGGTTACTCCTCTATCACTTGCACGCACTCACACAAACAATTTACTTTTCTTTTTTTTTTTAACTAAAAGTTTGCGTTTTAGCTTTAGCCAGATTTATGTTTTCCTGCTTGCGTTTGCAGAATTGTTGTCGGAAGTTTTTTGTGCAGCATCATGGCACACACACACATGCGAAGGTAGGGAAAAAGTTCTAAAAAGATGTTTGAAAAAAATAAAAAGTGCGCCCGAAGTTTGTAAGCAACTGAAAATGAAACATGGGACGAGTGGAAGACGGAACCCCAAAAATATGTTAAGAGCCTGGCAGAAACAGAAGCTGAAGCCGGAGCTGGAGCTGGAACCGCATTGATGTGCCTTTTGACTTTGTCTCTAACTTGGACTTGCACTTGGACTCTGTCTCTGACTGTGATTTCAAGTTCTCATCCTGCGTCTGGATGTCTCCTCCTTTTGTCTTGGGCATTAGCCGGGGCGTGTGTCTTATGTTTCGCGTGTTCTCATGTTCTTATGCTTATGTTTAGGGTATTTGGTTTTTGAATTTTGGCTTGGGTCGCCTTTGCCTTTTTTCACTTTTACTTTCACTCGCAGCGCATGCTGCCAACATGTTGTCCAATTAGCCGCTATGGTTTCGGGCCATACAAGAAGTTGCCTCATTGCTGTGGCATGTACTTCAAATGTCATGTAAGTTTTGTTGTTGCTTCGTGTTGTGCTTTTGGGTAAAATACCCCTCAGGGAGTGCGGTCTAAGGACTGACAAGTAAATTTAATACCGAACTGGACTCATTAGATGACTTCAAAGGATGACCCTACAATCACAGCCTCCAGGCATAAGGTTTAAAAACAGCCTAAGATCTTTAAATAAGCAGACCAAAGGTCCAGCTGACTTTCGCAATAGTCTTACAGAGCTCTGCACTAGATCCGATAATAACATAAGATTGGTTGTGCCGAGGACTTATGGGACATCCTTTAATAGAGCTTTTTTCTGAGTCTCCTGCACCATAGAAGCTTTTTAGTACTTCAATCAGTTACGTCGATGATTCGTGCTCAATTCTTTTGTCAATCTTTGCCATACATCATCCATCATTGATTTAACCTTGTCTCTCAATCAAAGCTTATGAGCTTAGCCACTGTTCTATGCTTCATCTCAATGTTCTTTAAGCTTTTCAATCAGATTGTACACTAAATCCCACCCTGTCTGGCTATTGTCTCTCTTCCCATCCATCAATTTAGCCTAGTCTCTCAATCAGAGCTTATGACCTTTGCACCATCTGGAGCTTTCAGCAAAGCTCTTAACTATCATTGAAGCCCAGAAACCGCAGAGCTTAACCCACACTCACACCACAGACACAGTCGAACTACAGCTGGAGGCTCGTTAAGCGCCTGTTAATGACGCAATTTCCGTGCAGTGACCACTGTGCGACCTTTGGGGTCGCAGTGTGTGGTGCCCGGCGGTGACTCCCCAAGGTACAACATGGTCGTAAGTACAGCACCATCATCATGTGTCGAACTTCCCCTTTTGGCTAATTAGCTTAGCGCAGTTAAATCGTTTGCTTATTGAACTACATGTCACGCATTTGTATGGTATCGATGAGATTTGCCTTCACTTACCTTCTTTGAATGCTTGCTTGGGATGGTACTGTAACAGGCTTGCCAAAATGCCAGACAATAAATAAAAATAAAAAAATGGAAAAAGAAAATAGGAAGGGTTTCTGTGTCAGCCCCATTGGTTTGGTGTGGATTGCCAGATTGCTGGATTGCAGAATTGCTGTGTCCAAAACATGCCACAAGAACAAACAAACATATGAGAAAAGAACCCTTACGACGACATTCTTACACAATTCCAGGCCATTACACTGAGAAATGTGACACAATTTGAATAACATTTAAAATATATAAAATTGATCATCAATTCGTCCAAGAAATGGGCGGAAGTGGTTGTTAACCCCTGGGACAGCTACCAAAACTGAACGGAACTCAACTGATAGAACTCAGACCAGACCAGACCATCCCAGAACATCCCAGCTCATTGTCAGTCAGCGCCTACACATGTTGCTGCCGTTGTTGGTTTTTGGTTTTTCTTTGGGGAGAGGAGAGCAACTGAATGAATCTTGGGGCTCACTCGTCTGCGGCCTTTTCAGTTTATTTATCCTTCTTCTTCTTTTTTTTATACTAAATTGCGTAAATTATTGGCATATGTTGTCTTCGGAGCGCGCCAAGAGCCGAGGCAATGAAACATTTTAACCCTTTTCGTTGGCAACGTCGGAGGATGTCGCTGAAATTGACAGTCGCACATTGTTGGGGCGCGGCTGGTAACGAGAGGAATGGGGATATGGGGCCGGGGAAATAGGGGAAGGGGGCGCGACAGAGGGTGTGGAGGAGCAAGATACTTTGGCATGGCATTTCATTCCAATTTTGCACCCCTGCCCCTGGGTTTTTTGCACCCCTGCATGCCTCTGGCTGCCAGTCGCCTGTCAGTTTTACTCGCTCCTTTCTTTTCTTTTTCTTTCTATCTATTTTTTTTTTTTATCATTTATTCCCATTCCTTGGCTTTTTATGTGTGCTATTTCGCGATGTAGAACAATAGCAATGCCGGCACTGAGAACTGAGAACTGAAACCGGGAACTGGCTGGTTGGCTGGTTGGCTGCCCGGAGGAGGACCTGCTGGCCCATTCATCCTTCTTCGCATCATCTTGGTGTGCTTTTGTTACAACTACTCGTACTTCATCTGCTGCTACTTTTTCGAGACCCAACCGTGGCCCCCCTCTTCCCACGCTCGGCCCCACCATCTCACCCTTTCGATGGGTCTTCTTCCCAGCTTTATTGTCTTGCCAAAGAAATAGACTTTTAATATACTAGGGCCTAACATTGCACACAATACAAACTACTATTATATATAGTATGTGTGTGTGCCCACTTGGGGTGTGAAATATATATATATATGTATATGTGTGTGTGTGTGTGTGTGAGTCGGGAAAATATTAGGCGCTTTTGCCAGTTCATTGACTTGCCACAACAATAGTTTGAAGTCTGTCTGCCAAAATATGAGCGAACATCCCCGACCCGAACCCAAACCCCTAACAAAGAGAAGAGCGTATCGGGGGCGGATAACGAAGAACAGACAATGAGTGGGTTGAAGTGATAAAAATAGTATAAAGAAGAGACAGTGAGACCAACAACTTGTGAAAGAGAGCATAGCGCAAAAGAGATCAATCCTTAATCAAAGGGACTTACTCAAAGGTTAAACGATAGAAGGAGAAACCAATCTGATAAGTTTTTGGAAAAATATGGATATAGAAAGAGAGCCAAAACTAAGGAGGCCGTGGGAACCCAAACGTCAATTGGGAACCAAAAAGCAAAGCAGATTCAGAGCTGGGAAAATAATTGAACGCAACAGTTCTCAAAATTGAAAAACTCAAAATTTATTTGGCTAAATAATAAACCAGTGGCCACATTTGATCCGACGGTGGTTACAGAGCCGCCAAGTAGCTAAGAAGGACGTCAGCCAATATGTCTGAAAAACAACAGCAGAAGGATGATGATTTGGCCAAGAGTGGCCAGGTGAATCAAACTGATAACACAAATGTGTTTAAGCAGCTCTTTGCCACACTCGAAGCAGAGCATCAAAAGCTACAGGATCTGGAGCAACGACGCCTTAAGCTCACCGAGGAGATGAGAAGCCTGCGCGATATGCTCCAGCAGGAGAACCGAAAAATGCGTAGCCAGTCAGATGAGGGCCAATCCCCCAATAACAATCAAGAGGCTGGCAGCTCTGGTGGAGCTCTGAAATCAAGCCTGAAGAAACCCCGTGAGTATCAATCATATTTTAAGCAAATCTACAAGATCTACAAGCTCCTAACTGCGCCATCGCAGGCCAAGTCTCAGCCGATAATATGCAGATGATGCTCGGGGAAACCGACGGCAAGGGCCCGACCACATTGAATCATGATATGGCCTTGCAACCCATGGATGGGGCACTAAAGACTGCCCCAGAGCCGTCTCGCCTACAAATTGGCGAGGCGGTCATTCAGCTAATTGACCCAAACGCAGCTCCAATACGACTGCAAATTATTGAATCGCCGGTGGTTTGGCATACACCGGTGAGCGCAATGAATCTCGAGATGTTTTTAAGACACTTTGATCCGCCTGAGGCCATGGCGATCTCAGAGCCACAGCAGCCAGAGGAGCCAAGGGAGCCCTTCACAGATTGAGACCGTCAAACGTTTCGCTGTTCTATCCCACATCGGGCACTTAGGGTAATCCGGATACCGGATAACCCGTAAGCTTGATAGAACGAAGTTAACGACGCAATCCAAATACATTTTATGTTTCACAATTTATGCACATAATGAATGAATATCAATATGCAGACACAATGTGACAGGCACAACGAGCATTTCATACGACAATCAATCAAAATTTATAATTTGGAATACCAGACTACGTTCACCTCCAATACGTATCCAAATTGCTTCAATATGTAAGCGTTTTATACATTTTATTGCATTCATTTTCAAGCTTTCTGAAATTATTCTTTATTTTGAGCTGATAATAAAATTATAATCAAAACAAGTATGTTTTAGTCGAGTACACTCGACTACGAGACTCCCTGTACCCGAGTTGTCGATGACGAACGATGACGATGACGAACGACGGTAGAGTGAAAGAAATACTAGCAGCACAATGCAAAAATGAGCGAGACTGATCGAAGAGCTGATACTTATCGATATTTTATCGAAGAGGCCAATTGGCTGCGCGCCAACAGTCAATTTTTGAATTTTGATGCATAGTCTGCACTATGCAGAGCATTGATAACAATATGTTTCAAGAAAATAAAGTCATGCAGATGGCGCATGTCTCACAAAGAAAAATGTCAAGCAGATCAGGTGCTTAAAATTTATCGTATGGTTTGCGTACCGATAAGCAATTATGAAACCATATGGGCTTGTGTTGCTTAAAAGTGACATGTGCATCAGCTGATGCCGTGTGTTTTGGTATGTCGTGACGTCACGAGTACAAGACCCGCTGCACTTTTGCGCTCGCTCGCACACATGGTTAAGCCTTAAGTACTTAATAGAAAATGCACGCGCTTCGCGCTCGCTCGCCCATATGTACATACATATGCTGAAGCCTTCATGTTGCTGCTTGCCAAGCCGGCAGTACTGAATCTTGTTTGTTGAATAACTTCCGTGTTTATTATCCGATCGACTTGAAATTTGGACAGTATATCAAGAATGACCAATGTATTATACATGCCAAATCCCAAAGCTATATCTATAAAACTGTGGCTGTAAAACGTTTTTATTGAATAGCGGGGCAATGGGGTGGAATATCTCGGATCCAAAATAAACTTGACCTGCTCCCGCTATACACATTCAAAATTTGGTGTCTCTAGCTATTAAAGTTGCTGAGATCCTTGCGTTCATACATACGGACAGACAGACGGACAGACGGACAGACAGACGGACATGGCCAAATCGAAATCTCTTTTGATACTGATCAAGAATATATATACTTTATAGGGTCGGAGATGTGTCCTTCTGCCTGTTACATACTTTTGCACAAATCCAATACCCCCTTTTTACCCATTTTATGGGTACAGGGAGTAAAAAGTACAGTAAAATTGCAAGGCTCCTGGGAAAATATTTTTCCTAGTCATCCCAATTGGAGATTTCTAGATTTTCTTTAAAATCTTTTAAATTTGCTTTATAGAAACAATAATATTTTTTGAACACATTTTATATTTTGTTTTTTTTTTCAGGAAATTTCAGGTCTTCATCCTATAATTCGTTTGCTTTTAAATTTCGGCCAGTTTCATTGAGATTTGGGGAGAGGGTGGGTTCGGAACGGACATTGACTGGTTGCCTACTTTTGGGCGCTGGGGCCGCGAGGGGTGCTTGAGATGAAAGCCGGCTGTTGTCATTCTTATAACAACAGGCTCTGCTCGTGGCAACTCCGGAGTCCGGATTATAAGTATGACCATGAGCTGGGCATATTGATTGGTAGCCTGTTAGCAGTTACTACCAACTACCTACCACCTCAACACTGCCGCGGGGGAGGCAGGCTTCATAACTGAAGTGCACGGGCATTGTACGCTTCTGTTGGCTGCTTTCTCTGCGCATTTCGGCAGGCTCAGGCATAGGCTGGCGACTAGGTCAAGAGGTCATGCACATGTCAGCAGTGCGGTGGGGTGCTGGGGCGTGTGTACGCCGGAAAATTTTTCAGTAGAAATGAGCACTCAAGTGGGCGGCAGTAAGCAGCATTTCTCCATGTTGCATGCAAATTGTGCAGCACAAGTTTTTTTTATTATTGTTGCATCTCCCAACCCTCCTCCCCTGCTGCCTATCAGCATATTTGGCATATTTTGCAAATACATTTTTATTTTAATTTTTGATACGTTTTTTTTATGAAGTTTTTTATGTTAGTATTACTTTTGTAGTGTTTGGTGAGGCAAATGCACTTGAAGTTTTGTCGTTGTTATTGTTGTTGTTGTTGTTGTGGCTATTGTTGTTGTTGCTGTTGCAGCAGGAAACCGGAAGCCGAGCCAGAGCCAAGCAGAACTCGAGAACTCAAGAAGTTCTTAGAAGTAAGCCAAACTAAACTAAACCCAGCCGAATGGAGACCCAAGAACCAAGAACCAAGAACCAAAAAACCAACTTTGGTTCAGCACCTGCCCAACAACAACGCCCACAGCAATAACTTAAATATGTATATTATAAATGTTGTATATATGTATATATGTATGTGTGTATGTTGTTCTTATTGTTGTTGCTGTTGCTGTTGTTAGTGGGAGTGAAATAGGTCATTAGGGGCGTTTCACTTTCCGCCCCGCTGCCACTGCCGCTGGGCTACTTGAATTATTAAATGTTAGTTCCTACACATTTCTGTCCCTGGCAGTTGAAAGTTGAAACTTGGCACGTTCAAAGTTTCCGAACGAGAATCAAAACTCTCGACGGACTCTTAAATTAATTTTTTGCTTAATTTTGTTGCCGTTCCTAAAGGGTGGAGTTCGGCGGGGTGACTCCTTGCTTACCCGTGTTACTTCAAGCGAAATAACTTACCTGTGAAAGCAGAAAAGAAAGAAACATTGAATTAGATATGATTAGTTATCGCTCTTCATTTTATTGTCTTAACTCAATTGCTCGGCACAAGTAAACGTACATTAATTGGACCTTAACTTAATTAACATTCGAGTTTTTTTGTTGCAAGCCAATTTCATTCTCTCAATATTAAATTACTCGTACTTCAATTAACCATGATTGACTGTATTATGTTTAATATTGCCATATTTGTTTCAAAAGCGATAATTTGCATTTAATTTTAAGCTTATTCACTTGTGCAGAAGTGCGCGGGTTAAGTATTGAGAGATGGTCGCCAAGGTGATACCCTGTAACCCTCCCTCCAACAGCAACAGCTCGCATTGTTCCTGAGTTTCAAATAAAACATAATAGACTTATGTATTTTCCAAGCATAAAATCTCTTTAAATAATGGATGGGAAATGAAAGCTATTAATTTGAATTTTCTTATAAGAAAATTCCATAAAAGTAGAGTATAAAATTTGACTCAGTTTAAGGTTTCCAAATGTTGGAAAGACACTTCATAAATTGAGGATACACCAACATGTGTACCAAGTTTTGTTGCTCTAGCTTAAAGGTAAAGGCAAAAAAATTGCATTCATACGGACAGACGGATAGACGGACATTTCGCAAACCCAATATACTATTTTCCCTTCGGGAACATAGTATAATAAAATGTATTTCTTATGTTTTTTCTAAAAAAGAAATATGTCATTTGAAATTTCTATAGCACAAATTATTATTGTTAGAGATTCCATTGATAGGAATCCAAAAAAATATTATAGTTTTCCTAATATTTCTACCAAAATAAAAACAATAATTCTTCCCAGTCTCGTAGCTTATCATAAACGCTTTAAAATAATTTTGAAATCATAGTCTATGTAATAAATATTCAAAGTTATATTATAATAATACAAGAAAGAATCACTTTTGAAATTTTTAGAGATTCTTTTGATACGAATCCAGAAACAGTACTTTTCCTGATATTTCTATTAAAAACCTTAGTGCGTCTTGGTTTCGTATCTAATAATAAACATTTTAGAATAATTATGAAGTCGCAGTCTATATAATAAATATTGAAATTATTATTATAAAAGGGCTTAATTGCGTTTTGTAGCAACCAAACTTCAGTTAAGTTCTGCTCAAGGAGCCAAGGGTATATATATTAATTGTATGTATGAATTTACCTTAGCCCAGACTGAGTTTCTGCATAGCCATTGTCCAATTTCCTCAACCAACTCCACGAAATGCTATGTAAATTGTTTGGAACGCATCGATAAACAAGTTGAGCCCGCCCCGCCCTCCTACATATTGTTACATAATATGATGGCCATCGCCAAATTGGGTCTTATTTTGATATACTTTACTGGCCCGAGCAGACTCAGCTCCCTGTCTGTCTCTGTGTCTGCTCTGTGTGTGCCCGCATACTTCAACTTCATATCGTTGGAGTAGTCGGGTCTAATAAAATGTAATTGGAGTTTTCATTTAATATAGCAAGAAACATTTCAGAGCCAAAAAAAACAACAACAACAATAGCAATTTGAGCATGAAAAAAGAATTCTAACCCAGTTTGCAGCGCCCAAAAAAAAGAAAAAAATAGAGAAAAAAAATAGAAAAAAATGATAAAAAATGAAGAAGAAAACTATGCATAGAAACGGGGCCAGTTTTGCGTTCGTCCAACTGTCTAGAGTGTCTGTGTGTCTGTGTGTACAATGTATCCACTAGAGCATCATCATAGATGTATCCACTCAGTCGTTGTTATTGTTACACCCTCCAAAGCCCACTCGCCTCCTCGCCCCACCCCGTTATGCCCCAGCTGCTGGCTCGTTGCTCATAAAACTCACTCAAGTAAAAGTACGAATGGTTTTCGATATGAAATGCATGAAACTGACAGGCAAACAACATATTGCGCCGTATTTTTACCACACAGAGTCGCCTCCAATTCAAACCCCTCCCCCGCTGCCACTCTCTTCCCCCCTTACAGCATCCCTATGTAGCATAACCAGTTGGCTGACTGTTGGTTACTACTTGGCCATTGCTTCCCACTCTTCTGAGTTTTTGATATGCGATATGTGTGCCTGAGACCTGCTACTATCAACCTATCCCAGCCCCTGCCCTCCCCCGCCATTCAGCATCCAGTTACCCCTCCCCCCATGCGACCCCTCTTGTGCCACTAACCCTGCACCGCGGACTGGGGCTATTTGGAATTGTTGAAGCTCGTTTTATGAATATCCTTTTCACAATACACAATATCCATATGCGACACACGAACTTCGCGTCTCACATCCATTTATTCTATATGCAGATACACTCTCCCAGCCTCTCCCAGCCTCTCCCAGCCTCTCCCAGCCTCCCCAACGCCCCCTACATTCCCCCACGTCCCGCACTTCTCGCTACCGTATCAAAATGCATATTGTACACTCGACGAGAAGCTCGCGAGCTTAATCTGGGCCATTTCTCTTTTAATATGCAACTTGTCTAACTGAGCATCTGAGCGGAGTGGAGTGGAGTGGAGCGGGGTGGTGCTGTTGCTGTTGCTGTTGCCACTTGGGTGGTTTTATGTAGGTAATCCTAGCCGGGTTTGCCGACCATGTCGATGCTGCTCCTACAAAACCTTTAAGCCATTCACGTTAGGAAGGATGAAAGGAAGGAAGAAATTGGTGAAAGCGGCAACTTTATTCATCTAACACAACTTTTTTTACTAAACATCCCACTATATGTATTTCAATATATCAAATATCCCGTCCATTATCAAAAAAATTTGATTCATTGCCGATAATAATTTTCCTTGCAAGGGTGCTCGGATGTTTTGGCATTGGAAATCTTACAATTACTATTTCCAAAATACTTGAGTATGTTTTGAAGGAAATGAAAATTGTTAGTTTGATCTAAAAGCTTAAAGTAAACTGTTACCGCTGGTGACTAATAAGATTGTATTTCTTCACCAATTCACCTATATTCTTCCTCGTGAATACGAAAATTGTGACTCTGTGAAACACAAGTTATACTTACACAATTACGCTATTATTATAGACCTGAACAATCGTGATCTGTCATACAATTGTAATTCCACCACGCATCAGACTGTTGACAATCTGAGCTCCTTAACAATTTTGATAATAATTAATGTATGAATATTTAATGCTTAACATAATTACAATTACAAATGAACGCAGTAGTGCAAGCTGACAACGGTTGAGGGCTTTGCGTAATCGTTATCGTTATCGTTATCGTTATCGGTGTTAAATATTTACCTGCTGGAATGGTTCGGCTCGTGGGCAAAGGGCTCGGCATAAATGTTGCGCACTGGCGGCACGCGTCGTGGCAATGGTGGCGGCACCGGATTATAGCCATCCATAATAGTATCACAATCGGAGTACTTCATCGATTTCATGGTCATTTTGGTATTGGTATCGATACGGTACGGTACGGTTCGGTTCGGTACGGTTCGGTACGGTTCGGTTCGGTGCGGTTCGCTGCGTTTTGCTGCGTTTCAGTTATGTAATGTGGTTCGCGATTTCGCGGTTAGCACAGACTTTCACACGCGTTTTACAATTCGAACATGTATTTATGTTAAATATATGAATTTATTTGCGTTTGCCTTTGCATTTGCATTATATATATATATATACATATATATGCATATATATTATGATAATTTCACTGCTCTTGTGTGGATTTTATGATTATTATAATTATTATTAATTATTATTGGCCACGCAGCGCGTTTGCATTTCATTAATCAAGAGCGTTGCGATATTGCCGCCGCGTGTGTTGCAATTATGCGTTATCAGAGTTCTCACAGTTCGCCCCAATGGTGATGCTGCTCCATGTGCTCCATATGCTCCATGTTGGCCAGTGGGCAGGGGGCGGTGGTGGCCCTTGGGCGCATGGGTGGTGGCATCGCTGCCGCCGACAGCACTTTTAATTGAATGCAAATATTCATTTACCTGCCACACGCGCCTCGCGTCTCTCTATCTGTATAACTTTCTCGGTCTCTCTTACTCTGTCACTCACGTGGCAGGCGCCACTTGCCGCTTGCTCTTCTCTCTCTCTCGCTCTCTCTCGTCGTTTTCCGCTGCAAGTGCCTTCACATATTTTATTTGCAATCCCAGCAACAACTACTTACAACAACTGCTGACAACCACAACAACGAATTTCGTGTTGCCACAAAGTGTTTACTTTGTTGTTATTGTTGCCGCTGTTGCCTTCGATATTGGCTGGAAGCAACTGCAGACCTGAGTGGGAGAAAGGGTTAGAGAACAATATAAAGAGCATTAAATAGAGCTGTCAAATAGTTGGCAACCTTGTGACCAGTTCCATTTACGCTTTTCGTTTCATTCGTTTCGTTTCGTTTCGTTTCACAACAGTTTTCGCATCCTCTCTATCGAAGGATTGTTTAAGAGCTAACACCTTCAACTAATACCAAAAACTAATTTTGACAAGCATTTGAGATATTTTACAATGTGGATTGCCTATTTTTAGGATGGCACTGCAACTACTTACTACAATTTTTATAGAAAACATTACAGTTTTCAAAGAAGAGTTTACATACTTAATTTCAGAAGCGTATCTTAAATACTGAGTATGCTATAAGGTTCTGCGCAGAATTACACTTGGGAATCAATTCAATATCATAATTTCTTAATCACATCTTAAATTTGTAGGATATGCGAAGAATTCATTCAAGAATTGATTTCAAAAACCACTTTTAAATAAAGACAAATAGAGAAATCGTCCCAGTTGAGTTCTGTTGACCCAGATCAGTCTGGATAAGCATTCTTTTTTTCTCTTAATTTAATTAATAATACAATTTTCAATAAAAATTATTATGTGCAACTAGTTTAAGCTCCCAAAAAGGTATTAGTGCACAAGTTAAATAATAGTGGAAAATGAAAAAATAATAATAATACAATCAACATTAAAATACTGTTATAAGTATTATGGTTTCTAGCTTAATCCATTTTTGTGTCCCTTTTCTTTATTTATTGTTTGTTAATAAATATCACAATCAACATTTTAATAGCACAAAAAAAGAAACATTTTTTAGCTGACATCTTTTAAAACAAAAAATATATAGAGCTTATAATAAAAATGCTTCGTAATTTCAAAATTGTGTAAGATATCGAGCCAAAACCTAACAACGAAAATGGCATACAATATTATAGCCTAACTATTATAACTTTCATTCCAAATCGTTTTCGATTTACTCGTCTTGAGTTCAAAGAGTTTTCGTCAAGGCCAAAACTTATCGAAGCGAATATTTAATTGGTTTTCAGTATCCAGATGGGAATGTGCATGGTTCGGAACACACTCGGAACACTATCTGCTCTGAAATTCGCTTAGCAGGCACAGAACAGGCATAAAATCGATTTTCGAATTTGAAAGATGCTCCAAATATAACTGTGTACTTATAAACACTTGTCTGCCGGAATAGTTGAGGGGAAACTATTACTTGAGCAAGCTACTCATTTCAAAGGCACGTTTCATGTTTGTTGCTAGTTCAACTGGAAAATTCACGAGGAAAATGAAAAATTTTGGAATACCTTAGAGCCCTACAAGAGTTTGTCTGCCCTAATACACACACACACACACACACACACAAACATCCATACACACACTTTGCCTATTTTGCGAAATGTGAAATAATTTCGAGTATCGATTTTAATTTGTAGGCTCAACACAGCTCAACTTGGAATCATTCTGATTGTTTCGCTACGGCTCCAAAAATGAAATTCGCAGCAAATGGGCGAATAAAATGTTTTGTGCTCGTTGTAATGCCCCTTGCCCCGCTGCTGCACCCCGCTCCACGCTTGCCGCAAACAATCAAAATAAGTGTACACCCATCTGTATCTGTATCTGTATCTGTATCTGTATCAAAATCTGTATCTGTATCCCAAGTTGGCATCTCGTAGTCCATGGTACGTATCCCGATGCTCAACATATTTGTTACACTTGCTCTCTGGCTGCTTGTGGCTTTGGCCTGCCAGTTGTTGTTGTAGCTGTTGCTGTTGCTGTTCTTGTTGTTGTTGTTGTTGTTGTTGTTGTTGTTGTTGTGTATCTGCCGCTTGTATCTCTCTAATCACAAAATCCCACCCATGATGTACAACAACAGCAACACAAATATTCAAAGTCATCGTGTAATATTGAAAAAAAGCAGCACAATACATAGCCAGTGTATGGGTCGACGGGGTGGATGCGGAGGGGGGATCGACAGTATCGAGTGCTGGATTGGTAGCAAGGGGCAAGCGGCGGCGGCAGGCAGTTGGGTGCTTGTGGCCAGTTGAGCGCCAATGCCAAACAATTTCAAATGTAATCCGTTATTGTGGTCGAAAAAGCAAAGTACCCAAAAGCCAACAGCAAAATGGAAGTGTGTAACTGACTGTGTGTGTGTGTGTGTGTTGGCTTGTATCTGCAAGAAACAGCAGCTACGGATAATGTGGCATATCTTGAGGATTTTCATTTCAAATTAAATTTATGATATGGCAGAAAAATTGAATTACAAAACGTGGCGTGAAGCGAAAGAGAGGCTGATGAAGTAAATCAACAAATCGAAGCGTTGCGGCAGCAACAACAACAACAGCGACACCTCAAATGAACCGCAAGAGCAAATGCAGATGCAGATGCAGATGCAGATACAAATGCATGTACAAAGATACAGAGATACAGCGATACAGATACAGCAACTGCAAGATACAAGCTCCAATTCGACCACAAGAGGGCCAATTGCAAGGCAATGGACATGTATCTAATGCAGCTATGCAACTAATTTTCCATTAATCAAACCACAGAGGGATAGGCAGACGGGTTGAGGATTGAGGGCGTCTGTTTGTTAGTTGTGGGCGTGGCACATTAATTAACACACGCCACACACACACACATATCAGTGCAGTGATGATGAGCTTGCATATTGCGATTACAAAGCCAACTTCTTTCGACACATCACATACCTACTCATAGATACATTTGTATCTTTCGCTCAGCGTGTCGCTTCATCAGCGCCAGCCATCATCAGCGACTAATGAAACATTTGCCTCATAAATGAAAATAATTTCACGTTCATTAAAAGCGACGCAGTATCAACTTTCATCGCTGTTTTTTTGTCGATTGTTAAAAATGCTGAAAATATTTGATGCACGCATCAAAAATTGTGTCCGATAATCACATAATTGCCCAGTTGCCCCTCGCCCTGCCGATGCTGCCACGTGCAAAATATGCACACAAAATATTACTCAATTATACATGAAATGCATTCGACATTTGCCAGTCTGCAGCGTTGAGGAATTCGATGCTGGCAGTTGAAATGCTCAAAGGTTCTGGCAACAGTTCAGGCTGACAAATGGGAGCACAAAATTGATACTTATTTGGAAAATATCTCAGGATCGCTTTCATTAATTGCCAGCTGGCTTGTGTTGCTTTGCAATGTGTGTGTGATTAGTCTGCATACTAAATTTACACAGCATAGCACTCGTATTTTCTGATTTATGACTAATTTTGAATTTAAATGCGTTGGACAGCATTGTTATATATTATTTATACTTGATTGGCCTTTCTTGTGGTTATTTGCATCTTTCTTATAGTTTTTATTTTTACCCGAAGCCCGGGAGAACCCTAGGATTCCACAATTTCGCTGAAACAAAGCTTAAGGCTTGCTTAATGATGTGTATTGAAGGATTCCTAACCGCCACTAGGTTTCAATAAACGGTGCTACTATGGACACGATGATTTCTGTGAGTTCCCTCCTTCAAGGAGATCTGTTGCCTCAACCTAACCTTAATTTAATTTTTTAATAATATTCCTTGTTTTTTGTTGTCTGATATGTAACTTTATTTTAAGTCGTTGGTTATTACAAAGACTTCAATTTCGCTAAACTGTTTCAAATGGATTTCACTTTTAGTAGTGTGACATAAAACTTTGTGGTTCGAACCTCAGTCAAGACATAGACTGATATCAAATTAAATTTGCGGACATGTTCTATTTAGGATTTTCATTATTGTCTAGACTCTAGAGCAATAAAAGTAAATTAAATTCACAAAATCGTTTGAAGAGTGAAAATGGGAATATTTATGGGAAATTCACTTCCTCAAAATCTTGCCGAAACCGGAACGAGCTTGATAGAATTTTTAGTTCTCCCGCTCCCGCTCCCGCTCCGCTCCGCTCCCGCTCCCGCTCCCGCTCCCGCTCTCGCTCTTCTCCATCTCGTTCTGGCTCTGTGAAGCTTCATGATTCCAGATACAAGATTTAGTGGCTACAAGCACGAACGTGGTCTCCTGCGAATTGTGTAAGCCTGGCTAAGTCTTCTAAGCCTAAAAAGTCTTCATGCCCAATCGCAATACCAAAACCATTCCCGTCCGTTCCCTTTTCCCTCCGCGCACTCCCAGCTGCCGCTCCTTCCGCCTGTGCCCCGCCGTGGCAACATTAATCTCTGCCTGGTGGCTACCAGTTCGCTGCACTCGCCGGGCAACCTACGCAAAAAATGCAGCGCGAAAAAGAGGCATGCCCCGCATGCTGGGGGCGGGGGGTGTCTCCGATGCTGGATCGGTTGCGGAGCTGCTCCTTAAATTTTGGTTTTGTAGTGCAAATCATGTTGACGCCCCCCACCCGCCTACCAAAAACCAAACAAAACAAAGCGAAAAACGAGATGGGAGCAAACAACAACAACAACAACAACAACAACAACAACAGCAACAGCAACAAAAATGGCCAAAATGCTACCAAACGAGTTCGGAGCAGGTTTACATTTTCTGCATCTTTCCCTTAGCCCCCCGCACCACCGTTGCACCCTGCCCAGCGTTTGTCTGCCACATCTTCTGCTTATTTTTATTTTGGCGAAGCCAGTTTTAGTTCCAGGCTGGGTTTGCAACGGAACGAGTTTTTGTGCCACAAAACCAGACGCGTTAGTTGCTGCTGCAAGTGCCCGCGTTCCGCGTCCCGCGTCCAGCGTTCCACGCCCCGCCCTGAACTGCCCGCTTGCCACAAGTCGCTGTTCAAGTTGCTGTTTGAAATGTCAGCAACAAAATGCAATTAAAATTGATTTTTATTTCCCCTTATGAACATTTGAAATAAAACAATTAAATGGCCTTCAAATGCAGCGACATCTTTTGATTGTTTATAAATAAATCGAATGGCTGCCTGGAGGTGGGGGTGGGGGCGGTGTTGGGAATGGGAGTGGGGGCTAGTGGTGTTAGTGGGGCTTGTGCTGCAACACATTTTGCTGCCGCACATTTGCCACAAATGTCAGAAATAATCATCATGGGCAACACGGCATTTCATTTGACAATCTAAGCGGGCGCCCCCTGCTCCAGCCGAAGACGCCCCACTTCTCAGCTGTCGCCCCCCACCCTCTGCTGTTGCTGGCCGCGCCTATGTGCCACAGTCCCCTGGCCGAGGCAGCAGAACCAGAACCAGAACCAGAACCAGAAAGACAAACCGAAGGGTTACCCAAAACATTTTTATGTGTGGATTTTATTTCTCGACGTCTGCTTGTTATTGCCTTAACTGTTGTTGCCTTAGGAGTGTGTCTCTCCGTGTGTGTGGGGGTCGGGTAAACATTTTTCGGAAAATGTTTCCAGTTTTTATGAGTGGGAAGTGCGTGCCGCTGCTTTTGGAAGCAGCCACAGGCTGCAAGAGATCGTGTGCTGCGCCCCTCGCGCTCCGTTCTGTTCCGTTCCATTCCGTTCAGTTTAGTTCAGTTCATATAAAATATGCTTTTCCAATTAGCGTTTATTTGGTTTTTCATTTTCTGTTTTATGTTTGCCAGATAAACAACAACTATAACAACTACAACAACAACAGCAATGGGATGAACAACAACAATTAAAGCCAGCAGCCCAAAAGCCACAAGCAGCACAAACTGTGAACTGTTCCAAGGAAAGTGTCATGGAAGTTCATTGGGTTGTGCGGCGGGGGAGAAACGCTTGGGGTGGAAAGGCGCTACAAACGGCTAAGAGGCAGCTGCATTGATTTCGAGGGCAGCTAATTGGCCAGGCCAGGCCAAGTTAAGAGTGTTAAACATCAGCATTTGAATAAGAAACTAAACAGAACACAACCTGTTGAAATGTTTTCCTAAAATGCTGCGGAAGCGATCTCTGAATAGTCACCAGCTAGAACTATCGATAGTCGATACTCAGCACTATCGAGGCTACTGCTAGTTTGCAATACTTGGAAGCTTGGAAACATATTACAGGTCAATGTTATAAATGCAGTTATAAATTAAGTATATTCTTTAATTCCAATTAAAAATTCTATTTAAGCAATTCAAAGGATGGTTTTTTCAATCTTATTATTTGATTCTTCCTTTTTTTCATTTTAAGACTTTTTAATATATAGTTTAGAGTTCAGTAACCCTACACTTTAATGAATCAAAGCAATTTTCAATTATTTCAATAATTTCAACTCCCAATGAATACAACGAAATCGGAAATAAGAACAGGATGAATATATAGAACTAAGGATATCTAGCGAAGGAGAGAAAAGCTAGAGACTATCTATTGAAATACTTATGTGGAATAACTATATATATATTCTAAGACATTGTTGGAGCATACTCAAAAAAGAGTACTTATTTCGAGGAAAAACATTTTCCCTAAGTTTTCAAGAACAATAATTCGATTGAGTCTCACATTCGGAAAGAATAAATATAAAGCTGTGAATGTCTGGCATGGAATTAAATTGATATCTTGAGATAACAATCACTTGGCTGAACGCATCGCAGAGTACGGATGCGGCCTCGCATATAGCGATCATTACATTACAGGCTCCCTTTCTCTCGTCCCCCCCTCCTGCTGCTCCGCCGCTCTGCCCCGCTGTGGAACTACACATAAATTAACGCCCCTGTCATATGCAAGCACATTTCAAGGTCTTGCCACAGCAGAAAGACAAACAACCTTAGTAATGCCGAGGGGCATTGAGGAAGGTAATACGAGTATGTGGGGTGAGCGAGGGGATCGGAGCGGGGGGCTTTACTATAACCGCAGGCCTCCGCACGCACGCGTTCAGCATTGGGAAGCAGAATCGGGTACGGGCTCGGGTTCGGGTTCGGGTTCGAGTTCGGACTCGAGATCGGGACGGAGAGGAATCGGGGAGCTGAGTTAAATTGTTGCACTCACTTTTTGTTGAAATATTCTGCGTGCCTTCAGATTTATGCGACCTTTATTGTTGTCGTTAATGTTGTTCCTCTCTTCATACACGAGTAATTCTCACTCCGAACTCTCCCCATTCTTCTTCCCAGTGTGCAATTCTGATTCGTAGCCCCCCGCACTTGGAACTCCCCAAAAGAGAATGCGGCATGGCATTTATTTGTCTTGAAAGTTTTATTGCTTTTAAATTTATGAGTTTTGTCGCATGTTCCTGCCCCTCCCCTACTGCTCTGATCAGCAGCAGATCGCATGCTGATCATCGTCAAAATGACGATGATGATGATGTTCCTTGTGTTGTTTAAGGCAATCCAGCGCACATGTCACTGAAAAAGTGTTCACACCTCCGAAATTATAAGGAGGCAACCCTCAGTTGCCAAACACATGTGACTGTTGATTGACTACCCGAGGCCCGAAAGAGGGGAGCCCCCTAATAGTTTAGTGCACTTTATGCATTAGCTGACACCTTATTCTATCAATGGGCATTTTTTCAAATTTTACTGAGATCGTTCGAGGTTTAACATTGTTTATATGTCGGGAATTGTTGATAAACTGATATATTTGATTATCCATAGGCACTTTTGAAATTTTATTGTAATCGTTCGAGGTTTTAGCATAGTTTTTAAGTCCGAAATGGTTGGTATACTGCAATATTTGGGTATCTATGGACCTTATCTGAGATTTTTTGAAATTGTAGTTGAAATCGTTCAAATTTTAAGTTTGTAAGCCTGCAAAGGTTTTTGTACTTATTTCCAGACCTTTTCTCGTTTCCGATTACTTTTCGTTCCGATGTGAATCTCCCGTTTTCGAATGAGCTACTCATAACATTGTTTTTGCTTTATCAAGTAAAGTTCATACAGTGTCCATTCCACTCTGAGGAAAAACCTTTTAATTCCACTATTTAATAATATTTAGGGAGCCAAAACGCCTCAAAATTCAAATTCCGAAGTGGGAAAATAATCTAATATATAGGACTTAATTTAAATTAAATATATTCAACTTGAGTTGTGATATTCCCAGCACAGTCAACTATTATAGTCATTTAAGCCGGCTTATTTCAGTTTTCCTTCTTAAATTTCCTAACAGATAAGTGTGAGAAAAAATAAGTAGAAATACTATACTTTATTTACTATTCTCAGAGCCCCTGAGGCGTATTATTCGCGTATTATTCGCTTGAAGGCACAAAAACAAACCCAGATCCGAAATGCTGTGCCAAACTCCAAGGCAGCATCGACTCGTCAAAGTCAGAGTGTACATTTCATAACTGTCTTAAACAGGTTGAAGCGCAATGATAACTTATCAGACCTACACACACACACACACACTCAGACACACACACATACACATAATGGGAGCTAAACAGCATGCGAAAAAGAATTTAACGGTTCTGACAAAGGCCCGCCCGCAGTTACGATATATGTATATATATTTTTAAAGCTGCTTTTTAGGGCAGCGGGCCAGGGGCTGGGCGGGGGAAGAAATTTGACAGCACTCGGGCTCTCTTCCATAAGATTAAAATCTTTTAAAGGCACTTTATAAATATGAAAAATGGTTGACTACCAACTAAAAATAGCAGCAACAGCAACAAAAACAAAACTTGATAAGGACAAAAACAAAAACATACAAGAATGTGTCAGTCAAGAGTGCTCGACGGCCAGATACCCTGTGTAACTTTACAGATATTATGCATTCCCAAAATTTTGCCAGGAATCAAGGCTTTAGTCGATATATTTATGATACTTAAACGAATCTAACTATATGATATAGTGTTGCGACTTTGATCAAATTAGATTAACTTTTAAGGATCATGATGAAACTAAGAATTTGTGAGTTTCTTCAAAATATCTTAGACCAAATGAATTTTGGACACTTCCCAATAATAGCAGCTATAAGATATAGTGATCCATTTCGGTTCATTCTGTTTGTACAGGGTAAAAGAAAGCAGAGACAAGGGCAGGGTGAGATTTTACAAAGGGGATGAAGCTGAAATGTTAATATTTATTGAAAACTTCAAGAAAGGGAGCGTGAGCGAGAGAGAGAGAGAGAGAGGGGCGTACGAAAAGTTTTGAGCTGCTGCCTTCGTTTAATTTTATTACTACAAAGCAGGGAACAAGATTAATAAAAAAACAAAAAAAAAGAAGGAAAGTACGCAGAGTGTAATAAAAAGTGAAGCTCACACACACACATATGACAAAAGAGCAATTTGTTATTTAATGAAACTGAAAATGAAATAAGTCGACAATGCTGCAGGAATTGAGCGAGGGCCGAAAATGCCAAACAAAAAAAAAATAATAAAATAAATACAAATATATACACACAGCAAGTTACACAGATACTCAAGCCGGGATCTGACAGCAGCTAAAAAAAAATGTATCTCAAAGATGAAAGCATTAGCACAGCGCATGGTAATAGCAAATGCACACACACACAGGAGCCGAAAAAATAAATAAACGAAGAAAAAGCAAAGTCGTATACTTCTAGGGAAGAAATGGGAACTCTGGCAGGCCACATATTACTTAGGGTCCAGGCCCTAGACTCACAAAGTCAGCTAACTACTTTGCCTCGCATTTCGTGCCTTTGATTGTAATCAACAACAACAGCAAGAGCAACAACAACAACATTAACAACAAAAACATCAAAACAAAGCTCGTAAAATGCAGCAACAACAACGCTGAGAGCCAAAACTGAATCTGTGTTTTTGACATTAAGCAAAAAAGTTGAGCTAATAAAGCAAAGCGCAGGCTAACCACCCAACCACCCAACCACCCAGGTCACATTCTCACCCACCGCACCGCTCCACCTGCGACAGCATCCAGAATTATTTCCCTTATTGTTGTTTAAGGAGCTGCTAAGTGAAAAAAGTTGTTGTGTTTTCTTTTGGCAGACATTCGAACAATTTTGAAGACATGTTATGACGCTCAGTAATCCAAGAAGAAACAGTTGCAGAAATTGTTTTATGGCTTGTTCCGGCTAAGTACTTAAGATCTGTAGAAACTTGTCGTTCCTTTGAAATACTTTTCTTCTTTTCCTACTTTGCTTACATCAGCTTAAGCTTAGCTGAACTTTCATCGAGCCATCTCAGCCAGCGACCGTAAATAATGATTATTCTCGTTTTTTTTTAAATCGAAAATATCATTTACTTATAGTAACTTTGAGAATGCGGGAAATAGACTGATATACTCCTTTAAGGATAATCTATGCATATTCACCTTGATTTCAAAATCTATGAGTTTCATAGATTCTTTCACCAAATATAAATAAACTTCCCAAATTCCCCATGAAATAGTTAAAACTCATTTATAAAACTCAAGGAATATTTATTATTTTATGAGTCCTATTTGTTTTTCCTCAAAAATAATGATTATTGGTTGAGATGTAAGATAATACTCTAAGTTAGTCATTAGATTATAAAATAAAATAAAAATTATTACTATTTTGTAAGACTTATAATGATTACAGTCCCTGCTCTCAGGTTTACTATTCCAATTGGTAGTTTCGATTTTTTTTGCCCACATCATCGATAATATCGAAACAGTAACTTTTAGTTACGGGATGTATTGAAATTTCTTAATAATTATAGAGCAAAATAATACAAAGATTGTTTCCTGTTTAATGGTTAAGGAAATAAACCATTGTACAGGATAATAAACCAAACGATAAAGGCGGTAATTTCCAGAAGCTATCCATAGTAACTATTGTACTATCTACTTTTGTAGATGGAATTATATTATATTTAATTGCTTGTTGTCTGAATGAACAATTTAATATTTATTACTTTCAATATCTTTATCTTTAGTTTTTAAGAGTTTTTCTATAACTTCCCCGTAAGCTTTTGTATTACACCCAATGTTCAGAAAATTACGTACAATTTGTAATTTTGGCTGATCTTCATGCACATCTTAAATTTAGCTTAACTCTATAGTCGCTTAACAGTTTTTTTCCCTTTTTTATAGACTAACGTTGCCAAGTCATGAAATCGATAGCCCATTTGATGACTTGATTGCTTTGATCGCATGAGTCGCTGCATTCAATAATTAAACTGAGCTCGCGCCCATCAAATGTCGCGACAGCTTGTTAAGGTATAACGAAAAAAAAAAAAAACGTAGAAAAATAAAAACCAGGAACATGATTGCATCTGCACAGCCCACACCAAATCAGGCAGCAATGTGATCGTGTCATCCACAGAAAAACCTTTTCTTCAGCAATCACAATGACAATGACAAGAGAATTCACCCCCACACAAAAAAGAAAATGAAGAAAAAAAATACTACACAAAACAACACACATTTGTCGCTTGAGCAGGCACGGGAGGTACGGGCAGGGATGGAGAGAAAGTTAAGTTTCGTTGCGCTTCAATGGCCTGCAACGTTGCTGCATTGTAACAAGCCATTTGCCCCAAAAGTTAAGCCCCCAAAGAACACAAAAAGATCAACAGACGACCGCCTAGAAGACAAGCCGCCACACACATGCAGCTGGGAAGACTCTTGGGTAACTCTTTGGAGTCGTCTCAAGTCGCGAGTCTCAAATCTCAAGTCTCAAGACTCGGGTCTTGGGGTGTCGTGTGTCGCTTAGGTTAGGCTCGTTAACGTAGCTGTTGCCCGAGTTTCAAGAGGTGTTAAAAAAATAGAATAAAATGAAAAAGCTGCTACAGCTTTGATCAGCTTATCAGGTCGAGAGATTGTTAAAGGTTTTGCATTTCAAATGAGCCACAGCACACACGTAGTATACGATACCATTTTGGGGCAAGTCTCAGGCAGATAAAACCAGACGATTAGCTTCTCGGCCTCGGCATTTGCATGCCAAATGAGCGCTGTTGCACCACGTTTATAAGTATCTAGCTCAGGAGATCTCTAACTATGTAAGTACACGGAAAAAAATGATAGATCTATATCAATTTTATATAGGCTGGTCAAACATTAGCAGACTTCATTCAGTTTCTAGATTCGGGCAAATTTTGAGGAAGTCAACTTTCATTTCGAACTTTATTATTATATCTTTTTTCAATTCTAGATCAAATTCTCAATACGCAAATTATTAAGGATGGGAAAATTGAAAGATGTAAAGGAAATCAGCTCTATGTTGATTTGCAATTATGATTTAACTTAAAATAAATATGAAAATAGCAAAACGAAGATGCCTTCCTTATATGTGTCTTCCTTGTTCTGTACAAAATGCATATTATTTGAATCTCAGCAATCAGTGCTACGAAAATAGTTTTAAATGAAGTAATTTTGGTTAGGTTAAGTCTTGCTTAATAATATGGCTTTAATTTGGAAAATTTAAGTATTAGAATAGATTTGCTGTTAAAATGGTCAAATGAAACCATATTGATCTTAAAATGTGCTGACTGTCTGTACAAAATACCGAGTAGTTGTTATGAAAAAGTGCATAACAATATATTATCTTTTTTCTGTGTAGTCTTTGGGTCCTCCGGTCTCGTTTATTGGCATTGGCTGGCGTATCCATCAGCAGGCGCTGCCTGCCAAAACGTTTTACACATAATAAAGGCGTCAAGAGCGTCATAATAATTATCAGCCCCACGACTCCCACAGCCCGTCGCAGTCGCAGTGCCGGTCTTCCAACCATTAAACTGAACAGAAAGATAAAAAATAAAATGCAGTTCCGAAAACAAAAAAGTTGCACTGCTCATAAAATGAGCTGCATGGCAAATAAAACAACTTTCAACCAACAAAAAAAATTGAAAACAAAAAAACACAAATGAAAAGAAAAAAAACTATTACAAACAAAGTGCTTCATGGCGAGGGCGCCCCCCCCTACTCGCACCCCTCTCCCTCTGCCACTTCCCCTACCATCCACAGCTGCCACGGGTGTTGATTGGCATGTTCGGCTGCTCTCGTGTGGCACTTGCCAGCGCAATTAGGCGGCCATTGCACTTGTCTAGGCTGCATTCCCGCACTGCCCCGCACCGCACCGCCCCACCCCGCCCACAACCCCTGCCCAGTCCCCGTATTCATTCCTCGGTTGGCTGTTGAAAATTTGATGGCACGACAAAAGAGCAACAGCCGCAGACAACGTTGCTTCTTCATTAGCAAATGCATTCTAATAAGTGTGGCATCAACATTTTACATTTTTTCCCCATTTTCTTCTTCTTTTTTTGGGGGTTTTAGCGTCAGTTCATATAAGTTTTATTATTTTTATTTTTTTTTATGCTCAAACTGAAACATTGTAAGGAGTTCGGCGGAGGTCAGTGTGAAGTATGTAGGTATTACTGAAATAGCAAAACATATCCTATGTATTACCAATGATAGCATATTAGTTTTGACTTCTGGCGAAATATGCAAGTAAACCAAAACAAACTGTAATTTTTTGGCATATCCTAAATACTGTGACCTATCGCAAAGATCTTATATATGGAATTCTTTTTTAATTTATTTGCGCTCAATTTCGAAAAGCTCTCTATCGAAGTGAAACAAAGCGATTTTATCGATTTTCCAGCGAGCGTGGGGAAATACTTTAAATCTGAAATAAACTTGATCTGCGTCCGATGTACAGGAACATACATACCAAATTTGGTATCTCGGCTATTGATACTGATCAAGAATAGTATATATGATTTATAGGGTCGGAGATGTCTCCTTCTGCCTTTTACATATATTTGCACAGATTTAATACTAATTTTTAGCCATTTTGGCAGGTGGCATTTCCGATGCTATATCATTGTATAGATGCTGCTTCTTGATTTAACCCATTGTCTATTGTATATTCATTGACCTTTTGAATGTATTTGGCGGTGATTTCAAGGACTTCAAGGATGCTTAGAGTAAGGGAAACAACGTAACATACTCGTATTATTATTTTAAAGGATGATGCCTCTTTTGAATGGCAACTCCGTAATGTAAGATCTACTAAAGTTTAAATAAATTGAGACCTTGGCATTGCGTTAGGGGTATAGGGTATCTACTAGTCGATACCTCTCGACTAAAGTATGCTTACGTGTTTTTGGTAATATACGAGTTTTCATTAATAAATAAAATCGCTTTGGCATGTTATTGAACTCGAGCTAAAATCTCAGACATGAAGGCTGGATGTGCTACACCAAAGCACATGCTAATGTCAATATGATACACACACACACACACACACACGCACACTCAGACACATAGAATTTCACACACATAGAGAAATATGTGCTCGTAGTATTCGCACTTTGGAGAACTGCATTGAAATTTCTATTTGGCATTGCGCTTAAGTTGTATTTGCATTTCTCTGGCAATGAATGAAAATTTGTACACACATGCAAATTGGCTGGGGGAAAGGCGGGACTGGGCTGGAAAGCTGGGCACTGTGTTGCGGTGAGCAGGGTAAGGGGTGTCTATAAGGAACTCAAACTGACAGGCCACATGACAAACTGGCTGCCATTCTGTAGCTTCTGCCAACGTGACAACTGCAACAATAATTGGCAGAGTTCCAGCTACTCAAGTCCATTGATGAAAAGCAGCCACAGAACAAGCCAGCAAACATAGCCAGCTAAAAGATACACAGATGCAGATACAGATACAAATACACAGATATAGATACAGCTAAGAGATATAGATCCAGAGCTGGGGCTACTCGCAACTCATTCGCTGATGTTTATTCAGATTTAAATTTAGCCACTTGAATTTCCGCCGCACTTTTGATTTTCTTCTATGCATCTTTTTGTTTTTGTGTTTGTGTTTGTTTTTGCTTTTATTTTTATTTATTTGTTGTTGTTTTTTCTTCGGGCTACCAAAATATAAATAAAAGCAAATGAAGTGAAATATTTTGTCGACTTCCGCTCGTAATCACCAATTAGTAATGCCACACTGACAAATATGCCAAACGAAATGAAAACTTTGGGACCAACAATTTGAGACTGTATCACTGTGTGTGTGTGTGTGTGTGTGTATGTGTGTGTGTGAGGTGGGGGGAGTGTCTGTTAAGGGGGCGGGGCTCTTTGATATATTATTTCTAATAAATTGCTTGAGCCAAAAGAATCTTGCAAATGGGCCAAAAGTTGGGTCACACTTACAAAACGGAGCCGGAGTCCGTTCATCATTAGTCAAAAGGCAGCCGACGCGCTACTAAATTCAAATGAAAATGCCACGCAGCCAACAGATACACAGATACACACACACACACACACACACACACACAGAGACACTACAGTACACTTTGCGCATTGTCAAATCTAGCAAATCGAAGTGTATCCATTGGAACGCACTGAGCAGCCAAATTCCCTGGGGAGTAATTTAGGCGCTCGCCAACGACAAAACGCAATAAAAATTTATCTGAATCTGTATCTGTATCTGCAGCAGCTTCAACTTTAGCTGCGGCATCTTATAGCTATATTCTAGCTTGAGAAAATTTACAAAAACTTAAATAAAGATGCCCCAACCGCGCCATTCACACTTAACCTTCATGTTACTGGGCTAGGGAGAGCTGAGAAAGTACAGTTTATTCGATATTTTCAAGCTTATTATCGATGTTATCGATTTAAATATCAAATTGCGATTAATTTTTGCCTTTTCAAAACCTACAACATTAACTATCTAAGGAAGGATTATAGTAGATGGAGCAAATTATAATAAAAAACTATTTTTACTTAATTTACTTCTAACGCTACTTCTGTGCGCTTTATCGATATTGCTAATGATATCGATACTTCATACTTAAATCGATACTTCCCAAATACTTGACACTATCAATAAGGATATCGATATTTCAAACTTACATCGATACTTGCCAACAACTTTTTGCAGGTTCTATTTTGGACAATCATTTCAACAACTCTCTTATCGATGCTTTGACTAAAAGATAAACCTTCTTAAAATTGCTTGCGCATGCGATTGACGGCAAAGTAATATTTTCGTGTAATATTTGGCGGGATTAATGTTGGAGGCTCTACATATAAAATTGTGCGGTAACATAAAGGTTAAAGCATTGCGCCGATCGCCTTTACTTATTATTTTTATTCATTTTCTTGTTATTGTTGTTGTTTGCGCTTTGCATGCCTTTCCGTTTGGCTGATTCTTTGGCTTCGCACTTGGGTATTGGGGATTGCGGATTGGGGATTCGGGATTGTGGATTGTGGATTAGGGATTGGACTTGGGGTTTGTCGATTTTCGCCTTTCGACTTTCTGCTGGCCAATGGACGGGCGTTGACCAGCACCAATCAATCGATTGCGCTACGCCGCGGCGTTCCCGCCACCCAGACCGCCCCACCACCCTTATGCAAATATTTGTGCGAATTCTCAAGTAAATCGGTTCGCCCCTACGCCTCCACCCCCACACCCACCCGGCGGCTGTCCCGCAAATGAGACTCTTAGCATTAGCTTTTCTTTTTCATTCAGTTGCCGCCTATTTTGGTTTCTATCTTTTTTTGCGCATAGATCAAAGCGTTGCGAATGAAAAGCGCTTGGGAAATGCGCTCAAGTGTTGTAGGGCATGTGTGTGTGTGTGTGTGTTTATGTGTGTGTGTTCTTTGATTCTCGAGTGGGTGTGCAGAGGTGACGAGTGCCTGAACTATTCCCCGAACTCAAGCGTTTGCCCCACCAATTGGCTTGTCCCCTGACATTTCATTGGTTTTTAATTCCGTGTCCCAGTTCTTTTCTTCATTCCATCCGATCGGGGGTTAAGCAGTTGGGCGTGTGGGGAATAAGGGGTTAGTGGGATCAGGCATGCTCTATTTAAGTTCCCTGTGAGGTTTCACCTTAAGTCAATTAGATACGATTCGTTTAAATAGATATTTGATGTATCCAAAACAAAATATTGCTGTGCATTTCAAATTGTTTATTTATCATAATCATAATTCAAACATAGATTTTAGTTCTTTTAGATGTGTGTTTCTGGCTAGAATTATAAAAACTTATATTTGTGCCTTATTTTCTGAATCAAATCATATTTAACTACAATTATAAGCAGACTAGCGCCCAGTTTTGATTGCCAGCAAATAAGTTGGAATAGAATTGTTAGCTCTTCTGAAATCCGAAAAACGATTGAGTATCCGTTTTGAAAAGATATCCCTTAGAAAATTGGATTCTATCTGTAGGAATTAAAGCTTGAATAATATTCTAAAGAATATTTAGTTATGGGTAATGAAAAGCGATCAGATGTAAGCCAATAAATCTATAGCTAACGTATCTATTAATTAATAATAATTATAATATTGCTAAAAATATTTTTTTTATAAAAATGGCACATTTAAAATGCGAAAGAGATAAGAACATCTCTCTCTTGGATTGCTCTGTGCTTTTAAACTTATAAGTGCGACTGAAATCGCCATATTGCTTATGTCTTTCAGCCTTTTGTTTATGCTTCTACTACTCATCTACGCTAGATGGAGCCACATATCGATTGATAGAGCGCGCTGTAAGTGCTGCTGGGCCGATAAACTATAAAACTATAATAGCATTATTATTATTATTATGATTATTATTATTATTATTATGTAGTAGTAAATCGTTCAGCCACATTAACATCAAATTCGCATCAATATAATAATCGATTATCGATTAATGTGGCGGTCGGTTGATATTTGCTGGTACCAACATATGATTACTTTGCCGCCATATTTAGGACTTTTGATTTTTTGCTGAGTGTGGTGCACATTTCTGTAGTGCTCTGGACTTACGCTTACAGAATGCGATAAATGTGGGGTTGCGATATGTTATAGCAATGGAATAATTGTGTTTTAACATTTTCAAAAAATCATTAAGCATGTGGCTGAACTATTTAGGAACGTCTACCTCCACGGGTGGGAAAATCATGCATTTCTTACGATTGACTAAAGTACCATTGAAACTCAACATAATGCATATTAATCTAAATATTTCGCAGGGGAACGCTGGCGTTTTACCAGCTAGTATTCTATAAAGTATCTCAAACTCTGTTTACTATAGTTTGTTTTTCCGATCCTAACTAATCTTTTTGGTATCTTTTGCGATTCATTGGAATCCTTGAAACCTTGCATCATTTATTCAGTTTGTGCTTAGATTGCAGACTCTGGGAATCAACTTTCCACGTTACAACAAACCGCTTTCCTCCGCCTACCTCCCCCTCTCTCTCTCTCCCCCTCTGTCTCTCCCACTTCTCGTTCCCCCCTTCAACGGTAGCAGCCGCAATGCCAAAAACTGCACGCAAATTTCTTGTAATGTTTTCGCGGCTGTTGTTGTTGTTGTTGTTGTCGTTGATGTTGCCCCACGCATATTAATGAAAATCGTTTAAGTGTTTTTAATGGAGGAGTGGGAGTGGTGCCGGGTTGCCGGGTGGCCTGCTGGGCGGGTTGGGGTGGGGTGTTGGTGGTGGTGTGCCGGAGTGAAGTAGGCGCGGCACGCGCGCATAAATATCAGCAGACAGGCAACAAGAAGCACTCGTAGAGCAACTTGAGGAACAGCCACGAAAAGCGGCAGCAGCAATTGGCAATTGGCAATTTGGCTGAGGCAGCGAAGAACACTCAATGAAAATTAAAGCAATTTCCTGTGCCAATTTGAAGATGCTAAATTAAAATACAAATGCAGCGGCGGTGGCAGACAGAGACAGAGACAGCAACAGTGTGCGAGCGAGATGACAAAATGGTTTTTTTGGCTAAATCCAACAAGAAGAAAACCAAATGGGCAAATTTGTCGACTGCGGCTGGCTGGCTGCTGTTTGGGGCAATTGGAAACGAAACAAACGCAAAGACCGCCATTCATAGATATTTAATTAGCAAACCGAGTGTGAGAGAGACAGCAATAGCGAGTGTAACAGAGAGGGGCATATGGCGAGCAAGGGAGATGGCTATGTAAATTGGCAATAAGCTGAAAGGCAGTGCGCAGTGTCAACGTCTGATGTCTTGAGGCAACATCAAGAGGCAGCAACAGCAACAGCAACAGCAACAACAACTGGGGCAGCAACAAAGTAAATGAAGATGAGCACTTCCTGCAACAGCAGCGACAACAACAGCAACAACAAGCATAGCAGCACAGAGCTTGCAGCATTCGGTGGAGACACGAAAATTTGTAATCGAGTGCAACATCATGAATGGCAGAAGCCGCCGTCTGTTTGTTTGTGTGTGCGAGTGTGTGTGTGTGTGTATCTTTTATACGAATGAGTTAAATTCTACGCTCGAGTTGAGTGAGTGATGCATCCCAGGGCGCATCCGTAAGATAAACAGGCGCAGCACGCAACGTTTAACTTTTAATTTGCAGCTGCAACTCAGTATGTGTGAGTGTGCGAGTGTGTGTGTGTGTGTGTGTGCGTGTATTATGATGTGGGTGCCTTCACCCCCTACACAAAGGTCATGGACACGCAACGTTGCACAAATTTAATGCTTAAAATCATTAAAAAACAACATTTTGCAGCCACGTGCAAAACAACTAAATGAACGAAATGATCTTTGGGCTGCCAAAGATTTCATACCCCAACAGCTATGCAAAACACAAATAATAATAAACAAGCAAGAACGTTGCAGTCGGACGTAACCGACAGCAGAATTCTCTGTTCCCAGTTCGGTATAATTTGCTTATTTGTGGGTTCCGAAAAAAGACGCGAGAAAAACAGTAGTCTGTATGCCAAATTGCGGGACTCTAGCTATGAAACTATAGGAGATATACCCATGTGAAAAACGTGTTTTGGGGATAGCATATGCCAATTTGCGGGGGAGGGGATGGGGGTGGCTACATATTTTTAATGCAGATCTTTCAGGAATCTCAACATAAGTCTGTATGCCAAATTTAGTGACTATAGCTTAAAAAATATGGAAGATACAGGTTTTCCCCAAATTGTGGGGGAGATGGTGGGTAGAGGCGACCTTGACACTTCATAAATTGAGGGTATACACCAACATGTGTACCAAGTTTGGTTGCTCTAGCTTCAGACAGACAGACGGACATTTCGCAAACCCAATATACTCTTTTCCTTTTGAGAACAGAGTATAAAAACAGGTCATCTTTTTATTTTTTTATATATTTAATATCACAATCAACCCTTCAATACTGTTATAAGTGATATGGTGTCTAGCCTCATCGCCTGGTTTGAAACAGATCATTCTTTTCAAAAACTCAAGTAAAGTAATCCGATTCTGATCAAATTTGTGCTAAATATAGAGAGAGTATTATAAACCAGGCAATATCCAAGCTAGCTCTAAGAACAAAAGGGTTCCTCATACAAAAACTGATTGTTCCCAGGGCAGCTATACGATATAGTCAACAAATTTTGGTTGGTTCTGCACTACAACAAAATAAAGCAGTTTTAACAAGTTGTTCGTAAAGAGAGACGTGTTCTCATACTAGACCGTAACTCATCATTGTAATCAAGTCAGTACATAAGTACACACATTTGTATACAAGTACTTCTGGAATTGGAAAATGCCGCTCATTAAGTCGTTACACATCTTGCAACAAAACCATAAGACCCTCTTCATGTACTCAAGTATTTATATAAAGTACCGTACATTTGTTTATGCCACAGGAAACATCAGGAGCTTCTGTGGGGCATGCCGCCAGTTTGTCTGGCGTCTTCCAAATCTGGGGAGATGACAAAACAGCTATGACCCAAAGATCGTTTTGGATTGCTTGAAATACCAACAGAAAACTAATATAAAGCAACCAGGGTTCGTAGTTATTTGAACTTATAGTATTCAAAGAAGTAAGCATTTAAAATGAACTTCAAACTTTTATATACTTCTTATTTTTAGAAGTCTTTTAATTTAAAATTGTATTGAAAATTGAAAAAGATATATGAGTTTTTATTTTTTAAATTAATATTCTTTAGTAAAAATGGTATTTTAATTGTTATTAAAAAATAAAACAAGTAAGAACGTTGGAAATTTTGGACAGAAGTGTTTTCAGTCTAATTTTATTTTAAATGATCTTGTAAAATTATGTAGGTATCAAAAACTCGAAAAGTTCTTCACCGATTGAGCTCAAGTTTAGACACAATATTTAGTTTGCTTCAAGGATTGTTTTTATTTATTTTTCGCGTCTATAACACAGGCGATTTACTGATTTGTGACCAACGGACCCCGGCCCGGGACTTTGGAAAATCTACCCCGACGGGCGGAAAACTGTTGAATGAAACTTGAAAAATCTACTCGCACCCGTCACTACGGTCGGAAAATGGGCTTAATGTCAAATTTGTGTACGAAAGATCTTGTTAGATCGGTTTCTAAGTTCTTCATAGGCTAAAATCAGAAAACACGGTAGGGAAAATGGTAAGTTATTTATATTTATTTCTTAATTTTCATTCGTCCCACAACAATGTGCCACAGGGAAGCGAGGCAGGGTACAGCTACTATATTAAATATGAAATTTAGTGAATCTAAATAAAACAAAACTGGTATCTTTGATACTAGATATCCTCAGCATTTCTTCATATTTCTAAATGATTCAGCTTGCCTCGTCACTTGAAAAGCCCTCGAAAAAGGCAACTCGAATGTGAAATTAATTTGCGTGCTACAAACTGAGCGAGGGTGGGTAGGGGGTAGAACGGAAGGGGAGCTAGAATAGAGTCAAAGTCGAGCTAAGCTCTCTGGCAAGTCTCTCGTTGCAGCTCAAGATTTCTAAATATTTTTCATTCTCAATATGTATACATATATAAATTTGGGTATTCACGAAGTGCTCTACTCAATTGAAGTCAATTGAGCTAATCATTTGCTATTTAAATACGGGACAATGACAGCAGCACAGATATGAATACAGCTATATATGAGCAGATACAGATACAGATACTGTTACTGATACAGATACAGATACAAGTAACAAAATGCACAACAATGTAAACCCAAAACTTGGAAGGCAGAAGGCAACTGCCGAAAAAAGACGCAGGAAAGGAGGGCACAAAAGTAGATAGACGAGTGAAAGGGAGGCGGAGGTGCAGGGCAGCACCCATATGAGTGCAACGTGCTCAACAATCACAACAAAAACAAGCACAGTTTTATTTTACTGGCCACTTGAGCGACACACGGAAGTGAGAAGTACGGCCCCCGCCTACCCTCTTTTGGTGGAGGGGGCGAGAGGTGAAATAGGGGCAACTGTAGGGGCAGCACTTGTGCCCGTTGGCTGCTTAACTTGATTTGCTGCAGTCCTCAATTGCCAGTTTGCAGCAAAGTGTTGACAATAAACAGAGCACTCTCATGATGCCATATGGCGCGGCAGTCAGCCAGGAGGAGTAGCTGGGGCGGGGTGGAGGTGAAGCTGATCGGAAGGTATGTGTAATTGGCAACAGGAAACAACAAAACACTGCAAACACTCGCTGTTAACGTTTTATTGAAAAGAAATTAACAGAGAGCAAAGAAACTGCCATCATAGAGCCCATTCACGATGATCAGTGATCATTGCGCACTCAAAGAGTTTATAAAAGAGAGGCAACTGTTGACACAAAAGAGAGCGCATTCAGCGGTAGAAAGAGCGCTTCAAAAGCATCAACTTTTAAGGCTTTGCCTTGTTACTGTATCAAAAGTCTAAGTTTGTTTCAGAGAATCTTCAATTCCTTGAATTTCCAGGACTTTACAGAATGTGTGTGCCTCTTTTGAATGTAGCTGAATCAATAGTTGGCTAACAAAATCAGCTTTCAGTTCATAATGAAGGCTTATGTGCTTGTCTTTAAAGATTCTTCTAGTTAGTCTTCTGGTACTATCAGGGAGTTATTCAATTTAAGGTTGTGTTCACACTTTCAGAACCTCTATAGTGACAGTTACAGTAACAGTTACTTTCTCCACAAATTTTGCAAGCAAAGTTAGATATTTTTCTTGGCCTGTGCCAAGTTGAGGCTGTCTGCCAAAACGTTTCATATTCAGAAAGCCATTGGCAAGCACGCGTCTGACTGCCTGCAGCTGACCCCATTTTTTTTTGTAGAATGGCAGCCCCAGTTAGCAGCCAAGCCCTCCCCTAGTCAGCTAGAGAAGCGAAGGAACGGGGCCAACATTAAATTATATTTTATGCGCAAATTATTTAAGTTTGTGCGCAAGTTTTGCAAAATAGGAACATTAAGCGAGATATATATTCATGCATATTACACGCGCTGGGGAGGTAGGAGGAGCTGAAGCAGAACTCATTATTTGAGTGCAAGCAACGATCATAGCATAGTTTTTGGCTCTCAGAACACTTGGCCAACGGCCATCATGGCAAACAAAGCCATTAACATGAGCAAGGACAAGCGGCAGCAGACAGGACGACAGCCAGAATGAGCAGCACGGACGAGAGGATGTCATTTAGCAATTGGCATTTTGAACTCTTTGGCTTTGATTTCATTCTCTGACTTTCAGATACCCCTAAAGCGCACCCTTAAGCCACCCCCACAAGTGCATTGAGGCTTTGGCGTTTTCTATAATAATCATTTTTTTGCCTATTTTCGTTTTTGATTTTTGTTTTTGTTTTTTTTTTTTTGTTCATGCGAAAAGTTTTCAATTGCTCTGGCGTCACTTTTTGATTGCTTTGATGTGTTTTTCTCGCACATTTCCCAAGCCTCAATTCATGACAAAAGTTTTTCGGCGCACTCGACGAGCAGGACGCAGGACACACACAAAAGCCGAGCAACTTTCGCTTTGATTTCCCTATGTGAGTGTCTGTGTGTGTGTGTGTTTGGCGTTTGGTTTTTGGAGTTTTGCATTTCACTTGCATTCAGCTTCACCCTGCCCTCCTCCCGCCTTGTTCGCAGCTGTTTCCATCCTCTTCTGTGTGTGGCAGGGTTATCCTTGGCTTGACAGAAAAATGAAAGTTTAATGCGTTTGCCAAATACAATTTTCATCTAGACTATATATGTATGTATGTACATATACAATCATATATACTACATATTTACTATCTGTGTTGGTATATAAAAAAATTATTATAATTTTGTTATGTGCCGTGTTTTTTAGTTGAATTTAGTTTGAAAATTGAGTTTTTTTTTATTTGTTGCTGGTGCACTTTTCCCGTAGCTATTGCTATCGCTATCTCTTTCTATTTCTATTTCTATATATAATTTATTTATATTTTATATATGTATGTATTTGTTGGCCGGAAAATGTGTGCGTCTATGCGGAAATTGCATTTTTTTCGCAAGCAATTCGAGTTTTTCCTTTTATTTCTCGCTCTCAACTTTTTCGCTTTTTTTCCTTCGCCATTTTTATTTGCGTTTCCCAGTATTCCAGCGCATTATCCTGGCCGTCTTTAGGGGCAAGTTTAAATGGTTTAAAGAGCTTATAATGCAAATATTAAAATGGCCAAAGGGACGCGGCAAAAGTTAAGCTGCCAAAGTGTAAGAAAGTTAAGTGAAGGCGAACGGCGAGGGGCGAGTGGCAAGTGGCGAGTGGCGAGTGGCGGAAGAAGAAAAGAGGGCATGCGCTTTGCAATAGTTGCATATTAGTTGCAAGTGCCGCATAAAGAAGCACACAACAGCAGCCGAGTTGCTCTTAACGGTCAATAAAAAAAATACTTGCGATTATACGAGTATCTGCAATGACAATGGCCGGAAAGGGGGTGGTGTGGGGAGGGGGGGGGGGGGGGGGGAAGGGTGGTGGTGCAACGGGGTGAGTTCTCTAGCTCGATACGGTTCAGCGAGCTCATTGTAATTTATCACTTTCATTATGCACAACGAAAGGAATTCTTTCGGAATTTGTTTTGCTTTAAGAACAGTTTGCGCGTTAACCAGTTGCGAATTATAAGCTAACATATTTTGATAATCAGTCTATTGTTTACAATAGACTGTTGTATCGATTGTTGTATCTTTTTATCCAGGAAAGAGTTGTTGTTTTGTTTGTATACGCATAACAATACTTTATTTATGATAAGTAATGCATAATATATGCATAACGCGCATATTCGAATTTATAAAACACTTAAGCATAAATACTAAAATATATTTCACTGGGTGTGTAAAAATGTACAAAAATATCAAAATTTTTGATTACTCTGTGTTTGTTTGCAGCTTTATCAAAATGCATTTATACATTTATAAATGTTACGGCTCTAGTTTTCACCCTTTTGCATATTTTATCGGTAGATTCATTGTTTGCATTCGCAGTTTTTAATGGAAGATTATTCAATTGCACACAATTGATAAACGGCAATTCCACAGGATCAGCACACACACACACGTGGCTAAATTGAGTAGAAATCCATGGCAACAAATGGAGGAAACTTTAATCTACAAATTGAATTTCCCTACATGAAACGAACATTTCTTTTAATTGCCGCACAGCCTTACGACTTTGTTTACATTGCTTGTTTGAATTGACATGAAATGGGACAGGAACAGGGACAGGGACAGAGACAGGGGAACGTGAATGGGGCCCCTAGGCGATGAATTTGTTTGGCTGTCAAATAAAACAAGACGCATCAAATTATTTCAAATTTATCGCGCAGCCAGAAAAGGTGTGCACGGCGGCTGGCTAGGTCTATCGCGGTATATCCTGTGACAGAGCGAGTCCTGGCAGCTGGTCACCGGCGAACCACCCCTGAACAAACAGTACCGCATCGAGCTGAGCTGAACTGAGCTGAGCTGAGCGCGGGGACTAATGAAATATTGTGCTCAGGTAGAGAGCAACGTGTTGTTCACATTTGCCACAGATTTGTACCGCAAAATGACAGTCGAATGGGCAACAATAACGATTAATGGCCGTGCCTTACAATGTATCTATGTATCTGTATCTATGACTGTTTTCTGTTTGCATTTCATCTCTCCGCGTCTTTCGCTGACTCGCTGGCAAATCAAAATTATATTTTGACACGCAGCAGCAGCAGCAGCGGCAATGAGTAAAACTTGCAATTAGTTACCCAGAAGATAGCAGATACAAATCCACATTCACATCCACATACACACTCAGCGCTGATGAGTGCTGCACATGCCAAACAAACGCGCAGATACAGATACGGATACAGATACAGATACACAGACATGGGCGAACTACAGATACAGATACAAATAAATACACGTACTTTATGGGTTTTCTGCTGTTGTTGTTGTTTTTGTAGTTGTTGTTGCCTCTCTTTTTTTTCTCAATTGTGGGTTAATGGCACTTTAAACTCAGCTCCATACACAGGAAGCGGCTCTCATGTATCTCATAGCTACATCTAAGGTCTCGCTTCGTTTTTAGTTTACTTTTATATTTTTGTACTTCTTCTGTTTTCGTTTTTGTTTTTGTTTTTGTTTTTGTTTTTGCTTTTGGGTTGCCTTTGTCTTTGCTTTGATTAATATTTGGCACGCAACAATGCAATTTGCCCAGATTGTTCGAAATGTGTAACAGCCACAATAACAACCTGCTAAATCATTGCATTGGCTACCACGGAAGACACCCTGTATACTATAAGGTAAGCCGTCTATAGCAAAGATTTAAGATACGAGTATAAACAGCTTGCTTTTCTGTATTTGCATTGAGTTCTGTTACAGAAATAGTAACTATGGCGCCACAGGACCGACTACTTTGAGCGCCTTGCAAAAAATAAACTTACTAAATAACCGAACTGACTACTACAAAATTTACTATTGACTGACAAAAGTGGCCCCAAGTCGCTTTTTATAAAATGGTCAAAGGGAGTTTTAGCCAGGAACGGCAACGGTTATTATTCTTAAAATAAAAATTATGTTTTACAAATTTTTTGTTGATTTTTATCAAAACCTGGGGAAAATAAAAACCTTTTTTTGCGAACGAAAAACAAATTAAAAATAATAATTAAATTTAAATTTGTATTTAAAAATCATTATGGTATTAAGTAGTAGTATTAAGAATCAAAAAATAATAGTTATTTTTCAACTTTTAAAATGAAATTTCAAAATAAAAATTATTATTAAATTTTTATAATATAATTTGAAAATAAGAGCTATATAATGATTTTCAAATAAGAATTGAAATTTAATTTTTATTTTTGATTAAAAAAGTGGAGTTATTTTTGTTTTGTTTTTGATTAAAAAAAAATAATAATAGTTTATCCTGTTTTCAGGAGCAGTATCCCGGAAATGTTTATGTACGTAACATTTTTGCATTCATCTAGATCATTTTTATCGGGTTTGATTTCTGTAAACTCATAAGTCTTATTTGCCATCCCTGGTTTGAGCCCTTTTAGGAAAATGCATTCGTATTTTCAGACTGGCTGTGGGAACTTGCTTGAAACCATAAATGCAATGATGATTGGAACGCACGAGAGAGCTTCTAATTGTGATCTCAATATATGAAATAGAACACAGTGGTAGAAGAGGGTGCTGCTTATCGGTACCCACGTTCTACTAAGATGCAAGTTTTGTGGTTCGAATCTCAGTCAGGAAATGAAGGTTGCTGTGAGCGCCGCTTTTGCTCAGTGTACGTTTGCAGTTCGCAACTTTTGCCCAGAGCCACAAGCGGCTTTCAATTGTGCAGTTAGCATTTTGAGCGCCCCATTTGGGGCGCCGCTTGCAGTTCGCTGCACGCACAATCCGATTCTGAAGGCCGAGCCGGCACACTCGCATGTATCTTTCAGCTGTGACTCAGTTTGGGGCGTGTCGTGCTGTTGCATAAATCAAAACGAGAATGAAAACGAAAACGAGAACGAGAACGAAAAAGGTGCAGACTGTAAAAATAAAAGTAAGCGAAATGAAGCGCTTAAAATGCAATTTAGTCAATGCAATTAAGCGAGCGAGGGATACTGGACAGGAACTGCGCGTCTGATGACTGAGCTAGGACTGGAAGCCCCCCTCTTTCGGTACGCCTCCCTTTCGAGACCCCCCTCCCCACTCCTGACAAAGCACAAAAGCGAAACAAGCGCCGACTGATTTTTATCAACTAACCAAGCGTAACGCAGACAAACACTTCCTAAATCACTTGAGTCGTTCCAAATGTTCCAACGTTTGTGGGACCAACAAACGTTCGCTTTCCCTCCACCCCACCCCACACTCCACACTCCACACTCCACACTCCACACTCTAGACTCTACACTCCACCCTCGAGCAACCCTCGCTCTATGGACTGCTAAGAAAAACGTTTCCTGCGCACATAAAACATAAATTATTTAATTTTTTTTCCTCCAGTTCTTTTTGGCTGGTGCGCCTAGACAACGAGACAACGACAGGGAATGGGGAAGGGGAATGGGAGGGGAATGGGTATGGGTATGGGTATGGGAGGGAAAGCCAAATATTTCATATGACTTTCTGCTTTTTTTGTTTTTTTTTCGGGGGTGGAGTTTTGGGTGGAATGTCTGTTATCAGCGTTGTCGATGGCGGCGCTTAGAATGAAAATTATGAAACACTTTCGCTCATTGACTTCATTAATTTATTTCGTATTTATTGTCTGGCTCGCACTCGGGTATCTCCTGGATACTGTTCCAAGGGATACGGAACACCTTTTTGCTGGTCGCGCATTCATTTATTTCGCCTGCTTTTTATGGGCCCTTTGCAGACAGGCTGCCCGGACTCTGTTCGACTGCTTTTTATGGGCCAACCAGCCAGGTCCTTTGTGTTGGATTTTACTGCTCACTACTTCATTAAGAGTTGTCGATGCCAATGGACAATATAGCCGTCTTCATCTTCTTATGATGCTTGCTCAAATTTCCACGCCAAATTGTTACAAGCAAAATAATAAAAATAATATCAAATTTGCCGCAATTGAGCAGGTTCTGCCCCCTCCAACCCATGTGGCGCCCAATGTGGGGCACAATTAAATCTACAGGCATAAAGTTAAACTTTTCCTTTAACAAGCGCCCAAATTGGGGCGTAATTAATTATTTCGCTTTGCTTTACACTTGCCATTGTGGTCGCCTTTATCTGTTAAGGGCGAGTTCTCAATCTGGCGCCCAACATGGGGCGCCATATCGATTTGAGGCAGCTGTGCCCGCTGTTTACACAACTCCATTGGCAATCTATTAAGTGTGTACTAACCTGACGGACACTGGGCAAGTTTTCCTTGCACCGCACAATTCAATCAAACTTGCAGGAACAACTTAGCGACACACTCAAAGCCAGCTCAGAACTCGGGCCACGAATCTGTGACCTTAGCCCCGTTCGCAGCCCCCACCAAATAAAAAAATAAAAAAAGGAAATGAAAAACGTGCGCCATATGAAAGAGAGGCAGCGGAGCCAGAGGAGGGAGGGTGCCACGTACTAGGCGAAAAGTTGTTGGGCACAGCGGAGGCGCCTCAGAAGAAGGAGCCAAGCGTTTTGCATAGGAAATGGGCAAAAGTCAACGCACGGACATACATGCTGTGGAAAGTGCCGCGGGTGGGTCGACAGGGGTGGAGGGGGGGTTGTCGAGGGGTAGGGGTTCATCGGGACCGACAGGAATAATAAATATTCAGTTTAAGTAAATGGGCTTTTATCGCGCATCTCTGGGGTGCCATAATTTGCCATTTTTGCCAGGCAGTCTGCGCTTTTTTTTTTTTTTTGGCTGCTTCTGTGCAGTTTCTTTGCCTCAGTTTCGAATAGGTTTTCTTTTCCTTTTCCTTTTTTTTTTTTTTTTGTTGGTCTTTTTTGGGTGCCACACACTCGCAATTTGGCTGGGAGGCAAATGTATGTAATTGATTCAACAAACGGCGCAAAGGTGCCAAGAAACAAAGCAAAAGCTTGGCGACGCCGGAGAAAAACACAAGGAAGAAATGTTTTTCGGGTTGTCGAAGATTTCATACCCTATAACTAAACGTTCAACAACTCCACTGATCATTCCTATGCTGAAGAACATGCCTGTCCTGATCAATAATATATATATATATATCCTTTAATGCGCTTTCTTAATTAAATCAACAAGAAAATGCAGTTATGCTTAGACTAAATACCCAACTAATCATAAGTTATATTATAATTATAATATTATAATACTAATTTATAAAAAATGCAATCCATTGATATTTAGAATATAAAAGTAAGTCTTTGTGAAATAAAGCCGAAGGCCTCGACGCTTAATCTTCTCTTATTATATAATTAATTAAAATTTTTATATATTTTGTTGTTTGTTTTAAAGTTAATTTAAATAAATAATAGTGTTTAAGTGAATGCAAAAATCGATTTGGATTCCGCGCATTCTTTTTTCCTTTCCCAATCCTATATGCCTGTGATCAACAATTTTGTTTTTTGTTTTTTTTTTATAAAAAAATAAATATACAAATTAAAAAAAAATGTATCCTATGTAAAAAATATCCCTTAAAATAGTTTCCTATTGTTGTTGGTATAGTTAACCAAACAATACATTGCTTAAATGCAAACAATTTCAGCATTTTCCTATAAAATATGAAGTTTTCTTTCAACTTTTGTCGCACTCCCGCCAAACCCAACGATTTATTCGGTTAACTCCCGCGGATTTCTCATCCTGCGCCCCCATCTTTCGTCCGCATAGGCCGTCCTGTTGAAGTTGTGGGCTCTTAAATGTCACACATTTGGTGACATCATTTGAATACCCTCAGCAAGAGTATTACAATAATAAAAAAAGTAAGCGAAACAAAAATCGGCAGCAACAACATTTATACGCATAATATATTTCGCCATAAATATGCATAGGTCTACGGTCTATGGTCCATGGTCTTGGTCTTGGTCTTGGTCTTGGTCTTGGTCTTGGTCTTGGTTTCGATTCAGGTTTCAGCTTGAGCACCGATGGAAAATTATAAAAAAAAACACACACACACAAAAAGGAAAGAACACAACACAACAAATTGCAAAGTCACGCTCGTTCTTCTGCATAGAGGACCTTTGAAGCCAATGCCCCGCTCCTCCTGCAGCGTTTCGCCTCAAACTCTCAGCTGGTCGTAAAATGTGAAAAAATGAGCATTTTTGCGGCGGCAAATCACTTCAGAGCCTTGCAGCAACAATTTAGCTCATTTATTTTTATACATTTTAAGAAACAATAAACCGACGGCCCATAAAACACGCAGTTACAAAATGAAAATGATTTAAGACAATGGCTTTTCCCGCCACTCCTCCACTCCGCACACCCCGCCACTGGCCATGAATTATATGTATTTGGGCAAAAGTTTAACATTATAATTGCAACGTTTTATAATACCAGAGTTTTCATATGATTTACGACAGAGTATATTCCCAATTTTATGCCCACGATTGACAGCCAAAGCAATTAAACTTGATTCGAGTTGGGCAACAAAGGTGAAGCAAATAGTTCAGGCAGGTGTTCTCAGTCATGAAAATATCTAATTGTTCTATAGCCATAAGGATTGTCAACCTTACAAAAAAACAAGCATCAATTCTTCTAGTGGCCTTCTGCTTAGATCTCTATCCGAGAGTCAAGTCCAGCAGAACGCTGTAGACATAAATTATTTATTATTTATATGAATTTTTGATAAAAAATCATTTTTAAAATAACACAAAAGTTGAAGGATCCTTGAAGGATGCGAATAAGTTATAGTCGCTGATAATTCACCAAAAAGCTGTTAAGTTTGAATTGTTGATTGGTTTGTTGTGTTCAACATTCATGTTGCATGTGATTTATACAATTTAGACTTATCTACAGACAGTTTAATTCAAAGATAATATGATTTGTTGAAAGTAATTTTAACTTTTTTGTAGGTATGTTTGGTTATCTTTTTCAGGACGAATTTCCAATTACGAGTAGTTAGTGATGGCACCATAAGTCACATGATACACATTAATCGATTATTTTGTCGCAATTCACGATTTAATTGTATCGCAAAATGGGTTTCGATTATTTGAATCTTTCATCGATTCTATGCTCAAATAATCCCATCACTATTTGCGCGTAAATGCAAAATACAATAAATAAAATAAAATAAACATCAAAAATTGCTGCAAATTTAAAAAATCATTTGATTAATCGATTATTTTTATTTTTGTTCGATTAATTGCAATTAATAATCGCTCGAATGAAATTAATCATATGATTCAATAATCGATTTTTTATTTTTCTTCGATGAATTACGATTAGTAATCGTTCGATTTAAATTAATCATATGATTCAATAATCGATTATTTTTATTTTTCTTCGATTAATACGGATTAATAATCGTTCGATTTAAATTAATCATATGATTCAATAATCGATTATTTTCATTTTTCTTCGATTAAATGCGATTAATAATCGCTCGACTTAAATTAATCAAATGATTTAACAATCGATTAATGAAATTCTTTCCCATCACCACGAGTAATTGCAATTTGCGAATCATTTAATCGGAATCGGAAATGGGAACAAACCTAACTATCTAAGCTTCAATTTGCTTAGTTTTTTTGAATCTTCTTAAAAGACAATCGATGTCGAACTTAGCCCATCACTGAGCCTGTGGCAAGAAGCTCAGTCTCGGCATTGCTATAACCTGTGCAGCAAGGAGAAGTGAGAAGGAAGGACAATTGCATCAATGCATGTGGAAACTGTCGAGGCTTACAGGATAATTAGCTCAAGCTGTTAAGCGCATTGGATGTGGTTAACCTTGACACTTATGAATATGGCTAATTATGGATAACAGAGCTTTTGGGCGTGTGTGTGTGTGTGTGTGTACAACTTGCAACTCATTAGTGGCACTTAAGATCGATTTATATTTGGGCCACTTGAAGCAGTTAAACGTTGACACCCGGCCACTGAATGCCTTTGAAATTCAAAACCCACAGATTGAATGCGGCAGCTTTAAGTGCAGCTACTGTGCCACATGGGGCATGGGGCATGCAGCTGATGCTGCGCCTGAAGTTTGGCAACATTGCCTGTTGTTGCACATAAAACAATCCTTTGCAGGCATTTAATGAGTTTCGTTTGCTGTCAGCCTTTAAATCTGCTGGATGCATTTTGTGTCGCAGTCTGCTCCAGTTTTGCCAGGATGCCACACTGTCACGCTGCCAGGCTGCCAGGATGAGCAGTCAAGCAGCGGGCAGGCGTGAGAGTGGGAGAGGGTGAGAGGCAGAAGCAAAAGCAGAAGCGACGCTGCAGTTGCCTCGTAGCTGGCAACGTAAAATTTAATTAAGCTGCTTTTAGCTGCAGTTGCAAGCGATGTCTTAAGCTGCACAGATGCAGATACACACACACAGGAGTACAGCATGATGTGGCAAGTACTTGGGCACTCTACATGTTGCAAGTTGTATGTGTATGTGTGTGTGTGGCAAATATTTTTGCAACCACAGCCACTTGACTCCTGGAGTGGCACTTTCTTCTTTTGCTGCCAGGCATCCTTCAGCGCCTGCCACCTGTGCCCCGCCGTGCCACGCTGTGCCCCGCCAAAATGCTTGCCACTCCCGGCTGCCCTCACTTGAGTCTTAAATGCCGCCCGCCCACACTGCTGCCCCCGCAACCACAAATTAGCCACGATTTTCCAATTTGACGATTTTGTGAGTTTTCCATGCGTTCGCCGCTTGCTTTTTGCTTTTTGCTTTCAGTTCCCAACAGGCTCTAGCAATAACATAATATCCTTGCAAAGGATCGAGACGACGAACTAAGTCGATCCAGCCATGTCCTTCTCTCTGAAAGTTATTCTAAAATTGATCTTATGCTTAGTGTCTTTTGATTTCAATGGAAAAGTTTTCAGTTTATAATCGCAAATCTCAGAGGACTCTAATAGGACTTACGCAGAGAGAATTGTAGGCACAACTCATGAATTTTAGGAACAGTTTGTACAAATGCTAAGCACTAATCGAGCTTAAATAATCACAGATATTCGCCGTAGAAACTATTTATCCCCTAAGTAAATCACAGATTGTACTTTACTAATCACAGATTATACTTTAGTAATCATTGATTGCGCTTTATCAAGGTTTAGTTTGTAATGCAAATGATTTGGAAATGTGTCACAATAAATAATCATTTAAGAAGCTAGCATGACTAATAGTCCAAATGTATTTTCTTGAATTAAATAGAGCAGTTAAGGAGTTGACATCCTTAGGTTGATAGGTCAGCCTTCTTTGCCCCAACTGATTGTTGGCAGATTGTGGGGTAACTGTGGTTTCATCCTTCATATAGTACTGTTTATCTGTTGACTTTGGTAAGCCGAAGTTGCCCTTCGATGGCTGCCTTGGACTGGATTCGACGAATCCTTGATAGCAGTACCAAGACGGGGTCCTGATAAAGAGGTGTTTGTTGTGTAGTCTTAGACAGCACTAAGAACTGTTTGTTTCCTAAGATATCTCGAGGATGCAGAAATTAATATTATTTTTGTATATTTTGGGTGTAGAAATGATTTCTTGAAGATATAAGGTTACTTTTAATTATTTTTTTCGAGTGTTTAAGAGTATCAAATAGTCGGCTTAGCAAAGCTGCCATTTCTGGTTTGATGGTTGATTTGATTTGATTTTTGTATATGCGTTGAACGCATCTTTAATTATGGTAAAGATTTGTTTATACCAATTTCATTGCACTCAACAAGATTTATGAGTCCGCCCCATTTTGGGGCGCAACGCCATCAATTCTCAATTGAAATTCGATTTTTGGGGAATTTTAAATTTGTTGTTGTTGCAGCTGCAGCTATTTGTTTACTTAGCGTATTAAAACAAAATACACAAAATCTGCTGAATATTTCAATTGCTGTTTCTGTGTTTTACTCTATTTTGTATTGTGGATGAGAGAGAGGGAGGGAGGGTGCTGGCTTGCGGGTTGGTCAACTGGCAATCTGGCAATTGAATAATATCAATTGCTGTTGGGTTTTTGTGTGATAAGCCTGCCACATTCTAAAGTCATCTTAGGCATTCCATCGACACTCATCTGCATCTTTCCACATTTGCTTAAAAAATATTATATTTCTCTCGAAAATACGAATACGAGCATGCTTGGCCAATTTGTTGTCAGGCTACAAATATGTGTATTTGAAGGCTTACAAATAACTTGGATATTGCAAAAAATCATTGTGCATTTCTTAGCTTTGTGAGCTGGAATACCGTCGGTAAAATGTAATTTCAACTAGCGAATAAATATCATATTTGCCTAAGACTGCAAATATTTGTTTAAGTTTTATTACTTATTTATAACTACACATTTTGGACATTTTTTTCCCTTTTGGACAGGTGCACTTAATCCCAGCTTAAGTGCAAATAAATTCAAATTGTTCTCAACATTTAAATGAGAAAATTAGGACTTAGGCTGCAAAAATATAGCAATGTTGCAGAAATATTGTAATTAATTAACAAAAAACTTGCAGCTAATGCAACAATAAGCCGATTTTCGAATTACATTTAGGCCAGTTCACACTATCTCATATTTACACGCAATATTACTATTTTACCTCCTTCCGAGCCTGAGCAAGATATGCTCTTCTAGCAGACTGTTTCTTATCCTGAGTACATTTCATTCCCATTGGCATTATCTGCTGCGGTTTATAGAGTTACCTGGAAGTGAATTCTTCTGCCTAAGACCTTATTGAGTTTTCACAGCTTGACATATTGCGCAATAGTTTGAACGCAAGCTGTGAACAGTTGCAGGAGAATTATGTCCGAAAAAATTAAGATCTTATATCTTCAATCCAGTTCTGTTTGTTGCTTATATTCGGTTTTTATAAACTAATCTGGATTAAAGCCAAGAAATAATTACAAATTTCTAGAAATCTGTTTGGTAAATTATTATTATTTTTTTTTTTGGGCTTAGTCAATTCATTTCTGCGCAACTTAGTTGAACCTGCTGAAAGGTCTTTAGAAATTTGAGTCATGTGTATGAACTGTAGCTGTTTTGGGCACAAGTGCGAGTACGCGTCTTTTACCTGTTCAGCTTTTTCAATCTTTGGCAAAACAAAACGAATGAAAAAAACCCTAAGAAAAACAACAAGAACAAGAACAAGAACAAGAACAAAAAAGGTTGGCCATATCTTCAAGGCCCAAACGCAAAATCAACAACAATAACGAACAGCAAAGAAATCAGTCGAGTGTTTTGCAAGGCAGCAGGAAACGTGTAAGGCTTTTGGATGGGGGCAGGGAGACAGTAGGTGGGGTGGGGATAAAAGGGGGGAGCTGTGTGTAACAGTTGTGCTGATTCACAGCAGGCGGAGAGGTGCCAAATGGAAAAACTCGCCAAGGCGCGAGAGCTGGAAAATAAACGATGTTGTCTATGACAAGGCATGACGGTAATGACGACGACGAAGACGCAGATGAAGATGAAGACGAAGACGAAGACGAAGACGAAGACGAGGAAGCCGCTGGATGGGAAGCTGGTACTGAGGCTGAAGCTGAGCACGCAGCCAAGAGACGAAGATGTTTTACCTGGGCCAAGTGTTGGCCAACGTTGGCTACTGGCTGGACCTACACTTGCCAAAATCAGAACTCAAAACACAAATTCATTGATGATTTGCCAGCTTTATTCAAATAAAACACTATTTAGCTGCGTCGCTCCTTGAGCAACTTTATGAACTTCCATTTTCTGCATTATATTCAGCTAAAATGTTAAGCAAAACAAAAACTGTAACGTCCGCAACGATCGCATGACATTCTATATAGAATTGAAAACTATTTGGTTTACTTGAAAGTTGTATTGAAATATTCCTTTATTTCTATTTCCTATTCTGCGTTATTTTTTCTGTGTTTTACTACAAAATACGCTGAAATCAACAATTTTGTAACGTCCGCAACGATCGCATGACATTCTATATAGTTTCGCAGGGATTTGAAGCTATTTGGTTTACTCGAAAGTTGTATTCAAATATTCCTTTTTTGCTATTTCCTATTCTGACTAGTTGTTTCTGTGTTTTACAACAAAATACGCTGAAATTCACATTTTTGTAACGTCCGCAACGGCTCAATAATATTATAGCTAAAACTAGCTAAGAAATATTTGTTGCTGTCCTTTGAAAGTGCTCTGAGGTCTTAACTGAGTGCACTTTTCGTAAAATTATAATATATTGCAAGGACCTGTTCGTACTGGATTGATCTTATAATGAATCATATTCAAAAAGCTAGATCCGAATGATAGGATCCATATCGAAATGGGATTGCTAGATAACTGAATATTATAATCCAATGTTAATGTAAGAATAAGAAACAACTTTCTAAGCCCGTAGAAAACGCAGATAAAATTCCTAGGCTGGCCATAGTTTAAACTAAGCTAACTTAAATTAAATAAAATTCTCAATTCATTCTGTTTGGAATGGATGTTTTTTCTGAGTGTATCTTTGCTGCTTGCTCTTACTTCAAATTTTCGTTTTAGCCGCATCATTGTCGTTGTCGCTGTTGTTGCATGTTTTGTTTTTGGAATTTTTCAATTCAAGGTTTTGCCAGTCCGACCGACCGCCCGACCGCCCGCCCGCCCGCTTGCACGCCAGCCCGCCTGGCTGCCTACCTGGCTGCTTCACACCTCTGGGGCGCGCACATTCCTTCCTCTCATACTCCGCTGCTGGTGCACAATCATGCGAGAGAAGGAGGCGGAGTTGCAGCAGCGGAGGCTGTGGCAGGGACACTCAAATCGCTGGCTGAGCCGGAGCGCTGACTGCTATCAATGGCAGCCTTTTTGGGTTTGTTATTTTTGCTGCTGCTGCCTGTCTACACCTGTGTGTGTGTGTGTGTGTGTGTGTGTGTGTGTGTGTGTATCTGTCTGTGTAGTTGTAGTTGTAGCTCTGCCTGCCTGCCTGACTGGCATCATAAATCATCTCAAGTGGCTGCCGCCGCTGTCTGTTTTCTCGTCTGCGCTTTGGCCAAATCCAGCGCTATTTTGGTTTTGTATCTATAACTATAACAATTTGCAAGTGTAGCTCACAGATACACACAAACACACTCGCGTACACACACTCCATCTGTCAGTCAACGTTGTGCACTGCCAACACCTTGCTGCAAGCTGCAGCTCACTTTGACATTTTTGTTGCACTAATTTGCGCACTTGAGCATTGAGCTCCGCAAGATACAAAGATACGCGTACTCACAGATACACGGCTACAGTTACACACGCTTAGCTGTAGCTGGCCAGGCTGGCTGCCTCTTTTATTTCACTTCTTCATCTTCTTTTTTTCCCAGCTCTTAAGCCGTCTTTTTTGAGCCGTTAAATTTGTAACAGGTACTCGCGCAGCATTCGCCTGCCTGCTGTTGCTGCATCCACAAGATACAAGATACAAGATACAAATTTTTCTGCTTTTTTTGTTGTGCCTGGCGTTAAGCTGACAACAGCTGTGCGCCACATTTGCAGCGAATGATAATGATAATGATAATGATAATGATGTTGATGCCGCTGACGAACTCAAGGATCTGAGCATTTCATCAGGCCTATCTTTGATTTCAGAGCGGGGAGCTCATTTCGGGGGTAGTGGCAAGTTCACTTTAGCGCTGAAATGTGGCAACAGCGCACAGAAGAAAACAAGAAGAAGATGAACAACAACAGCTGTGCGCAATTTGAGCTCATTTCGTTTAGGGATTCGTCTTGTCCATGCAACACATAATAATCAATCAAAATTGTGTGAAAACTTTAAGTAGCACAGTTTCAACACATTTCTTTAAGAAACTAACTAAATCTGTTGAATGCCGCTGCTGGAAAGCAGCAGAAATAGGTTTGTTCAAGCTCGCCACTGAGAATCCTTCAATCCTCCTTCAGCTAATTATTCAAATGTACAACTATCTTAAAAGTTATTATACTTTTACTCCGAGCCAAATGCTAATCCATATTTGTTGACGAGAAAATGTGAAATGCGCTCAGTTGGAAAAGCCTTTGACATTGCTAGTTACAGTCGCATTTCCACAAACTTTAACCCGGCCAGTTAGGAGCAACATTCTTTAAGTAATTATGGCCTCCCAGAAACTCTGAGAAAAGCCGTATTCATATTATTCCAGAAACTCTGAGATAAGCCTTTTGTTATTAAGTGTAGCATTCTTTTTCTGTTCTCAACTTTATTTTGAGATCAAAAATTATCTGACATATATGCTACATACACATATTCTCTGACTTTATTCACTATATGTTCAAATATCATTTGATCTATGTTTACTTTTGAATTTTTGCTGCTTCAAAATAGTAAAAAGCATATACGGAGACAATTACAGGCGCAATTAGGCACAACTCGTGCTTTTTAGGAACAGTTTGTACACAACTAATCACAAATATTTGCCTTAAGGACAATTCAAGCATTGCTAAGTGACAATTTATCCTTAAGTAAATCACAGATTGTACATTTTCAAGGTTTAATTTGTGCTTTCATAATCACAATCATCGATAAAAAATCAAACAAAATTTCATTGAAGTTGTGTATACTTTTATTTATACACAGGTACCATATGGTGGGAATAAACATACATACTTAACAATTTTAATGAAATTGTCTTATTAGTTTAAGAACATATAAGTAAAAGAAGAGAGAAAATTATTATAAAAATTATCATTTAATTCTACCATTGGAAGAATGGAAAAATTGTGCTCAAAACATTTTCTCCGTGTACATATAATTCTTGAATATTCAAGCCCGTTTTCCGTTTCTGATTCCTTTTCATTCCGAAACATTTTTGGATTTTAAGTTCCCAATTTCATATGAAATAGCAATCGTTTTCTGTTACTGACTTTTCCTCGAATGGTTTTCATCCTACTTTCCTAAAAGGAATTCAATTAAAACGAAGCAGAAATTCACTTTTCGGCTTAAGAACCTTATAATTTAGTACACAGTTTTCTTAAAATGTGTTCTGAAAACTCCAATTTACATCACTCATTCGATAAATGCCTCTATAAATATATATCACAAATATTCTCCGACTTTATTAAATATTTTATTTATTTGAAAATATATTCAAATAATTGTAGGCTAACTTTCCAATTCTTGACTGTATACTTAAATGTTTTTCTATCAATTCTAATTCAGCTACAAAGTTTTGTAGATTTGCAACTTAAGGAGAAAAAGTTCAACAATTAGTTGATAGCTCTACTTTGAGATGGAAAACCCCGTTGATTTTCTAAATATTTACGTATTCTTCTAGGAAAACAAACTCTTAAGTTTGCAAATCAATTGTAGAATTGCAAATACTATTCTCGCCATATGCGCATTTCCGGTCGGATTCTTCGATTCTGCATAGTCTTGGCCCAACATTCGAGTCCACTTCGAGGGCCGTCGGCTTAATTTATGGCCCTGTCGAGCCGAAGCGCTGCAGAACTGGAGAACTGTAGAACTTTAGAACAGAACTGAAGAGGCCTACAAAAGAAACATGTGCAAAAAAAATGTAGAAATAAACAAAACTTAATTGTCTAGACGTCAGTCAGTCAGCTCATCTGCTGGTTCCCTAAATTATGGTATGGCAGTAATTTAACAGCAACAAAAAAACGCGTATATGTATGAACTATGGGTTTGTATGGCTGAGAGAAGAGTGCTCCTAACTCATAACTATCTATTTTATGTTGCTTTATTTATTTTTTGTTTTTTTTTTTGTTTGTTGACTGTTGGCACTTTGCCTAATTAATGGAATTGTTGTCGGTTTTAATTGAATTTATGTTTTGTGTATTGCTTTATCTTGCTTCTATTTATTTTTAGAATAATTTATTTATTTGAATGGTTTCTTGACTTGCACAGTCAATTAACTGTTTGTTCTAATTAGATCGAAGCTTGAGTTTACATTTTGTCCATATATCATTTTCCTAATCCGGCTTATCTAACAGATTCTACGGGCCAGCAAATAATTACTTCTTGACTATATTAGGTTAAGAATTTATATGTTAACCTTCTCTTGAATAAAATAAAATAATATATACAAGTATATAAATACTTCTTGACTTTCTTGACTATTCGATGTGATTCTAAACACTTGCATAAAGGGTTAAGCTCTATTCTTTTGTTTAAAAACCTATTTATAGACAAGTTTTTCAATGCACTTTGATTTGTTTAGCTCACACAAAATTTCGTATTATATTTATTAAAATTAACTATAATACATTTATTATTACTTTTTATTTTGCATATATTTCAATTTTGTTATTCCTTTAACGCATAAAATAACAAAAGTTGTTGCTTTTAGTAAAGTTGTAAATGAATAGTTTAAGCCCAACTGCTTCAAAGTAAAAACTTTTCAAATGCTTTCATAATTCGGAACAATTATGTTTTCGACTGATTTGATAGGAATCGGAAATGGAAACAGTTTTATTTTGAAAAGGTTGCTAATTATTCATACAAAGAAGAACTTTTTGAGTTTTTTATTTAACTTTCAGCAAGTAAGTGAGGTAATAAACCACTAAAAAAGCAATTTTAATAATTTGAAAACTATTTTTTTTTGCATTTGACAGTTTCACTAAGAACTCGCACTCGTAAATAATTAAAGCTAAACATAATTAGGCATTTTTGAAATGCCATCAATTATGCAATGCTTAAAAAGCCATCAATTTATGATCCCGTCATATTGCAAATTACAAAAAACTGCCTAGTTTTGCAACAATTATATTTATTTTAAACAAAAATCACAGAATTAGGCCTTCCTGCATTTCAGGAATTGGCGCTTATGCACGCATTATGATTAAAATTGAATGAACTATGCAAAATGAGCGCAAAATGCTGCAGGCACATGTTTAAATAAGGTCTAAAGTTAAGTTTGGTTTTGCTTATCAAGCTTGTTTATAAAATAATATATATTTTTCGCTATAAATAGTTGAAAATCCCTGACATTTGTTGAATTGAGTTGAATTTTCTGCCAATTGAACAGCAGTTAAAATGCTAATTTCTTAAGGGGTGGAAAAATTAAAACGATTGTAAACGATTTGTTTACCGACGCATTTGGTTTTTATAATAATAATAATAATAGTAGATGGACACACAAGAACAGTTCGAATTGTCGAATCGTCGAACCGTGAAACGAAAAGCGTAAAGGACACTGCGGATGCACAAGGATGCAAAGTGTCAATATTTGTTTTAGGATGGGTTTTTTATTCTTGGTTGTATTTTTGTGGATTGCAAATGTTCATAATATAGTTTGACCTACATTTGTTGCTTCTTGGCTTGTTGGGACGTCGACGTCGCTGCCGCCGCCAAAGCGGCGCTGCTGCACGGACGGGCAAGACACACAGGAGAAAAAGGTTCTTCCTTTTTTTGCGCGGCGCTTTTCTTCTTCTTCCGTTTTGAATATCCAATGGAAAACAGCAGCTGCTGTGTTATTGTTGTAACTTGTTGTAATTTCCCCGCCCCACGTGAAAAACACTTTTGCGGCACTGAATTTTCACACAAGAATTTCCAAAATTTTTAGCTCAATTTTTGGCCAATTTCCGCAGGCTTCAATTGTAGCGAGTCCTTTGAGCATTTGTTGCTGTTGTTGTTGGTTTGTTATTAGTTTTGCACTTGAAAAAAAAGATGGCAAAAAAAATGAAGAAACAAAAGATGCACTTGAAATGCGATAATATTTATGTGCTGTTGTTGGTTGGTTGGCAGCTGTAAGCGCGTCGCGCGTTGCACAGACGCAGGCATAAACACGCACTAGACGCGCACAGACACGAGCGAGTCGGTAGCGTTGATAAATGACGATTAAAGCGACGACGACGGACGCACGCACCGACGACGTGTCCAAACGGTTCAATGAATCGCACAGAACTGAACGCGTGCCTGTCGCCAATGGCTGCTGTTGCTGCTTCTGTCGTTGCTGCTGCTTGCGCTGCTGCTGCTGCCGCTGCTGTTGTTGCCTGCTTGCCTGCCTGCCTGCTTGGCTTGCCACAAAGAGCGCGCGCGCAGTAGAGTGAGAGAGCGAGAGGGCAAGGAAATGTGCATATGCTGACGCGCTCTCGCAATGCTATTTGCAAGATGTAAAACATGCGGGTGGCTCTCATCGCTCGCTGTTACTGCGACCGACTGATTACACAGATGCTGCTGTTAACTGCCGCTGGCTGTTAACTGTGCTGGTCAGCGCTGTTAACTATGCCAACTTTGCCAAAAATGCACAGAAAATCAATTAACAATTAAATAAACAATGGTTTTATGTAAATTCAAAAGGACATCAACATGTCAACACTTTCTTTTAGGCAATAACATGTACTTTATTCTAATTACCACTTATTTTCAAATGTTTCCCCTTTTTTATATTTTTTTACTATTTCATCTGATTTAATGGCTTAGAATTGGTTTGTTAAACTAAGCATGCTCGAATCGATTCCATATTCTGCAGTATAAACAAAAATAAACAGCTTATTTAATTTTTTAAAGCATCTCGAAAGTGAGCTTTACATATTTCGTGGAACATATGCGGAAGTGATATTCGGAACAGGTCTGTATATAAACACATACATATGTATGTACGAAAGTTCTATACCCTTTAAAATAAATATTTTTAAATAAAATTATTTTATTTGTCTTCTATTTCTCATCATATAAGTTTGTTTGTTATTTTTAAATCTTAAGGCATATGTTGAAAATTGGGCTGCATTTTTCGGGCATCTGCTATGCAAATTTTCAAAGTCTAAAACTCCTATTCTCTGTATTATTATTCGCAAATTCGCAACTTTCAGTGCAATTTCCATAGGCAATAACATTCACATATTACATATTACATGCGAATGTTGCTTAACAGTGTTGACAACATATTGCCTGCGCTCTCTTTACTAGCAGCGCTCTCGCACTCTCTCTTTCTTTTATGCTCTGGCAACAAACTGGTTTTGCGCTCACCCACGTGACTGTTATACGCGGTGAGCGTGCCGACAGTTTACAGGACAGCACTCCTGTTAGCCGCCACAGGTTTATGTTGCTGCGCTGCTGTTCTAAACAGCTGTTTCATGTTGTGTTTACTGCGTGGCATTATGCACGTATAACAGATGGACTTAATTAATTGCGTTTAATTTAATTGAAAAAACTTGTGTAATTTGTATGTTATGTATACCACAATCACTAATCACGAATGTGAACAATATATAATAGAAACGTAATAAATATGTAAGTACACCCATATGTACATATATGTAAATATGTATAATGTGTGGGGTATAAAGCTTATTTAATTTACATTTTACAACATTGCAATTCATGTTAAGTTTAAATTAATCATATTATTTATTTATATATTTTTAAACAATATCAACAATATTTTTAGAAATTTTAATTTTAGATTATTTATTTTTCTTACCAGCTTAAGCATAAGTTTTGTTTATCGCTTACCAAAACATTATTTTATGTAACTACATACTCATGTGTATGAGCATCAGATGCAAATTACACTCTCTTCGTGCTGCTTGTAAGAGAAACTGTGCCAGCGTATAACAGTTTATGGCAAAACTGATTGCAAAAACTCTTATACGTATAGAAAAGCAAGCGCCTCCCCTGGGTTGCAAACTCGACTAAGTTGGCTAATTCGGAAACAACTTGTTGAAATCAACGGTATAATATAACAGTAAGATCCTTATAGTATCATAAGAACTGGGCAACCATTTTCGACACCCTACGTACATGCATTAAGGTGCATAACTTGAAGTTCAAGCCAATCAATTAATTATTATAATATGTTTTTTACTTCTCAGCTTATTACGGAATCTATTTGATTTGAAAAGATGAATCTAATTTTAAAACATCACCTTCAATACTTAACAATACTTACTAAGGACATTCAAATTTAGGAATAAGAAACATCTAAAATAAATATGTATGTATGTATGTATAGTATAGATATAGTTGGAATATCTTGGAGTTAAAAAAGGTTAAGGTTATAAGGTTTCATCCTTAAATATTATGTCACAATGTGTCATTTATGAATTTGGTCGGTATATCGATAACCTTAAAACTATCGAATGGCGGTACTATCGATGGTAACCTTTCTGCATTCACACATACATACATACAGAATCATATATCATATGATTTTACCAATAACAAATGTTAACAACAACAATGCGGGCCCACGCAGCAAATAACGAGATGAAGATGGTGTTGGAGAAGGGAGGGGTTGAGGACAAGCAAGAATAACAGTCTCAGGCATCGGACCTCAAGTGGCGCTGAGAGTGGCGCATACGTACATACATGCAAACACAAATACATGACTACATATGTACGTACATGTGTGCATATGGTCGGAGAACAACAGACAAAGAGAGGGAGACAGCAAGATTGTGAGAGAGCAGGAGCTCATCACTCATGTGAAATTTCATAAATTCACGCCGCAGACAACAACAACAATAGCAAGAATGACGACGACGCAATTAATCTGCCCGCCTGCGCAGTCGCCGTCACTGTTGTTGTTGTCGTTGCTGTTGCCGTCGCCTTTGCGCCAGCGCAGCTGTTGACAACGTCGCTGTCGCCGCCCGCTGCGCCCGTTGATTGACCTTATTATTTGTATGTGCGTGAGTGTGTGTATGTGTGTGAAAATATTCCCAAAATGTGTTGTAACTGTTATCGATGATGTTCAGGCCAACTGCAGTTTCGCACTTGGTTGTGGCGGGCGGGGTGTGGGGCTCTTGCGGTTGTCACTTTGGCTGAGGCGCGGTGTCAAATTACGTCTTGAGTTGGGTCCGCTGGCAGCGACGCTTGCGAAAGCTGCTGCGCGGTCAGCGTCAGCGTCGGCGACTGCGCCTGTCAGTTACAAGAGCTGAGTTAATCTTTGCAGGAAGCTGCGACTGCAGATCTAGCGATGACACTAGAGATGGCCCTACATCGATGGTTATATCGATAATATCGATAGTTTTCAACTCTGCGTCATCGATAGTTTCGTTTTGATGTATTGAGAGTGCATTATTGAATAGAACAGATATCTTTAACCCAACTTATTTCATTTATCCAATTCATAAGCAAATATTTTCAATCTATATCATCTATACAGATATCCTGGCAGAGGAGACGATCCCGATCCCACAAAACTATATACATACATAGATATTCTTGATCTTGAATAGGAACGATCGGACAAGCTTGTATGTTTTTCTAGATACTTGGAAATGGAAAAAACTAAGAATAAATTGTTTAGAGTAGTCAGTTGAGATGTGAAGATCCAGATCGGTCTGATAATAATAATAAAAAATAAAAAGTTTAATGTAAGACAATCGTCTTTACAATATTTGCAATATCTGAAATAAAATATACTATTCTTTAAGTTTGCTTTATTTAACTAAAATTATAAACCATTTAATCTTAACAGTTTTCAATTGTTTTTAAAAGGATTCCACTCCCGTACTTATTTTAATTTCAACTTTGATTCAATTTCTTTCAATTGCCTGGCTTTCAACTTTTCTTAAATTTTAGCTAGTTCAATTGAACTTTTGAGCATGATAATCTGCAATTGAGCCCATTTCAATGAACTTCAATTGTGACGAATCAATATTTATTTATTGAAAATGGATTTAACACATAAATCATATTTAAACTTCAATGCAAGTTCAACCTTCAATGGCAATTTGATTTGCGCTTCCTTCAATTCAATATCGCACTGCAAATGAGAGTTCAGAGAGAGAGTTCAATTCAATCGGAAATTGTGAGTTGAACTTTCAATACGAGTATATTTCAGTTTTTGCAAACTCAATTTCAATTGCTTGCAGATAATCAAGCATTTTGTAAACTCCAATTAAGCCAAATAGTCGGCCATTAAACAATTGAACATAATTACGCAAAATTGAGGGAATGCCCGAAGAGATCAACTTCAGCTAATTGCGAATCTTATAGCGTGAGTGCTGAGTAGCAATCAAAGAACCCAAGAAATGCAAATCAGATACTAAATTGAAAGTGAGCTGAGCTGAGTTGGGCTGAGTTAAGCTGAGGGAACTGCTTAGGTTGCACTCCCCTGCGCCTGCCCCCCTGTCGCTGCTTGGGCAAAACAATAATTAATAAAGAAATAAATAACGTGGAAAGGTCTCTGGTCTGTGTGTCCGTCTGGACTGTCTCTCTGTCCCTGGACTGTCTGTTGTTTGTGGTCTGTGGCAAAGACCCAACTCAGTTGGAAGTCGGTTTTTTGAGTCCGTCGAACGACTCGACTCCTACGACTATTGTTGTTGTTGCTTGTGCGGTGATAATAGCAGCTCAAGCAGCTCAAGCAGCTCAAACCCAGCAAACTCCTTTAATGAAGTCAAAAAAGTAAACGGTCAACTGAAACTGTGCCCCGGGTATCCCACAGGGTCGCAGCAGCATCAGCACCAGCACCAGCAGCAGCTGCCTGCCCTACGTGGACTTTACGTAGACCCAGTACCAGCTATAGATGTGTGTACAGTTATAATTAAGTGATACACATAAATGCAAGGAGAAGGCTCGGAGGAAGGCTCATTGCTGTCCCTAAGTGTTTCTGTTACTTTTGCTCATCTTAATGATTGTTTTACCCTACCAAAGGGTCCTACACGTTCCACCTCAAATATTCAACGCATTAAGAACCGAACCCACAAGTGTATACTATACCTCAGATCGGGACTGCTTATCTATTCAGATTCATATCTTATAAAGACTGAATGTGCAACTTTTTTGTTTTCACACATATCTTGGCCATAGAAATGCGTTTTTATTTTCAGATCTGTTTCTATTTCAGATTCCGAGGCGGAATGAAAAGTAATCGGAATTGGGAACCTTTATAAAATACAGTTTATATCATAGATCGGTAAATGCAGAAAGCACTCAAAACGGAGCTGCATGACAAATTGAATAGCGCTTAACAAGATTTCGTTTAAGATCATTCTAATAAATTGATCGATAAATATCGATTAATATGTCCGCAAGGGTATTCAATATTCGGCAGCACACAAATAGCTGCTCCTACTTGTTTTCAATTACTTTTTCCCCTCCCTCTCCTTCTCACTCTCTCTCTCTCTCTCTCTCAGAGGCACAGTCAGTCATTCAGTCAACGGATTTCAACCGGCGAGATGTGTTGTCAGTGGCAGTGGCAAGGGGCGAGGCGAGTGGCGAGTGGCGAGGGGGTCAGCCAAGAGTCAATCGCGTGGAATCGATTGAGTCACTCGAATGAAGTCGGAGCGCCTTTTAAGTGTTTACGCTTGTTTTATTAATTTCCATCATACATCTTCAGCTGTCAGCGTGCATCTTCCTCTGGAAACAACACCAAAAAATCAAAAAAAAAAAAAGAAAAGAAAAAACATTAAAAATAAAAGGAAAGGAAAAGTCGCAGCTCGGAACCATCCGGTGAGGGTTCAACTTCAACATCAACATCAACTTTCAACCGTTAACGAGCTGCCAATGGAATCAACCGATGACGTTGAAATACGATAGATATTGACCCTGATATTGTAAATGCGAGTGCGTGGGCGTGCTAGAAAACAATCAAAACAATACAAAATAAAACAAACTATAAATCAACCCAAAACTTAGAATTCAAACAAAAATTCATTTCGATCAGGTGGAATTTGTTTAAGCGGAATTGTGAAAATTTTAAAACTCAGCTAATTTCGTAATATTGAAATCTTAATACATAAAAACGTTCGTTCGGTGTTGGTGATTCTAAGACTCCCGCAGGACAAAATGTTAAGTCGGTGGCGAGGATGGTATCTCTTAAGTTTGTAACCGGTAGGTGGAGCTACAGTGTTGTTATTCGCAAAACTCCTTTTTGGGGCTTGACAAAAATTCAAAATGAATGTATGTTTGGATATGAGAATATTATTTTTGTGTGTTTGTCGTCTTTAACAGCCTGACTGATCAATTTGTGACCGGGCCGAGCCCGGGACTTTGGAAAGTCTACCCCCACGGGCGGAAAACTGTTGTAAGAAGCTTGAAAAATCTACTCTACACGGAGAGTAAATGGGCTTAAGGTCAAATGTGTTTCAGAGAAGGTTTTTGTTAGTTGGGTTTCTGAGTTCTTCACACCCTATACAAAAGATCATATGGCACGGAAGGAAAAGAGTGTTTATTTCTTACTTTCTCATCCTTGCAATGTGCCGCTGCGAAACGAGGTAGGGTACAGCTAGTATAGGTATAAATATTGAATATAATTCGAGCATTAGTTGTTTTGTAAATATGTAATTGAGTTTAAATACAAATGTTGAATTAAAGGTCTAACATTTTAAAGTAATGTGAAATAAATTCGAATTGAAGTAACTAAAAATATTGATAATCAATCAAAACTTAGTCATCTTTTTAGAAAACTTTAACAGAAACAGATTTGAATTGTCTTGTTCATAATATGTAATTGAAATTTGAAATAGAAGGCAATGCAGCTAAGTTCAATTAGTGAATTTAAATGTAAGGTAAGTTGATTGAATGAAATTGATTACGTTGCACATTTGATCAATTCAAGTGAGACTGAATACAAGTCGACAGCTGCTTTCAAATTATTCACAAGCTCAACGACAACATAGAATAGATGATCCATTTCAGTAGAGGCACCTCGCAGCCCGAGCCCCTAAAACTAATCCACAGAAATGTCTTATTAATGCCACAGCTAGGCCATATACAGCTGTCTCCCCCCATTCCCCACATTCCGTGCCCACCACAATGATAAGCACAACAATTGCAATAGTAAGGTTCTATAAGGCACGAAAGTTTACAACTAAAACGATTCGAATTGCCAATTTCATGCTTCGAGTGCAAGGCTTTCAATCAAACCAGCATTTGAAACGGGGAGTGGAAAGGACATCCAAAAGGGGAGGGCGAGAAACCGAAGGAAAACCAGCGCGAAACCTTCGCTGACATGTTCATATAAATAGAATACAGTTAGATACACACACTCGCACTTATAGATATATATGCGGCTTGTCTGGCACAGCCCCGAAGTACGAGTACATTAACATCCACCGCGAACTCCTTGTAGTTACTATCCTGACCTCTCCTCTCGTGGCAATTGGAAATGCCAGCAACGACGTCACTTTCCATCGCAGATGCTTCTGCCCCAAAACGAGCTTGGGCCTCGTCCTGTGAGTCCTGCTTGGATCCTCTGCTAGGGCACGCGATTTTTATGGCACATTCGTGAGCTTATTGTAATGAATTACTTTTGGATTCACTTTCCTCTTTTTTTCGATGCGATTAATAAGGGGTATATTCAAGCGGTGCAAGGATATGTATGAGGAGTATGGAATTCTTAGAAACAATCCTTTATATTATATAGTGAGCTATATAATATTTTGGATAGTTGAATAATGCGGAATTTTCCAGTATTAAGACCAGAGAATATTTTTACAATGATACTTTACTTTAAGGCACTTTAAGGCTATGTATATATTTATATAGACGTCACATCCTGTGAACTCTGGAACTATAAGACTGAAAGTTAGTTATGTGTACTTCCCCCTAGACGAATTACAAGCGTAGGACTGAAGGATATCATGTTCATATTTGATATCTTTCATTTAAAAAATCTTCCTTTACCGCTCGAACAATAAATACATAGAATTTACTCGCGACAGAGTATCTACTAGCCGAGTATACTCGACTAGAGCATGCATGCTTCCTTCTGTTATTCCTTTGTGTAATCCATGCCAATGGTCGTTAGTCTAAGGCTCGGTTATTGACTACATGTGGTTTAGGATGTTCGTCTATTTTCTACTTACAAGTATAATAGTATATAACTTGAGACATGTGGCATTTGCTGTAATCATAATTTTATGTCCATCTAAATAGCTTCGCAGGACGAATGTCAACGGCACTGCAAGGACTTATCCAACTAAATGCCAAGCGACCCAAATGCGAAGCAGTGTTAAGTTTTGACATCGCTGTCAATCGGCGTCTTAGGCTGTCTTTCACACGCTGTGGTTGCCTTGCACCACTGACTCACCACTGACCTGCCACGACACCACCGCACCACCGCACCACCGCACCACCGCACCACCACTGGCCGGTCAGTCAATTATGTTCAGCAGCTACAACTTGGAAGGAGACAGCTTGGGCATAGGCTCAATTAATTTTGACCTTTGTGCCACTTTGAAGCCATTTGAACCGATCCCTAGGGAGCCTTAGACCGAGACATGGTTTCTTATGCGATTATTACTAAACTTTCAAGCTAAAAAAATATTTACATATTTTTAAAAACTAATCATATACTTAAAATTATATGACAAGTGGCTGCAAGGACCTTCAGCGGTATAACATTTTAGTGTGTACTTAAATATAGGGTTATTACTTCTCATAAGTGTTTATTTACATTTTTATCAGAGCTAAATAACGTGTTATTATCATAAGTGCAATAACCACAGATTGTAACAGGTAAACTCTTAATTTTGAAGTCAATTTTCGACATTTACAGCTGCGAGAACAAATATAGCACCACTATGGTCCTTATACTTATTGATCAAAAGGCAACCGATTGAAAATGATGTTTTTCAGTATATTGCTTAGTATTTCTCCTATACGAAAAAAGTAATACAGCTCTTGGAATCGTTACCAATAATTTTGTATTTTTGATTTTGATTTTTTAAAACGAAAATAACAATCCTAAGAATTGTCTTATGTTTTTATTTAACAACTGAATAAACCAATTGTTTGTAAATTTTACTTGTTTCCTACTTTGTTAACAGTTATCAATCATATTTGAATAGAAAACGAAAAGGTTTCGGTTCACAATTCAAGTCAATATCTCAGCTCTGACATCGGTTAGTGTACCCGGATTGAGATATTCCTGAAGCCAGGCTCTGACTTGAAAGCTTTCTTGGTCAGATATTTTGTCCAATTTTAAATATCAACAATTTTAATATAAACATATTTTATTTTTAAATAGTTACAAAATTAGATTCATTTACATCAATCCCGTTTCTAAGGAAAGGAATGATGAAACAACGGGTTCGAGCCGGTTTGCAGCCGGGATTTGTATTCTTATCCATAATGTTGATAACAATTGGCGATTTGTTTAGTGAAAAGTGACAAAAATGAAAGGTAAGGTACTTTCCGCCGTCTAATGGATTTTCTTTGCCTAATAGCTGTGTTAGGGATGGGAAGTTAGTTGAAAGCAAAACGGAAACAGTTCATATCGATAAAAAAACAACGACGGGCTATGCTATTTCGGGAGGACTCCACTTATTTTAGTGATGGAAAGTTAGTTGCAAACAAAAAGCAAACAGTTCATATCGATAAAAATAAAAGAAGCTTGTTTCGAGGGCACTCCTTATCGAAATCGGTGAATTTTGAAAGCTTAACATCAAATGGACGCATTTGAAAAATATACACACTTATAAAGATTAGATTTTGTTGCGTGTCCTTTTGCTCCTGTGTGCGGGACTCAGCTATCATTGCTCTCAAGCATCTCTCAAAGTTGTCACCGCAGCTTTGACATTGTGGAATCCACAACAACAAAAATCACTTGATGTACATTAGCGGCATTGACGGTGAAAATTTGCTACATGAAACGTTTACGGTAATCCTTTGAGTAAGCAAAGTAAATGCAGTCACAGGATACTCACACCCAAAAGGACACAAACAAAAACCCAAAATGAATGAGTGCACAAATCACACAACAACAACAACAAGACAAAGGACATTTAAGAAAGTTCCAGCCAAGTGTCCGACTAGAAGATACCATTTAGCCAGGTCTGAAGTAGACTAAATATAATATAATATAAATTTAATATAATATAATATGCTTACATCAATTAAACGATAGTTCAAATGTCAATAGCTTTCATATATGTCTATAAAAAAATGGGGGAAAAAATTAAAAAATAATAAAAATAAATAAAAAGAATAAAAAAATGTCCTTTAATTTTTTATTAACACATGCACACGTTTCATATATAAAAATTGATAATTTCTATTTAATTCAAACCACTTAATACAAGAAATAGTCTTGAGCATTATTAATTGATTCGGCCACGATATTCTTCCGTGAAAAAGTTGAATTATAATCCAAAATTTCAAAAGTAAAGTTATACTCGTTTAGAATTTTGGAATTTCGTGTATTATTTCATGTTTTAAATGAATTGAATTAAATAGAAATGAAATGAGTATATGTTTTGATAGAATATAAAAGGTAATTAAATAACCTTTCCAAAAGGCACCGACTTTTTAACTTTAATTATTGCTCAGATATAAAAAGAATACATTGAATTTTGCCCCTTAAAAAAAAAGTTTCCGAGCCAATTAATTATGTTCAGAGCTCGTAGTTTCCTTACTTTTTTTTGTATTAAGCATCAGATTCAACTCAAATGTGGGGTATACAGAGATGACATGCTTAGAAATAAGTATGCCAACTTTCAAGGCTATAAAAATGAGATTGAGAATATGTGAAATAACTGTAACAGTCGGGCCTGATCTCATCGCCTGATCTCATCTCAGGATCCTCATAAGAGTGAATACTTTTTTTTATTGGCTACTCTAAGAAGAAGATCTGGAAGATCTGATTGAAAAGCCAAAGGAACAACTCTTATTTTTAAAGTGATGTCCTTTCAAACATAAATATGCGTAGTCTCAGACATGCAACATGATTGTGAGTACTTTAGAATTCAATAAGAATACTCCTATATTCTTGATAGGTTCTGGCTGTTATATATATTTATAGAAACTTAGGATAGAACCGTTGTAGTTATTTATTGGGTGCAGGGTATGACAACAAGGAGTAGAGCGCAGCAGAAGACGTATTCTGACACAAAATCCAATAGTAAAGTGGGCCAGCGGGGGCGTGGGGCCAGCAGGGCAACAGGGCAACAGGGCAACGGGGGCAACGGGGGCACAGCGGGTCCATGGGTAAAACCTATAAAACCACGTAATCTGCAAGTGAGTTCTTTAATTATGCTGCAATGCAACACATGTAGACAGCGCAGCAGGTGGCAGGCAGCAGCTGCCACTGGATGCGCAAGGAAGCCGGGGGCTTGGCAGGGGGCGAAAGGGCAAGAGGGATTTACTGTGGGGGGTAGGGGCGTGACCGATGAGGAACGCAAACAAAATGCGAAGCGAAAGCCGCTTACAAAACCACAAAATGCTACGGACATCTTTTGCCAGTGCCAGGTTGGAGGAAGCAGTAGCAACAGGATACAGCAGGATACAGCCGTATAGAGCGGGTGAGCGGGGCCACTGGGGCGCCATTGCCTGGCCACGATGATGGCGACGACATTCCCGGGGCCACGGAATGGCAGCCATTTTGAAGTTTGGCGCTGCGGCTTTTCGGGCTACGTCTGCCAGGGATTACAATGGAGTTGTGCACTTGTAGATGAGATACGAACAAACAAACACAGCACACACACATTGACAGAGACTGTGTGCGGCGAGGGGGAGGCGAGTGGGCGTTACAGGACGAAAGGACGAGTCCAAGTGGCTGCTGCTGCTGCTGTCAATGCGAAACCATTTGCGGATTTAATTGCCGTTAACATGAGGCTCGCTTTACTTTGTTTTTGTTGTTGGTAACATGACCGTCAAACGACGCCTCGGCAGCAGGATGAGGCGCTGCACGGCGGGGGTGCAAGCGGCAGGCAAGCGGCATGCACGCAGATTAGAGACCAAGAGCCTAGTCAGCCCCATCCACATCCACATCCACATCCAGCTGCAACTTCAACTCCCGCCTCAACTCCTTCTCATCGCTGTCTTTGTCTTTGTCCTGTACTTTTCCAACTCCTCTTATAAGAACTTATATAAGAATTTTTGTTTCGCCACCCACCCCTAGCCCCACCGATTGACGCTAAGTTTGTGGTCAGTTAAAGGCATTACGAGCGAGCCTTGCCAATCCAAGTGCTTGAGGTCCTTCAAAGATATCACAGCAAGCTGAGACTTTGCCTGCGGTCTGGGCGAGCACTATCAATAGGGATGCAAGTTTAGAATCCGACTTTTGACAGCGCATAACTGTAGGAGTGCAGCAACCATCGATGATTTTTGTTTATTTTATGTTAAGAATCATAATTTTAACCAAAATTTCTACAAAGATTATGTATTTCATAGTCGAAGGCCCCAGCAGCCTATAGCACTGGCTACGATATAGTTTTTATAATTGTATCTAGTTCTAAATAAATAAGTTATGCATTTTCACTCATTCCCATTCTCATTTGATAATGTTCAAATATTTTGGTGCATTTAAGAAAAAACAAATTCAATACATCTGAACATGTTATAACAAATACAAGTAAGAATGATTAGGCTTATAATGTTTATTAATAACAGCATATTCGATGTATTTGTGAAATATTATTGTTTCAGATGGTGAATGTCAAGTTAAAGTTGAATAATGCTTAATTATACTGCTGAACGGCGAACTTCTTCACTTTATCTCCAGCTTTTCAAGTCTGTCAGGATAAATCTTAGGCTAGGTGAGGTTTCGGTGGCTGGAGCAGAGGAAAACTAGCGTTAGCCTACTCCACACTTGGGCCATGAGCTGGCCCCTTGTGATACCACGTGACATCTTTTAACAATTGTGTTCCCCTTTAAACCAATTGGAAGAGTTAAGGGATTTGAGGATGTTGTGTATCCCAACCTCGGAAACGTCCGATAGGGTATCAAAACTTTAGTGCCCCAGGTGTTGGAGCCTCCTCCTGCTAAGTGCGGGGCATTGACAGAGCAGATATTCTACGCTCTTCTGCTATGCCACAACTTCTGCAGAAGTCATGGGGTGGTACGCCTAGTCTGTTGGCGTGGGTTCCTATTAGGCAGTGGCCTGTGAGAGCCCCTATGATTGTCGAGATGTGGGATCTCTTGTGTTTAATCAAAGCAGATTTGCGCTTTTGGTTAAGGGTGGGCCATGTGAGTTTGGAGCACGGTCTGTAGTGAGATTCTTCCAGAGATCAGCAGTTTGACGCTTGGTGTACTCCTTACTATGCAGTCTGAAAGTGAACAGAGGCCGACGTTGCTCCTTTCAACGAGGAGTGTAGGGATTAATCTTATTAGGCCTGACACTTGTGGGACTTCCTGCATTCAGCAAGGATGACAGTCTCGCTCACAACAAACGATTTCAGAGCATTTAGCTTTGGATACTTTAACCGAAACGATTTCCGAGAAGTCCTTTGTGCTCTTGGATCTGTAGCTTAACTAAACCATTCTTTTACAATTTCACAACACAAACACATCCTTAAACATCGAAGATCGCTACCCAGAACATCCGCAAACATCGCTGCCGCAATAGTTGATACATCAGTGATACATCAGTGTGTTTTCTTACACCACTAGCTATTAAGGTATCTTAAAGGTATTTGATAGTTTAAAGTTAAAACTAGCAAACTGCACAAAAACAATTTGTTTTTTTAGTTAATTAATCGTTCCAAATTAAGGTCAATAAATAACAGCCTTAACGTGTTATGATTAATATTAATATTGTTTACAAATTGAAAAAATTAAATAGCTATTGCCCTGGCAGAGATGGCTAACTCCCATTGTTAACTTATAGCTCTAATTGCAAATTGACATTTTTTATTTAAATAAATAAATAACTAACTATTTCTATAGAAATATTTTGTTTAAAGAATTTTTTTCCAAGTTTCGTCTTGGAATATAAATGAATATGGCCCTAATTTCCTATGAAAATATCAATAAACCCTTAGTATTTTATTTATTTATTTAGTATTTCTCACCAAATAATGAGAGTTATGCTCTACAACTCAATCATTAATCATTATTTAAAAAAAAAAAAAAAAATAAAACTCAAGGATTAATCATTATTTGATGGGTTTTAATTTCTGCTCAAAAATAATGATTAAAAGTTGAATGGTAAAGTATAACTCTCATTATTTGCTGAGAAATACTATAAAGCTCATAAATTTGTAATTAAGTATGTTAAAAATGCATACTTAAAGGAGTACATTTGTATAATTCCCGCTCTCTCGAAATTACTATAAGTGAATGGTTTTTTCGATTGGAAAAAAACTAAATAAAAGTTATTAAACTTTTTTAAGCATGCACTGTTTCTTCGACATATTAGAAGTAAACCTTTTGAGTAGATGATGTATATACTGTGTTGCAGATTTGACAGAAAATACGATACATAAATAATTTGAATTCTTCATTAATATAAACCTTAAAACCTTAACAAAACTTAGCCCTACTTAAGTGCCGAGTAATTCTAGAGTACTTTATAAATAGAGTATCTACATACCCATGTGAATCGCCGGGGGAAAGGGGCTTTAATTGTTGCTCCACTGAACGAAGATTATCGCTGATAATATATTCTGGCGGGATTAAAAGGAAAGGAGAGAGAAAGAAAGCTTTAATCAACAAATACATTGAATTACTTTTAGTATTTCAACTCAGGTTCAATTTCAACTTGCTCGCTGTTAAAGCTCTGTTAAATACACGCAAAGCTTTAAGCTATGTTAACGCCCAACTAACAGTGCGAGTTCATGCTAAGCCTAAGCTTTGCTGGCTTCCGAAAGATGGCGCAAGCTCAACGCGGCCTAAGCTTTCAGGCAGGGATTTTATATTATTGAGCTTTTGGGACTTACCCTTCTGCAGCTGGCTGGTTGGTATAAATTCCTCGTGTTTTTGGTCCCCCTTTTCCTCATACTTGAGCTTGTAGTCGGAGTGCTTGCGCAAGGACATTAGGAGCGACTGCGTACGCGGCGGGATCTCCGGTGGCGCCGGCTCTGGGGGCGGCTCCGATCGCCGCCGCTGCTAATCGCGGCAAATTCATCCAGATCGCTGCCGTCGCCGTGCAGCTGCTGCAACTGCAGCGCCGGCTTCGCTGCCAGCTGCTGCTGCAGCGGCGTCAGCGCCTTCTCACGCAACGAGTCGCTGCGATTGACGGACAGCGCCGAGGTGCCGCTGCTGGAGCTGGTCATGCCGCTCAAGCGGTTCAGCGTGCTTCGTGCGGCGCCGCTGCGCTGGCTGCGACTGCTCGAGGCAGCTGTCGAGGACGACGCCGACGCGGGCAGCAAGTAAGCGCTGCCCGGCGTCGCAGCCGCTGCTGCTGCTGCTGCATCCAGCGGCGCCTCATCTGCTGTGTACTTGGCGTTTAGGAAGGGATTTGTACTGCGCGTCGCCGCCGCCGTCAGCGTGCTGCTGCTGCCGCTGCCGCTGCTGCTACTGGGAAACAGTCCCAGATTCGCATTTGACTGATACTTGCCAACGGTGCCGGCCGAGACGGTCGCCAACTTGAGCGGTGACTGCGACGTCGGCACCGCTGTCGCTATCGCTGCCGTACGTTGATGCGGCTGCGCGTAGGTTACCTCCAGGCTGGCGTCTTCGCTGCGACGACTGCGCTGCCGCAGATATTCAGGCTCGCAGTCCGAGTTGTAGTGCTCCATGCCTGAAAGAGAGGCAAGAGGGAAAGCGCAGAAGAGAGAGAGAGAGAGTTAGAGAGACAGAAAGAGAGAGAGTTGTGAAACTATCGGTATGACATGTGATCGTCGATATCAATACTATCGATACACTCAGCAAGATAAATGCTCTAAAATGTAGAAAGTCGCCATACTTTTGTAGCCAAAGGCAGCTTATTACTCCCTGTACCCAAGAAATGGGTAAAAAGGGGATACCAAATCTGTTTTTTTCTGAATATAAGAAATATATTTCTCAAATTTAGCATACCTTCATTTTACACAGAAATTATTTCTGGCTTTAAGGGTGACTTTTATTTTAGGGAAATTTCCTGAATTCTATGGCATTTCTTTTTCTGGGTGTAGTTTTAAATATTTTCAAAGCAGCATTCAGCTCTACATTTTGGATCTTGACTTTACAAAAAGTAGCAATCATAGTCGCTCTAATACTTATATGTTTAGTATTACTTTCATTAATTTCTCATTTTATTTGATTTTAAGCCCTAATTACAGAAACTTAGAAGCATTGCTAGAAAATAGTGCAAATACGAATATAACTGGTAATATTGTATTTATTATATTATTATTATAGTATATATGTATATTTACGGAAATACTTCCACTAATCGCACACAATAACTATCCTGACCGTGGGGCTAAATTTTCCTTAAATGGTATCATTTTTGTTGAAAATAAGTTTGCAGCCGATTTAACACAAGACATAATCTCACGCACTTGACCCAGATCCGCTTTTGGCGCCCGTGGCCACTGGTTTCCACCCGCAGATGTCCACTCTCTTAAATTATTTGTTGCAGAGTCTTGAAACGGAGCTTAGAGCCATAAACAAAAAAGTTGCATACAAAAGTTTCCAGCCCGTTTTTCGCCCGTGACTTTGAATGATCTAAAATTTATGATTGACACACTTACTGATTTCTGGTGTTAAACTTTGAATATACTACTTGAAACCAATTGCATAAAAACAAAAATGTTGAACTGCTGAGCTTACCACCAATTTCCAGACGAAATTTCTCAAAAACCTGTGAGACACTTGTCGAATGTAAGGAATGTAAAGTAAAGAATCAGTTTTTTCAGAATCGGGGTTAAATTTCACTTTGATGGATACTCTGTTTACTTGTTATACACTCTTTCCGAATAACAAAGTTTTTTACAAACAAAAATTGTATTTCCCTCTTATTGTTTGAGCACAATAAATGAAGTGTTAAGTGACCAAATTGTATATAATACAAGAGCTACGGTTAACCTCATTAAATGTCTTGACGGAATATACAGGGTGGTGAACTTAAACTGCAACCAAATTCAAAATTCTAAGCAATTAGAAACAATCTTAGCAAATACTCCAGGCAAAAAGACCCCTGCCGAAAATGTGAAATAGATAATTTAACTTTAAGTATATTGTGACATTGTAAAACGAACAAAATATCAAAAATGACAGCAGTTAAAAAGTTGCAATTGAATGCAGCCAAAGAAACATTGGAAACAGAGTATACCGAAGTCGGGAACGTGCTTAATTGTTTTAATTGAAGATTGCATTAATAAGTGTTATTTTCGGTCCCTGTTTTGAACAAGTCAAGCACGCTTAGGTTTGACTTAATAACCTTTTTATGCTTAAACATAACCCAGAAACACCTGGTACTTGGCCCCTCAATTGCAACACGGGGGTCCTACAGAGTTGGATGCCTGAATTGAGACAGAGTGTGCCCCGACAAGCGGCAACAATCACTCTCCAGTTGGCCCAAAAGTAATGAGGCTGTAAAAAATGAATCGTAAATTACATTAAATATTAACAGACAATAAAACCAACACAGGAACAAGCGCCAAATGCAATGTGAACATAAAAATCGCACGGCAGGCGGCGATTTGCGTTTTATGCTTCGATTAGGCGATAACAGCGTGGCCTTCACATTAATCCACCCACCAGCCAGCCCACCAGTCCTGCTGCCCCCGCAGTCCTGACACCCCACTGCCACTGCCCCATCACATTCAGCTGGGATCCTAATTGAATAGAAGCTGAGAAATAACTTAATCTTTATCAGACCGGACGTCGATTGCCTCCATATTGCGCACTTCATTTTAAAATGAAACGCATCTTTTATACCCTTGCAGAGGGTACTATCGACTCGTCAGGAAATGTGTAAGCAGGAGAAGTTCTCGATAGATTCCAAAGAAACTTGGTAAGCAAACAAGTCGTGTCCGATAAGCATAAGAACGATTAGTCGACAAATTATCATATTCGCTTGATTTTTGTGTAAATGGATAGTTGTTGTCAAAAAGCAGGATAAAGGTAAAAATTTAAGTTTTGTGCGAACAACCTTTTTGTTTTACAGACATTTTAACCAAACTCAGCAATTGCAATCTCCACCTATTATTACTTAACTTGGTTAAATTTCTTTTCTTGAAAGCTTGTATAAGTAACTTTGGACTCCCTGTACCCATAAAATGGGTAAAAAGGGAGTACTAAGTCTGTGCAAATGTATATACCGGGCAGAAGGAGACATCTCCGACCCTATAAGGTATATATATTCCTGATCAGTATCAAAAGAGATTTTGTTTTGTCTGTCCGTCTGTCCGTATGAACGCATTGATCTCAGCCACTATAACAGCTAGAGACACCAAAATGGAATGTAGGTTCATGTATACCATACGCAGATCAAGTTTGTTTCATATTTAAGATATCTCCCCGTTTTCCCGCAATTCGATAAAAAATCCGTTTGACAGTAACAATATTTAAGATATAGATTTGGGATTCGGCGTGTACAATACTTTAGTCTCTCTTAATTTACTGTCCAAATTTCAAGTAGATCGGATAATAAACACGGAAGTTATTCACGAAAGAAGATTAAGTGCTGTAGCGAGGGGGTGAGTGTGTTTGTGTAAGTGTACGAAGACGCGATCGGAAATATTTGACCTGTGTACAGGGAGTTCTGTAGTTGGGTAAACTCGACTATAGCATTCTTACTTGTTTTTATAATATTGCATAGCTTGCGGAATTTTGGAATATCGCGTATATTCCTATCTGACTTTTCAATTGAAATCCTTGCAAAATACAGTAGAGAGTGCAAATCTAGGGAAGACAATGCGGAAGTTATTAATCAAATGTAAACTTTCATTCATAAGTTTATGTTGTGCATTCGAAATACAATTGGGTGGATAGTGGGGACCATATAATAACAATAGGAAAATAAGAACATTTAGTTCGAGAAAATCAATTTGTTCTGTTATCAAATCAACATAACAAATTTGTTAGTTCTAGCTGAATTCCTGAGATGGATTGCTTAAAATACATATTGTGGATGGACAAACAGTTATATCGTAGCTTCTTAGGCTCGAACATGTGCACAACCTTATTAATCACTTAACCATTTCTCTTGCACTGTACAGGTTATGAAAAAGGGCAAAGGAAGGCAAGATCTGAGCAAACATTTGTCGACCCACCGACGGCAACAAAACGTCAAGTGGTTTCTGTTCAGTTGAAATGAAATGAGCCCAAGCGGCCACAAATTCCCAAAAACCCATCAATGCAATCTCGTCCTGTCGCAACGCGTCGCGTCATGTTGAGTCAAGTCGAGTCGAATCCAATCAGAGCCAGAGCTCAAAAACCAAACAAGCAAAACCAGAAAGAAAGGCGTGACGAACCTAAATACCCTCGAAGTTTTACAAGACATCAATTTTACACCGATTGTTCCCTAGGCAACTATACAATAAAGTCATCCGATTTGGATCACATTTACCCACTCTATATATATATATATGTATTTTACATATAATACAACTCGCAATTTCTGAGTTTGGTTAAAATAACTCTTATACAAGATTCCCAACTAATACACATTTTTCATCCGATTGTTTATATGGCAGCTATAATGTATAACACTCTGATTTTGATAAGACTTAGTCAACATCGAAAGATCATACCGAAATTGAGAATTGACAAGTTTGGTTGTGTTGTATTGAAAAACATAAATGTTATGTATACATGAGCCGAATTCACTACCGATCGCTCATATGGCAGCTACTATATGATATAATACCGGCCAGTTCCGAATATACATATGTATATACGGGGAGGGAAATGTTACACATTTCGTGATAGAATTATAATACCCTCCGCAAGGGTATACAAAATGCGGTAAGCCGGGCCAATTTGCCGCTGTCAGCTGCCGGCTGAATAGATGACCTTGAGACTGTGAAGGATGAGAAGGGGATTGGGAGATCAGATGACCACTGAATAATTCAATTAAATAAAATAATGAATATTTAGTAGCCTGACCGACTTCTGAACGTGTCGGTCATGGCCGAGCGACTACTCGCAGTGGATTTCATTTTATCCAACTGCTTACTTAGGCCTTCCCCCACAATTTGTGGCTGTATTTGTGTATCTAAATCTGTACCAGAGATACGCGCGTGTCCTATTTCGAGCGTGTCCGTGTTGAGCACAGCAAATACATCTTAATATATAAAAGAGCTTGTCCTAACTGACTAACTGGTTGATTAACCAGCGCACAGGCCTAGCTGTGAAAGATAGAACGCTGAAATATTCACTGTAGTTTCTATATATGACGAAAGTGCACACTGAGATGGGATTTCGGAAAATGCCAGCCCCAAGCGACAAGAATATTGTATAAAGCTTTTTCAAATATCGTTCGATTAGCAGCAAAAACGTTTCCAAAGATCTATACGAAAAATTAATGAGCACAGTTCTCACCGATTTTGGAAAATCCAACCCCTAGGTGTAGGGCGAGGGTAGACTCTTTTTTCGTCCCATCAGCATCCAACTCATTTTCAGAGCTCTTCACAAATATATTTTGGCACCAACTTACGTAAATTTACCTTCCCTATAGGGTATGAGTTTTCCCATTCTGTGTCCCACTCTATTTCCCACTCTATTTCCCACTCTATTACTAAATTAGTCTTATCCAATCCTTACGCTATCTTCTGTAGGTTCTTAAAAGTTTTCCATAAATCTATGTTTTTAATTATATTTGTTTGATTCGAGGCAGAAAGGAAATAACAGCTAGCCGGTCGGAAAATGATTGGAAATTCTTAGAACTCAACGTTCTTGATTGTCCAATCCTTACGTCCTTCTTTCGTGTAGGTTTTTAATAGTTTTCCGTAAATCGAAACAAATAAAAACAATTGTGTCGGAAAATTATTGGAAATCTCTAGAATTCAAGGTTCTTGATTATCCTATCTCAAAGATTTCGGAAAGTCTACTCCTACGGGCTGAAATATTTTGTTATAAGCACAAGTATTAAAAAAAAAGCCAATTTCAACTTTGTCGGGCAAAGTTAAGCTGGGGTAAAACCAGCTAGCACCAAATAAATACGCGTATTATTTGTATTATAATAATTATATATGGATTTCTACCTTTAAGGAAGCGTCTGATACAAATATATTTCAATTGCGTCGTGCTTTTACTATCTGATGAAAAGAGCGGCACGCGACCTTTCCGAACCCGTATCTGTATCTGAATCTGAATCTTTATCTGTATTTGAATGTTTGTATCTTTGTATCTTTGTATCTTTTACTTACTTGCCAATTGCTGACTTTGCAGCAACAACTGGGCCAGCAGCTGCGTATCAAAGGCCGTGGCCTGTGCGGTGTTTTGATATTCATCATCGCTGCTGCTGCCATAGCCGTGTCCATGTCGATGGCTGTGCCACTCGGCGGATCGCTGCCTCCGCATCTGCTCCCCGCCAGCAGCGGTCGCACCGCTCGCTGTTCCAGCAATGTTAACGCCGCCGCTGCCGTAGTAAAATTCGCTGCTGGCGGCGCTGCCAACGCGTTTACGGCCAATTGTGCCGGAATGACTGCTGGACATGATGATGGCCGGGCACTGGTCTGCCTCTGCCTCTGCTTCAGCTGCCGCCTTCGCCTCCAACTGCTAGTGCGAGTGCGAGTGCTTCAGCAAGTGGGATTTCACCTTCAATTGAACTATGCACGTAACTTGGCCAGCAATTTGTGTGTCCTTTGTTATTGTTGTTGCCGTTGCTGCCTTTGTCAACGCATTGCCGTTAGGTTGGCCCGTGCTTGGGCCACATGGGCATGTGGAGCCCTGGAGCCCGCCTCCCGTTGCCGCCGCTTTAAGTGCTTAACCGAATAAACGCTGAAACGATAAAAAACGACAAAGTGTCAGCATGAGTTGAGTATGGCTCACAGATAGAGAGATTCGGTTGGGGGATAAACAGCAACAGAGCGAGGGAGGGAGGGCATGAGATAAAACCATAAATGCACGAAAATGAAAATAAATAGCAGCCGGCGACCTTCTTGACTCCCCATCCACATACACACACACACACACACACACACACACACACACCAAGCCACAGGCCATGCCACAGGATTGGACTGGCACTGGGCTTGGGCTTGAGCTTGGGCTTGAGTCCTTGCTCTTTGGTCGTGGCGTCAAGTGAACTTAATAGCAATTGCATTAAATGGTAGCTCAGCTCTTAAACGTTGCCTGTTATTAGTCGTTTTTGTTGGGCAACTTTACGCAGCAGACAGGAGCCGGCAGGACTGCCATACCCATTTGCCAGGAGTTTTGACCAAGCCACTGGCTGGCAGCTGACAATTTGGCTTTTGATTTGATGAGTGCGCATTTGAATGCACTTACACAAGCCAGGGACGACAAGTGGTCCATTACTTGCAGAGTTAACCCAGCATTTGGGGCTGTGGGGCTCTGGGATTGGGGTTCTGCTCACAAGAGTTCATTTATCTAATCTAAATGGATGTACTACAGCCTGAAAGTGGGGCAAGTGTTTAGACCTCTTCACTGACAGCTACGCCATTTCACGAAACAAATTACAGCCAGGCTTCAACATTTTTGAGCCAATATGAAAGCAGCATTGTATATAACCTCGTAATCCTTAGCCTACATACAACATTTCATCAGCCATTCTATGTTTTGACCAGTGCACATATTCCGAACAATCTTACAAAGTTCATCAAGTTTCTTCGATACGATTTACACTTTTTTATGACTTTTGCAACATTTTATTTTTTAATTTTTTTTTTTGTGACTGTTCCTCTTTCCTTACACATTTCCATTTTTGTTCATCACGCTTCCTTTATCAAATCAAATTAAATTAAATTGTTTATCCACATTCTCATTTTGTATGATATCTGGTTTATTCTAGTAAAGTTTCATATAGGGTTAAGACCAGATTTGAACCCTCCTTTGAACCTTCCTAACGAATTAAAGTCGAGCGTGAACAGAAGCAGAAATCGTTTTGAACTTGGCCTTATATCTAAGAACCTCTTTACTCTCTGTACCCATAAAATGGGTAAAAAGGGGGAAGTAAATCTGTGCAAATGTATGTAACAGGCAGAAGGAGACATCTCCGACCCTATAAAGTGTGTATATTCCTGATCAGTATCAAAAGAGATTTTGATTTGGCCATGTCTGTCCGTCTGTCCGTCCGTATTTATGAACGCAAGGATCTCAGCAACTATAAGAGCTAGAGACACCAAATTTGGAGTGTAAGTTCGTGTTTAGCGGGCGCAGTTCAAGTTTATTTTGGATTCGGGACATTCCACCCCCCCCCCCCACCCCTCCCACGCTATTCGATAATAACCGTTTTACAGTAACAATTTTCAAAATATAGCGTTGGAATTAGGGATGTAAGCTTCTCAAGTCACTCTTAGTCTACTGTTTAAATTTTAAATCAATCGGATAATAAACACGGAAGATATTCAACAAACAAGATTCAGTACTGCAGCGCGGGGGGGAAGAAGCAGCACAGCCAACACATTAAATGCCTCACTTACGCTGTCGCTTGTGCTTTCGCTTGTATGTGTGCGTCTCTGTGAATGTGTGCGTGTGTATGTGTAAGTTTTCGAATATGCCATCGGAAATTTTTGACCTGGGTACAAGGAGTTTTGTAGTTGGGTATACTCGACTATAGCATTCTTACTTCAATATAAAATATATATAATATATATATATATAAATATATATATATTGTCAAAATCGGCCTTTAACATGTATTATGTATTTACATGCATAATACTATTAGAATAATAAATATAATAATAATAATAAATCGAATAATTATAATAATAATAATAACAATAGTTACTTCTTAATCATTCTCATCATTTGAGCTCCAGTTCAATTACCAGCTAGTCACGAATATTTAATAAGTCTCGACGCCATTTACTATCCTTGGTCTTGGATCTAAAAAACCAGAGAGTGAGGGAGAGCGTGTTGAACTGAACTATTTGTATATGTCTTAACTTGTCTCTTTCTCTCACAGTTAACTTCTTTTCATCGATTTCCAATAAAGCCACTGCCTTATGATTATCATCATCATTAATAGAACTCAACTTTCGTCACAATCAATTAACGAATATGTAATATGCGTCCACCTCATTTACTTTCTTGGGCCAACATAATAACTGTAGCCACTTTGAGACTCAACCTTGTCTCCTCACCCCAAAACCTACCCCTCACCAGTCACCACTCACCATTCACCAGTCACCACTCACCACTTCTTAACCATTTTGCTGTCATTAATGAAGCCGCGTTATTTTTAGGTAGCGCAGCATGAAAATTAATTTTGCCATTTCACTTTGCCCACATTTAAGTGTGAGTGTGTGTGTGTGTGGGTGTGCTCGTGTGTGTGTGTGTGTGTGTGTGTGTGTGTTTGTAATAACACTCATTGTGGCTATATTTGCATTCATTAGATGCATGATAGACAGGTTTTTTTGGTGTGCACAGGGTGGAGAGCAGGGGGAGAGCACAAGAGCTTGGGCTCACTATTACAGGTCGCTCCATGTCAATAATTTCGTTTACAACGAAAACAGTAAAAACCCAGGCAAAAGCCACAGGAAGCACACTGTACTAAGACTGAACATAATACTCGAACTATTGAAATAAATAAAACAAGTACGAACGTTGCAGTCGGACGCACCCGAGTGCAGAATACTATGTTCCCAGTCCTATATAATTTGGTTATTTGTGTGTTCAGAAAGAGACGCGAAAAAAACTGCACAGGTGTGGGAGATATAGATTTTGCTCCTTTGTGGGGGAGGGGTGGGAGTGTCCAAAAATTTTTGATGCAGATTTGTCCAGGGGGTCAACATTAGTCTGTATGCCAAATTTGGTGACTCTACCTGTACAGGTGTGGGAGATATAGATTTTTCTCATTTGCGGGGGAGCGGGTGGGGGGGGTCAAAATATTTTTGATGCACATCTGTCAAGAATCCCAACATTAGTGTGTCTGCCACATTTGGTGACTATAGCTTTAAAAATGTGGAAGATACAGGTTTTCCTAAAATAGCGGGGGAGGGGTTGGGGGTGGGGGGTAATTTCTGAATAACCAAATTATATAGGACTGGGAACATAGTATTCTGCAGTCGGGTGCGTCCGACTGCAACGTTCTTACTTGTTTCAATTAATATTTAATCAAATTTGATCTTAAAACAAAAGAATTTCGATTTTCACAAATTCTTACTAGCATTGATAAGTTTTATAATAAAAACTTTTAGTTAAAGAAATTGTTTGTTGTAATTTGAAGATATAGACAACGAAGAAGTTAAGTTAAGTCAATTAAATTATTTGATATATTTCATGCATGTTCTTGAAGAGTCCAAATTGAGTTCTTGATCAAGTTTTACCTTTGATTCATTATCCTAGCGTAGCTAAAAGGTATTATATGGGATAAAGGAGCAGAAGCGGAATTCTCACTATATAAGACTTGATCAGATTCGAGCAGCGCTAAGTATTTTTGGCCACTTAATAATTAGCCTCGATACACTGTGCGACACTGCTCGGGAAGCAATTATGTGTGTGCGAGTGTGTGTGCGAGTGTGTGGTTACGTCTGTGGATACAATGGCGGTCTCCTGGCGAGATAGGCCGCACTGTGTGTTGTGTGTGTGTGTGTGTGTGTGTGTGGTTGTGTGTGTTCTAGTAATGAGGTTGTTTTGCATGTTAAGTTATAATACAACATTTGTGCTCGACGTTGTCTGCGCTTTATCTATAAAACCGTTAGAGCTAAAGGAGAGCAGCAGCAGCAGTAGCAGCAGCAGGTGGCAAGAACGGGGCTGGCGGATGAGGCAGGAGGAGTTGCAATTTGACTTTCGAATTGATTCAGTGACTGCAACGCTTTACAATATATTTGCGCATTTTTGACATGTAATTAAATATTTTGCGGTTTGCCAAACAGACAACAACGGAAAAAAACAACGAACAACAGCAAATCAAACAAGCAAACATTCTCTGTCTCTCTCTCGCAATGACATCCAATAAATATGCATAACAATTGTGGCAAAAACAATAAAACGCAGCCCGCCGATTGATGTCACAGGAAATGCGCACAATTTTCTCCCCCCAAACCGCCCCCAGGCAGCAGCCGACAAATGAAAATGAAATACAAATGAAATGAAATGAATCGGATCGAATCGAATCGAATAACCAGCACCCATTCGCATTCACACTGCATTCATGGATAGTGGCAGCAGGAAATGAGACAAATGATTCACTGGGAGGGCTATCATGGCGTATGAGTAATGCGCACCAAATTAAACGAAACGAAACGAATTGAATCGAATCGAAGAATTGCAGGATTTCACATGACAGCATTTTTAAAACAGCCAACACTTAATTAAATTAATATTCAATATTTTAACACACACACACAAAGCTGCCAGCGTATGAATATTTTAAAACTCATTTGCACTCTTAGAACTTTATGCTCAAGTAACGATAGGTCTCAGGCTGCGACGCTCTTAGGAGACGATTGGAATGTGTAAGTCCAGGAAAAGATCAAGTATTCCGTGCTTAAATAGTTCCCAAACGGTGTCAAAAGTCAGTCAATCTCGGTATTTCTTAAGCCAAGCACAAAGTTCTTGATTCAAGTACGTTTTATTCAAGCCCGGAATTCTTGATTTGATCCTGTTTTCAACCCGGGACGCCTTAAAAAAGGACTGCATTTCTAAATATTCAGGTTTGATTTAAAATAAAAATACAATTGAGACGGGATTAATTTGAACCCGAAACGAGATTTATTTTCGAATGTTTATTAATCTTGATATTTATTTATTAGTTATTAATTTTATTACTATTTTTATCTATAGACACTTGGTCAGAAAGGAGTATATCTAGTATACATCCTAGGACTAAGTTCGGCTAGAACAGAGAGGCTTTCAAAGAGGAGAGAGCTGGACAGGAGCGCTGGAGTTGTTCCACTGATTCCTCCTCCTCGTCAACTCAGCTACTTCTACACAAGTCATTGTAAGCAACAAAGTAATTTAAACAAGTAAGAATGCTATAGTCGAGTATACCCGACTACGTAACTCCCTGTACCCAGTTCTAAAACATTCAATCACATCTACGTCCACTTGCACATACATACACCCATACACAAAGACGCACACACACACTGGCGGCAAAAGCGACAGCGCAAGCGAGGCAATTTAATTGGTGGCGGTGCTTCTTCTTCCCTCCTCGCGCTGCATCACTGAATCTTCTTTCATGAATAACTTCCGTGTTTATTATCCGATCAACTTGAAATTTGGAAAGTATATTAAGAGAGACTAAAGTATTGTGCGTGCCAAATCTTATAGCTATATCTTAAAAATTGTTACTGTAAAACGGTTTTAATCGATTTGCGGGGGAACGGGGGAGATATCTGAAATATGAAACAAACTTGATCTGCGTATGGTATACAGGAACCTACATTTCAAATTTGATGTCTCTAGATCTTGTAGTTGCTGAGATCGACGCGTTCATACGGACATGGCCAAATCGAAATCTCTTTTGATACTGATCAAGAATATATATACTTTATAGGGTCGGAGATGTCTCCTTCTGTCTGTTACATACATTTGCACAGATGTCATACCCCCTTTTTACCCATTTTATGGGTACAGGGAGTAAAAATGATGGAATAAATGTACAAGGTTTGCACAAGAACTATATAAAACTAAGTATATCACAAAATGGGATAAGACTGCCTTTAAAATAGTATATGTTTACTGGTTATAAGTATATCATTATTAGCGACAAACTAGCAATTTTTTCCCCCTTTCTGGTTAATTTTTTGTCATTAACTCAAAAGTTACGATTTTTTTTATATTAGAGTCTTCTATGAGCGATTTATCTCTAGCTGTATATGCACTTGCACAGCTTTAGTATACCCTTTGATGTTCATTTTTAAGGGGTACAGGACATAAAAATAATAGAGAAGAACATTGCATACGAGCAGTACTTTCTGAGCTGTGTGCCGCACGGTTAACTTAATATTTTCTTGACTCTTCTTCTTTGGCACTCTTTGTTGTTGATTTTTCCACACTTGCGACGTACTTGAGCGTGCATATGAAAACGAACTCCAAGCTGCCAGTCGCAGTCGCAGTCGCAGTTGCAGTCGCTGTCTGCACACTCCACGCTTTTACATCCTACATCCTACATGCTACATCCAACATCCAACATCCTGCTGCATCCAGCGACTCTTTAATGCCCCACTTTGGCATATATTTAAGTGGTAGGTGGCGGCGAGCAAAGGGGCAAGTAGAAATTCTCGCTTTCTGCCCCAGTCACTCATTCATTCGTTCATTTTCGCAATTCACTTGCTCACATTTCTTCGTCCTGTTGTTGTTATTTTTTCATGCATACCCTGTACAATATAAGGGGCTTCATAGAGTTTATAATCAAGTTGATAAAAGGTTTATTGTTTGGTTTAAATAATGCAAATCCTTCAGTGTGTTAACTGTATCTAAATAGGCGTAGGCAAAACAGTTTGGTAACATTTAAGCACGTTAAATCCTACATATTCAATTGAATTTTGTTTTGTTGGAAAGCTGCAGTCTAGAAAAGGTAGAATATAACTTTTGGCTGCAGTATGTTGTCTCCAAGGCAGGTAAAACAATGACGACTACTCGCACTTAGAGAGCCTAGGCTTATAAGTACTAAAAGGACGTTCCTTAGTATATATAATCTTGATATAGTAGCTCTAAGCTTAGCAAGGCGACTTTTAGGTTTAGGTTAGGCTTAAGAGATCTCACCCAATTTATCTGGCAAGGAGCTCACTGTAAATATTATTATTTTTACTATTTTGTATTTTAATTTTTCTCATTAGCCAGAATTCATATTTATCTTCTTTTTGATTAAATAGTTCTTATGAAAACTATAGTTTACGATGATTTCAAGTTGTTTATAAAATATCAGAGAGTTTAAATGGAAAAATGCAACAACAAAAAACAACTTAGGCTCTTAAATACAGATTATGTTTGAGTTTTGTGGGATGATGTAAGTCTTTCTAGTTGTTGATAAAGCTAAAGTGACGCTGATCTAAAACTACGAGCAAGTACAGGATATCTCTTAGACGGTCCACACCAGCTAGCACACGCCTACTTGTTTTTATTTCCTTTAAATTCTTAAAATGGAGCATGTAAAATAATTGCGTAGGCGCACATTACGTTCCCGTAGAGCTGGGATAACTCGTAGGAGAAGGGTTCGGGTGCGGTAACAGAGGGGGGAGTGGGGACTGGAACTGGGACTGGGACTGGGGGAACTTGTCCTGGATGAGGCCGCACTTTATGCAACATTTTGCCTCATATATTTTGTTTTTAATTCTTAAGTAAGGCATCCCTGTGTAACCATATTACCCTTCCCTTCATACGTTAGGTTAAGTTCAGAAGGCACTGAACGCTTCCAGCGACAATAAATAATATAAAAAAAAAAAAAAAAAAAGTTTTTAATTCGTTGTAAAGCTGTTGCATACTTTGAGGGTGCCTCAGCTGCACATTAAAGTGAGTTTGTTGCAGTGTTGCAACTTTATATTTAGGACTGCAAGTCAATAACTCTCAAAACCGACAGAAAACTCAAATAATTGTGCAGCCAGCAGAAACAGCTGACGCCTGAAATTATATATAAAATGGTCGCTTAAAAATAACCAAAAAGAATTGTCTCACAGACACAAAGTTATAAATGAATTCAGCTTAAACTTAGTACACGTTTAGTTAAGCATGCTTTCATAAAGATGCAATCCAATCTTGATAATCTAAAGCTAAAAACGGTATGAAAAGTGGCAACGTAAATGAACAATCTAGTATTCTAGTTTCGCTTGCATACTCTGATGGGTTTCTATAAAATTCCTGACACCGCGGTGTACCGGTCGCCTGGAGTCGCAGTCCTTGAGGCTTCCTTTAGGCCCAAGGCCACAGATGCGCAAAGTGCGCGAACATAAAAAACAAACTACATAACGACCCTAAAGTCAAAGAGTAAAAGTTTATTTTGTACACAATTTTTAATTCTTGCGATTCAAAATATAAAAAAAAACCGCTGGGAAGAAAGAGTGACACACACACACACACACACACACAGACATACATTGCTTACAAAATGGTGTCAGCGATGGCTGCCATTGAAAAGAAAAGCAAAATTAGAAGAAGAAAACAAAAACCACAAAATATTCGAAAGGTGTTGCCTGGCAACATTTTCCAACTTGACTTTTGTCGCCACACACAAACATCCTGGGCATGCATGTTTGTGTGTGTGTGGGTGTGTGTGTGTGTGTGTGTGTGTAGTGCACATAAATTGCAGCTACCATGCATACATAAACGAGAGGTTATAATGTTCAGTGCCTTTGTTGTTGATGTTGTTATGCACTTTTTAGTTGCTTTCTTTCTTGTGGTAAATGATTCTCTACAAAGGGAGGACGCTTAGCTTTTTTTCCTAGATACTTCTCTATGAGAAGCCTTGAAGTATGTGAACTAGATAAAGCTGGCTGATCAAAGAGATGCTGATAAAGGAAACTGCACAAAATTCGACAAGAAAACAAAAAATGACAACAAAGGAAATTGTGAGATGTGGATTTTGCCTGAGATTCATACATTTAACATTTCATGCAACATTTTGGGTTGCAAAACGATAAATTCACCAAATATTTGAATTGTTTATGAATTTAAGGAGTAGTTTACCACACGAGTGATTTAATAAATAAAATATTATGAACTTGTCGACTACACTTTTTAATTTAATATTATTATTGAACGTTCACAATTCATGTTTTTCAATAGCTGTTCCAGAGTAAATAGTAAATAAATCTAGTTTTATAATTGCAATGTGAAAGACTTTTCTGGTAACATTTCGTCATTTAAATTGACTTGGCACTTTTGTTTGACTTGAAAGAAGAACTCAAACTTTTTTGTAATAAACACTTTTAAAACCTCATTTAGTAAGTAAAATTACAGTTTTATTTGAAAATAATTTATTAATTGTGTTAATTTAGTATAAAATAATTATTTAACTAATCACGATACTTTTTAATTATGCCAAGCCACGTTCGCCAGCATTACTTAGATTACTTATTACTTACAATTAGAGTTGCTCAGGCTACAATTTTGCGGAGGATCTCCAATTCCCCATGGTACATGCGGACCAGGAATGTAGGACGTGTCCTAAAGGTTCCTGCTCTTGTTAATATTTCTGTTTTATTTAATCAATTTTGTCCGAGTAGGGTTCTGCTACCTTAGAGGGAACTTAATCTAATCAGAAGTTATTATATTTATTCATCTAGGTCTGGTGCGTACAGAAGAATATTATTTTGAAGCTAAGTTTAGGGGAGGTTTGCAGGATACCATTATGTTTTATGGAGTTTATTATTTATTTGTGCAGGGATCCTGTCCGGCAGGTCTTGAGTGTTTTAGCGTTTAAGTCTTCTTCTCGCTCTTGTGCAAGGAGTAGCGGTCCTTGGGGCAGCGTTACCTAGCCACCTAGCTAGGATATTTGGATGGGATTCCAGCTTTTGCTTAATAAATATTTTACAAAAGTATCTGAAGCGCCTCAGATACCAGCCCAATTTGTAGGCCAGACAATTAGCACGCCCGCCAAATAGCCTTTTGAGTAGAAGTCGTTGTCGGAGAGATTCAATCAGGTGCTTTCCCAGCCGAATAATGTAAAAATCATCTCCCTAATTTTTCGCTTTATAGTTTTAATTTCAGTTAATTCTTATTTTTACATTCAACCAATTTGATCAAGAAGTCCTACTAGCAAGAAAGCAATAATCAAATTTAAACATAAATAAAATTAAATAATCATGGGAAAAAATGGGTTAAAAACAGGAGAAAAAAGTAATCTCTCCGGGGAATAAGGCTGATGCGATTATATCGATAACAAACCTATACGTATCGTGATACATGACCATGTATGATTGATCTATTACGATTTTGATGCCCATCAATCTGAGCTGTGTGGTCAACTCTCATAGTTTTGTTTTAAAACAAAATAAAGTGTTTTTAATCAGTTTTGGCTTGCAAAGTGCATAGGAATTGCATTTTGTAATCTGTGCAGTTGGTGTAATGCTGCGGAAGCCTAGGCCTGTCACTGCACAAGGCTGTGGCAGTGGGGCAGGAATGCGGTGCTTGTGGTGCTTATGGTGCCTGTGGTTGCAGCGCCACTTGCGAAGAGCCAGCCAAACTGGAATTTGCTAAAGTATGCATTTGAAGGAGTCCTGGGCTGGAATGCAAGGACAGCGTGCTGACTGCTTGACTTGGCTCAATGACGCACTCCCAGCCAACTGATCTGCTGGCTCAGTCTCAGATGTTGCCACGCTGCACGTTGCACGTTGCACGTTGCAGGTTGCACTATCCTGGTTATTTAGATGCCAGACGTTCACGACGACGACGACGACGACGACGACGACGACGACGTCGGAGATGATGACGAAGACGAGGAGCACGTTGAAATGATTACCCAAAGCAAACACAGACATGGCAGCAAACAAGCACACACACACACACACACACCACTCAGGTGGCTATTGTTACAAAATGTTGCCCCTGCTTTAGCTGATGATGATGATGATGATGATGATGATGGCTTGAAGGCTTAAAATGTTCACTCACAAAACGGGGGACAGTGGTAATGGCAGCTGCCAGGCAGCAGGTGAGTGTCGGTTGCCCCAGGGGGTCGCCAGGTGGGCGGTGGGCGCTGTGGATGTTGTGGGTGTGTATTGGGTGTAGTTTGTTCTTGGGCACGCATGTGTGAAAAGAATGCAAAAAATAACTGGCCGTACGAGCATGCGAGTAGCACACGTCGTATACGTAATGCATTCAGCTGCATATGTGTGCACTCAAACTACACACATACACGGGGAGGCGAGGAGGCGGGAGGCGGGAGGCGAGGTGCACCTGTGTGTGGCAGGGACGGGTTCGCCTCACGAGCACGCTTGAAAAACGTGTGTGAACAGGCACTTGATTGTGTTATTATTATTGTTTGAAGTGTTGCTTTCTGTTGCCGTTGTTTATCTGCATGCATTGTAACTGCAACTGTCACAAGGCAAGCTCTCTCAGTGTGGTGTGTGTGTGTGTGTGTGTGTGTGTGTGGGGCTCACACAACAGTGGTTAGCATTAAGTCTTGCAGCTTACAATAGCGCTGGCCATTTGTGACCTGCCTTTGTGAGCATAAATTAAGGCTTGTCTTGCTGCTATCGAATATTGCCATCGTGTATCGATTAATCGCCCACAAGTTAATATTAATACACAAGCATTAGGAGGCTGAAATCTCAATTTACATTGTTTGCCTCACTGTACAATGGCACACCCCTCAAACACCCCTCGCAGCACCCAGCCAGCTGCCCACTTTGGGAACTGTTGCATTGTACGCAGCAGCACACTCGAATGCACTTCAAGTGCAGCCAAGCGGCGGCCGAGGGTCACGGACGGTGGCAAGAGCGGGGGCGGGGGTGGTTGCGGTGGCATGCAACTTCAGCTCTGCAGGTTGCATCCTCGTTTCATTAGGGCAAACCATGAAGTGCTGCTGGGTTCACTTGTTTTATACCTCAATATTCACAGGTCAACTAACAGCCTTAGTTTACCTGCAATACATTTAACAATCTTTGCTTAACATTTTGAATATATTTTAGCTTTTTGTAGATTATTGGGATGAATATTTAAGACAATCTCAATTTGAAAAGCCATTGAAATAATGAAAGAGCAGGACGACAGTGCTGTAACAAGCTATTGACATCAATTATCTCAGGATTATTATTAAAACACAGTACATAACAGTCGCAAGAGAGAGAGAGAGAGAGAGAGAGAGAGAGAGAGAGAGAGGGGGGTCTCTTAACAGGCAGGAGACATGTTTAATCCCCAACCAGAAAATGTATATCATATTTTCAACTTTTCCCCCAATCAAACACGACAATAATTTATACAATACACCTTAATTCCAAAAATATTTACTTTGGGGACAGTTTGTGAATTGATGAAAGTTTAATCCTTACATCATTTTCAACAACAAAATGCATTGCCAGTTTTTCACCAACTTTTAACACCTTAACGATGAAATATCATTTGTTGTGCTTTCAATTGTCTGCTTCAAATTTAGGGAGACTTTTATTTTTGGACACAAATATGGTCGGAGTGTCGCTGTTTTTATATCCTTGAATAGGGTTTCCAACCCCACAAAGTGTGTGTATGTTCTTGATTAGCATATTTGATACTTTGCATAGGTACGCCTAGCTGTCCTAGAAACGATTGCTCGAATATTGAAATAAGACTATGAAAACTCTTATGCTTTTCAAGATATCCTGATCAAACTCACCAAATGGAAGTGTCCTTGTTTTTTATGCAAAGCTGACCAAATTTAGTTAAAATTAAACTACTATATTATCAAGCTATCAAGCACACTTTATGTCCAAAATTCATTCAAATAAAAATTCAACATTTTTACATTTTTTTTTTTTTTTAAAAAAAAAAGCAAAAATCTCTTAGAAATGTCAAATATTTTATTTTGGAATATTAATAAAATTGAAGCCCCAAATCGATTTAGAGTAAAAATTATGATCAAAAAGACATTCCGTTTGGAAATCGGTCAAGTTTTAACAAAGTTATGGGAGTTTATAGTCTAAGAGGTAGATCAGGATGCAAAACTTTACGAGTCGAAAGTTTTGGAATTTTTCACATGAACTTTAAACAGAAAATTAATTTCCTCAGAACAAATTTTGATATAGGTTTTCATGTAAGTTTTGATGTCCGCAATCGATTGAAATATCAATTTTCTTATTATTTTTTTAATATTAATGAAATTAAGATGCTAAGTCAATTAAGAGCACAAAACATGATCAAAAAGACATTCCGTATTCAAATCGGTTTAGTTTTGACAAAGCTATAGTGGTTGGTAATCTAGGAAGTAGAGTTATTATGGTATTTAAAACTTTACAAGTCGAAATTCTTTTAATTCTTATCATGAATTTTAAGGCTACAAAAGCGGGTGCTCGCTTCATCGATTGTCAAAGAAGAACAGTTTTATAAGAGTCTCGCATCAGTATATTTGGAATATTGTTCAATAACCAATAACTTTAAGTAAAATATGACAATGTTAGGAAAAGTTTGGTCACTCCTAAGTTTGGTGACTCCTTGGAGCGTACACTGTAGTATCTGCTTATACAAAATATCAGTTCGATACACGAACCGGGCTGATGCTGACTTGGAATATTCGTACTTAAGACAAAAATGCCCTCAGTTACCCTTTGTGTATCCTTTTGAATCTCGATTTCATATAGTTCTGACCCATTTTGCGGTTAGAGGGTATCAAGTACCAAGCGCCCGTAGCTTGAACGCAACTTGTAAAATAATTTGCATACCTCAACAGTCTAAAATCCGTGCAATTATTTAATCATTTAAAAGGAATTTGTTGGCTTGCAGCGGTCTAAAGAAATCTCCAATAATCATAACCCGTATAGCTGTGTAAGTGAATCCGTGAATCTGTTTGCCCGGGGGTCCGACACCTCCCTCCCACCCGGCGCCCCTGCGTGCGTGTGAAGGGTAATTTATGAAAATTACTAAACGACTACACCAAATGCGTGCAAATTATGCTTTTCAGCTTCTCAGTAATGCTCCGGCAGAGACCACACCGAAAAGAAAAAAACAAAAACTGAGAGAAACAAATTAGTACGCTCTGGTCAAGAGAGAACGACTGGCAGCTACCCTGTACACAGCAGCAAATAGTTTTCGTGTGCATGTTAATTTTAATTAATTAATAAATATTAGCTATAAAAAACGCTTCGTATCCCGAACGTCCCGTTGATTCCAAAGAAAATATTTTTATTTATTTATTTTTTTTTTGTTCAAAAATTTGTATATTTTATGTTAAAAATAAAGCTTTCCGTTTATTAGTGGCAACTTAATCTAGTTTTACATTGAAGAAAATATTCATTTTCTGTGGCCGATTTCAAGTGAAACAAAAAAGCTGGCTTTTGACATTTATAAAGGGTAGTTATAGAAAAATCTGATAGATAAAACTAACTTTTTATGGAAGTAATAAAATATGTTTTTAATTTATAACTCTTTGAAGTATTTTTTATTGAATATAATTGCAAATTTTGCATCAAAATTTGCACATTTCATATAAAACATGTTCTTAACAAAATTTTGTTTTCCTGTCTACCATAGAGCTCTTGTTTGATTTACTTTAAAGAAACATAATCGGTGGACAAAAGCAGATGTTATAAACATTTTAGTGAGAAAATTAAAATGAAAAAAAAGTGAAATACTTATAAATTATTCCTCCGTTTGATATAGTTATTATAATTTTAAATATTTTAGCATGCAATTCATCCCGAAACCCACTTACTGAAAGCCCTAGAAGCCATGGTTAACTCTTATTACATTATATAAATTAATAAAAATAAATAATAACTTAGCATAGTTTAATAGTTAATTAAGAAAGAATGGACGAAACTTTGGAGAAAAGCCCTGAAGAAAATTCTGAACAAATATGTGAAAAATCGGAAAGTTGAAAAACGACTTAGTAAATAGTGAATATCAAGCTGTTAAAGGATAAGTTAGAAACATTTGACTGCACAACATAATGATACCCTTTTTTGCACATTCCAGCGGATAAGGGGTATAGAAATGGGTTAAGTGCAGCAGGATGCTGAAATTGGGAGCCGCGAGTTGGAAGCTGGATATTCGGGCCGGGGCTGGACAGGAGCAGAGCAGGGCAGGGCAGGGCAGGGCAGGGCAGGGCAGGGCAAAGCAGTTGGTTGGCATAAACAGGCGCTCTGCAGGATGTTGGCGCGCGCTTCATTGTCGTAAACAAAAAGGCAGCCGTTCGGTCGCAGCTCGCAGCAGGATGCATCGCCTGAACGGAAGGCGGGACCGGGCAACCATGATAAAGCAGCCGGAGCTTGAAGCTGCCATCTCCAGCTCCAGTTGCAGACCTTATAATGTGATGATGATGATGAGGATGATGATGATGAAGCTGCTGCGGCTGCTCATTAAAAATTACCGTTCTTATGAAAAGTGGAATTAAAATGTGAAGTTGCTTGCAAGTTTTAACTGTTTATAATACGCAGCAATACACACTGAGCAAAACAGAGAGAGAGAGAGAGCGAGAGAGAAAGAAAACTAAATTAAAAGACAGCTGTAATGTTTATACGTGGCATATTGCAACAATTCACAGTTGAGATCTGAGTTTGGTTTTAGTATCCTTCGATCCTGATCTGAACGAAATGTTCTGGCAGTTTTCTCAGTATTTCGATTTAGAAAAGACATTGAAACGTCATGGTATTACATTGGACTCTAAAAAATCCGCGTAGGTTTATAAGAAAACATTGTTTATCCTAAATGCACTTTCTTTTATCGTCAAAAGACTGTTAATTTCTTTCAAAATGATCTTATCAAGTTGTGGAATTATTTGGATGCTTATCACGACTTGATTATCATGAAAACGCATAGCACATAAACTGGATTTGTTGGGCAGATAGTTGAAAAACAATGTTAAACGGACAATGAATCAGAAACACAAACGGACTAAAGCTGTCTCTTAAGCTCGGCCAGCGAACAGCCTGCCAAGACTTTCACCCACTCATCCCCTCTGTTTCCCCCCTAATGCCACTCCACTTTAGACACACCCACAGTTTGTAGCTAAATACTTTCTTTTGCACTTTCTTGGCGCCTCGCTTTCTACAACTCATTCAGGCCTTGACTATTTGTTTGGCTCTCGCACTCGCTCTCGCTTGCAAGTCATTAAGACTAATGGCCACCTAAATAGGGTAGAAGGAAGGATTCAATGAGTGGGAGAGGGAGTGGGGGGGCTGAGGTTGGGGCTGCACCTATTCCTGCTGCTGTAGTGGTTTTGATTTTGTAGCTGGCATTACAATACAACACGTACCGCACACCAATTTATTTGCCTTTCCTTTTTATACCCTCGCGGAGGGTATTATAATTTTAAGGACTGTTCCGATTTCCATTCCGAATCAATTCCACAGAATAGCATGTAGATTACTTTTTAGAGCCGAATATAATTAGAAACTTTGCTTTCTTGTTTGCTCATTTATTTTATGGACATTCACAAAGGCTTGCTTTACATATTTGTGTGGAATTGATTTAAAAGTGGAATTCAGAACAGGCCTCATTATCACATAATATGGAATTTGCACTTCCGATCCCACATATATATATGTATACTCTTGATCAGCATCAACAGCTAATTCGACCTCGTCAAGTTCGTTTTTTTGTTTGTTTTCTTTCAAGTAGTCTCTCAATACTGGCCGTATCGGTTTACTATATCATTTAGCTGTCATAGGAACGATCCGATTGAGTTGTTTTAAAAATGTATTTGCTTATGAAGATAAGCTGAGCAAGCTCACCACACAGATCTACCATTATGCTCCAAGAGCAAACTGACAAAGTTTCAGAATCACAGCACTATATCATTGTATACTAGCTGCTATAGGAACAATTGGATGAAAAAATGAGCTATTGTATGGAAGTTTTTCCCACAGATTTCCAAGCCAAACGCATCAACTGCGAGCTGAATTATACTTTATATAATTTGGTCAAACTTGCTCAAAATCGGATCACAGACATAGAAACTATGTATGTAAATACATAGTCCTTTCGACGATTGTTTCTTTCTTGTTCTTTAATATTATAATTGTAGCAACTTTTCTCTCTTTCTTAACCAATCTTAGCCAAACTCACAGATTCTCTCTTTTGGAGAGTAAATCCCGACTAAATTTGGTCAAAATCGTATGACTTTATCATATAGCTGTCATAGGAATAATCGGAGGCAATTAAACCTTTGGGATGAAAACTTTTTTGTTTCATTAGATATTTTTTTAATATTGAGTGGATAGTTGGATATCTGGACACAACTTTACTTTGTTGCATGAATAGTGTGAAATCAATGCATTATTTGCAAACAAATAAAATGAAAGCAAATTTTTTTGGATGTGTTAGTTTTTTCTTTCAATTTTGGGCACCCCCGTTCTTGAAGCTCCTTGCTGCGATGATTGCCAAAAAATCAAAAATATCTGCAAGGGTATTAAGTCCTCGGCACATCGATGAAAGCTTTGCGTTCTTTTTTGTTTTTCTATTTGGCCAATGCGCATTGTTAACGCCTCTTACGGTTCCTCACCGACTGTCTAGCTATCTGTGTGAGTGAGTGTGAGTGTGTGTGTGTGTGTGTGTGTGTGTGTGTGTGTGTGTGTGTTTGTGTGTGTGTGTGTGTGTGTGTAATTAAGCACTTGAGCTGAGTTGTAAAATGTGTTCGACATTCTCTCTTGTTGCCCTGTTATTTCAACTATGCCACCCAATCCACAACTTCAGTATATAACATGGAATTTCTCGGAAAACAATTTAAGGCAACCCATGCGGCTACATTGCGGTTTTTTGGTGATTCTGCTTGGCCACTATATTCCACTATTGACTACCAATTTCGGTTCATTTTATTGAATTTCCAAGAACAACAGAAACGAACGGAAAAAAACCCGAAAGGCCAAACAAAAGACTACAAAAAAAAAAGAAAAAAGTGTATTTGCCAAAGTTTTGTATTGTGAGGGCAACAACTGCTTTGGTAGTAGTCGCTCAGGAGGAAAATTCAAATGAACTTGCTGCAGCTGGAGAAGTGCAACAACACAAGAGGAGATTTCGGCTCGGTGCATCAGTAAACTGTTCTTTCAAGCATCCTTTCTTGGAGCCGCCTGAGAGGTATTCAAGTGGAAGAGCGAAGAAAGGCGAAAAAAAAGCTTAAAAGTAGGTGCAGTGAGTAAAGAAGAAGCGAGCAGTAAAGCGAAGTGCAAAACAGACTAGTGACAACTTGTTGGCCCAACAGTTAACATATCTTCCATAAGGAAAGTTAGACCGAATTTTATAAAAAGCAAGTCTGCATCAAGCAGCTCAGCAGTAGGGCAAGCAAGCAGTGCATTTCATGTGGCGGCCGCATGAATTATATGTAGTAAAATACTTTCTTGACTAACTTCGGTGTTTACTATCTGATTGGCTTGAAATTTGCACAACATGAAACAGGATTGTTAAGGATCAAGGCTATATCTTTAAAATTCTTGCTGTAAATAGCATTTATCTAAAAATTGAAATTGAAATTGGAAATAGAATACAGTAAGCTCCAGGCCAAATATGATGCCTCAGCAGAAGCTCGACGAGAAGTAAAGCAAAACGAGAATCAGAAATGCAAGTTAAAATTAGCAAGCAGTTTGTAAAATGGTTTATTGCTCGGATTTGCTACTTCTGGCTGAAATTGTTTGGCTTATTCCTGCCGGCATTGACGTCAGCCTACTGTTATCTTGTATGTATGGCTTGAATGGAGCCAAGATTTAAGATTTAAGCCGAGTGCATTGTGCAAATCAAACCTGGGCAATATTTCTGACTCTGACAGCCTTGAGGCAAACGACATGAGAGTATTCAAGCTCGTTAAGTGCGTTATTCATGCGGATGCAGGCAAAATCCAATGCAGTCCATTGCATTTTATTTTAGCACTTGTCGGCTTTCAGGCAGCTATTACACAGTTTTAGCAGCATTCTGAATTAAATGCTGTCATCCTTGAGATTGAGATATCGCTTGGTAAATTTACTTGGCAGACACACACACACCAACACACACACACAGAGAGACACACACACACACTCCCCGGGGCCCCCTTTTACAAGCACTCGTAACACTTTTCATCTGCTACTTTTTGGTTGCACAAACTAAATGAAATTATTTCCGTATAATTTATTTGCACTACCCAAGAAAATGATATAAGTGCGTGGGCTGGCTGCCTCGGCTGGCTCTGCCCCAGGGGCGGCATTCATTAAGTGCAACGAGGCCTTCCCCTTCCCCTTGCCTTTACCCCTCGCCCGATTCCCTCACTTTTGAGCCCGCACTCCCCGGGCAGCGTCAACAAGTACTCTTGCAGCTGTAGTCTTAGTCACAGTCACAGTCACAGTCATAGTCACAGTAGCAGTCGCAGTTGTATAATCGTACGTCTTCATCATCATCATCATCAAGAGCAGAAAGAAGCTGAAATTTATGCTTGACATAGAAACACAATTTTGACTGACTGTCAACCATTTTGTTGTTGTACTCAGTCGGGCCTCCATTTGGCTTGTTTTCATGTTTTGTTGCCTTGCGTTTTTCCCCCCGTTTAGCTTTTTGCTCTTTGCTGTTTCTCTGTTTCTCTGTTTTTCATTTTTTCATTTCTTCATTTTTTCATTTTTTGTTGCAGCTTGTATTCAAAGCTAAAAAAATAACGTGAGTGATTAGATTTCTGTAAAGGATTCGACTGGATGATGCCCTTGCTGAGAAAGTCGTTACATATACATGTTGCTTTGCATATGTTGCCTTCCTTGAGTCGAATATCTTCATCCTTAGAGAACACAGCTTTCCATGGTCACTTGATTTCTTAATATTGCTTACACTCGATTAACTGGTGTTCGCACCCACAAATACTCTTCAAGGGTCACATTATCTATTCTTTATAGACAAAAACAGGCATTCTTAGGGTAGATATTTCAAAAGATACTTGTAATAAAAGTACGGCCTTAAACTATTCTTATACAATAAATACAAATATTGTAATGTCGAAAGTAAAGCTCAATAGCAAAATTGCTAATATATTAAAAATACTTTTTAAATTTACTCTCTGTTGCTTTAGACACTCTTAAGCTAAGATGCCCGCAGTGCACTGCACTTACAGGGTATACAAACAGACACGGAACCTGTAAGCAAACAAAAGCTCAAAAAAAGCAAAGGGTCTTCTTTAGGGGCAGCAATAAAGTGCAAATTAACAACATTTTAATGAAGCAGACGAACAGTTGTCTGTATTTGTCCTAGCTGGAAAATTCGACACACATGATCAAGTGTCAACGAAACACACGTAAGAATGCTCTAGTCGAGTATACCCGACTATAAGACACCCTGTATTCTGTTTTTGAAATTTCCACATCTGCGAACACACACAAGCACACATGTGCATCAAGCAGTTCAGCGGCAGGACAAGCAAGCAGTTCAGCGGCAGGACAAGCAAGCAGTTCAGCGGCAGGGCAAGCTGGCAGAGCATGATTATATGTATATACTTTATATAGTCTGCCTTTCTGCCTGTTTATGCGGCATGCTTGATTACAGAGTGCATCGTAGTCGACTAAATTAATATTACTTGTTGATATTTAAATATGTCTACATAAAGTCTTAAAGCTTATAATATGTCTGATAAGATCTTGTCTCCATCCGAAAGTTTATCCGACACTAAATATTGCAAATGTAACTAATTTGATTAGTTTGTATTTAAGGAAACATTGATATTTCAATTTTACTTTCTACAGGAGAGCGCGTTCATGCAGTTTTTCTTCCTAAGGTTTTTTTCTATTTATTTATTTATTTATTTATTAAATTTGTATATATTTGTATTAAGCGAGCTTTCTGTTAGCCCTCGTGACAGCTTAAGCAAGCTGTACATCATTTTCTTTCATTGGAACTCGATGTAAATCTACGATTTAAATCACTATACCCTAGTAACTATAAGTATATCATGTAATGAAAGATTGTAATTGTTGATGAAATAGAAATGTTCGAAAAAATGTGGGACATTCGTTTGCGGCTCGACCTTGTTATACCCTGTAAACCATTGGGTATCTGTGAGAAATGCCATCTAATTGCCAGCAGCTGGGGGACTAAAGCAACCGAACAGTGTGCGTAAATACCAATTAGTTGCCACATAAGACTGAACAGCACACATGTTGTTGTCGACCCACCGAAAAAGTGCGCCAACACACACTGACAGACACACACACTGACAGACACACACACTGACAGACAGACACACACACTGACAGACAGACAGACACACACATGAGCAGGCAAGTGCGAGTGTGATGCGGGCAGATAGCTTAAGGTCTCATGCATCATGACGAAGCTTTTGACACTTCATAAATACATGAGTTGCACTCTGCGACCGCTCGCAGGTGCACAGGACATACACACATTAGATACACATACTTATAGGTACAACTGTGTGCAATTGTCGCTTTGCGTTATGTTATACCCTGTAGTAGTATAGTACCGAAAGGGCAGACAACGCATATGATGACTATTATTATTTACATGACTATCCCTATTTGCACATAGTATACCTAGCTATATTGATTTTATTTATTTTTATTTTTTTCTTTATAAAACATAGAATGTGTGTTTTAGCGACGTATCATTTTGTAAATGAAATATTTAACAGGCTCGACGTCAACAATTCAGGGTGAATATAGAAAGGTAGAAATGAAAAGTATTGGCTGGTCATATAGCGCTATTTCGGATGCTGCCAAGCATCCTCATCAGTGACCTTATTGTTAGAAATTTTTGTCCAAACTTGTCCGTATATGAGTAGTAGTCGGCTAGATTCGAACCCGAGTGCTCCCGTCTGTAAACATATTTATTGAGTTTATTTCTGATTACAAATAATACCCATTTCTCGAGTCTTCTAACTTAATTTTTGGGTTTTACTCCTGTACCCATAAAATGGGTAAAAGGGGGTATTGGATTTGTGCAAAAGTATGTAACAGGCAGAAGGAGACATCTCCGACCCTATAAAGTATATATATTCTTGATCAGTATCAAAAGAGATTTCGATTTGGCCATGTCCGTCTGTCTGTCCGTCTGTCCGTCTGTCCGTCTGTCTGTCCGTATGTATGAACGCAAGGATCTCAGCAACTATAAGAGCTAGAGACACCAAATTTGGAATGTAGGTTCGTGTATAGCGGGAGCAGGTCAAGTTTATTTTAGATTTGAGATATCTCCCCCGTTCCCCCGCTATTCGATAAAAACCGTTTTACAGTTACAATTTTCACGATATAGCTTTAAGATTTGGCATGTCCAATACTTTAGTCCCTCTTAATCTACTGTCCAAATTTCAAGTCGATCGGATAATAAACACCTAAGTTATTCACGAAAGAAGATTCAGTGCTGCAGCAAGGGGAAGAAGAAGCACAGTCACAACTTAAAATGCCTGGCTTGCGCTGTGGCTCGTGCGTGTGCGTATCTGTGTATGTATGTGTAAGTTAACGAAGATTCGATCGGAAATTTTTGACCTGGGTACAGGGAGTTTCGTAGTCGGGTATACTCGACTATAGCATTCTTACTTGTTTTATTTCATTTTTTTCACAAACTTAGACCCCAAAATTACAATTGATATTTTAATTAGTACTACGTTTGTTTCAAATTTTCGAACTCTTTCACACACTGCAAGGTGCATACGTTCCTTTACTTGATTACACTATGGTGCTCTAGAACTGGACTTAGGGTATCTTCTAGTTGAGCATGCTCGAATAGATTACCTGTATTTTTTGTTGTGCTTTGTCCTTCCAGAGCGCTTCAACAAATTTACACTTGTATCACTCATACGCTTCGTTTTTATGCTGTTTGCTCCACACACACTCTCACACACACACACACACACTCACACACACACCTCGCGTTGTTGTCAACACTTGTTTCATGCTTGAATCGTCGCATGCGGATAACAAGAAAAAACTACAGAAAAAAGAGTAACAAAATTCAACAAGAAAATTAAAAGCACGCGAGATGTGTGTACTCTACGGAAATGACAAAATTTTTAATAAGGGCCGGCCAAAAGTATTGCAACTGTTGCAATGCAAGGTATACAAGGGTTTCTAGATATCACATGTGCTTGAAGTCCGTGAACCAGCTTAATAGTGGCTCCGAGACATAATATCCCAGGAAAGAGTTACAGAAATTATGAGTTCTACGAAGGTAAACTAAGTTTAATCTATAACCGGCTGAAACTTGGTCTTAATCTTTTATTTATAATAATATAATCTTGGTTAACATTTCTATTAAATGAATATAATGGCTTATACCTTTAATATGGCGTATAAGATATTGAATAACTTCAAAATACTCACGACGAATATGGCTCGCTTTTTGCGCTAAATGAAAACGTTTCTATTTTTGTGCAAGTTGCGCGAAAGTATTGCACGAAAAATAGCGCGCTAGGTTGATTAGAGGCTACATGGTGCATGATGAAAGTTATATGAAAGAGTATGCAAGAAAGACATCGTCTAAAAAATAACTTGAAACATTTAAGAAGACTTGTATATAATATACGAATCTTCTCTGTCAATTTCCTAAATCTCATTTTGTCAAACATTCATGAATGCATATTCATAAATACCATGAATCTATTCGGTTTTAATCCAATAGTTTTTTCACATACTGCTCTAAATTCATATGTTATTGCAAATGCTTTAGAAACAAGACTTATATGTTCCAAATCCACTCTGAGCTAGGTTCAAATCATTCAGATTTCAAAGCTTAAGGTACATTTCATATTAGAAACTCGATATAATGGTGTTCATGTGCTTGTGCTCTGTTGAAGGAAAGGGTATTCCAGCTTCGACGTGTCAAACATAACACGCTTTTTTGTGTTTTCCCTAATGGGCAACGACAAGTGGAACTAGGGCCCCAAAATAGTGCTAAGAAGCATTTAATAAAGCGGGCCGCTGCGGCATAAAGGAAAACACAATAGGAAAATCTGCAGCTTGTGCTTTGGCGGGAGAAGGGAGGTGTTGGGGAGCTAACTATGGCAAATGAAGGAAAATGAAAAACAGAAAAATGAATCACCGACAAATTACGGTTAGAAAAGGAAATTTCAAAACGGAAATGGCGGCAGCAAAATGTTGTTATGGGCACAACACAAATTTTCCTTGCACATTTTTTTGCGAGAGCTTTTTCTTTTTTATATTTATTTATTATTTCTTGCTGTAGTATGTTGGCAACAATTTTTGCACTTTCTTAAGTTTTTTATGGGCCAGTGGGCAACGAAGTAGTAGTAAAAATTTTAACATAACTTGAGCAAAAGATGAGAAAAAAGGTCCTATGAAATATGCATATGCTCATTTGGGCTTACAGCGAAATGGCAAACTGACACGCCCACACACACTCAATCGGAAGTTTTTGGGGGCGTGCAACATTTCATTAAAGTTTCGAGCAGAGAGCTCTTCACTTTAAGATGGTCGTACTGGGAATCAAATACGAACTGGAGCTGGCTGAGCGACTGCTTCAGGTCGAGGTTAAGCCAACAAATTACCTATCATGGAATGTTGAAACAAAAGCGCATTAATATAGAGTAGAGGACACAGGACTATCACAATTACATCAGATATTGGATATTAGTGACAGCTGTAAGTGTTGCTTTTAATTATAATCATTTAAATACAGTAGTATATAGAACCAATTCATCATCAATGCCTGCCTGAGTGGCTGGAATTTGATAATAAAAACGTTTCTAAGTTTCATAGTTTTCTTTAAACTTACGAAACAACGAAACAGCTGATATATATTGAGTTTTAACATGGAAACATGGTCTGTGACTGTTAAAATTTATGCTGCACTGTTACTGTTAATATCAGGACTGTTACTGTTACTGCTAATATCAGAACTGTTACTGTTACTGCTAAGATCAGGACTGTTACTGTTACTGCTAATATCAGGACTGCTACTGTTAAAGCTTATATCAGAACTGTGACTGCAGAGCTGTTATTCTCACATATTTGTCAGTCACAGCGACTCAGTCACGATTCATGTTCACTGGCCCCATTTTAAGATCCATAGCTTATAGAGGCATTCGAACTCACTAAAGGTAGATCCATTGTTGACTTTGTGAAATATAAAATTCACAAACAACGCAATGCATAATCAGTTTTCCATCAACTTTTTTCTTAAACCAAAGTTAAAAGAAATTTGCTGTATACAAGCAATAATATTTAAATATGAAATAAGCATAATATGCGTTGAAATTTCCGCATTGCTTTATGTATTTTAAATAAATTTGTGTTCTGTTAAGTTGTCATCATGAATAGTTAAGTACAAAAGTGATATCCCTGCAGTGTTGGCGTTGTAAAATAAATACTTTTTATCTTACCACCAATAATGATAAGCAGCTTAGTAATAATAAAAAGCATTGCAATTCAATTTAAAATGATTCCAGCAACGATCAAATGAATAGAGAGGTAGGTATTTAATTTCTTAACGAGATTTGCGGTATAAAGTGCTTGAAAATATTAAAACAGCTTTCGAAAGCATTAAATATTTTTGTTGCATATAAATAAAAATAAAACAATCTATTGTATTTACTTGAAGTAATTAATATCATCATCAAACTGGAAAAAAGAGAGGAAAAAGTAAGAAATAGGTTTATTCTTAATTTCGTAATATACTAGATCGACGAGATGGAATTTCCTGTTGATATTTGTTCACAAATCTGACAAGTGAATGAAATACTTTTCATCAACTATCCAACGGATTTGTTTAAGCCCAATCAGAACATGTTTGCCCTGACAAATGCTTCACTCGGTAAAATCAGAAAAAAAGCCAGTTGCCCAGTATTAATTTCGTATTCTTTTAGTAAGCTCATAAAATATAACCAGAGCGACATAAACAAACAATAAGCAAAAACAAAACAAGAATAATAACTCATTATTATTTTATTTATTTATTGATTTATTTCCAAATTTCTAAAATATGTCAAGCAAGTCGACGCTGGCATTAGCTATGGGCACGGCCGGAGCCATGATCCTTGGCTATTGTATCTACTTTGATCAGAAGCGTCGCTCCGATCCCGAGTACAAGAAAAAGGTTCACGAACGCCGTCAACGCAAGCGAAAGGATCAGAAATTTCAGATGGTCAATGGCGATGATTCAGGCATGGACAGCATGCATATATTTGATCCCAATGATGACGCCAACATGGAGAACTGTTTTCTCAGTGAGATCAAGTTGGGCGAGCAGCTGATCAGCCAGGGTGATATGTCCAAGGGGCTGACCCATATGGCCAATGCCATATTGATGTGCGCCCAGCCGGTGTCGGTGCTACAGACATTGCAGGAATCAATGCCGGAACGGATCTTTCTGCCCTTGATTATGAAGCTGCACGATATGCAGAACAACCAGGATAGCAGCAGCAGCAGTACGCCATCCAGCTCAAACAAGGACAACTCGTCCAGTGCACCCGACATTTGCTAAGCATAAGGAGCTGATCTTTCATCAAAATTGTCGCGTTATATTTAATATCAAGTGCCTGTCTGAGCACCAAATAAATCAACACATTTACGACCAATTAGATCACTGCACCGCATATTTTATTTGACAGTTCGTCTTCGTGTTCGTTCCTAACTAGCTACATAAACATATTGTAGTCAGCTATGTTTACTCTAATCTAGATCTAGTTCCATAGCTATGGCCCTCTGTAGCCGGGGTTGATTCTGCATCTCCGGCATCCCTGCCATCAGCATGTTATAAATGCGTTCCGGCAGTGCCATCTTCATAGCCTCCATTAGGGTCCCGGGCTGGGCGCAGAGCATTATGGCGCTGGACAGATGCACGAGTCCTTCCTCCAGCTGATCCTGCCTGAACAGCTCCTCGCTTATTTTGATCTGGTTTTGAAAGTAGCGTTGCACGATCTCGTGATCACGCAATTCGTGGGAAATCCCTACTTCCCGTTCGCCTCTGCTATTGATCCACATTGCCAGTGAGTTCTCCTTCTGTCGGCGCTCGTGCACCCTCTTCTTGTAGTTGGGATCGTTACGACGCTTCCGGTCATAGTAAATGCAATAGCCAAGTAGAAATGCACCGGCTGCCCCCGCCGCCAATGCCAGGAAGGGTCTGCGCGACATTGTGGCCCAATTTGGAAATACGTGGAAATGTTCGGCTTTGTTATAAAATATATACTGTCGGAGAGTTAGTCTATTTTGAAATGAATTCTAATCCAACGACCACTGACATGAATTACAAACTAGAAAAAAGCTCTTTACTTAAAATTATTACGTATCTTACCAATTTTGAAAAATTCACCCCAATATTCGGATAAAGGGTGGAAAACTCTCACATGTGAAATTCTTCGCATGAAACTCATTTTCAAAGCTCTTCTAAAACATAATTAAGCTTGACGTTCACCGAAAACTCTCAGCACTCCACAATGAAATTATTAATGGAAAAAACTGGTCTGCAACTTTTTGGTTCTATCACGCAATTGGCTTCAAACTCTTCCTTTCTTTACATTCTTTGAAATTTGAATTCACCATAAATATTGTTTGATTACATGTATTTATTTTTAGTTTTGTCTATACATAACAACTTTATGAGTGAAACATCAAGACATAATGTACTACTGAGAAGCGCATTCGTTATGTGAACGCATTTTCTTGGCAGTAGAGGGCTTGGCTTCATCTTCAGAGTCATCGCTTTTGTAATCATCTTCCTCCTCTTCCTCCTCTTCATCGTCTTCATCATCCACAATGTCACCCGTATAATAAAGCACGGCTTTGGGAATAATACGTGCACGGATAAAGTGAGCGATTTCATAGTCGATGGCCAATAATGTGTGCACATATTCATCGATCTTTTTCTTACCACTTAGGACGGGTGGATTGAAGAAGTTAAAGAATGAATCTCTGGGAATGTGTTTTAAAACAGTGCGTCTGGTGCCACGATCCTTATTGTTTAGCTTCTTTCTGATAGTTAAAACAGTTAGTTTCATTCCATCTTCCCAGTTGATATCGCAGCCCTTGCATTTTTTAATTTCTGGTCCATCGTAGGCAAAAGGGTTATCAGGATCAACAGCGGTTTGCAAAAAGTACTGCTTCTTAAGTACGGTATTCGAAAAATATAAATTACTGTCAAAATGAAACTCCAAACTAAATGAATGGGCATCATCGTATTTCATTGTGATGTCCGTAAGCTTACGAAATGCGGGCTCATCATGGGGCTGCACCATATCTGACAATGTTCCCGTATTCCGGAACACGGTCAACCAGAACTCGGGTATGCCCTTTGCATCCGCAGGCATGCTTTTAATGCGTTGCAAGGACTCACGGTAGGTGTAACCTACTCCTCCATCGCTCGGTTGACTATCCTCAGCTTCTTTCCAATTAGGTTGCTCGTCCTTAGGATCAATGGTGCCGCCAACAATATACTTGCGCTTATCGTACATTAGTTGGTATTTCAGTTGAAATTTTTTCTCTAACATATAGACCTCTTCGAAAAACTCTGCATCGATCATCAGTTGCTCCAGCTGCAAGTTTTTTAATGCCACAATTCGGCCTTGAACTGCTGTCGGCAATGATTTGACCATTTCAAATAGAAACAGTCGCCGCTCCTCTGCGCTCATGATGCCTGGCGTGTATTGGTTGTCAATGGTTGTCTTTTCGCCCTCGATTCCTTTACGCTCAACATCGATACTACCTTCTTTGGGTGCGTCCATTTTGTATTTGTTTGCAAATTCAAAAGAGATTCTTCACCGGCAAATCTATTCAAACAAAGAGCACGCCACAACAATGACGATCCAAAGCTTTAAACAACAATAATTAAACTTACGTGAGTTTGGCTAATTCAGCAACTCGAAAAATGAAAAACTAATTTAGCTATACAAGTTAAAATTGTTTTTTTTATTTTTATTTTTTCATCTGCTCTGCGTAACACAAAAAATCAAAGTGACTAAAATAGTTCAGCAACAGTCGGAAAACAAAATCTTGGCAGTTCCTGGAAAAGGTTGCTGAGATTGAGCTAAAGTTGGCAGCTGATTTGACTAGCAGTTTTTATACCCTAACAGAGTGTACTATAATACTATCACGTAATATGTAATGCACTGAAGGAGACGTTTCCGACCTAACAAACTATATATATTCTGAATCAGCATGAATAGCCGAGTCGATATAACGATGTTCGTCTGTTTCTATGCAAACTAGTCTCTCAGTTTTTAAGCTATCGTAATGAAACTTGGCACAGATCCTTATTTTTGTTGCAGGTAGTACATATGTCGGAACCAGCCGGATCGGACCACTATAACACATAGCTACCATAGGAATGATCGGTCGACAACTATGTTTTTGTATGAAAGGATATCCTTACCAAACTCACTCAAACTAAGTCTCTGAAGAGTTTATACAATCCGAACAAATTTGGTCAAAATCGGACCACTATATCACATAGCTGCCATAGGATCGGATGAAAATGAGTTTTTGTATGAAAAACTTTTGTTTATACAAATATTACATCCAAACTAAGTGACAGTTTTATTATAATTCAGATAGTTTCCATATAGCTTTGACACGCCGAAGACAGCCCTTCTTCTTCATTCGTATAGCATTTCATTTTTCCTTGTCCCATAAAAGTTGGTTGAGTTTCAGAAAATAATTTCTTTATTTTCCACAAAAAGGAATAATGAAAATTTATAAATTATCTGTTAAATGTGATGCCAAGCGGATCTAAGCGCCATTTAAGGCTATGAATCAAACTGGTAAGAAATAAAATTTCCGAGAAGAAATGCACAAAGGTTGAAGTGATTCCATAGCATGTGACATTATATGGAAACTACCTAATATAATTGCCACAGCCAAATTAAATTCACCAATTCTGGAGTGTTTGGCCATGATTTATGAAGACCTTCTTGGATATACGGATGTACGAATTTGTATTTAAAATAAAAATTGCTTAAGGCAACATTTAAAAGGGTTGGGTTAGGTTGAGGATATTTATTATATGGGTTTATGTTCGTATTCAGAAATGAAATACGATTCATAAAAAATGTTTATCTCTTTTGCTGTACGCTCAGCTGTCATTATTCAGCGGCTGGACCAAATCCTTGGTCCCTTTTCATTATTTAAGCTAACATGTGCACGAATACACACACACACACACACACACACACACACACAAACACACGCATGTGGAAATCTCACATGTTACGTTGACGTCAAAGTATTTATCACAATGACAAAATCAGGTGAACATACAGGAGCCGGTGGAAGGGCACAGACTTTACTTTAGGGTTTAAACGTAACACATTTACAAATTGTTTACAAACACACACATTCACACACAAACACACACACACACATGTACACGTGTCTCAGCATGGTGATAAATGATAACAACTTAGCGGTTTGTCTCTTAAGCGAAAAAAGCGCACAACGCACACAGAGCGATACCTAAAAGTTACCACAATGCAATAAATCACATCACCTGGCCACACACACAAGCCACACACACACACACACACACACACACACACTCACACAAACACACACACACACACACACCTAACCAAAATGGCTGCGTGTACAGTAAACATTAATGAAAAGCAAAATTGGTCTTGACTGAAATCTTTATTGAGTTTCAGAGGTTTTGATTGTTTGAAATAAAAGTAAATAACAGACAATCTACTCTCGTCTTATTTATATATAATTAGGGAGATCAAATACCTCTAGATATATTATTTAATTCCATATCTCCCCAAGCTCTAAGTACTTTAAAAGTCATCATGCCTGTTTTAAACTCTGGGCACCACAGAAAACATATTTAAAGTATTATAGGATTGTTCTATTTTGATTGAATCTAATCCACTTGGAATACTCTAGGTGCGTACTAGAGGTGGAGATAATTTGTATTGTATTCTGAAGTAAGTCTTACTGTTGTGAAAACAATTTGAATAGCTTCTTCTTAGTATTTCTGAAAGCAGCCTATTATTTCAGAATTGAATAGAAGGATTTATTAACTTATGTATAATAAACTTCTGCTGTATTCTAAGGACACTGTTTCTGGGGTTTCTTTGTCCCCTTATAGTAGTATTTTTACTCAGAGCATCGCTTGTTCACCAAGTTTCCTTTCTACCAAATTATTCTAAATTGTTAACTTAGCTACAGTTGATTCTTTACATAAATTGCCATATTTAAAAAAAACGCTTAAAATTAAAAATTATTATGGTGTGCAAGAAAAAGTCTATAAAGTTTATTAACGAATTATATTTAAATAGTTCTATTCTATTTAAATAAAGTTTTACAACCAATCCTGAGTAGTTTTTAGGCAATTTGGATTGTATACGTATACGAAACGATTTTAGTCTTGCATAAGAACCTACTTTCTTATGCATGCATGAAGCCAAGCTCAACCCTGCCCCCATCGGGAATGAATCCTGCGTGAATCCTTTTTGCTCGCCTGCACAGCATTTATGAGTTACTAGGCGCCATTGCGCCACCCAATCATCCGCTCCTGCCATGGGCATATCTAAAGTTGCCCACAGGGGGGCTCAGCTATCCTTATTGTACACCCTTCAAGAAATGTTTCCTTACAACTTATTTGTCAACCGATTATTGTTATGAGAGCTATATGATATGGTATTTCGATATTCAACAAACTCGTTTTGGTGAGTTAGCTTTATTATCTAATACAAGAACTTGTTTTTGGTCGTTCCCTCCTATGGCAGTTATATAGTTTTCAGTTACGACGGATCTGTCATCAAGACGTGGCTAGATCGCCTCGGCTGCTCTATATATATATACACTTCATGAGGTCGAAAATGCCCCCTTTGTACGGGTATAAAAATTATAAAACTGATCAAACTTGTCAAAAAAAACTAGAATTAAATGAATTTAAATGATTATAGAATGATTGTTGAACTATTCGGCCCGATGTCGAGCTAGCCCCCTGTCGATATCCTGGGACGCCCTTGTATTCTGCTGCTGCTACTCCTGTTGCACTGTGGAGGCCAGCAGGATGCCTCGGTTCGAGCCAGTTCGTTTGGGTGTTAAGTGTGCTTGCGCATAATTCATGCACAAACTGACACACACTTCTCATCACACACACACACACACACACACAGAAAGTGTAGTTAGAGACTGGGGCTCATTTTAATTATCATTTTCAGATTTAGACGCGTTTGGAAAACTATGAAAATTTAATGAGAGAGCCAGCTGGCCTGCTAGCGAAATTAGAGCCACCAATTTTGCAGGCACCCACATTCACACACACACACACACACACACATACACATACATATATATACACACATATGTGTTTATAAGTGTGTGAATGGCCGTAACCTAGCCACACAACCGGGCAAGGGCTTCTTCAGTTTTAACCAGATCCTGTTGAACTTATTTGATTACATAAATGGAAGCTGCATTTGTTTTGCAGTTTATGCATTCTAATGAAGAAACTGGTAGCACATTTAATGTGTGTGTGTGTGTGTGATGGATAACCATTGGGTTTGGTTCTAATTACAGTCCGTCGACTCGGATGGTTTTCAGCCTCGGGGTACTGCCCCTAAGTCCCAAGTTAACAGAGTGCGCATAATACAATCTAAGGCCGCCAGACTTATATCAGGCCTGCCTTGGTTTGTGAAGAATAAAGTCATCTAACGAGATCTACCCCTGACGCCGCAATAGAAGGTTGAAGCGCGTCTACTAAAGGGACCTCAACAGTATTAGAATCCTCTAACAATGTACATCATATTTTCTTAAATTTATTAATTAATGCAGAGTATCAAATAATATTAAACAAGTAAGAACGTTGCAGTCGGACTCACCCGACTGCAGAATACTATGTTCCCAGTCCTATATAATTTGGTTATTTGTGTGTTCAGAAAGAGACGCGAAAAAACTGCACAGGTGTGGGAGATATAGATTTTTCTCCTTTGAGGGGAAGAAGGTAGGGGTGTCCAAAAATTTTTGATGCAGATTTGTCCAGAATGTTAACATTAGTTTGTGTGCCAAATTTGGTGACTCTACCTGTAAAGGTGTGAGAGATATAAATTTTTCTCCTTTGCGGGGGAGGGGGTGGGGGGGTCAACAATTTTTTGATGCAGATTTATCCAGGTGGTCAACATTTCTTTGAAACTGTAGGAGATATAGCCCTTGAAAAACGTGTTTTGGGGATATCATATGCCGATTTGTGGGGGTGGGGGTGGGGGGTCAACATTTTTTTGATGCAGAACTGTCGGGAATCTCAACATTAGTCTGTATGCCAAATTTGGTGACTATAGCTTTAAAATTGGGGAAGATACAGGTTTTCCCCAAATTGTGGGGGTCGATCTCGACACTTCATAAATTGACGGTATACACCAACAGGTGTACCAAGTTTGGTTGCTCTAGCTCAAAGATAAAGGCAAAAAATTGCGTTCATACGGACAGACGGACAGACGGACATTTCGCAAACCCAATATACTATTTTGCCTTCGGGAACATAGTATAAAAAGCCGTCCGCCGACTAAAAGCAGTTGAACTGCATACAACTTCCTTGATCTGTGGTATTTAGGATACTTACAAATAGCCTACGGCATATATAATTAAAATTCTCTTAATGGTAGAGCTCAGATAAAGTAATCTAATCCTCACCAGAAGCAGGACTAATAATCAACTGCACTTTTTATGGCGGCTTTTCAATCCAATCAAAAGATCAACAGAAATTAGGTTGCATATAGTTTTCAAATACTTGTATCTTGTGACAGAGTACGATTATTGATAGTATATGATATTTTCAAAATATATATCAGTCTCTAATTTTACATACGAACACTTATTATTTCAAATTCAGTTTGTAATTCCTCTTAATAAAAATTATAATTCCATCTTCCATAATTCTGTATTCAAGCAATTGCTAACAATAACGCTGCATCCCCGATCCGATTTGATAAAGCTGTCAGTAGTTAAACTTATCCCACTTTTTTCAACAAAATAACAATATTTCTTAAAAATTTCAAGCTCAAAACCTTTTTCTGTGTATTCGTTGCTTAAAAACATTAATTAATAAATATATATTGTAGATTCTCAATCGAGATGTCGATTCCATAGTGTTCCCTGCATCAAGTTTTATCAACGTAGCTAAGCTGAGCAGATAGACATACATACCTGGCTAAATTGAATCAACTTGTTGGCCTGATTAGCAATAAAAGCTAGGGTATAGACAGGAGCCATTTGGCCAGGCAAGCTGAGAAGGCCAACTGCAAATACTAGCCTAAAGCAAATTGATGTTTGTTCAACCCGATAGACCCGTTTATTAACGAGGCTAAAATAAACTTATTGCGTTGCAGTATGTGATTAGGATTCTGAAATAGATATAGCCTCATGATGGAAAAAAGTCAAATGACGTAACAGAGATTTTCGTTTTCCCCCTCACTCCAACTCATCCCAATCCTGATCGTATATGCTTCAGTGATCAAATATCAATCTTCAACCAGTTAGTGGAATTCAAAAGTTGTCAAATGAGTAGCTAAATAAAAATAAATGAACCTCTTTTCCGCATACCTTTCACTTGAATATTAACCGGCTTTAAATAGCTGTTGATTATGTAATAACATATTTAGTGCTTTTAACTTGGTTGGTTCAGTTTGCTTACCTAGTGAACTGTGTATTTATGGGGGCATTTTTAAAGTGGCCCTAACATGGCTATAAGACTGCCATTAAAATGACAATGTGTGCGGCACTAATACAGACACACACACACATATGCACACACACCCAAACACACTCCCAACATAGAACGTGTTAGGAGCCAACATAAAAGTGATGCTTAATTATTTTAATTTCCTGCGCTGGCGGGTCGAATGCTTCATAAATTTCATGATGAAACTGAGACCTGAATGAACCATGATTCAGCCACTGCCTTCGTCTCTGCCTCTGTATGAGCTCCTGCCATTACCTATACTACACCCTCGATACTTCTTACCCTGCCTTTTGCAGCCATTTCGTCTGGCACTGGCTGCTCACTCGGGCGACGCACAAAAGCGCGCTTCACTTATTTCAATCAAATTACGGCCAATGAATATTGAACTATCGCACACACGCACACACACACACACACACACACACACACACACACAAACACATACACAACACACACATGCTCACATCCACATAAATATGTGCAACGCAAGCTGAAAATAGTTTTTGAATATTCGTTACATTTGCTTTTTACGTTTTACGTTTTACCTTCAACATTATTTTTTTTGGGCAAAATTTGAATTTTTTGCTGCCCGCCGTTAACTGGTTGACAATTTTCATACTTCATTCCTATAGGCAAAGAGGTATACTCGATTTGAACAGTGTCTGTCCGTATTATAAGTATAAATATATGAGCCGTTAAGTGCACAGATTAGTTAACTTCACTTAACAACTTTTTGTTAAATGCGATGAAATAATTAAATAATATAAGCTAAAATATATATTGTAGAAGCCATAAATACAAAGATACTTTTCATCTAACCGTATTTAAAATGAACTAGACAAAACACCCAAAAAAATAATCCTCAATAATGTTAAATATTTTTTGTGGCTGATGGAGTTAATCAATCTGCGCACTGACCGGCTCATATATAGATATATATACATATATATATATGTATTATATTGCCGGTAGAAGTGTTAGGAATTCACTGCCAAATTTGTAAGCTTTTCTTTTTGGTTTTCATAAAGAAAGAAACTGAGGACCATCCTCAGAATAGGTTTCAAAAAAACCTTTTTTTCTATAAATTTTGATAGCTGCAATCAATTGCAAATGAAAACTTTAGGATATTTAAGCCAAAAATAAATTATATAATTAATTATAATTTATAATTAAGGGCATAATAATGAAATAGTTGAAAATGCCGAACAACAAATCAAAATCATAAAGTTATTCAGAATATAAAACAGTTCAATTTGGATACGCCTACTTATACTATAAAAACTCCTTGGAAAATGAGACCAAAGTAAGCAAAACCAATACAGAGTATATCGCAGTCGGGTGCTTGCGGCTGCAACGTTTTCACTTGCTATGCGAAAAAAATCAAAACGGAAAAACAACCTGCAGGAAATTGATAATGGAAATACGTTTGTGATTTGGGTGACAATAGAAGACAACAACAACAACAAAAACATCAGCAGTAGCTGCAAAAATTCTGTTGATATAAAAAGCCATTAAAAGTTTGTCAATTTTATGCGATTTCTACGTTTTTTTATTTTGTATTACAAATTCAATTTTAATAAAATATCATGTTACAGATGGAATACACACATAGTTTATATTAGAATGCTCGAGGAGATGGTGAACCGATGAAAGATGATACTTCTCTCATTTCCAGCAAGATAACACATTTGCAGATTTAAAGGTTCCGAAATATTGATGAAAACTCTGCATCGAAAGTTCAATTGTTTTCACCACTTAAGATATGTAAATTCTGTGATTTATTTTGTTGTTTTGACAATGAACACATTCCTCATTAAATTAAATTAAACTGGTCAAGTTAAGGCTATAAGCATTCTTTTATTAATAGCTAAAACGAATTTCTAAATTAGTCAACTTTCGACGGATCGTTCCCATAGTAGCTACAAGGGTTAGTAATCTGATTCTAATCAAATTTTACCAACCTATACCAAGTAGAAAACCCAAAACTGCTCAGTTTGGTTGTGATATCTGTAAAAAGAAAACAATTCGAAGGACATGACTAGGCGTATTAAAAATACATAGTATATATACTTTATGGGATCGGAGGCGCCACTGCCAATGTGTTAATCATATCGTGACCAAATTATAACCCTTCATCAAGGATGTACAAGTATGCAAATCAATATATATATATGAAACACATTTAATTTTCTGCATTCTGTATTCTGCAAGTAATTACATATTTCATATGCCAAGGAAATGAGCAACATTTTGCGGTCACAAATGCGGCTGATGAAATGAAATTTGTTAATTAATGAACCATTTAAACTCCGTACTGTGCGAACAACATACATATATTACTTATCTAATGAGGACTACTGTACTAATTTGATATAATTGGACATAACAAGTAACACGTGGCGAAAAACTGTCAATGAATGGCTTCTAATTGATTCAGAATCAGAGCTCAGTAAATGTTTGAACAGCATAGTTCCATCACAGTATGCATGCATATGTATAACCGATGTATCATTAATTGGCAAATTTATATATGTAAATGAGTTCGTCCTGACTGACTGACTGATTGGCAATTATCGCACAGCCCAAACCGTAAGAGCTACAATGCTGAAATGTTCGCAGTGGTTACATCTATGATGAAAGTGCACAATAAGGCGGAGTTTTGCAAAATCCCACCCACAAGCGTGGAGAATCGCGGGAAACTGCTGTATGCAACTTTTTTGTTTACCATCCAATCGGTTTCAAACTCATTTTTTACACATAAATTCATTTGACATATATTTCACCGATTTTGGAAAATCCATCCTCTTGGGCGGAAAATAGGGGAGTCAAAGTTGTATGGGCAGAAGTCTAATTGTCATCCGATCAACTTCAAATTTATTTTCAAAGCTCCTCGCGTAAAATAATTCGATCCGTGTTCCCCGATTTTGGAAGATTCACTCACACGGTCGTAAAATTTGTGTAAAATTCTGGCATTGATTTCAAACTCAACTATGGTATGTATTTCGATTTAGTTACATTCAACATAATGCATTATAAACTACATTTTTCCGCCGGGCAACGCCGGGATATTACCAGCTAGTCATTTATATATTCAGTTTGACTGACTTTCAGTAGAAAGAGAATGAAAATGCTGCAGTTCCTAAAATGTTTAGTCACAATTGATACTACTATTGTCCTACATGGCGTGGCAACGGATTCTCTATCTCTTTCTATGCATATTGCTCTCTCTCTCTCTCTCTCTCTCTCTGCTTGAAATTGCCGTTGTTTTTGGGACGTCATGTGGCATTGCCGTTCGGCTTTTGCCATTTGACTGCGCCCATAATAAAAATTGGCACATATTTTTGGTCTCAATGCGGTTATTGCTGCCGTGCTGCGTTTTCACTTTTCACAACAAGAACCTCCCAGAATAGAGGCAGAAAGCGAGTGACAGAGACAGACAATACGATGGCAAGGTTTTTGTTGCAATGCAAATGCAGGCAACGTTTCTACTTATTTATACCCTGTATTCACATATTTTTATAGCACAAGTATTGGTTTTTATACTACGGTTGCATGTCATAGGCAGAAGAACACTTCTATACACATCTATATAAATTCTAGAACATTAATACTATGCGTTGAAGCAAATAAATCATAGAAAGATCGATTTCGTTTTGAAATTCCGAAACATCTATAGATAAAAGCTGATTAAAGCAACGTTTGTTAAGATATTGCTTTAATATATGTATGTATACTTAATATATACTTTCATTTTTGTACATTTAAGGCTGAAATATGTTTGTTATTATTAAAGTTAAAAGATGCCAGTTGGAGTCATCATGGATGCTTCCAAATAAAATCACATAATTTTTCTCCAACAATTGTATATTTATCTAAGTTTTGAGCCTTTTTACAGCGTATCACCCAGTCAATCAGTTTTTTGCTTCTTTCTGGTTTTTGGCAATTCATTGAATGTGTGTGGCATGCTCACACACACACTCGCACACACACAAATGAAGCACATTCGCTGCATGCATGTGGAAACGCACGATACACACGTGGAAATATACAAATTGATGCAAATAAATTATAGGAATCGCAATGCGTTGACTGTCAGTTGGCCACTGAGCACAAAATGTGCGCCAAACCGTAATGAAAAGCAATGAAAATTTGACTTAAAAATAAAGCAGCAACAAACTGGCGGCAGCTGGCGCCACCTGGCGGCCACTATGACAGTATGGAACATTTGAACATTAAATATGTATATTAAAATGCAACAGGGTGACACTGACACTACTTTATTGACGATATACTATATACGAGTATACTCGTACACACACTGACTTTTATAGATATCTCAATATTAAAAATCTATATTTTAGAATGTATTTTATCGTAGAAATTAGAAATTCAGCAAGTGCTGAATGCATTCAAAATATTTATAGCTTGCACTGCATTTAAAATATTCCTAGATATCTGTATTTTTGAATTTATGAAAGCAACTACTGAAAGCATACATACGTATGTACTATCTTACTTGTATTAGTGAGCTTTTATCAAAACAAAAGCTCCACGATCTCTGTAAGCATAACAAGAAAGGCAGAGCGAGAGAGATAGTGAGAGTGACAGAGCGTTAAGGCTACGCTTGAAGCTTTAGCGTCTGTGTACTCTCGTACAGACGACCATATAAGCTTTAGTCTCATATCATTAATGGGATATGCAAACCACAATTTTCCAGCGCTGTGACCTCAGTAAACGAACGAAACTCTGACCTCAATAAAGAAACGGTGGTGAGCAATATTTCTTGTTATTAAATGATATTTATGCTTTTAACACACGGCGCAGTTTGCGGTAAGGCAATTGTATTGCAATTTACAATGCTATTTTATCTGACTTTCTCTACCGTTTTTTTTCTTCCTAATCTATAGCTTCTTCTCGCTCTATTTAGTGGCTTTCAGTCGGCTGTTGGTACGCTTTTCCTGGCAACTTGTTTGTTCGTTTGTTTGTTTGACTGAGTGACTGAGCTGCCTGTCTGCAAGACCGAGCCGGACCAAGACCAAGACCAGGCCAAGTGAGCTGGCGACCCAAAGCCCCATCGACCCACTAGCGTTGCCTTTGCATTAAGTGCTTCCTCCTTACCACACTCTCTGACTCTGCCTCTGTCTCTGTCTCTGACTCTGCCTCTGTCTCTGTCTCTGTTGTCGGCAAGCACTTTGTGCCTTCACATGGTGTCACTCAAACTTAAAAATGCTCATGTCAGTGCTGTGTGTATGTCCTGGTCTTTGCTTTTTAAATGCCAACCAGCCGTTTTGGCCGATTGCTCTTAGCCAGGCTCTGAACTGGATTCGGGTTTGGCCTGGTCTTGGGCTTGGGCTTCGGTGGTTTGAGCTTAGTGCGCGTATTTGTTTTTTTAATCACCAGCGAGCGGCTTTACTTTCACCTTTTGACTGACTGGGCCTATGTATGTCCTGGCCAGCGTGTTTGCGGCTTGTATATGTGTCCATGCATACACATTCGCATCCATGGTGATATCCAATGCGTTGCATGTCCTCGCATCATCCTGTGTGCATACCAGAGTGTTTCCCTCTCTCTGTATGTGTGTGTGTGTGTGTGTGTGTGTTTGCATTGGTCAACACTGTCGCCCCTCCTTGCTTGGTTTTAGTATGCCAGCTTGGCAGTGCAAATTATTTTTAATTATCGTTGTTGCTGTCGTTGTCGTTGTCGTTGTCAGTGTTGCTGTCATTTTCACTGGCGTGTTACACCGGAAAAGCCAGCCCCATTTTTATCGGCCCACAAAAAAAAAGAGAAAAAAAACATAGGGAAACCACAGGCAATTTCACGTTTTCGCCCAAATTTCGCTTGATATTGCATGTGGCATAGTTTTGGGGCGCGCACTGAAATTCAATTAGAAGAGAACTGCGCGAGAACAGCATAAGCCAAACTTTAACAGCGGCCTCTATGCGACAGGATGAAATTGTTGACAAACGGGTTTTAGGGATTGTCCCCGAAATGCAGCTGACTAAAAGGTTTTGAAACACAATTTCATAATATCAAAATCAACGCATATGCGAGTGACCCATTTGAGTTTTAACTGCATTAAGCCATTTGAGAACATAAAGTGAGATTCCCAAGGGAAAGTAGGACTGAATTGGCTCGCGCACAAAAGTATGCAACAAAAAACATGCAGCAAACATAATGAGCCAAGCATTAATTAATTCTAGTAGCGAATCAAACAGAGACTGCAGCCAGCCACTTGTAATCCCTTCAGGAAATCAGCTAAGCATTTTAATTAACTTGGCCGAAAGCATAAGCCAAGCAACCGGCCACAAACGGCGAACAAATAGAAGTTGCTGCAAAATATGAACAAAAGTCGCCAGAAAAACTAAAATCAAAGCCACACCAGAGACTTTCGACCAAGCTTCTCTTACACTCTACACATGTGTGTGGTGTGTGTGTGTGGGTGTGTGTGTATGTCGGTGTATCATGATAATTTAGTGAAAGCGCAACCATTTGTACACACACCAACACAATCAATATTAAATTTCCGCTTGCCACATCTTTATTTGCTCTTGTTTTTGCGCAAACAAAGCGCAGAGGGAAATCGAGCCAGTCCAGTGCTCAGGCCAGGCCAGGCCAAGTAACCGGGAGGGGGGATATGGGAGTGCGGTGGGGATGCGGGCGGTGCGGGGCACTGGCATGTGACGTGAGCAAAGCGCAACTAATTTCCAAAGGGCAATTTTATTATATTTGTGTGTTATCCAACACAGGGCCAGGCCAGGCAAAGGGAAGCGCAGGGCGAGTGAGACGCATAGAAGTGCTTAGAAACCCATTCCCAAATGCAAATCTAAACTGCCTCTGGTAGACACACACACACACACACACACACAAAGGTGAAAAGTCGGCACAAAGTTTTCAACCTCACACAGAAACTGAAGTTAGAATTGAAATTGGCTTTGCTATGGTAGTTGGGGGCTTGCGGGGGAGCATTGAATGTGTAAAAGGCAGAGTTATTCATAAAAGCACCAAAAGGAAAAACTTTTAATTTTATTTAGAATTAGTGGTGCAGCTTTAGAAGTGGTTGCAAATCAGTACACCGAATTGAAGTTCAAAACTAAATTTCAACCCATAGAAATACTTGTTACATATAATTTATAAATGAAATTATTAGGAAAATTCTACAGATAACTATGCAGTAAAACTTTATGGAGCAGGATGGTATTAATAACCTGATTGAATGCAAACAGAAAGTAATTAAATATCTTTGTTTTGTTAAGAGTTCAATTCAATTTTAACCCATACCGAAACTAAGCCTTACATATTGCGAAACAGACCTGACATTGTAATTTGCTTTTCCTATTCCTAGGATAATAATCATGATTCATGATTGCAAAAGCCGTCGCATGACAAATCCCATACGTCGCGACGTTTAAGTAGATGACCAAGAAGGACACACTCCTGGGATTTATTAATTTAAACAGCAATAAGTAAATGGGTTAGGAATTGACAAAAGCAATTCATTAAAGGATAAAGGATAGCTAAGACAAATCTTTAACAACACAGTGAGTTCTACCAAAGCCTAACCATATCTTTTGAGCTTCTCCAAGAGTTGACAGCATACAAAACAGTCACAGTATGTAGAAGTAGCACTCACCATGGTACTCACATAGAAATATTTCTAAAATGAATGTATTTTGCTACGATTTACAAAATTGCAATTTCCATAGTTGCTTCTGTTTTCAACAAGGCTCAAAGGAAAAGAATTAAGCTCTTGACTTTTAAGGACTTAGTTGTAACAATTTTACAAGGTCTACTGGTCAGTCTGGCCACTCCCCATTCCCCATTCTCCACCCCACACCCTCCACCGCTCTCAGTGCCTCACTGTAATGCCTTTGACCCACTTGGTTGTCCTGGCAGCCAAATCGTTTGCCTTGAAACTAAATATTAACTTTAAGGCTCAGGCCACTGCTCATGTCACTGTGTGTGGGTGGTTGTGGATGTCTGTTTGTGTGTGTGTGTGTGTGTGTGTGATTGTGTGTGTGTGTCAGGTCAAACTGCAATCATAACAATAAATTCCATTTACACGTTTGCCTCCATTTGACTTCCCCACTCGTTGATATACCCTTGCAGCGGGTATTATTAACTTTTGACGTATTGAAGGAGGCATTCCCGATCCCATATACATAGTGTACATATTCTTGAATTCCTGCTTGGGCGATCTCAACCAGCCATGAAGGTCTGTTAATTGAACTCACTCACTTTTCTTTATGCCGTATATATTAGCATTTATTTGATATACTCACTTTTTTATATAATGCGTTGTTTAAGTCCCATTTCTTATTGTTCGTTGTTGTTTTCTTTTAGATTGTTATGAAACTTTAATGATAGAAAAACAGTAAGCTGAGAATCATGTATACCTAAAATCAAAACTATAACTTGAAAATTATTTTATTTGGAAGGAGCGGGAGAAGTCTACAAAATTTGAAACATTCTCAGATCAACATTTTTAGGTAGACACACAGATATCTCTTTGAACGGTTTTAATGAACTTCTAATGGATACAGAATATACAATTTGTTGGCAACTAATAATAGTTAATTAATATAAGGCATACAGGTTTTCATAACGGAAAGTAAATAGGCATGAAACTTGATACGGGATCGAACGTATCAATTCAAATTAAATGCATATTTATTGTTGACTCAAAGTCAATCATTTTATTTGTCAAGTACACGTTTTAAGTGTTCAATTAAGAGAAAGCTCTTCAAATGACTTAGCATAGCTTTGATGGTAAAGAGCTTCGTATAGTTTATAAGTGCTATAATCGATGTTGGCAAGGGTATTTAAGGCTACTAAAGGACTAAAAGTACTCATATTAAATATTCAACAATTCGAGCATTGCATTTTGAATATTTTTGCCCAGCTTGGGTAAGCTTTGTTGAAATTATTTAATGACTTCGGTATTCGAAACCATTTCCGCTTCACTCGGCCTATGAGTATTGCACTCTTGACACCTGCCAGCGCCAATTTGCCGCTTACCTGACAGCATTTCAATTACGTAGCCAAAACGGTAAATAGCACGCGAGTCCTGCATTTAGAAATCTGCAAATGAAGTCATCTGCGAGTTTTGATAGGCTGGGATTACGAATGAGCTTTTCGTTTCATTTAACCAGCTGTCATTAGATTTGGGTCAGCAAATGGCTGAGAAAATCACAGTTGACGTAATAATTATCTGTGAGAGAGATGCCAGCCGGTAAAATGAAAAGGCTGCACAAAATAAATACAGCTGCTGAACTATTCAACTGCTTAAGGAATTCACTTAATTCCCATGGATACCATTTGCAGGCACAAACAAGAGCAAATTAAATAAACAACATTTTAACTTGTTGCTATCTATGAATTTGAATGAAGAGATTTGTGAATCTTCGCTGAACCGCCCTGCTGCTAGGCGACACAGTATCCAAGTTCCTTTCAGCTGCAACTGCATTAGGAGTCGAGCACATTCTGCGCATCCTTCGCTGCCGACGTCAGCTGCATTGTCGATAATACTCGTACAGCATTTGCATCTCCCAAAGTATTTGCAGTCCTTTCTTTTGCGCCTGAAAAATGCAAAACTGAAACGGATAAGCAAAATGCCAAGCAGAAATGGCAAACCAAAGGCAAAATGCACTGGGAAACTGCGATTAGTTTTGTTTGCCATGGATTTTCCTTCATTTCTTTTTATACCCTGTGCCAATTCGGTTGATAAAAAGGGATATAAAAGTGTCTTGGTCTAGAACAGATGGAAATACTTAATTGAAGATCTAAATTGTCATTTTTCATACACCGAACAGGTTCATTTCATTTTTGAAATTTGTATGAAAGTTTTATATTTTTTTTTGTTACTTTCTAATGAGAATTTGTATGCATACTATACAGAGCTAGAAAACTATAACAATACTACTATCCGAAAGTATCGATCAGTTTTTTATTGTTTTGGAGGCATTCAAATCAAAAACTATCAAACCAGTTCATGAAGATTTTGTCGATTGTTTGGTTAAGTTCGTGAGAATTAATAAATAAGCAATAAATTCGATATAACTTAGAACTTAATGTCTTAATTCTTGAAATTATCAATAATCCATGATAGTTAAACTTAAACTATCGAAACAATTGATGGTGTCAGTATCAACAGGTTGACATCCTTATAAGCAACTATCGGTATTTTATCGATACTATCGATAACAGTGCAACCACTATAGAGCTTTCCTAGTTGCTATAATTCATACAAATATGTAATCACAAAGGTTGTTCACTTAGAAGTCGAGCACTCTCGACTGTAGCATTTTTATTTGATTTTTATTTTTGTAAATTCTCAGCCGTATTCGCCTGCTGCTGTCAGTCAAGCTCTGCATTTTGCTTGCCGTTGGTTTTTGCTCATTCATTTTGCCATTTTGTTTTTGCATAGTTCAAGTTATATGGCCCGAACAGCGGGCAGAAGGCGGCCTCCTATTCACACACACACTCACACACACACACACTCACACACACACACACAAACCCTCACATATTCACACACAACGAGCTGTTTTGTGTCTGAGCCAACTATTTTGTAGGTTATTAGGGCGTAACTCTCACATATAAACTGACACGCCCACACACACTGACAGGCATAAACATGGATTTAAGTTTTAGACATGGCCACTGAATTTGAATCGCTCAAATTATTATCAAACTTGCAAACGAAACTCATGGATGGGCATAAGCGAGTAACAAATCTCGTACATGACATTTAACCATTTAATCAGCTGTGGTAATAAGTTATTTCCATTTAACCTGTTAATCGGCTGTAGTCAGCGCAAATGTACTGATTGTAGAGGAATAAGTAGTTTGCATTTGGCCTATGAATGAAATTAAATAAGTTAAATACTTTTAACCAATAAATCAGTAAGCATCAATAAAGTGATCATGCAACAATAATATCCTTTGCGCCAATTAATCAGTTCCAGCTAGCTTCAATAAGGTGCAAATGGAGCAATAAGTTGTATCTATTTAACCTATTCATCAGTTAAGTAAGCATAAAAAGGTGAACACGTAGAAAAAGTCAGAGATTTAACCATTTTAACATGTTTTAGAAGGACTTACACATTTTCATCTTTTCATCTTTTCATCTTTCCACCATTTTCAATTTGTTTTACGAATAAAGCTTGCATTTTCTTATCGGACTCAGTAATATTGAAAGAATGCAAAATGATGACTTTTTTTGTCTACTTTTAACCGTTTTTATATTTTTGGCAGCAGAATTTATACATAAAGCATAACATTCTTGTTTATTTTCTCGACAAGTCGAAATTGCAATCAAGCTAAATTAAAAACAAGGAAGAATTCCAATCTCTACCAAGGTTGAAAATACCCTAGCTCAATCTGCGATTGCTGGATGAGAACCCAATATAACAATTTTGGTATTAGTAGATTCCGATATTAAAGCGATCAATCAGACTGATCAGGAGTTGTAAAATACAATTATTATGTCCAGAAGCGAATTTAATATAATTTGTTATTCGCATTCCTCAACTTTTTTTTTGATTGGTTAAAAAAGTAATATTATTAGTAAGTTTTTATTTTAAAATTGCAGTTAAAAAATAATCATTCAAAATATTTGTAATCTAAATATTGAATTATGGTTTTTATTAAAAAAACCAACTAAAATTTTTTTTATAAAAATGACTATTTCTCCTTTGTAGTCACAGGGTATTGCATAGTCAGGCATGCCGCTTGGTAGAAAATTCAGCAAGTGGCGTTTGCTACGTGACAGCTGTGTTCAGTTGAAGGACTCAAGGACTAAGGAGTCCTTGTCGTAGTTGGAAGTCTTGGTTTCATTTTGCCTTTGTGTTGGGTTAATGTTTATCGCCGCTGCGATACTTTTGACCATTGACCAGGCTATCCGGACACGCCAGCAAGGAAAGGGAAGGGCAGGAAAGGAAAGGAAAGGAAAGGAAAGGAAAGTAGAGGGGCAGCGGGTAGCGGCAGCTTTGATTTTGTAGCCGGCGCGTTTTAAAGCGGATTTGATGCTGTTGAATATTATTTATGGTCTCCTTTTATTTCGCACAAAACTCGCAGGAACCGATGATAGCGACCCTTCAGATCCAATGCACCAATACATGTGTACTATTTGCGTGTCTGTATGTGTGTGTGTGTGTGTGTAAATGTGTGCAAAATATTTGCCAACATTCTTTGGGTATTTAAACAAAGATTTATTTTATATATATTTATTTGTGCAAACGGGCAACGGAAATTGCAAGTAGAGCGTTGAATCCTTTTTGCTTCAACACGTCCTACATCCAACTGTATGTAGTGTGTGTGTGTGTGTGTGTGTGTGCGTGAGTGTCCATTGTTCGAGGATTTGTTGGGACTTGTTTCATATATCACGATAACTCCATTTATTGTTGCTGGGGCTTTAAAGATGAAATGAGGTTATCACTCTTGCGGTTTATGGTTCAGGGCTCTATTAAGATCTCAACAGCATCACAATAAGTGTGTGTGTGTGTGTGTGTGACTGGAATAGATGGGTGAGAGCAGTGCACACTAATTGATGCAATATGCATATTTTGTCTATTAATTTGTGTTTATGCATAATTCGCATTAATTATGCATAATCGTGATTAACAGCCAAATGCAAATGGGCGATGTCAGAAATTGCCTCAAATTAAACGGCAGCATTGAGCGTTGCTTTTTTTCTCTCACTGTATATTAATTAGCTTACTACATATACTACATATGTATGTGTGCACTCTATGTGTGTATGTGTGTGTGTGTGTGTGTGTGTGTGTGCGTGTGTGCTTGTGTGTGGGTAAGTGTGTATTTTGGGGCGTTTTATTTACGAGCTTTAGACGTGACGGGTGCGTTCTCGACGTAAATGAATATGCCACTGATTACATTTGGGACTGCGACCCGCACAGTGTACATGGTTCAGGGGGCCACCATCAAACAAATCTAACAGCTTTGCAATCGCAGCCACAACAATGCGAAATGCAATCGAAATATGTACTCGTATTTGGGAATGTTGCGAGAAACCAAATAGTGCAATATATGAAACAACTGGTGGCACATTGCCATCGAGCTCACTATTGCTAAAGCACTCTTTAAATTCACGCAACCCCTTTCATGTATCCTTTCGGGCATCCAAGGACGAACTAATCTAGCGAGCAATATTAGCCGAAACGATATAAAAACATTTATTTTTGATTTAACCCAGCATTACGGCTCACTAGTGAGTAATAGGTGAATTCATGGGTTACCGGTAAGCAATACTCCATTGACACCCTCTGCATCACCACTCACTAGTGAGTTCACCAATTACCATTCACTAGTGAATTCACAAATTACCATTCACTAGTGCATTCACTGGTTACCATTCACTAGTGACTTCACCCATTCCCATTACCATGAAAATATGTGAATGGTAATGTATGAATTCACGTGTCTGCTGTAATGCAGACTAGTGAAAGACTCGTGAATGGTATTCCATTAATTCACTTGTGAAACTTTGCAAGCGACTGCACCAGTTTCACTCGTGAATTCATGCATTACCTTTCACCCATGAATTCATAAGTGAATGGTAATGCAGCGGCGCTTGCCAAAGTAATGCATATGTGAATGGTAGCGCAATGGTAACCCATGAATTCACTTGTGAAAAATACGAATCCATACCGCATGAACTGGAGGTTGCTTATAATTGATGTATAAAATAATGGCTAATCTATATAATGGCTAATCTTTTATATTAATTTTCTTTTACCCAAAAGTATGCTTTTCATATTTCTGTGGAATTCAGAACAGGCCTGATTAAATCATTAAATTATAAATCATGTCAATGCTTTGATTTTTGCAGACAAAGCCTACATATATTTATAACATAACATTGAAAATACTGAGATGCCTTATGCAATCAGACTTTTTTTTTGGAAATTCAAAACAGGCCTTTACTGCTCCTATATTAATTCTGCAGGAGTCCCAGCCTCACGAGGCAAAGTTCTAGCTTGAAAGCAGTTGCAACAGCAATGTGCAACTAAGTTTTGCATATCATCCTGGAGCATATCCAGATATGTTCACAATTGGCCAGAACTCAATCTGATGGCTGTGTTGCCAAACTCTGAGCCACTCTTTAAGGGCAACTCATTCACTGGCCCGAATCTCATTTTGCCGCGCACACTCAACGCCTTGGCCCAATGCCCAAAAACTTGGCCATAAGACAACAGAATGTGGGACAGCACTTTTGCCTCCAGCCGGCAGCTGCCAGCCGCCAGCCGCCAGCCCCCAACCCTTGGCCACCCTCAAGCCGCCCTCCGCTGGCTAAACAGACTTGAAATTCACCCAAAAGAGTTCCAAAAAGTAACTGACCCTCTCTCGTTTATCTTGCTTTTTATTTGGCCAGCGCTTCGGCAGCTTTGGCTAATTTTGTTTATTAAAAGTTGGCTGACCTTACCCAGCTGCCCCACTCCAATCCTGCCTCCCCTCCTCCAGCAGGCAGGCCAAACTTGTTGGCTGTGAGCTCATGTTGCGAAATTAATTTTTCTATATGTTGTGCAGCTCTTAGGGTTGCCAAGTGTCATTAGTTTGCTGTTTGGCAGCAACTCGGAGACATAGTTAAATTAGCTAAACATTGCGGTTGCCCTTTACAGCACTCGGCCAAGCATTTGAGTGGGGCGTGGCATGTGGCATGCGGCATGTGGCATGTGGCATGTGGCATGAAGGCGCCAGCTAGCGAAGCGTTTGATGAAAAACTTGCTTGCGGATTGTGCTGCTGCGTGTGGAGAGGCTGGCGGTGCTGGTGATGCTGCTGGTGCTGCGGGTGGCATTTTCTAATGGCTTTGCTTTTGCACTTCACTACACTTGGCAAAAAGTTTTCGCATAAAAATTTTGATAATGCCGTCGAGTGCGCCCCGGCAGCTCCGGGTCACAGTTTGGAGTCGCTATAAATGGATTTGTGCCCTGAATGCGTTTGCCAAAAACTAAAAATGATGCCAGCAGCTAAATGGGCGTGGCCACTAAGCGGTCAGCCCTGTTGCTAAATGAATTTGTCCAAAACATTTCACAAACTCGCACAAAGCTGAACAAAAATGCACAATTTCAACCATTTTTAACGGTTGCGGCAAAACTAATCGAGTTAATATTAATATTGCATTTGGAAACATTTTGCTGCCGCTGCTCAGCAAAATATATTATTATTATAATTTATATATATAATTTAACGTGCAGACTTTTATGAACCCCTTTAACAGATTTGCTCCAGCAAATATTGCACAATAATGTCTAAAATGGTTAAGAAAGCAAATATTTATATAACCCCTTACCTTTCTATTCAAATTAAATTGAATTTATCTTAGACTCAGCTTGATATTCTAAGTAGAATGATATACCTTTTTTTGATGTACATTTATTTTGTAAATTTAAGTAGAAATTAGGTTTTTTTATGTTAAAAACCTTACATATATTTTTATTAAACAAGTTTTCTGCAACCTAACGAGGCAGCTTAAGCAAGTTGTACATTTTTGTCATTTTTTTATGACATTGAATTTAAATAACAGCGAACATCTTATACAAAAGACATAAAACGCCCGAATAATATACCAATTACTGTTATTGTACAATAGTTACTTGCTTATGTTAAGAGGGAGGCGGGACCCGTGGGATAGCTTTAAAAAAACCGAGACGAGCGGGATTGGCGCGACCTTCCCACCCAAGCCCAGTTGTGGCGCAAGTGTTAGCTGTGGCTTAAAGGCGCCAGGGCAGAAGTGAAAACAAAGTTGAAGGGAGCGATAGTTGCTGGATCATAAATATGTTAACTCATATCAACTGCAGCCCTTGAAACGTATACACAATAAATTGCACTCACCGGCTTATTCAATAAAGTTTTCAACAACTTTCCTGACTGATTCAATATTTACAAGAGCTGTTTATCGATTTCGCGGATTACGAGTACCATTTTATTTCAATTGAGAATTTCAAGCCGACAGCGGCAATTGTCAGAGTTGGCGCAGTTCGATGGAGTCATAACTGTTTGACAAGCACCTAGCGTTGGTCTGTCAAGAGATCCTCCATCCTGGGTGGCGGTGTGGGATGCCAGTACGGATGGTTGCTGTGCGGGATGGAGGGGGCAGAATCGGGGCACAGCCGGGCATCACTTATCAACCATTTATAAACAATAAACGAATATAAACAAGAAACTTTTGCCAGCGTCAAATGCATTACAACAATGCCACAAGGCAAAAGGACACAGGACACAGGACCCGACTGGAGGCAACAATGACAGCCCCAGATAAATGGCATAAATATGGCAAACAAAATGGACGAAGGGTGCGCAAATTGATGCGCCCAGGAGGAAATTGGCACTGGGGTTGGGTTCTGCACTGTAACTGCGATACAGGGCTGCAGGGGTGGGGGTACAGAGGCAGGACAGAGACCTGAAGAAAGAGAGAGAGAGTGAGAGAGAGAGCAAAGTAGGGGAAAAGGAAAACATGTCAATGTGAAAAGTTTTTTGTGTGATTTCTTGAAACTTATTTGTTCCGTTTTGGCTTCATTGGAACAGAGAAAGGCAAATAATGACCAACAATGCTGCTCGACCATGAGATACCTCTTAAAATAGTGTTCAAGCGTTTGAAAAATACAAAAATAACATGCTAATACCAATATCAGCCCAGAGAGTAACGTTAAATGATCATAGCACGTTTGTGTTTTATGATGTGAAGGCACATACGTTTAGCATAGCCTATGAGTAGCTGGGGACACAGGGTATTCAAAGCGGGGGAAACAAAGCACAGGAAGAACAAAAAAATTTGTATCAAGACACAATAAAATGAGGGCTCGCAAAAGATGACACCAAGCAGAAGCGTGCGACAGGACGAAGTCGGGAAAGGATATGGGTACAGTACAGAGCAGAGAGGCGAGGCGAGGCGGGGCGGGGCAATGCGGAAGAGGCAGGGCCAGGGAAAATGCGGAAAAGAACGGCAAAGTTTTACGTTTATGTTTGTTTACGAAATATGAAAGGGAAACGCGTTGAGGAAGCGGTAAATAAAATGCCAAGTATGCCAAAAGTGTAATGGCGGGGGCGGGGGCGCCGAGTGGACGGAGTAAGTCGCGACTGTGTGTGTGTATGTGTGTGTGTGACTGTGTGTGTGTGTGTATATATCAAAAGTATTTTATGCACATTAGTTGCGCTTTTATGAACTTGAAGTTGTCATTTCTAGCCAACAAACTTGACGCTCAACTGTCGTCCTTTACGGCTTGTGCCCCGTTTCTCGCTCGACCCCAGCATTTTGTCCTTAACGTCGCGTCGTCGTCCTGTGCATTGTGGCATTGCTGTTGTTGATACTTGGAAATGCCAGGCGGCAGTGGCAACCGCTCAAAAGCAGCTGCAAATGACAAGAATTGGTTGCTAGGCTGTTGCCTCCTGCCAGTTGTCTGGCTGTGCACAGTTGCGGATCCTTCGGCGCTGCGTTCGTGGCATGTAAATATTAACTTTAAGCAAAATACGACACGGTCGAACCCAGCGACTTGGAAGGCCAAGCCCAGACCCCATACCCAACCCACTGAACTTGCACTTAGCGAAAAGTCCATGATTGAATTGAACTCGGAGTCAAGTATGAACTCTCTGAATCTCTACACATTCGTTTGCATAGTTTTGGCTACGATAATCAGAATCAAAAGCATCGCATTTAAGCGAATACACCGCAAGCACCGCAAACACCGCAAGCACCGCATTTCCTCGTATTTACAAAGTGCTGCCATTTCAATATTTAGGTCCACACACACTGGCAGCATGCCGAATATTTGATGCCAGACAACTGGCATTGGGTTTGAACACAGTCGCATCGCCAGGGTCATCAGAAGGTTCAGAAAGCCAACTAGAGTAGTTGAGTATCAATGTAAACTAATAACCCAAGATCGACTTGATGATGATGATTGATGTTGTCAAGAATCGTGACCAAATTATAATACCCCCAAAAAAAGTAAATGTTGATTAAAATTGAGAAAAATATTACTTCTAGATTTAATAATAATACTATTTTAATAACAAGTATCTTGGTTTTTAAAAGTGTATGTATTATTCCCTTGTCAATAATTGTCACACATCTAATTTTCAGGGTTGCTTTGCAAGCACTCAGCAGTATGCTCCTGGTGACCGCGGATGATTTGCTGCGGCAAGGAGTTGCCAGCAGTTTTCTTTTGTGTTTACATTATCTGAAAATATATCTGGCTGGCAAAAATGAAGACGTATCCAATATATATATAGGTATAGTTTTTATACCCTAGCAGAGGCTATTATAATTTTCTCACGAAATGTGTAATGCACTAAAGAAGACGTTTCAGACCCAACAAATTATATATATTCTGAATCAGCCGAGTCGATACAACAATGTCCGTCTGTCCGGGTGTTTCTATGCAAACTAGTCTCTCAGTTTAAAAGCTATCGTAATGAAACTTGGCACAGATCCTTCTTTTTGCTGCAGGCAGTATATATGTCGGAACCGGCCAGATCGGACCACTTTAACATATAGCTGCCATAGGCATGATCGGTCGAAGACTATGTTTTTGCATGAAAATTTTTTTTTTTGTTCGTTTCTCGATATCTGAAGTTTTGAGTTTTTCAACTTTGGTGCAGCGTGCAGCTGTAGTTACATTTAGTTAAAACTTGTTTTTCTAGTACTATATCAAAAAGTTTCCATTTATGTTTTTATATTTATTTTTTGCAAGTGTAAATGTCTCCGTTGTGAGTCTCAGTTAAATAAAACTTTGTGCACATTTTTTGTCATACTTTATGGATGTTGTCACTGCAGCCGCGCCCCCGTTCCGGCAACGCCCCCGCACGGCCGTTGTGCTTGCAACAATCGCCGGGTCGCGCATTTCCTCCATGCCAACCCTCCTCCCCCAACAGCAGCCCGCTCAGCCCCAGATTTATACAACGCGTAATCGGATGTATCCCGGCTTAGAAGTTTTGTAATTGTTGCGATGGCTGGCAGGACAACAAAGCTGGCAAACTGGAACTAGAGCTGCAACTAGACCTGGCCAACTGCAACTTCAGATCTGGCCCAAATACAATAAGAGCATCAGCCACAGCAGCGGATAAGGAAAGAGACTCGCTTCATTAAAGCCCAGTTATGACACTAAGCGAAAACTTGTGGAGCGTAAATTTGTTGGGTTAGCAACTCGTCTCTTAGCTATCCTTACGCTTTTGAACACGTGTCAACGTTGCGTATGATTGATGAAGGCTGAGAGTCAGGCTGGAGCCAGGCTGGAGCAGCAGCAGCAGCAGCAGCAATACAATAACAATAACGGCAAGGACATTGACTAAGCATGTCAGGCACAATGATGAAATAAGTGCGCTGCTGAAACCAACGAACAGCCACTGGGCGACCCAGGCAGAAAAGGGAGCCAACGGAGCCCCCAAATAAAGAAGAAACCTTCTGCTTGGGTTCATTAAACTGATGGAAATGGCCTAATCGTATTGCCGGAATGCTGCCCAAGTTGCTGACCAAGCTGAAACTCAAAATTGATACGCACTAATGTCCTTCAATTATGTAAAATTGAGCTTGAGAGCACTTTATGTTGCTTTGTAGGATGAAAAGTGAGCCATGTCAATTTGACCGACTGCCAGATGTCCTTTTCACAATTCCCAACTACTCGAAATCAATCAATAAATAAAATGTATTATTACAAGGATTATAGGATTACCCATGGCTTGAGCAAGCTTTGTAATTCAAGTGGAACATGGCAATTGGAGCAATTATATCAATATTGGTAAAGCACTTGATCATAGCATATTATGCTAGCTTGTTCGGGACTCCACTTTGAATATAGATTTCACACATTCCAGATTCTCTTAAAAGTAATTGAAAATAGATGCAAATTGAGCTAAGTTTTTGAATTAAGCACCAAAAAATAACACCATATCTTATGTAGATTGACGCCCAAGTTCAATTGGAAACAGAACTCATAGCTAGCAATAAGATTACGATATATTCTTTTCAATCAATCAAAAGAGATTGAAGCAGAACTCATAACTAGCAATCAAATTGAACAAATATTCTTTTCAATCAATCAATAGATCAAATTCAAGTGCTTAATCAATAAAGACCACAATTCAATGTAGTTTAAAAGTTATTTGATTGGATTATCCGTTGGGAGAACCATTTAATGAAGACATTGGAGTTAAACAAGCAAACATTTGAAAAGAAAAACTACTCGTTTGTTGGTAAATTTGTTCGAAGCAGTTCCAAGTGAAACGGCTTAAAATCTCGAAGAAAAGCTAAATACTTTTGTAACATTTGTTGAATAGAGTTGCCATGTTGATAGATTTGACGAGCAGGAAAACGTTGACAGTTTACGCTCTCTTCCTTTACAGGAAAATTCTAAAAATATAAATAATTAATTTTCTTAAAAAAAAAATAAAGAAAACAATAATTGTTTTTCTTGTTTAATTTTCCATTTTTATTTTTTTCTCTTGTTATCTCCGCGACACCCTGTATATGCTTGAGAAATCATTCATCAGCCGCGCACAAATCCAGCTAGAATTCATTGCCATCCATGTGAAATTTGATGTGCCAGGGAATAAGCAAATCCTAAAGGCAATCGGCCCGGGTAGAGGTAGAGGTAGGTCATAAAGCAGCTGCGAGATGAGCACATTTTATGTCAGCGAATTCCAGGCAGGGACTGCACTTTGATTGCAAATCAATTCAGATGGGGAAAAACAGCCCGAACAATGGGTAAGAAAGGGAGAGTACATACGTCTGTGAGGGAGACAGAGGCAGCAATACATATATAGAGTAATCGCAAGTGGCTTGCAATTTATTTGCACATAGTTGTATTTGCTTATCAATTGAGCGGGGCGGCAACTTCAAAAGCGCCGCTGATAATACAACGTATGACAATTGACGTGGGCCTCTTCTTCCTGCCCTGTCCTGCCCACCCAATGAAATTTCCCGGGAGGTCGTTGTGTTTTAAGTCGGCTTGTTACAACAGCTCTGTTTATTTATTTTGATTTTGATTGAATAAGTGCAAAGGCAGCTAACAGCCGGATTTATGCCCGTCGACCCGCTCCGCCCTGAAACCAGCCCCAGTGCCATCCCCAGGCCCAGCTCCATCCTGGCAATTCCCGTTTCCTGTTCCTTTCTAACTGCCTTGTCTGTTTGTTGATTTAGCGCAATTATGCGCCCGATTTGCCCCTAAGAAATTTGTCGCATTTTTTTTTAAATTCTGTTTTTTTTTTAAGCTTATCGCATTTGGCAGATTTCCCGGAGAGTCGGGTGGCCAAAAAAGGGGAGGCTTATAAATATTTAAATGGCATCTGCTTAGCATGAAAAATTATTGTCAAGAAAACAGCCCACCTGCCGGTGGTCCACAGCAGGATCATCAATCATCATTTCAGAAGCTAAAAAACAATAAATTCCAATTTTTGACAACAGTTTTTCGGAACATTTTTCTTGAACCACTCCGCCCTGCGAACCTAATCAAACAAATTGCTTTGATCAGCATTCAATCGAGGCTGTTTATCTAAATAGACTAGAACTACAAAAGTTCTAAAATTATGGATGACTGTACGTCTCTCTCTCTCTCTCTCTCTCTCTCTCTGACTCTCTCTAAATAGCAGATGTCAAATGCCAGAGTAGATGCGATATTTATCGACCTGCTATCGAGAAAGTTTCATGTGCAGTTTGAAGCAATTGAGTTATTTGCTCAGCTTTCAGCCATAGCTTTGGCCCTGTGCCTTGCCGGGCGGGGTGAGGAGATGCAAAACTCTTTAAGCTGCTACTCGAGACTTTCAAACGGGCTTTAAACAAATTAAGTGGCACACGGCGGGCATTTCACTTTATTGCCATGTGGCCTCTTCACTGACTCGGCTTTTGCTTGTTGTTAATCATTTTGCCTGCCACAACCACACACACACACAGACACACACACACATACACACAGGCACTGGTTACCCACCTGCCACTTGCCACTTGCCACTTGCCACTGACTAGCCTGGTGCTGCCCAGATGGCTGCCTTAGGGGCTGACTGACTGGCTGACTGGTTGACTCTGGCCCTGGTTGCCTGGCGGCTTCCTTTTGCCGGCTCGTATTTATTTTCGGGCGCACCATTTACTTATACGCTCCACTTGCTGCACTTGCGACCCCCATTGACGCCACTTCCCCCCGTACACACAATAGACATCAACTTATGGCCCCAGAAAAGGACGGGGCAGGCAGCAGCGTAACAGAAATCAACGGCATGCGGATGTTTATCGAGGCAGTAGGAAAAGCAATGAGCCAGAGAGAGAAAGATAGAGAGAGAGACAGAAAGAGAGAGAGAGAGAGTGTGAGAGAGAAAAATGGGATATGACAGAGCAGGAAAAAGTGAGATCGAATAGCAAAGCTAAAAGTAAAGAAATAAAAAAGGGAAAGATCCTACTCTCTGATATTTTGAGTTAGAAAGATAGACTAAATGAGAGCAAGAACGGAAAGTGATATACAAAGGAGACAAAACAAGAATAAGTGTAAAGGAAAGGGAAAGAGCGACCAAAAAAATAAGGCCTAGAGAGAGTTGGAAAGAAAAAATTACTTCGAGAAAAGGAATATCATCCGAAAACTAGGAAGATATAGAAATAATGACGAAAAGACTAAGTATAAAATTGAGAAAGAGAAACACACTAAGATGAAAGATAGAGAAGAAAATTGAAAAACCGCGTTGAGAGAGAGATTGAGAGTAAGGAGAGAGATAAGGAGAGAGAGAGAGGTAGAGAGAAGGAGAGTCATCAGAAATAGACCAAGAAATTAATGAAAAAAGTACAAAATGGATGGGATAGAGATGTAGGAGGAGGAATAAAGATAAACGCAGCAGGCAAACTATAATTATTTCCTTATACCAATATTCGTCCGAGCTCGAGCTTTTTTCGAAAATGCGTATTTCAACAAGTAAGAATGCTTTAGTCGAGTATACTCGACTACAAAACTCCCTGTACCCAGGTCAAACATTTCCGATCACATCTACGTACACTTACACATACACAAAGACGCACACACACGAGCGACAGCTCGACGCAGCGCAAGCGAGGCATTTTAAGTGGTGGCTGTGCTGCTTCTTCCCCCGCGCTCCAGCACTGAATCTTGTTTGTTGAATAACTTCATCGACTTCAAATTTGGACAGTGGATTAAGAATGACTAAAAATTGTACATGCCAAATCCCAAATCTATATCTTGAAAATTGTTACTGTAAAACGGTTTTTATCGAATAGCGGGGGAACGGGGAGAGATATCTCAAATCTAACATAAACTTGACCTGCTCCCGCTATACACAAACCTACATTTCAAATTTGGTGTCTCTAGCTCTTATAGTTGCTGAGATCCTTGCGTTCATACATACGGACGGACAGACGGACAGACATGGCCAAATCGAAATCTCTTTTGATACTGATCAAGAATATATATACTTTATAGGGTCGGAGACGTCTCCTTCTGCCTGTTACATACATTTGCACAGATTTAGTACCCCTTTTTACCCATTTTATGGGTACAGGGAGTAAAAACGATTGAAAACCGTCTCAATATGATTAACACTTTCTGAAGAGCTAAGGGACCCGCGTGTTGCTTCAACCTACAACAAAAGGCTTCGAAAGATTCCTTATTAAAATTAAAACAGACTCAACAGATTTTTCTCCAAAAAAAAGAATAAAAATAAAAATAGCAAAACCAGAAATAGAAACAAGCCAAAATAATGAGAGCGCAGTAGAAAGGCTCGGTTCAGGACAGCAAACGCAAGTGGGTCGAAATTTCATGCAGTGAAACAATCAGATGTCATTGACAGAGAACCTCCTAGTCCAACAGCCGTACCACCCACCCCTACCACTTGCCACTTCCCCATATCCCCATTTCCCCATCCCCCTGAACCATCAGACAGCACTGGCAAAACAAAAACCCCGTAGCACAAATTGTAACCTTTGATGAAAGTTTTTCGCAACTTTGCAAACGACGGGAACGAACGCAACGACTCGATTTTCATTATCAGCAAAGTTGGCCGATGCGGCAGCCATTTTCTGCGCCACGCTAATTAACAGACCCTACCCGGCAGCGGCAGCGGCAACAGCAGCTGATAGGGGACCGGGGGATGTGAGGTGTGGTGTTCAGGGTTACACGGGGTTGCTATTCCAGTTTTAGCTGCGCAAAACTTTGCCACTGCCTTCGCCTAATACTCGTACGCATGCATACTTAATTACGGCTGGTATAGAAGGGAAGTTGCTTCCCAAAACCAAACTTGAAAGTATCTTTAAACTTGTGGCTTAGTAACGGAACCAAAACCTTCTCACCTATATTACGATCGAAAGTTGGGCGTGTATTTATTGAAACTGAAATGGATTGATTTCAAAGTCACAGATAAGAATATACCTTTAAGCTTGTGGCTTACTAACTGAAACAGAATCTTCCAAATTATGTATTACAATCGAAAGTTAGGCCTGCAGTGGATTTGATTTCAATATCATGAAAATATACTTCCTTTGGTTTGTTTTGTGTGCACTTTATGGTATATTTTCCTAAGTTGAGGTTGTTTCTGTTTTGAAAAACACACACAAGCGCACATTATTGCCTGGGGCCTAAAAATTATTGAAGCAAAAAAAGCACTTTATGTATCCCCTCTTTAGCCCGCTCCTACTCCGCTTTCCCCCTGCCTCTATCGGACACTTTGTATCTACGTATGTATCCATGCATGAGTGTGTGTGTGTGTGTGTGTGTGTGTGTGTATCGCTTTGCTATGAAATTGCATTTCTGGCTTGGTAATGTGCTTTGATATCAAAGTACACCCAATACACACCAGCTCCCTGGCCCCCCTTCCGCCCACACACTATTTCGACACATGCCGCTTCCTTAATAGCCACAAAATATGAGCACGGCAGCTTCTGCCACGCCCCCTACTTCCCTGAAATATCTTTGCATAAAAGTCAAAAGGTGCTTAATATTCATAACATTTTGTTGTTGTAGCTGAAGTTGTTGATACGAATACACAAAAGGAAGGAACAGTTCACTTCGGAATGCCGAAGAGCAAATACCCTTGCAGACACAGGGGAGGCCTTCGGATTGCTGCTTGGAATCAATTCTTATAAATATTTTTAGCATACTTCTGGGTATAGCTTCCTATCTGTGTCAAAATCTTGTCAAACAGTACAGCTTAATTAATGTCCGCCTAAGGAAGTTTTTTTTTCCTTTTTTTATAAATGCCAAGGAGTATTAATAGTAGTAAAGCTTACTAAGATCTGAAGTTCATTACACTATTTGAAGATATACTGGCAGCAATTGTTATTTATTTCAAATAAGCAAATAATAAATAATAAATTATATATGCCATCAATAGAACAATATCATACTATATCATCTTTTTCTATATTTTCATACAAATAATATAATTCAAATGAATATTTAAGCATAGAGCTGAATTTGACATATTTGACTGCGTTGTCTATATTTTGATTTTTCAAGCGTGAAATGTTAGATTTAAATACGCTTTTGAGAATATTTGGAATTGTTTGTAGTAACAATTATTATCAGTAGTAACCATAGAAACTATCATAGCAGCTTAAAGAATTCGATGAAATGCGGTCAACTTTCATAGAGAAGAGTAAATTATGCGGTTGTTGAGTTTTGTCTGGTCAGCCTGGACGAAAGTGTGCTTATGTAGTGCATTACACCTTTTGAATAGAGAATTACATTACTCAATGCAAAGGTAAGCCCAAAGCGAAGGCACTTGGAGTCCACTTGAACCAAATACCAACTGAGCATGGTAGCCAGAATTTGGTTTATAGACCCAGCTAAAGGCAGTGGTGTACTGGAAATTACTAGTATCATGTACTATATAAAGACCAATTCAAAGAGAGTAATATTTACGGGGGAAGTGATTCCTAAGATGGGAAGTACTCGTAGTTGTTCGCTCTAAGGATATCATGAATTTCGGGAAGAATGGCAAAACCAGTTCCCTGAAACTCATTGGATTCGTATTCAGAAATTTGACTTAAAAGGCAACGAATAAGACCACGAACTCTTAGTCACAAGAAAATATGCAACTTCAGCCAGTTGGGCAATGTATGTACTATAAAACAATATGTCATAAATTACTATTTAAACAATAGTAAATAATTGCTAAATGCTAGAAACCATTCACTGAGATTCCCCTTTGGCAGAGAGGAAAACAATTAGCAAAGCCAATTAAACCAACCTAATATCATTAAAGGATTTAATTCTGATTCAAGCTTATGCAACTTAATGTTTGCGTGCCACAACGATTGCTGCAACTTTAGCAAGGCTTAAAAATTATTTATTAATTTACATTTGCTTTTACAAATGCAACACGTTGTGCAAAATCAAATTACACTCCAATGAATTACTGATTACACTTGTAATTAAAGAGCGCCGCCAATCAATTAAAGTGGCAGAAACCAGGCCCGTTAACAATTAAATGCAACACGATACATTATTAACCAAAAAATAAATAAAAAACAACTGCATAAAAGACAGTCAGACAATAGTAAGAAGCTTCTCTCACTCTTACCTATGCATTGACATTGATCGGGTTGAGGCTGCAGGGACACACACAGGGAACAAGGAGCAAGGATATGCTGTGAAAGGGATATCAGATATTGTTAATCTTGTCAACACTGATGGCAAAAACAGAAGCTAATAGACAGAATAGACTGCATAGGCTGCACACATTAAATACATAATTACAAAAATAGCTTGTTCATTTTCATTAAAGCAATAAATAAAATGGCTCTAGTCGAAAGTGCTCGACTAGAATATACCCTGCAGCCAGCTCAGCGCTGATCCTTCGCTCCGCACTATGGCAAACAAACTCGTAAAGAATTAAATGAAATACAGAAAAACATAATTTTCTCCATACTCACTTATTCAATTGATTAACATTAATTGGATTGAGGCCTAGCGGAAAAGTATATAAGCGAAACAGATTTCTGTAGTTGTTTTTGCAGGATGATAATGCTGTTGTTTTCAATTTGAATAATACCCTGTTGTTTATCGTGAAAAGCAGTCCTCCCACACGTTTATCGTATTCCTCTCGGATGGCTTTTTGACATATTAACTTTTCCTTTGGTATTTACAGTTTCAGTTCCCACGAGAAATGTTACAAGGGCTATAACTTATGACTAGGACAATCCAATTATGAGCTGCTCCAATGTTGATATCTAATTTTCCTCAGTATTGGGCATCGCTCCAAAAAGTTGAATATATCTTCCCCTTCCTGGGTGTTGCACAGGGAACAGATGTCCGAAACTGTCCTGTGGGGCAGATAATTACGTTTTAAAACTTCCGCTCTAGCCTTGCACATGTGTATGTATATGCTATAGTTTGTGAATGTCCTTAAAGTAGTTTCGCTCCCGAAGGAACGACTGTATATGAGCCTTGAGCTGCTGCTGCGTGCCAGTGATTTTGAGCCCCAATCACTCATAATCCTTGCATACAGACTTTGCAGTATTAATCTGCGTCCATGCTTCCAAGTGCTGGAATCTCCAAGATCGAGGTTGATATTTAACTGGTCTGCCAAAGACTTTCACTTGTCGAAGACTTTTGCCATAGCAGGTGTTCCGCAACACCTGTACTGTACCGTAAATTTGTCATATACTTATTTGTTTGTATCGAATTACACATAAGCTTGTTCAGCGTAAGGCTTTTAAGAATTCACATACCTAATTTGCTAACTCTTGCCCCAATAATCACTAAGCTAATCCCATTTATACAGACGGCAAAACTGACGGTCCAGAAAAATGTGACAAAAAAGGGAAACTATTTTTGGGTTGCCGAAATATTACAACCTTGCATATATGGTTATTTAAATGACAATTCTACGAGTACTATTAATTACTGCGCTTTTGAGGTAGCCAGAGTTGCCACTTCCTTTATAAGCACATCAGGAAATACAGAGCATCCTTATGGTATCGATACCAGACTAGAATTGAACTTGAAATTCACAATAGATGCCAGTTACATATATACAGTTTTACGACCTCCTTTTAAAGTACAGGATGTAAAAATGAAATATCTTGACACACTGAAAATCTCTTCAGTTCCAAAATAAGACAGAAAATTGAATTCTGCACAAAAAAAATATTGAAAATTTTGACAGCTGCGGCTCAAATTAACCTCTCACCCTCCGGATGCCCTGGTTCAACAGTAACACACGACGTGTCTAATAGAGTTGTGGAAACCTGCTAGTTTTGTTATTGAGCAATGCTAATAAATACATAAATTAAGTATGCACACAGGATGCACGCAGGATACACATGAATGTGTGCGTACTCCAAATGGAAATACATATTGCAAGAAATTATTGAAAATTGAATACAAATATATATATAAAGATATGATCGAGTGCTGCTCGACTCGAATATACCCTAAGTTATGAATTTGCATTGAATTGGAACAGAACACTCAAGAGTAGTTTATCTGATTTATCAAATTTGTATGTTTATTAAGTGACGAATGCGTTTTCGCGATTAACATTGTGTCCTCTCCTTCCAGCACTCCTTGTATCTATGTGCAGTCAATCCTTAAATGCTCATTGTAACCATTGAGTGTGGGTGGAAAAGTAAACAGCAGTAATGACAACCAGGAGAGCAGAAACAGAAGCAAATAGATACAAACATATCTTAATGTTTATTTATTTAATATTTCACATAATTCACAATTGAAATAAATAATTTTATATCATTTTCCCAAGTCGAACTACCGGCTTTCATTTATAGGGCCCCAAAGGTGAAATGTTGAAATTGAATTATTCCAGTTGACTGCGCTCGACTAGCAGATGCCCTGTCTGGTCTGTGCTATTTTTACTTGAACAACTTCTGAATTCATCATTCGATCGTTGTAAAGCTCTTCAAATAATAAAAAAAAATAACAAAAATTTTTTAAATCTATAAGAAATTTGTGAGTTTTGTTGCGTAAACTGCGAGGAACCGAGCGTGTATGTACCCTTTGGCTCTCGTATTGTTATAGGGTATAATCTAGAGCAACAAAAAATGCGAAATGCAGGAAATGGTCTAGAAACACCAAAATTGCAAATATGCACATAAAACATAAAAATAAATGTGTGGCCATGTTTAAAATCATAAATAAATGCATAAAGCTGAAAATGCGTCAGGCTTTGCACATTCACAGCAACAATAAAAAACACAACAACAATGGCAATAACAACAATAGCAACAGCAATAAAAACAAAACATTTGCCCTGCTAATTGACTAAAGTGCCTGTTCAGTGTCCATGTCCATATCAAATTTCCAAAATGTGTGTGACTTGGAGTGTGTGTGCGTGTGTGTGTGGTTGTATGTGGTTGTATGTGGTTGTGTGTATTTAGTGAATGATAAATATCACACTTGACCCATTTTAATGGCAGTTGATACAAAAGTCAACAATGAAATGTCGAAAATAAAAATACTCTACAATGCTCCTATTAGACTCTATTACAAATTCAAATACATTTTAATAGGCTTAAACAACACAGACATAAAATAGTGCAAAATATATTATATTGTACCATCAGGCAGTATTGATAGCATTGATTTCTGTAGTTATTGTCCGATTAAAATCCTTAATCTGAGTAAACTATTGTAAGAAACTTGAGCTCGATTCTTATTGCTTCCTAGATTGAGGAGGGTCTCCAGATTGTATAGACATAAGTCTAGTTGTTCAGAATCAAACTCATTTTCAGAGCTTTTGCACCAATAGAATGTGTGTTTTGGCGACGTATACTTTGTAATATGAAATGTGGATGAAAGTAATTAGTTCAAGCCAGGATCGGACAGCAAGTGGGTCAGAGGTTAAGGCATCCGCCTCAGAGACGGGAGCACTCGGGTTCGAATCCAGCCGACTACCACTCATATACGGACAAGCTTGGACAAAAATACTAGCAACAAGGTCACTGATGAGGATGCTTGGCAGCATCCCAAATAGCGCTATATGACCAGCCAATACTTTCCATATCAATCTTTCTATATTCACCCTGAATTGTTGACGTCAATATTAGTAAATTTACTCCCAAGATCGGAAATTTGATAGAAAACTCTAGAACTGAAGCAACGTTGTTGGGAAAGTCTGCTTCCAGGGTGTGAAATATTGTGTAATTCTTACGATTATCGCTTTATTATTGATTGATTATTTGATCATTGACTTCAATTTATTTGGATTAAAATACCTCGCCGGGGAACACTTGGATACTACTATCCAGTAGCTTAAAAGGACATGGAGATTTCTGTAGAAGCTCGAGCGTGGATATTAGATATTGAAAATATTAGTTACATATACATATAGTATATTCGGGATGCTTATCTCCCCCGCAATCCATGGCTGCAGTTGGGAGGTAAGCCAAACCATTACCAACGCAGAATTCTTATTTTGGGAAACATGGGAAACCAATTCAAGCAAGAGCTAAGGCCAAGGACACGGCAATACCTATGAGGATAGACAGGCGTGAAACATATATATATATGGATTTCAGATTTCAGATTTCACATTTCCGATTGTGGATTGTGGATTGTGGATTGTAGATTGTAGATTGTAGATAATGTAGCTGTCACTGAAAGCCGCATCAGGAACTGTTTGAACATTTTCCGCATAAGTTGAAGCCCAAAGCGAATCTGTTATTATATATGCTTACAAGTATTTTGGGGGCACGTGGGGTAGAGGGGTGGCATGTCTGTCGTTGCTTTGTGTCGGTCGCTGCATATGAATAATAGAAAACCGCATAAAAAATGCAACCAAAAAAATTATGCAAATATGCAAATAAATATCTCTAAAACATTTGTTTCAATTTCCCCCTACCCACCGAACATGCACGCGCCACAAACGGATGCGCCACCGGATGCCGTACAAACGATTGCAATGCCACGGGTGGTAGAAGGGGGGGAAGGGTATATGTGTGTGCAAGTGTGTGTGTGTGTACTCGTTCGACAAAGCGAATGCACAAAAGAGTTTTGTGTGTGCCATAAATTTACAGCAATGTCATGAAATTTAGCAGAGCCCAGTATAGTATGCCAGCCCACAGCCCCGCCCCGTCCTGTCCCGGCCCTGCCATGCCTACCCTTACCCCAACCCACTCCACCCCACATCAATTGTGATTTGCTCGAAATAAATGTTGTGGCCAGGGGTGGGGGGGGGGGTTGGGCGCAAGAGAAAGTGGTGCGTGAAAGCGTTGCAAAAATGTGTTGCATACTTTTGTGCATAGTTGTCGATTGGCATCATTAAGTCGTAAATGTGGCATCAGCGCGGGGTGTGGGGGTGGGGGGGGGGGTGGCATCGGCGGCTTGCCACATCATTTAATGCTCATTAAAATAAATGCGTCGCGTATTTTTGGCCCCGTAACCCGCTCTCTCCTAACATCATCCTCATCACCAGCTGCACCACGTGTCTCTTGCAACACTTGACATTTTGCGGTGTTTTAATTTGGTGCACGTTCAAGTGCTTCAGAATTGCCAACGCCAGCGTCAACGCCAGCGTCAGCGTCAACGCTAGCGTCTGCGTCAACGTTAATAGCAACGCCAACGTCGACGTCAACTGCGCTGCGTCCCTGTTCCAATTGTCAGTTCTCAATTGTGGCATTTTGAACTGAGCCACGCCATATTGCTTGCAGTTCTTGGTTTGGCTGAAGAGATGGGTGCGGGGGCGGGGGCGGGGGCGGGGGTGAGGGCGAGGGCGGCCATTGATTGCCACTTCAGAAGTATTCATTCGAGCAGATTACCAGAGATTCAAGTGACTTAAAGACCTCAATAATTGGGTTGTCAAATCCTTCTCAATGCGACCGATTTTAGTTACAATCACGGCGGCGAGCTCCAAATTTATAAACATATTTAAGGACCCAGAGGAGCTTACTAAAAGGTTTAATTCCCAGTCTGGGCTTGCCACAGTTGTATCTTAATTAAAACATAAAACATTTCTATTTGCAATATTTGCATATTTTTAATCTCATGCACACATAATTGCTTCTGTTTCTACTTCTAAAGCGTTTTCGATTTTGTGTGCTCGTTTTTAACATTCTATCGAGGTTGTATTATATGTTATAGTGACTATATCATATAGCTGGTCGAAAATTGAGGTAAAAAGGTGCTGCAAGCACGCCGAAGTTAGCTGTTCTTTCTCGTTTGGTTAATAATATTATGACTTTAAGGGCCGATTTTTCAATGTCTCAATAAACGCTTTGTGCCAGATAAAGTGTCAGATAGCGACAATTTCGGACTTTTATGTGGTCAGATTTTGATAAAATTATAGGAAAATATTTGAAGTATAATAAAACTCTCACTTAGTTTGGATATAATTCAAAAACTCATTTTTCACCCGATTCTATGGCAGCTATGTGATATAGTGGTCCGATTTTGATCAAATTTGGTAAAATTGTATAAGCTTTCTAGAGATTGGGTCTGCGTGAGTTTGGTAAAGATACTTTAATAAACAAAAAAGTTTTTCATACAAAAACATAGTTGTCGACCGATCATTCCTATGGTAGCTATATGTTATAGTGGTCCGATCCGGCTGGTTCCGACATATGTACTACCTGCAACAAAAATAAGGATCTGTGCCAAGTTTTATTACGATAGCTTAAAAACTAAGAGACTAGTTCGCACAGAAACTGACGGACATCGCTATATCGACTCGGCTATTCATGCTGATTCAGAATATATATACTTTGTTGGGTCGGAAACGTCTCCGTCAGTGCATTACACATTTCGAGACAAAATTATAATACCTCTGCTAGGGCATAAGAAACACTTTGATGTTGCCACCAGTCACCAAAAATCAGCTGTTTTGAAGAACAACGTTGCCAATATGCACAACTTTTTACCATTAGCATTGCAAGTGATGGAAAAACTTAATAGTCGATTGAAAATTTGAAATTACTTATGGGCAACCTTATGGAACAGATAACTTTATCTAACAAATAGCTGAGGGGGCCTTAAAGTAGACATTGAGAAATTGGCTCCAAGTTAAAAATGGAGATACTATAGTACTTATTTATGCATTTATAAATAAAAATCAAAAATACGTATTATTCGCTATGAAATCAACAAATATTTAAATAATTGATGTTACTTATATAATACTTTATATAGAGTAAAGAGCAATCGATAGCTTTTGAAAGAGACTGCAGCCAAGTTTTGTGTACTTGTGCTGGCACAGCATCCAAGAGGAGGTCCTTTTGGGTCGTACTTTGTGTGTTGGCAGTAAGCTGACTGTAACACTCGGATGGATGCCCAAAATATGTGCTCTCTCCTATATTCAGTTGAGTTCTGTTTAGTTCTGTTCAATGCTCGTCTGAAGCTGCTGATAAGTAGCAACCGCATTCAATCAACTTTGCTGCTGGTTGCCTGCGCACGCGGAACGTTCGTTTATGTGAATCCCACAAAGATGAGTTGTGAATATGTAAGTTGTATGTGTGTGTGTTGTGTGTGTGTGTGCCGAAAAGCAGGCAACATATTCGCGCTGCAGTGACAGTGGCAAGAAATTGAGTTTACGACTTGGCGCACGCCTGCGACTGTCAGTCATAACTTGGCCAGGATACATTAGCGAGATAGGCGCCAGCTTTTGCTTTATTCATTTGAATGCCATCGGCATGGACAACGGGGTAAGGAGGCTGGGTGGCTGCAAAGCGAGCCAGGAGCCGCCAGCTAACAGCCAGGAGCCAGGAGCCAGGCGCCAGGAGCCAAGAGCCACCAGCGACCGGCATTAGGAGGCGTCTTTTATCGCCTTTTCATCGAGGTTATCCTGCATATTGCATGAGCTTGCCATATGGAAATTTATGTGTGTGCAATGGGGCGACATACATATGTACATATAAATAAGTATATATATATATATATATATATATATATCTGTATATAGAGACATCGTTTAAATTCGAACGTGTGTTTCAGCACTCCACACAGCACCAACACACCGCACTGCCACAGTCATCAGCGCCGCCAAGACCAACACTAGCACCAGCCACAAAACATATCCTTATCGATGCTGTTGCTGTCGCAGGCAATTTCAGCCAGCAGCAGCGGCAAATGTTGCAATGTGTGTGTGTGTGTTTGCGTGTTTGTGTGTTTGTGTGTTGATGTGCCGCACTCAGTTATAGATTTCTTAAGGGACTCTGTTTATTATCCTTTTTTATATCCTTTCGCCTGGTTTTTTATTTATTGATGTTGTACATTTGAGTTAAGGGCGAGCGGCGTCGTCGTATTCGTTTGCCATAACTGATGCCGTTTTTCGTTACTCCACACACACACACACACACACACACACACACACACACACACACAGACACACACGCATACCAGTGCACAACTAGGACACGTGGCATGGACCACAGCTTCAGCTTCAACTTCAGCTACAGCTACAGCTACAGCTTTGGGGCTCTAGCGGCACATATGAAACAGTAATACAAATATTGCGCATACGCCACGTTCGCCCCAGCGACAACAAAGTAGCCCTGACCATATTGTGTGTTAGAGAGTGTGTGTGTGTGTGTGTGTGTGTGTGTGTGTGTGTGTGTGTTAGAATGTGTGTGTGGTGGAAAGCGATCAAAAGTCAACGCCAACTGCCATATACTATATTGAACTTGCCGAGCAACGCCAGCAACCGTAACGGTTCCGGTTACGGTTACGGTTACGGCAACAGTAAAGTTGTTTGCCTTAAAACTTGTTTGCCCGCTGCTCGTTTGCTGAATGCTATTTTAAATGGGATTGGACACAAATTGTGGCACTCAGTGTCCGAGCGAGCTGATTAGTTATTGGCCCATTTCAGAATTGCCCAGAGACCCGATAGCCAAAAGTCAAACGGTTAAGAATTGATCTTATTTGTTGCCATATGGGAATCCAGCGCTGGAGCTCTTGGGATTGCTTCTGAAATTCAAATGCCCTGCTATAGCTTGGTGCAGCAATCTCAACTTACGAGCAACGACTGATTCACAAACTTCGTATATAGATTGGGTAAAATATATTCCCAGTTTAAGACGTTTCATAGCGTTTCATTTGACTAAAGCATTCTGACTTGTTATATTGAAGTTTTTTGAATATTTCTATTTAAAGCGATAGCTCGGGATGGATTTGGGCTAAGATGCTCAAAATTGGTAAGTATGACGGTTGTGTTGAGTGTTTTCCCGATAGAACAAATGAACGGCAGGTGGGTTAGAGTCTCGACTTATGTTATAGAGAAGCACCTTAAGTCTCTGGCACTTATGCGGCAATGTGCTGTGGCGATTCCTGGCCACGTTGTGGCAAGCCGTTGCCTGCTGAATTCTACAGCTGCAGGCAGTCATTGTTGACATTTGTGATCCACTTGATATGCATTCTGCGTGGCGGCAAAGTCAAATTCATAATTGATTCAATTTTAATTGCAGCATTGGCACAAGCTGAAACTGAAACTGAAGCTGAAGCTGAAACTGAAGCTGAAGCGGAAATGGCAACCAAGCCAAACATGACAGCTTGCCGCCCGGAGGCAGCGATCGATTTCATGCCAATCCTTGTATCTGCCCGTGTGCATATGTAGAGCTATCTGCATCCCGCTTTCTCCCATTGAGCTGCCTCTCTACAGAGCCGCATAGCGGCGTCTCTCGTCTCTCGCCACTCGCCACTCTCCACTCTCCCCGTGCAGCAGTTGAATCACATTTAATATTGGCTTGTCACGTGAATTTAACTGTGCCACGGCTGGGCGCCTGTGACTGAGTTTTCATTTCGCTTTGCGAAATGCGAAAATGAAAAGCGACTAGGAAAAACAAGAAGCAGCACAGAAAAAACAGCAAACAAATGTAAAATGGAACACCAAAAATCGCTAGTGGAAATCGCAGTTTAGAGTCGCTTCAAGGTGCCAGCATTGAACATTGAATAAAGTCGTCGAAAATATCAGCTCAATTTAGTTCGTTTTATATTTTCATTTTTTCCTTATTTTTTTGGTCTGTTACCGCCAGCCATTGCTAACTAATTCATGAAAATAATTTTTCATTTATCACCTTTTTCACTCGCAATTCCAACTTTTCAATTTTCACGCTGCGCTTTTTTTTACCAATAAGTCAGCCAGCCAGCTGGCGCAGCCAAAATAAGAAAGGCCAAATGTAAAATATCAAATTCATTAAATTGCTTGGCAAATCGCACTCTAAGTGCATTTTGAATTCCCATTCTGCAACTCCCTTTTGGCCAGCTTTGAATTATTAGCTATAAAGATCCGATCAATCTGGCTTTCGCTTCAATATGCCACCTGCTTAACAGAATATTACTACCATGGAGAAAACATCCTGAACCACATAAAAATTGTACAATAAAAGCCATTCTACTCGTCATAGATCGGCCACAGAAATGCTTTCTATGCAAAAACTCAATTGACTTGATTGTTCCTATAGCTCATATAAAATACAAAGTATAATATAATATAACTCGCAATTACTGAGCTTGGCTGAAATTTCCAAGCAAAACAAGTCATTTTTCATCCAATTGTGCCTTAAGATTTGATATAAGCTAGTCGACAACTGAAGACCATACCGAAACTTAGGAATACTAAACTTTCGACGAATTGTTCCCATGACAACCATAGGATATAGGTATGCTATTTGAACCTTGAGAAACATATAAGTTTTCATACCTTAACTCAATTGGCTACCGATCGTTTCTAAGGTAGCGATATTATATAGTGATCCGATCTGGCTGGTTCCAACATATGTACTGCCAACAGCAAAAAGAAGTGTCTGTGCCAAGTTTCATAACGATAGCTCTAGAACAGAAAGACTAGTTTGCATCGCTATCGCTATAAATCGCTATATATTTAAATTGAAATAAGTTGCCAAGACCCAAATCAATTAACTTTCAACCCGATATGGGATCTTTTGGCCTCCTAACTCAACAGAAAACGAAGTGAGAAGCTCAAAATTATTATTAGCATTATATAAATGTGTAAAACAATCCCGATCAGAATTGCTTTAGCACGTTCATGAATTGCTTTGGTTGTGGGCAAGTGAGCACTTTGAAAATTCTTGAAATAAATATCGAATACCAAGGACTCGTGTGCATAAATGCAAAATGCAGAGCTTGAACTAAATTGAGTTCAGCGAACAGGGATAAAAACAAATATGGCCATAAATGGAAAGTGGCAAAATTAAGATGTAATATGACCGTGAAAACTAATTGGTGTTGAACCAGTAGGAATATATATTCAGAGAGATGTGTTAGAAAAAAGCAGAGCAATAAGCAAGCATCCACAAATAACTATGTTATCCTCCGATACCCTCAAATGAATATTCAATTCATGGAATTGGATTAACGTGTATTTTTGCATCGGTAATTGGCAATTCTAAGTAAGATTGCAAAAGCTTATTTTGCAGGCACGGGTTTTTCTGTATTAACAATACTAAACACAAAAGGCCAGCCAATAAAAAATGCTGAATTAAGTAAGATATAATCAGATGAACGGGAAAAAAAGTGCCCTGAATAACAACTCAGTGTATTATTTGATTACCATAAAGCGCTTTTATCAATTTATACAGATATGCTTATAATAAATAAATATTTTAATATACATTCCAAATCGTACTTGCTAAGAGTATTGTCAATTCCGACATTTTTATACTACAAATTTTCTAGCAAAAAATGAAATAATTTGTGCTGTTTGTGCAATGTCTGTATGTATGTCTTATATTCTCGTTTGATAAAGATTAAGCATCAATTTATATAACCATAGCATACATTTTGGGGCGCAACACAAACGGTATATGCTTTCAATGAAGTCATTTAATGAATTGCTATTGAATACACTAAAAACAAGAAAAATTGATGTGTTCAGGCTGCCGAAGATATATACCCTTTCAGTCAAGTTAATCATACAAAGTATAAAACCCATATGAACCGATCATTCCTATGAGCTATATTATGGTGAAGTAATCCGTTGCTGACCAAATTCGGTCAATTTATGAAAATACTTATAATGATTCTTCTATTCAACCGATTGTTCCTATTATAGCTATAAGACATTGCTATCCGATTTTAACCAAAATTGGGATAACATCTAAAGAGCATAATTAAACTGATAGTTTACACATACATACTATGTAGTGCTTGCAACAGGATGAAATATCTGAAAATACTCCCATAGTTTGTGGAGTCAAAGAACCCTTTTTTGTAATGCGTTACATAATGCGTGAAGCAATTGTAATACCCTCTTCAAGGGTAGTGTGAGCAAGTTTTAAAAGAATGCGGAAAGCTGGATGGAATACGAGTATCGAGAAAAGTTTCCTGGTGTGGGCCTAATTGAAAGCAACGAGTTTGGGGTGTGTTTTATGTGGGTCTGCAGGGGTGTCCAGATTAGCGGACGATATCGACAAAGTAGGCAGCCAACCAGGCAGGCAGTCTACCAGCTCGCTTGAGTGACAGGGGCTATCAGTGCGTTTCGATCACAGTCAGGACGCGGACGAGGACAAGGACAAGGACAAGGATGAGAATGAGAAAAACCCATGTCACGCCAGCTGACTGCGATTGCGACAAGCAGCAGCAGCAGCAGCAGTAGCAAGAACAGCAAGAGCGGGAACAGCAACAAAAATAACAAAAAGTGCCAAAATAAATAAATTAAATTGTTGAAAAATGTAGCAAGCTTTTTTTTGTTTTCTTTTTTTTCAATCTATTTTTTTTAGCCTCGCAACATCGCATGTTGCATACAAAATCGAAACGTAAACGAAACTTGACAAAGTTGATTTGCTGCACGTGTCGCCATTGCGTGAAGGGCGCAGAATTGGCTTGCGCGTAGACTCATTAGGAATATGGATTCAATTATCGTGTATCGCACTCCGGAGCCCCTCCGACTATAGCACGCGTCCTGGCCGGAAACAATCTCCTCGGTTTCGCCAGCCTTTGCAACACTTTGTATGTGTGATCACAAAATGAGTTAGACGTAACTCAATTCCACCTATTGAAGTATTTTGTGTGAAGTTTAAAATAGTATTAGGTCCACAGAGGCAATTGCAGGTGAATTTTGTTCAGTGATACTCCTACTTGAAACAATTGTTGTCTGTGACTAATTCAAGTCCAAGATTTGTATAAGATTCAATAAAAGTTGTACGCCTATGGGCGCATACAAAAGGGAACTTTGTTCAATGATACATATTTTGTCTCTGCTGAGTGCAATGACACATTCTTTTAGGCCTAGGCCCACTGGAAAGTTACAGCAAAGTTACAAGTTATCATACTATGTATTTGTACGACGTGTTTCTGTGATACCGATATTTAAATTTATAGATACTGGCCTGATAAAATCATGAATCTTTTCTGAAAGTGTATCTGAATAGCCCAAAAAAAGATACAAGATATAACACAATCTTCAGTAAAACATTATGTCATAACATTCTGTGTATATAGTATGTACATACATAAATATGAGTTGGAGTATCAGTTTATAATTAATAGTTATATCACACTTTCTGTTGATCAAAGATAGCTGCTATTGTAAATAGAAGTGAACATTCTGCTTAAACCTATTTTTAATATAATATATAAGCTCACAATACCAATTAAAATTCACACTAATAACTTATCGATAACATAGTTAATATCTATATCTATATCTATATCTATATCTATATCTATATCTATATCTATATCTATATCTATATCTATATCTATATCTATATCTATATCTATATCTATATCTATATCTATATCTATATCTATATCTATATCTATATCTATATCTATATCTATATCTATATCTATATCTATATCTATATCTATATCTATATCTATATCTATATCTATATCTATATCTATATCTATATCTATATCTATATCTATATCTATATCTATATCTATATCTATATCTATATCTATATCTATATCTATATCTATATCTATATCTATATCTATATCTATATCTATATCTATATCTATATCTATATCTATATCTATATCTATATCTATATCTATATCTATATCTATATCTATATTCTATATCTATATCTATATCTATATCTATATCTATATCTATATCTATATCTATATCTATATCTATATCTATATCTATATCTATATCTATATCTATATCTATATCTATATCTATATCTATATCTATATCTATATCTATATCTATATCTATATCTATATCTATATCTATATCTATATCTATATCTATATCTATATCTATATCTATATCTATATCTATATCTATATCTATATCTATATCTATATCTATATCTATATCTATATCTATATCTATATCTATATCTATATCTATATCTATATCTATATCTATATCTATATCTATATCTATATCTATATCTATATCTATATCTATATCTATATCTATATCTATATCTATATCTATATCTATATCTATATCTATATCTATATCTATATCTATATCTATATCTATATCTATATCTATATCTATATCTATATCTATATCTATATCTATATCTATTTCTATATCTATATCTATATCTATATCTATATCTATATCTATATCTATATCTATATCTATATCTATATCTATATCTATATCTATATCTATATCTATATCTATATCTATATCTATATCTATATCTATATCTATATCTATATCTATATCTATATCTATATCTATATCTATATCTATATCTATATATCTATATCTATATCTATATCTATATCTATATCTATATCTATATCTATATCTATATCTATATCTATATCTATATCTATATCTATATCTATATCTATATCTATATCTATATCTATATCTATATCTATATCTATATCTATATCTATATCTATATCTATATCTATATCTATATCTATATCTATATCTATATCTATATCTATATCTATATCTATATCTATATCTATATCTATATCTATATCTATATCTATATCTATATCTATATCTATATCTATATCTATATCTATATCTATATCTATATCTATATCTATATCTATATCTATATCTATATCTATATCTATATCTATATCTATATCTATATCTATATCTATATCTATATCTATATCTATATCTATATCTATATCTATATCTATATCTATATCTATATCTATATCTATATCTATATCTATATCTATATCTATATCTATATCTATATCTATATCTATATCTATATCTATATCTATATCTATATCTATATCTATATCTATATCTATATCTATATCTATATCTATATCTATATCTATATCTATATCTATATCTATATCTATATCTATATCTATATCTATATCTATATCTATATCTATATCTATATCTATATCTATATCTATATCTATATCTATATCTATATCTATATCTATATCTATATCTATATCTATATCTATATCTATATCTATGTCTATATCTATATCTATATCTATATCTATATCTACATCTATATCTATATCTAGTGTAAGAATACGAGTAGCAAGGAAAAAGAGACTCAAAAGATTTCACTCTCCTGCTTTTCCTCAGCGTAATGTCTTCTAATTGTAATTGGCACAATTCTAATTATGTATTCACAACATATTAACCTTGTCTAATCTTATAAATATAAAACCACTTTCCTATGCTATTATCATTAAGATCCAGCAGATATATTTAGCAGAACGTGTGTAATCTTGTAATTTTCCATAAAGAGAAATGCCCACAGAAATGTAAATGTGGGAATTTTCCAGTATCTAAATATTATAATCAGCCTGAATGTAATTATATTTAGGAATAATCTCGAACTGTAAAATTTTTAGACACATGAGATAATTAACGCACAGAGACGAACCATCAGCTCCCCATAGCGTCTTAGACAGAAAAGCGAGAAGTATGTAATATAGTCTAGTAGTAAGTTAAGATAATTTTTGAAATAAAAGTGCGACTGTTCTCTTGGTCGTTGTCCACTTTGAACCGGAACTTCGTCGGGTTTATTTCAAACAGTTTCGTTCCCCAGATATCTCCGCGTTTAACAAATCTCATATTTTTCTATCTCGAAGCTATATCGAATATTATGTAGTTCATATAAGCAATCAAAAATAAGTATGTACATTGTACAACTAGTTTAAGCTGCCAAAAAATTGATATTGTGAGCAATATTTCTCTACAATTGGGCTTGATTTTAAAGTCTAGCTCTGACGACGATTCCTATAAATAATCTTACAATTTTGTAACTCAAGTAGTGCAGAAAAATAATAGGATTATCAAATGCGAACGAAATGTGGGCGGCAATAGAAAATAGTGTATCGCTTCCTGGCATGCCAACTAATTACGTGAATTTATCTGCCACAAGTTTCTACTATGCAATCCACTTCCTTTACGCATTGACATCTTGGCATCATCGTCTCTAATGGCAGCTCGTTAAATTTATTGCGCATACGCCCCTGTATACCTGAGAGCGCGATTTGCTCGCTCCACGAGCTGATTTAAATGTTAAATGCGCAAATTACGGCGCACGTGCCACAACCAGTCACTGTGACTGTGACTTTGACTGTGACTGTGACTGCGCCTGACAGTCGCCCCCACAGACACACACACACACACATACAGCCACAAGGGGCGTGTCATGGCAGAGCCCGTGCAATGTGGCAGCCTTTTGCATTTGACGGCAAACAAATGCTTTGATATTTATTGCCAACCAGTCAGACTGACACTCATCATCATCATCATGTACACGACGCTGATCTCCTCAAGTGCCCCAACAGACTCATAGTTAAGGTTCGAGTTGAAGCCTCAGTTGCCGTTGGAACTGGAGCTGTTGCTGAAACTGGAACTGGAACTGGAGTCAGTCAGTGTCAGTCCAAGAGCTCTTGCCAATTGTCTGTTATTTACGTGGCCAGAAGGCGTGACAGGAAAAGAAAGCGAATTTCATAGCAAGTTCCCACAACTCGTAACAACCAGCTAAAGTTGCGCCTTGGTTGTGCCTGAATAAATAAATTATGCTTAAACATAAGTATTACTTAAGGCAAGTAAGAATTGCAATGATAACAAACGAGCTAACAATAAAGAAGCTAGGAAATTCAAATCGATAAAAGATCTCTTTCCTTAACTAAAAGCATATGGTTATTCAATCTATACATGAGCGGGTCAGTGCACGGATTAATTAACTCCATCAGCCTCAACAAATTTGTAATCTTGCTGACGGTTATTGTATATTATCAATTTTATATACGGTTATATGAAATCTATCTCAGTATTTATTGCTTCTACAAATATATATATATGTTATAAGTGGAATGTTAAAAACTATGACATTATTTCTAATCTGTGCACTGAACGGCTCGTATAAATATAAGAATATCTATAAGATAGCAAGGAATAGCCAGGCATCTTCCAAACTTCATTTATTTGAAGGATTATATCTTATTTGGAATTCATTGTCTTCTATTTAACTGTGTGTAAATTTTAAAACTAAGTTTTAATCCGATCTGATAAAAATCATCATTCTGACCTACATACATTTTCCGATTCTTCGAAATATCACACATTTAATTTCTTTGAAAGAGTTTTAAAAATGAATTTAAAGCCAGGATAACCTGCATGTTAGAGTTATCCACAATGCAAAAAAATGTGCCTTAAGACATTTTTCCGCCAATTTGCAGAACCTGAGAATTGAACAAAAAGAAGTAGAATTTAACGAAATCACGTCCCGATCGATTGCTTCTATAAAGTGTAATAATCTGCATGTTGACAAACCAATTGATTTTGTTAAGTTGAGAATGAGGCATATTTCTCTACGCAAAGCTGTGAAGGCTTGTGCCAAGCTCATAGTTATGAGATATAATTACATTTGATGACGTCATTTAAGGAAATAGCTTTTACTTTAGTACTTTTGAGGCCTCATGAACCTGAGTGTATGAGAGCTGAGCTCTCTTCGTAGTTTAGCACTAACTAATTAGATCGTCCAACATAGTATTCATGCATTTTTGAATGGGCAAGAGATGGGGTGTGGATGAGGATGGGGATGGGGACGCGTCCCTGTCGACAGACCTTTTAACCCTTATCATATACATAAATCGCCAGAGCAGCAGCCCTGATGGGTTAACAGCGTACTAACGGGTTCACGCTCGAATTGCCCTTGGCAAGCATTTTTGGTATTTTGGTAATTTGGTGTTTTGGCTTTCGCTTTCGCTTTGGTTTTGGTTTGGTTTGGTTTGGTTCTGTGCTTTTGGCCACTTTTGGATAGCTTGGCCCGTTGCCGTGTTATTATGTGCACTCTGCGCGCTGGGCCCTGTAATTTATTTATGGCCACATAATAAATCTGTGCATAAGATATTGCCTGGCCAGCGGTCAGAACCGGAGACGTCAACTGAGTCGCAGGGAGGGGCTGGCCAGGAGGGAGAAATAAGCGTCCTTGTGCGTATGCCTTGGCTTCAACTGCCTCGCTCTGTATCTTTTAATGTTTTTCTTTTTATACTTTATGGCAGTGTCATTTGCGCAAACTGTTGTTAATAGCCATGCGGTGACACTACAAAGCTCCACCTAGCAGCTGCCCAGCTGATCAACTGCTCAACATAATACCCTCACAGAGGGTATTATAGTATCTCCTGTCGCATTCACCAGGACAGGACAAGAACTGGCCAAATATCATTGACAATATCAATATTATAGATTATCTGCATCTGTGGCAGGTATTGGTTTAACTTTAAGTATCGATATATTTAAGAATGGTTGCAAAGATTCGAGAGTATCCTAAAAGAACTTAAGCGTAAGCAAGGCCATGAAATATTCTTTGATTTGATGGTTGGTTTTCTGGTTTCTACATAGGATCGAAAAACTTTGGTTTTGGTTGTATGCACTTTACCCAAAATCACCAATTGAAAGTTTTATTATGCTTTATTCACTGCAAAAACCTTCTCTCACACATTTGAGCTTAAGCCCATTTCCCATCCGTGGTGACGGGTGAGGAGTATATTTTTCAAGTTTCATACAACAGTTTCCCGCCCGTTAAGGTAGATTTTCCAAAGGGCCCGTTTGTTATTGATGCGAAAAGTAGATGAAAACAATCCTTGAAGCAAACTGTATATTGTGTCAAGAGTTGAGCCTAATCGGTGCAGATCTTTTCGAGTTTGTGATGTTTACACATAACAACATAACATTTGTATATTTATATAGATTGTAAAAGCTCATATTTACTATATTGTCTACCGAAGTAATAGTACCTGGGTACTATCACATGTACTTAGAATTTGAACGTAAGCCATTTCATAATTTGCATATTCTTAAACTTATTAACAAACCCTCTAATTGTGCGGATGATCCTTGTGTAAATAGGCTGCTACAAATATACATAACGCTCCGGATGTAGATCATTGGAAGCTTTGATTAATAAATATATAAACATATTTAATATGCTAGATTCTAGTTCAACATCTGCGATTACTGAAAGTCTAACTAGTACGTCAGAAAGGCTATTCAATATTCGGTATGCTGAGGATAAAAGTTTGTGGGTTTCTTGTTTTCCTATGGCTTTCAAGAGGGGCGACAAGCAGCCAAATGGCCTGGCTGACTGGCTGCGCTTCATTAGAGCCTCACTAAAATCAATAATGAACTTGGTGTTTTCATTTTGCTTAGTCAGTCAGTAGTGGCAAGTGGTGTAGGTTTTAGACTGATAATGACAAGGACCATGAAATCAACAAGCGTAGCCCAAGCGGTTGCCTTGAGACATCCTTAGACAGCGTCATTGTCGTCCTAATCATCATCCTAATCATCATCAGAGTAGATGTCAGTTGAACTAGGGCACGCTTCGCTGGGCCCTGTAAAACAATATGCCCTCAAAATGTGCCTGCAACATGCCCCAATTTGGCTGCCACAAGCCGCACAGCTTCGCTATGCCTCGCATCAAAGACAGCGTCCACAAATTATGGTCACTTGCCACGCCCACTCGCAACCATAATCACCTGGTGCCCCGTCTGATTTATATAAAGTAAATGTACCTTTTGGTTTGTGGGTCATTTGCTTGGATTAATTCAAAGCTGCCCAGTTTCGAAAGTATTTTGGAAACAAATTAAAAGCATGGAGTAGGCAAAATATATTCATATACTAAGCGAGTTCATTTCGGAACACCAAGGAAACTCGCCCTTCCACTACACTGAGGCTTTTCTCCAAAGCCCGGTTGTTTTAAATGATGGTTATTCCCATCTGAACATACGGAGTATCAATCTTGGTTTAGCCTGAATCTTATTTATTCTCATAACGACACATTTAATGTAATCTCTTGATTAGATCTCTAGTCGGAAATCGTCCTATGGTCAGAGAATTCATTATTCAGTGCACCAAACACATAGATGGCATCCACATCTCTTGCCAGAGGTCTTGATCCTAACTAACAAATTCGCCAATATCCTGGCCTCCTCCTGCCGCCATAAGTATAAGAAAACGCTATACTTGTTCTTCAATAGATCACTTAAAATTATACACTGTCAACAATCCGTCATACATGTGATTGATATGCCTCATGGTAAAAACGAAATAAGGACAAAAACAAGAAAGAACGGCTATCTTCGGGTGCCGAAGCTATTAACCCTAGCAGCAATGTTTTTAATACAAAACTTAATTTTTGGCTTAGTGCTCCTATGGGAGCCATATTATAAAACTCTCACTAAGTTTGGATGGAATATTTGCATAAGCAAATAGTTTCATATAGTGATATAGTAGTCTGATTTTGACCAAATTTGGCCAGCTTATATAAACTCTCTAGAGACTCGGTTTGGGAAAGTTTGGTAAGGATACATTTATAAACAAAAATTTTTTCGTACAAAAACATATTTATCGACCGATCATTCCTATGTGTTATAGTCGTCCGATCCGGCCGGTTTTGACATATGTACTGCCTGCAGCAAAAAGAAGGGTCTGTGCCAAGTTTCATTACGATAGCTTTAAATCTGAGAGACTAGTTGGCATAGAAACAGACGGACAGACGGACATGGCTATATCGATTCGGCTATACATGCTGATTCAAAATATTATACTTTGTTGGGTCGCAAATGTCTCCTTCAGTCCATTACACATTTCGAGACAAAATAATAATACCCTGCTAGGGTATAATAAATAAAACATACAAATTTAAACAGTAAATACCGCCTATTTTTGACGTGCCGAAACTATATACCCTTGCCGCAATATTTGCTATACAAAAACTCAATAATGAAGTCCGATTTTGAGACAATTATAGGAAACTACGATTGTTCAGTTTGAAACTAATATTTGCATAGAGTTAAAAGTTTTGCAAACAAATATTTATTTGTCACCCGAATGTTCCTGTGGCAGCTACATGATATAGTGTTCCGCCTTGAACCAAATTTGGTAAGATTGTATAACCTAACCAGAGGCTTGGTTTGGGTGAATTTGGTGAGGGTGTCTTCATAAACAAAAAAGTTTTTCTCACAAAATCTTTTTTGTCGACCGATGATTCCTATGGCAGCTATATGATACAGTAGTCCCATTTTGAACAAAATTCATCAAAATGGATAAATTGTCTAGAAACTCGGTTTGGGTGAGTTTGGAGAGGATATCTATATAAACAAAAAAGACTTTCATTCAAAAACTTATTTTGTACCCGAATGTCCCTATGTCAGCTATATTTTTAAGTGGTCTGACCTAGCCGGTTCCGACATACATCCTGCCATCCTGCCAGTTAATCACGATGGCTCTAAAGCTGAGACTAGTTTGCATAGAAACAGATTTACTTCGCTATATCGACTCGGCTCTTGATGCGGATCAAGAATATATAGACTTTGTGGTGTCGGAAACGTGTTCTTTAATAATTTTAATACTCTCAGCAAAGGTATAAAAAGTAATAGTCCGAGCACCCTCTGTTGATAAGAACATTGTATATGAGTATATACTACGAGTATATGAGTATTTACGAGTACTCGTATTTGATAAGCTACTATATTGCAAATAAATAGCTTCGATGAAACGTATTTACTTGTCTTTCTCTAAGTACTTTAGCAAATTGAGACAGAGAAAAAATGGCTTGCACAGATCTCGACAATAATATGGAACGAATTTAGCAGTTTGTCAGCATTTGCAAATATCAATTAAGTCAGCAACCTTTACTAATTTAAGGCTAGTGCTTACTAAATGTAACTACTCACTAAATAACAGCGCATTTGAGAGGCTGATAATATTACGAATCAGTTTCACCCATGACTTGTCACCGATAAGAGCTGGCATCTTAATATAATTCTAGACAACTCATTGACATTGCTTGGCTATATAAAGAGATCCGCGCACAAAGCAAATCTACACAGTAGAAATCTGAAACTCTTCGTGATGGGACTGTTTAACTCTGTAATTCTGGGTCTAGTCGCCCTTTGTCTGGCATTTCAAGGCGTAAATGCAGACTGCCAACTTACAGTAGAGTCGCCTGCACCACAAATAGTGACACATTTCGGGTCAAAACATTTGGTGACAGACGCACCAGCGACTTTAAGCCGAGAGCACTATCAGACAGTGGATCTTTACTGTGCCAATGGATTTCAAACCTACTACTCGTATGTAGAACTCAATTATTCCTATAGTACCTTTCTATACTTATACTTGTACATTTGTCATTTATTTAGGGATTACCAAGGTGCCCAGACCAATTCGAAACACAGCTTACAATTGACTTGCGGTCCGAATGTTTTTCTTTTAGAACCAAACGACAAAGGACCTATACGTCGTGTTCAATGTTTAGGCACTCAAGTATCTCAGCTGTATGAAAGCCGTTCGGCTTTGCCCGACTGCGATGACTACATGAGTCTTTTAGTTGGCCAGAACTTTGGAGAGCTAGGCTCATTGAAAAATGTTGCCATATGCTACGATATTATTAAGCAGCAGCTAAAATATGTCAGCTACACGGCGTATCCCTCAAAAATAAAGGTGATCGAAAAGGTAAGAATGCTCGAGGAACGCTTTAAGAATAGAAACTTATACTTCAAGGAATGACTTTTATAGACTCAGGCTGGACAGCTAAATCGATTGGGTCTGGATATCGAAGTGGCGTACACCAAAAGTATTTTCAAGCCGATCAGGTAGCTATGAGAACCTATTGAAGCCAACTAATACACTCCCAATACAATCTCGTGCAGTGAGACGGCCATCACAGAGGCTTTCCACAAGGACAAGCACTTGAAGGCTCTGTTCGGCCATGAGACTTTCGAGTACGCCAGCCTGATACAGGACGAGATCTTCGCCGGGGATATACACGACTTCAAGGAAATGCTCAGCACTGTCTGGCTACGCGCCCTGCGCGCGGGGAACTGGAGGCACCTACTGAACGCCCTACAAATCGCCAGCCTCAATGCCAAATACGATGTTCGGGTCGGTGTCTCCGGTGTGGTTGCCATGCCAATTCTGCAGCAATGCAATGAAACTCGCACCTTGACCATCGAGTTGGACTCTGGCGACTTTGTGCCAGTGCCGGCTCACATCTGGGCCCATGTGCGTGCTCTTCAGCCTGCGGAGAATTCCACAGATGAGTTCGTTGTGGTGGCCCACAACTCGCCCTTCGTAAGTACCAAGCGTAGCGTAGCTAACTACCTGACAGGAATCTAATCCTGTCATCTCCTTTGCAGCTCACCAGCAATGAGCGGGAGGGCTTGTGCCAAAGCATGTGCCAAGAAGTCGCTTGGCTCAAGGACAGCCTTTTCGGGAAGCTCCAGCACTATCCCGTATATGGACTGGTGCAATGCTGTCGCCTATCGGATGTAGCAGACAAACTAGACAACTTTCCTGTGTCCGTCGAGAATCCAAAGTCTACCGAAGATGTTAGTGGCACAAGTGAGTCTAACTTGAAGGAAGTTTATAATCACACATCAACAAATTGGGTAGAAAATTAATTGTAACTAAAATTTCAAATTAACATTATGGATAATAAAGATTTTGCAATATATTCAAGAGCAAATGATCATTTCTATTACATTATGTTATATTATAATTACACGCTTAAAAGAGTGTGCCTCAATTGCCTCCTCGAGTATACCCGACTATAAAACTCCCTGTACTCAGGACATTTCCAATCGCATCTTCGTACACTTACACATACATAAAGAAGCACACACACACAAGCGACAGCGCGAGCGAGTGTTTGCTGTGCTGCTTCTTCCCCCCTCTCGCTGCATCACTGAATCTTCTTTCCTGAATAACTTCCGTGTTTATTATCCGATCGACTTAAAAATTTGGACAGTAGATGAAGAGTGACCAAAGTATTATACATGACAAATCCCAAAGCGATATCTTTAAAATTGTTGGTGGAAACTTATAGAATTGCGGGGGAACGGGGGGAGGACTCTAAAATTGAAAACAAACTTGATCTGCGTATGGTTTACAGGAACCTACATTCCAAATTTGGTGTCTCTAGCTCGTATAGTGGCTGAGATCGACGCGTTCATCCGGACAGACAGACGGACGGACAGACAGGCGGACATGGCCAAATCGAAATCTCTTTTGTTACTGATCAAGAATATATATACTTTATAGGGTCAGAGATGTCTCCTTCTGCCTATTACATACATTTTCACAGTATTATTATTTTATTATTTTACCCATTTTATGGGTACAGGGAGTAAAAAGTGCACAGTGCGTCCGGGCCTTTAGTACAGTGTCTAGTAGTTGGGTATACTCTATACGAATAAATTTGTCCTCTTTTAGCGGCTATGCCGTACTTACTGTAGTGTCCATTGGCGCCAGCAGGCCTTTTGATCAATGAGTTGTATTGGAGGATCGTAAATACAAAATTCGTACAAGCAAATAGAGCAGCACATGAAAATAATCGCATATAGATACAAGTAAGCCAAATGAATTCAAAAATATCAATACCAAATGCTACAAGATACTTCTATGTGTTACCAATGGCCATAGGCCAGGATTAAACAACGATTAGCGTTGCCGCCAAAAGCGTGGCAGCCGTGACGTCATTTCACAATTGCGGGTCCACATCAATCAGCAGTTACGTGCATCCCATTCCCGCTAGGTGCTGGCTGCTGGCCCACCTACAGGCACATAGGATTGCGGTTTTGCGCAGCGGTGTACAGTGTACTCAATGGCTGCGCCGGCGTTTTTGGGGCTGCGCTGCTTGCGTGTAGACAGTGGAATTGTACAGTGTACATTGGCCCCGGATCCGCCTGTAATGTCGATTTCTGCTCAGCAGTAAGGGCATTTTTCATGTTTTCTGCATTTTAAAACAAGTAAGTGAAGGCTTTCATTCTGTAGAAATTTGTTAATTAATCTTAACTGATTGGATAAAGGCAACAATTCAGTGTTGTAAAACACTCACGACAATCCGGATCAAATGAACAAAGCGAACTACAGTCGTACTCAAATGAATAATCCGAAATGAACTATAATCGGATTCAGACGACCAAGCCGATCGAACGAACTAAATGAACACCATTCTGGAATATAGTTCGCTCTTTTCTCTTTTAGCATTCGCTTATCGAACTTATTCTGAACGATACGATACAACTCTACTGCATAGTGCCCGAGTAACTTGTACTGAATATGAGGACTTCATCGTATATTCATTTCGTGTCTTGCTTCGAAGTATTAAAATATTGGTTGCCCGGCAACGTTTTGGTGAAGAAAATCAGTATTGCATCAACCACAGATATAATATGATATGATGATGGGCAGGACAACAAGTTTAGTAAAAGAAGGGCCCATTCACGACGATCACGGCGATGTACGGAAAAAATTGGAACGTTTACCGTCTCAAGTTTTTAAGAGTGTAACCTAGAAGATTTTCCACATCGTTTGCTTCTTACAGCTGATATACAATATATAGATATAAATATTGATTCCACTAATAAGTAATTAAAATAATACGTTTAAATTGTTTTTAATTTATTAAAAGTACAGCAGTTAATGACATAAGGTGGAGTTCGTACACATATAGTACTTTAAAAAATAGAAAGTTGGGAAATGAATATGTTGCATGACGAGCTCGTGCTTAAATTTACTCGTTTTATAAAACTTGTTAACGATAAGTGAATGAAGCATTTCGTTAAGAAGAGCTGATGGTATCACAAGCCATTCACAAGATTGTGCTCATATACTGTCCTGTTCTTAAATGCCAGGGCTGCATACGCAGGACTTCGTTTCTGATCAGTCATGGCTCTATATGCAAGGTCTGCCAAACGAAAATGCACAATGGTTTGCTTTATTGTGAATACGAGGCCTTTTTTAACAGTGGTGGCAACACAAATGTTGCCGTCTATTCGTAAGATTGCTGTAATTCGCCTTTTTAAAAACTTGAGGCACGACATCAAACACCCAGTTGATAAGAACATACAAATACACACAGCTATGTATATGCAATTACCTGATAAGAAATAGCTTGTAAGCTTTTATTTTAAGTTCATGCGGATTGATATTGTTTTTTAAGTACAAAAAAGTATTAGGAATATATGCCGAGCTCGAGAATATAGCTTATATATAAATTTTAAATATTTGCTATCAAATGAATAAATTACGTGAGAGGTGAATTGTTTTTCGGCCTAATACTTCATGGATAGTAGGGCATATGTATATGTAAATTGTCTGACATCAAATCTCTCACGTAGATTGTGACAGATATCAGTTTTTGCCGATTTGATAAGTGTGGCCGAAAATTCACATTTGTATTTCCTTAGTGTTACTGTTCTGGTCATTCAATGTAGTTATTGTAGCTTCAATCGTAAAGGAAAGTCTACCATCTTCAAAGTAAAATAATAATAATTCATATGCCAGAGAAAATTTAAAATTGCAAGCATAAGCAATTCACAAGCTGCGAATCAATTTGACTCATGACCTATTGCCGATTATGTGTCGTATGAACCTACACCCAGAAAAATAAATGCCAAAGAATTCAGAATATCGCCATATAAATAAAATTCCCTAAAATTCAGAAAAAGTTTCTGTTTAATAGAAATAATTTCTAAATTTGAGAAATATATTTCTTAAATTCAGAAACTGCCTTTAACTACCTTTGGCTACAAATTTTTCTGAGTGTAATATTATATTTTTCACTGTAACTGCTATGCATAAAAAGGCATCAGCTACACAGTAGAATTCTGAAACTCTTCGTGATGGGACTGTTTAACTCTGTAATTCTGGGTCTAGTCGCCCTTTGTCTGGCATTTCAAGGCGTAAATGCAGACTGCCAACTTACAGTAGAGTCGCCTGCACCACAAATAGTGACACATTTCGGGTCAAAACATTTGGTGACAGACGCACCAGCGACTTTAAGCCGAGAGCACTATCAGACAGTGGATCTTTACTGTGCCAATGGATTTAAAACCTACTACTCGTATGTAGAACTCAATTATTCCTATAGTACCTTTCTATACTTATACTTGTACATTTGTCATTTATTTAGGGATTACCAAGGTGCCCAGACCAATTCGAAACACAGCTTACAATTGACTTGCGGTCCGTATGGTTTTCTTTTAGAACCAAACGACAAAGGACCTATACGTCGTGTTCAATGTTTAGGCACTCAAGTATCTCAGCTGTATGAAAGCCGTTCGGCTTTGCCCGACTGCGATGACTACATGAGTCTTTTAGTTGGCCAGAACTTTGGAGAGCTAGGCTCATTGAAAAATGTTGCCATATGCTACGATATTATTAAGCAGCAGCTAAAATATGTCAGCTACACGGCGTATCCCTCAAAAATAAAGGTGATCGAAAAGGTAAGAATGCTCGAGGAACGCTTTAAGAATAGAAACTTATACTTCAAGGAATGACTTTTATAGACTCAGGCTGGACAGCTAAATCGATTGGGTCTGGATATCGAAGTGGCGTACACCAAAAGTATTTTCAAGCCGATCAGGTAGCTATGAAAACCTATTGAAGCCAACTAATACACTCCCAATACAATCTCGTGCAGTGAGACGGCCATCATAGAGGCTTTCCACAAGGACAAGCACTTGAAGGCTCTGTTCGGCCATGAGACTTTCGAGTACGCCAGCCTGATACAGGACGAGATCTTCGCCGGGGATATACACGACTTCAAGGAAATGCTCAGCACTGTCTGGCTACGCGCCCTGCGCACGGGGAACTGGAGGCACCTACTGAACGCCCTACAAATCGCCAGCCTCAATGCCAAATACGATGTTCGGGTCGGTGTCTCCGGTGTGGTTGCCCTGCCAATTCTGCAGCAATGCAATGAAACTCGCACCTTGACCATCGAGTTGGACTCTGGCGACTTTGTGCCAGTGCCGGCTCACATCTGGGCCCATGTGCGTGCTCTTCAGCCTGCGGAGAATTCCACAGATGAGTTCGTTGTGGTGGCCCACAACTCGCCCTTCGTAAGTACCAAGCGTAGCGTAGCTAACTACCTGACAGGAATCTAATCCTGTCATCTCCTTTGCAGCTCACCAGCAATGAGCGGGAGGGCTTGTGCCAAAGCATGTGCCAGGAAGTCGCTTGGCTCAAGGACAGCCTTTTCGGGAAGCTCCAGCAGTATCCCGTCTATGGACTGGTGCAATGCTGTCGCCTATCGGATGTAGCAGACAAACTTGACAACTTTCCTTCCGTCGCAAATCCACAGATTGTCAAGAATGTCAATACTAAAATCTTATAATTTTCTTGTAGCGATCTTAAACGTTTGCTAAGTTTTTTAAATAAAATAATAACATATGTGTTACAAAATACGTATTTTCATTTAACAACAAGAAACAACGACTATATTCGCCTTGCCTTCGAGCCATATTTCTATACAAATGACATAATATTATATATATTTATATATGCATATATACTACCTATATATACCTTGTGGGATCGGAAGCGTGTCTTCTAATGCCTTACACATTTGGTGCAAATTTTGTATATTCGAAAAGTATTCATAAATTCATACACATTTTTATGCACACCATCAGACAATATCAATGTACATATAACTATATATGTAAGTTGAAATTAATTTGGGCTTTATAACATTTATTTCTAAATGAAATAGTAAGAAGTCACTGACTTTCATACTGGTGGTAGAAACTAACAAGTGTACCAAGCTTGGACAAACAAACAGACGGACATTGCACAATATACTCTTTGACAAATATGTTTTGGAACAAGGATAAAAAACAAGTAAGAATGCTATAGTCGAGTATAACCGACTACAAAACTCCCTGTACCCAGGTCAAAAGTTTCCAATCGCATCTTCGTAAACTTACACATACACACACACATACACAAAGACGCACACGCACGAGCGGCAGCGCAAGCGAAGCATTTTAAGTGGTGGCTGTGCTGCTTCTTCCCCCCGCGCTGCAGTCCTGAATCTTGTTTGTTGGATAACTTTCGTTTTTATTATTCGATCGACTTTAAATTTAAACAGTAGATTAAGAGTGACTTAAATATTGTACATGCCAAATCTCAAATCTATATCTTGAAAATTGTTACTGAAAAACGATTTTTATCGTATAGGGGGTAATGGGGGAAAATATCTCAAATCTAAAATAAAGATGACCTGCTCCCGCTATACACGAACCTACATTCCAAATTTAGTGTCTCTAGCTCTTATAGTTGCTGAGATCCTTGCGTTCATACATACGGACGGACAGATGGACGGACGGACAGACGAACATGGCAAAATCGAAATCTCTTTTGATGCTGATCAAGAATATATATACTTTAAAGGGTCGGAGGTGTCTCCTTCTGCCTGTTACATACATTTGCACAGAATTAGTACCCCCTTTTTACCGATTTTATGGGTACAGGGAGTAAAAACTTAGAAGTGAAATATGGTCGAATTGAAAAATGAAATGAACTTATATTAATATTTGTTTTAGCGACGTTTAATATGTAAATATGAAAAATTTAGCTGGTTTGAAAACTGAGTTTTTGTATGATAAGCCTTTCTGCAGGATATGTGTATAGCTTCCCCAACCCGCAGAAGGCTGTACTCTTGTGTTTGCTTCGCGTGTTGCTGCTTCACTCTTTCCACCCCCTCCCCGGGCAACAGGGTAAAGGCCAAATCGCCTTCGATTTGATGTCGAGCTTGACTCATTTGGCTGGCTAAGCTGACTGGACTGCAATTAGACAGGCTTAAGCCATCGATTGTCTTAGCCACTGTGTGTGGCTTAAGGCGTTTTAATTGCCATAAGCCGCAAGCTGTAACCGCATGGCCTGCGGGCGGTTTAAATTTATGATATTAGTTTGATTTAACTCAAAGTTGTAAGCGGTAAGCGCTAAGCGCTAAGTGGGCGAGAAAGCCTTTAAAGTTTAAACACAACAAATTGTTGGCAGCAAAGAATTTGGCAATGGCAAAGGCTCAATTGCCCCTGGCCCAAGTGACAGACGACTAATGCGTTAAGTCCACAATGCCCGCATCATCACATCAAGCGCCGGCAAATAATTTATATGGTTTTTAATTAATTTTCAAGCAACAGCAAAATACAGAACAAAACAAAAAACAAGATGAAAAAGGTTTTTTCGGATCCGAAATGGTTAATACACTTGCAGACTATCAGATATCGAGTCCTAGCCCCGAAAATACAAATTATGCACGAAAGCGCTTTTTAATTTCATCCATTCAATTAACCTGTGATTTAAATTGACTAGATCTTTGTATGATAATGTCCCCTAAGGGGCCATATTGTAATCGGTTTTGCGTCAAAATCCTTGTCAATCAGCAGACATTAAGAGATTTAAACAATCAAGCTTCTCAAGCTTCCCAAAATCAAAATTTGAAGTATACATACATACATACATGCTATATATAAGGTTCAAATGTAATCATGGGTAGGCTTTTACAAAGTTTCCATAAATCTATGCATTAAATTATATTTCTTGATTTGAGGCAGCGCTGTTTTGCCTTTGTTATGAAATAAATAAATAAATAAATACAGAAAGATAAGTTTGCATTAAAGCACATAAACAGAGGGACATGACTAGTCGGTATGTGGTCCTAATCAAGAATATAGTATATGTTAAAATGTATATAGTATAATTAGGTTGAAAATGTCTCATTACACACGTTCCACGCTTTTTCCACAAATGCCCTCTGGGAAGGGTGTTTGTCTGTCGTCAGCTAAATTGTTAAACATTTGACAAGTATTTGGCTTTGTTGTTGATTTCTTTACTTCCTGATACTCTAGCGGCGGGTATAACAAGTTTGTATTGATATTTGTAGATTGAGTGGAAAATTTAGAAAAATATAGTATGTAAATAATTAAATTAAGAAATGTATGTGAACTTATGTAATATACTATATGTGGGCAAACAATCGGTTGCATTCAGCAGTACTAATCGCTGGCTATCTTCTGCGTTGTGTCTATTGTGACCTAGAATTTGAAATTTCTCTCACTTATCGGTCAGCAGTTTGGTCAGCAGGAAAAATCAGTCAGCGATTAGTTCTGTTGTCTGTTCTGTTCTTCCCTCATTTTTTGGATTTCTGATAAGATAGAAGATGCAAACAGCTGTTTCCCATCCCAACTTATATCGTATGGCTAATAGTCAGATTGAATTTCCAACCCTTTGATTTATAATACCTTCAAATATAATACGACTATGAAAAACTTGTTGACTGCTGATGACTCTTGCGAATATAACTATTACTAAATATTATTATGATGCAGTTTATTATTAATATGATCTATGGGTATTGTAATCGTCCCAAGCCTTAGAAACAATCGTTTCTACTTAGCGTCCTGGTTATGTCAGGGTAGAAAAACTTCGGCTTGTCCTGTAATAAATTTGTATTTTCTATTATTGTTTTCCCTTTCCTGCTGTTTTCGGTTACATTTCTGGATTCTTTTTGTGCCGCCGTCTCCGCGGTTTGTTTTGTTCCGTTTGTCCCGTTTGTTTCGTTTGTTTCGCTTGTTCTGTTTGTTTGTTTACTTTAATGCTTGATTTATGCGTCGCAGCTAAATGAGAAACCACTTAGGCAACGCGTCCTGTTTCATTCTGTTCGGTGCTGTCCTGACCCGGTTCCGGTTGTCGGCACTTCTGCATAATTTAAATGCCTCAAGTTTATATGCGCTGAGCTGATGGGCGAGGGGTAGGCAGTGACAGGGGCAGGGGCAGGGGCAGGGGCAGGGAGTGTGCTGGGGAGGCCGCTTAATCAAACGTACTTGTAATTTCTATAATATAACTTTAACAATTTGTTTTCGCTCGGAAATCCATTGAATGCCCACAGTTATAAGGAAAAAAAACGAGACAGCCAGGAGGGGAGAGAGAGAGAGAGAGAGAGGGGGGACAGAAGGAGACCCACTGAGTGGGTCTGGATTTGAGTTCGACGTTTTACGACTTCATTTGGCGTTACGTGATATTGCAAATAATGAAAACCCGCAGTGGCAACTAAAAAGCAACAGCGTAAAGGGGGTGTTGCGTTAAAGTTGCATGCCTAATGGGGCGCGGAGGCGTCGGGTTGGCAGGGGGTGGGGGCACTGATGGGGTAGTGTAACCGCTTTTGGGGTGTCGCTCGGTCGGATGTTGAGGCCGGTTAAAGGGAATTTAAGTAAAACATAAACGCAAACGGAAATATCCCAAAAATTTAGCGATTTTTGGCACGCGACTTTACACGCAGGTAAAAACAACAACAACAACTACAAATGCTTTCTGTTTTGTCTCTGTGTGTGTGGGTGTGGGTGTGTGTGTGTGTGTGTCTAGCACACTGACACACTAACAAGCTGCATAACAGCAAAGGCAGCAACAACAAAAACAACCAAGAAATGCTCCAAAAACACAAAACAAATACGCGCCAAGAAATGGCAACGATTTAATACCCTTGCAGGGAGGATAATCAAAATAAAATTGCTCAAAACACCAAACACTCAACTCTCTACCGATCAGCCTATGGAAGCTATATGATATAGTAATCCAATTTTGTTGAAATAAGGTCATATAAAATGAATAAAGTACTCGCCAATGCTGACTTTGGTTGAGATTATATTGTAGTAAAAACAATATATATCAACAAATAACTTTTATATTATAATTTTTATTCTATGGTCCCGAAGGGAAAATAGTATATTGGGTTTGCGAAATGTCCTCTCTGTCCGTCAGTCCGTCTGGCCGTCTGTCCGCATGAACGCAACTTTTTTGCCTTTATCTTTAAGCTAGAGCAACCAAACTTGGTACACTTGTTGGTGTATACCCCCCCCACCCCCACCCACTCCACCGCAATTTGGGGAAAGCCTGTATCTTCCCCATTTTTAAAGCTATAGTCACCAAATTTTGCATACAGACTAATGTTGAGATTGTTGATAGATCTAAATCAAAAAAATTTTGACCCCCCACCCCCACCCCCACAAATCGGCATATGATATCCCCAAAGCACGTTTTTCAAGGAGTATATCTCCTATAGTTTCAAAGATAAAGTTACCTTATTTGGCATACAGACTAATGTTGACCACCTGGATAAATCTGCATCAAACAATTTTTGACCCCCCCCCCCCCTCCCCGCAAAGGAGGAAAATTTATATCTAACACACTTGTACAGGTAGACTCACCAAATTTGGCATACAAATTACTATTTTTTCGCGTCTCTTTCCGAACCCACAAATAACCAAATTATATAGGACTGGGAACATAGTATTCTGCAGTCGGGTGCGTCCGACTGCAATGTTCTTAATTGTTTTTTTTTAAATTATAATAATTACGGTTTGTAGCTGTACTTTTAACCGATCGTTCAATGGCAGCTTTATATAAGATACAGTCATCTGATCTGTCTGATTTCCATAGCTCCACACGACTGTTGATCAAGAATATAGTATGAATGTACATACCTTATAGGCTATAGGTCAATGCGTTACACACTTCATGGCCAATATGCTATATCCTCTGCAAGGGTATTAAAACCGGCACTTTTAGTAAGCAGGCGCAAAGCTACTAAAGTGGACGAAGCGGGAGGCGGTGTAGGCGTGGCTGGGTTGTGCAAACAAAAAGGAGCTCAAGAAAAAAAGCAGAAAAAGGAAAACACGAAAATTGGGCGTTGACGAAGTGCGTGGGAAGCTAGCTGCCTAAAATCGACCAAATGAGAGCCAGAAGAAAAACAAGCGAATTGGAATAGGGGATTCCCTTACTTTCTCAAATTTGAAGAACAGTATTGATATGTTATTGACTCAATAAAGTAAACCCTCTGACAGTCTTTTATTAGAAATTTCGTTAATTGCGTCAAAATTTGTCAAACAACTGGCAGTTACAATGAATTGAGCTCTATATATTTTGAAATAAATAAGCCTTTGAATCCAGGAAGCAAAATAATCGAACGATCTGATCCGATTTATATACTTAGATTCATCTGTACAAAGTTTAATCGATTGAGAGATAAGTTATAATGGAAACAATCTTAGCCTTATCGACTCAGTTCGGCTGACGCTTGTCTACCTATTCCTAATCGGAGCTATATAGTATGTTGTCTATATATATTGTATACTTCTTGAACTAAGGTTCAACAGTTTTCATTCGTTGAACATTCGTATTTAGTGAACTCACAGTACAGCTGCACATTGAAGCAATACTTTAGGTTGGTGGATGGATTTCCTTTAGATTTGGATTTAGACTCGTCTGCAAACTGCATTTGGCGCCAGTCACGGCTACCATTAAGCGTTGGGTTTACAAAGCGAAAAGAAAATTGTTGGAATTTGCCAAATGTTGGCTCCACAGCATCTGACACTGAACCCAAACCCGAACCCGAACCCAAACCTGAACCCCCGCGGGCTACAGAAGCTCCTGTTCCCAGCTCCCAGCTCCCAGTTCCCGTCACGCCCGCAACGTAAAGCGGCGCGTGCTCAACTGCAACACAACAACAACAACAACAATCGCAAACACACACACACGGACACTCTTACACACACACACACACAGGAGCTAAGCGCGATACGGGATTCATGATGTTTTCTGTTTGCCTTCTTCTTTGGGTGGGCTTCATTTTTTCCTCCTTTTTATACCCTGCACCCTAAAAATGGTTGCAGAAGGGTATAATATCGTTGTGCTGAGAAGGAGCCTTCTCCGTCCCAGTGTATATGTTCCTTATTGGTATGATTGGCAGAGTTGATCTAGCCGTGATATATAGCACAAATATAAAATGCGAATTTCATTACCATACCATTTCTGTACATTTCATTGAAAAACTAAAAAGAAAAAGTACATAGTCCCGCCAGTCGATAGTTTCCGTAATGATCGCTTAAGTTATCGATACTTAAAAAAAAAATTCAATTTGGGATGTAAATAAGTCAGGAATCATGGGTCTCTCTAGACTCAATCGATGGTTTCATGACTAATTATTATATTTTTACAAGCAAATTTTAAAAATTACATGATAAAATTAAAAAATATATTAACCCAAATAAGTGACCTTGCTAAATGGTATCAAGAGTTAAAAATTACTTCGATAGTCGCGATAATCGATAGTGTCATCGATAGTTAACCAAACGTGGTACCTACATACATACGTATGCAAATATGTGTGAAGATGTTTGAGGAGCTTTCAGAACTGGTCACAGGGTGTCTCCTAGGCAGGTACTATCAACTGACTTGTTTTTTTGGCACATGTACAGTTATTTTCATTCGTATTCAGTTGAGAAAGGTATTAAACCGGAAAAACACGTTGCACATCGATGTATTCCCTGGTGGCCGCCTATGCGCGCTGCCCATCTCCTTCTCCTTCTCCGCCTCCGCCTCCGCCTCCGCCTCCGCCTCCGCCTCCGCCTCCGCCTCCGCCTCCGCCTCCGCCTCCGCCTCCGCCTCCGCCTCCGTCTCCGTCTCCGTCACCGTCCCTGCCTACAGCTCTACCTACAGCTTCAGCTCCGGCACGTGTATTTACGTGAAGTCGATGGCGCGGAGAGTGGCGGCATCCGTTGTGCCACCCGAGTGACCAGCACCAGCCCCAGCGTACGGTTGGACAGGTGCTCGAATGGTAGGGTGGGAGGTAGGCACAGGTAGGGTACTTAGGCTGGCCAGCTCCAAGAAAGTCACCACAATCAAATGAAATTACGGCCGACTGGAGAACGGGACTGGGAGGTTAATTAAAAGTGGACCCAGCGTTGGAATTAGTTAATTAATATTAAATTCAATTTAAGGCGCTGAACTGGCCGTACAATTAGGTTATCAAATGAGCGCCTCGAGTCCAAGTCACTCACTCGCACGTGACACCATTAAAACCAAATGGAACGTGTCCCATCCGTTCTTAAGTAAATGAGCCCAGAACAGAACAAGCCAACTGCATTGAACATTAGCATACACTATCATTCAATTTCAATCGAGTATGACACGGCACTTGATTGAGACATTGGTAAAACAGCATTAAGTGTTGCTCAAATACTTTCAAATGCGAGTACACTTGAAGGTTATTCGGAATTCAGTGTTCAAATTGCAGTGAATAGGAGTTCTTCACAAAAAAGGGCACAAAATCAAACGAACAAATACCAACAAAGCCAAAGCAATCTTGACATTTCATTTATGAGAAACGAATAAATACAAAAAAACCAAAACAATTACGACTATATCTTCAAGTCAAAATAACATCAGAATGCTGTGTATTCGCTTGGGTAACAGGTGCATTAGAGAAAATACATGTCGGAAAAGCTTCTCAGCCAGCTTGCACTCAATCATTCGCTTTGAATTGAATTTGTTGGCACTCGCATTTGAAAGACTCGCTTGCGTCAGCCAAGCACTTGGTATTTGCAAATGCATTTGAAGACCTTTAAAGCCGAGCTGCTCTTAGCAAGCTTGACTCTGTTAAATATGTTTACGGGTACTCATGCAGCCACATTGTCAATCAACAATCAATCAACCGTAGGAGAAATGGCAACTGTATTCACATTTAATATGCTTCATATGTACAGTAAGCCTCTTACTTCCGGCCTATGTTTCATTTGAGCCTTAGATACATTAAGCCAAGCCTCCTGCCCGGTGGTTTTACCTAATTGCTTTATTTATTGCTTATCCTATAACAGCTTCTCCGGCTGCCGATGTGCATATCCATGCACTCTGGGTCTCTTAATTTAATTTGCCTTTCCGGCAGCAATGTAAATTTGCAATTTAACCTGGTGCAATTTACGATAATATTAAAGGTTGTAGCCAACAGCAAAATTCGAATTACATTTCATAAAAACTCAAATTGCAAGAGCCAGGCAATAAGGACAACAAAAACTATAACCACAAATAGTAGCAACGTTAAAACGATTTTCATAAAATATCCTTCAAATATGCACTGTATAGTTAGGCAGGCAAACGATTTGTAGTGAAATGTTTACAACAATTTATGGCACTTATGTACTGGAGTAGGTTGCCACAGGTCAGTGCAACAGCATGGGGCAGAGCACTTGAACTTTCTCATGGAGTTGGTTGGAATTGGCCACACAAAACTGAAACAGAGACCGACTGGTTCAAGAGTGTTTCACAAACAGAAATATGCACAAAAATATTTGAGTTATGCATTAACAACATGCTCTAGGCCAGATCAAAGCTGGCTCAAATGACAATTCCACAATTCCGGATGAAATATGCTTTAAAGTGGTTCTATACAGTTTCAAGGCCAGCTTCAATATTGCTCCTACACATGTTTTGATACAATATTGAAATTTGGCAACTTGACCGTAAGTAATTTGGCATGTTTTGAGTTCAAAAACGCAAAAACTTTGTTTATAATGCATTTAATACGTTTCTAACTACTTATTTTTGTATTTATTTATACATACATATGTATATATACTCAAATAGATGCATCTCCTGGAATCGCCTCACAAGAGCATTGTGTTTTCGAATTGCATTTGGGGACTTTACTTTACAGTTTCTTGCACACTGAAACTTGGCCGGGCCAATGCTACCGGCAAAAACTTGTGACGGCTAACAACAACAACAACAACAACAACTGTAATTGCTACAAGTGACACATGTTCGGGTGTGTGTGAGTGTGTGTGTGTGTGTGTGTGTGTGTGTGTGTGCATGTTTGTGTGTGCATTATTTAGTTTTTTGTGCCATTTACGACAAAAAGAAAGTTTCTTTGCTGCTTGCGTTTCACTTGTGTTTTGTTTACTTGTTTATACCCTTGCAGCATGTATTATAAGTTTGTCCCGAACTGTGTGACACATTTATGTATTTCTTTGATCGGAAAAGAGAACTGAGTTCATATTGTCATCTGTCTGTGTATTTGTAGACAATCTACACTCCCATTTGATTTGATTTTAGTTGAGCGAGATTAAAGATCGCAAGTTTCGCTTAACTATACTGATCCTCAAACTATAACAACAAACTGGGTGTCAGGAATCCGACTTAAAAGCTACTCCTGGAAATAGTAGTTATTCCTATATGATCCTTTAAGCTTAAGCCTATTTTCGTCCAAAAACCAATTCGATATCATATACTTCTTGCAAGTGACAACTACTATGCTATAGGCATTATGTTTAGGGGCGTTGGGACAATTAGAGATGGATTTTGTACCCTTGGAGAGGATTTCATAATTTTGTCACCAAATGTAACGAAATCAAAAATTCGCTTCTAAGCCCCTAAGGAATATATATTCTTGACAAGCATCAAAAGTCATGTCCTTCTGTCTATCTATATCGTTCACTGCAAAGTAGTTTTTCAGTTTTGTAGTTATCAGATGTTTATTTATGTTCCAGGCAGTAAATATGCCGGAAAGCGTATTAGCTGGTATATGAGGTATCGGTCGAAGAGGTATTAGTTGTAAGAATATCTTTTTTGCAAGGTACTATCTTCATCACGCCGAAGTGAGCAGTACTTCCTTTATTTACTCCGTTTTATTTATTATATTGTTAAAAAAATAGTATTTTGGGCAGGTGCAAGGCCGGAACTACCTTTCTAGATTTTCAGTTTTTGGATTTAATTATTCGAATCCTACTCTGATTACTCAAAAATGTAATATTCTTTTTCACATCTTACAAACAGAGTTTACTGCAACACCCAGAAGAAAAGATCTTTAATTGTTTTGAAAGGGTAGAACCAAAAAACAAAGGAGAAAGTTAAGAAAAAAGTGTCAAGCCTAGTCGGTGTATGCCGAAAATGGCCGTATCGGATCAAAACATTATATTGCTTCCATAAGATCGATCGCCAAGGGTTCCGTTTCTTGCACTTAATAAGGATATATAAAAAAATGTTCACTTAATATAATACGAACTGTTTTCCTGTATTTTTATTTGTTGGTATTTTTTTAATTGAAAACAAATATTGAATTCTTTAAATGTTTTTTTTTAAATAAGTAAATATTGTTTGTTTCTTGACATTTTCTGGACTCTTGATAAATAAAATAATTTTGATAACATAACAATTTTATAAAATAGCAGTTGATAAATAAAGATAATATATGTGCTTAAGAGATTGCAAAGTTGCAGGTTGAAAGTTGATTGCCAGGAATAATTAGTTAGCGTATTAAAACTTCGGCTTGCCCCGAAAGTTAACAGTTCCTTCTTGTTAACCGTTTTTGATGCTGCTGTTTGATGTTGTTGTTGTCGCTGTAGGTTTGTTTGTTGTTGTTATTGCAATGAATATTTGTTGTTCAATTTTATTGCAAAACTAAAGCGAGCGGACTTTGCTGCCTCGTTTGTACATGCACAGGGATAATCAAAGGGATTTGCGCTGCATGCACACGAAACGATGTCCTGCGAGTGTGCACAACTATTTCTGTGTATGTGTGTGTGTGTGAACTTGTGCGTATTGTTGTGTATGTGTATAAATACATGTGTGCTATATATTGTCGTTGTATATACTCTGCAAAACCATCCAATAGCTGTCATAAATAATTTGGTTTCATTTCCAGGCGATGCATTAGAAATTGTAAGAAACAGCAACAGGGTTACCCAAGGACCCCCACCCCTCCCCCCCCCTCCTCCCCCTACCCCTACCCACCATCCATCCTGTTGCAGCATACATAACTGAAACAGAAAGCGTGAATCCTTGTGCGACAAGTGGCAAGCGAAGCGTACACTTTTCCACCGATTAACTAATTGATTGAGGTTAAACTGTAATGACAATCATAACAATCGCATTAAAATCATATTTATGGAATGCTTTTCACCTGTTTGTCGCTTTTAAGACCTATATAAATAAGTGTTTTTCACACATTCGCTTGAATGGCTCATGTTGTCAAAGCTTGTCAGTCTAGGATCGGAACTATAGCGCACCCTAAAGAACACTTCCGTGTTTATTATCCGATCGACTTGAAATTTGGACAGTAGATTAAGAGTGATCAAAGTATCATACGTGCCAAATCCTAAAGCTATATCTTTAAAACGGTTACTGTAAAACGGTTTTGATTGAAAAGCGGGGGTGTGGGGGAATATCTCGGATCCAAAATAAACTTGACCTGCGCCCACTGTACACGAACCTATATTTAATACCCCCTTTTCACCCATTTTATGGGTACAGGGAGTAAATATATAACAGAGGGTGCTAAAACTAACAAGGTTGTTGATTCTTATCAAGAATATAAATATATACTTAACGGGATCGCGGCTAACTCCTTTCACCCATTTCACATGCACAGGGTGTAAATATGAATTCCTTATACTAGAATCTCATTTTCTATTTTGATTTGGAAGTACAATTTAAATGGCATCCCCAGATTGTTAGTAAGTTATATATTTGGCCAATAAAATGACTACTTTTTGTGCAGAGTCCCATTGACCTTTTGACCCAAACACCGCAAAGCGTTGCGCTGTTTAGAGCATTGTTATGATTGGCAGACTTCAGTTTCTGTTTACCTGTGTGTGTGTGTGTGTGTGTGTGTGTGTGTGTGTATGTGTGAGGGGAAATTCTTTTAAACTTTTGCATTCTGTTCATTGATTCAATATTTAATTGTAATGTTGTTTTTTTTTGTTTTCCGGCCAGTTTACCTTACTTACGTCCGACCTTTCGCTTGTGCTCTTTAATTACTCTCAGAGCTGCAATTATGTTTATTTGCCAAACACAATTTTGCGTAAACATTCGTTTTATTGTTTTAATCACATGTAAATAATATTTTAACATAATACATTTGATTATAATTCGCTGGCGCTTGCAATATATTATTTGTTGTTTTATTTATACCTTTCCCAAGGGCAATCAAATATTGCATGGAAACCATCAAATCATTGGCAATTTATGTTCCCTATTTCGTATAAGGGCGTTAGGAATGATCGGTTGAAAATTCGGATGTTTCAGGCACTTTAAACCAGCTTGCCAAATAAGAGCATTGAAAGTGAATCTGAAGCTGATCGGGAGAAAAATAATCTTTGGGATATATAATCTATTGTCTTTTGTATAATTTTGATCAAAATTGAGTTTGAAGAAGATTGCACGAACAAAAACATACAACAAATTTTCCACACTTGTGGGTCCAAATTTCAAAAATCAAGCGAAACTTTCAACGATGATTCGAAATCAATCAGTCAAGCAAGCTCTTTTATATACTATGTAGAGTTTTTTAAAAATCAAAGTCATCAAGCGATCGGCCCGAAATTAAATTGTTCAATGCTATTTACTTTGTAAAAAGAGTACAATGCTTTAATGCTTTAATGTTGTATATAATTAAGTAAAGAGTTGAGTCTGTTTAATCTGTACTATGTGTATGTAGAATTAGTTTTATTTATATGAATTTCTCCTCCTATGATCAATATACCTTTTCCCAAATCATGAGTGGGCGTATGCTTAGATATGAATATTTATTTATTTATAATCCGTTTATGAACTATGTATTTCTTTTTTTTGGCCGGGCACACGCTGCGTATGAGCAATCTGTAAAGTGCATTTGGATATTGTGCATGTTAAATTTGCACTTTAGTATTTATGGATACGTTTATGTTGTTGTTGCTGTTGCTGTTGCTGTTGGTGTTGCTGTTGCTGTTACAACTTTAAGTGCATAAATAAACACATTTTAATTAAATTAAAATAAAATGCATATCGCATGCATTCATTATCGATGTCCACATCCGACATGCGACGATGAGCCGCCTGCCATCGTACAATGCAATACAATAATTTATGTATGTACATAGGGATGTATGCACGTAAATATATTGTAAATGTGCGTTGCCTACTTTTGGGCTCCACAAATGGGAGCCCCAAATATGCACGTGCTGTGGAATGGGGGCCTTGGCTTTAGTTTTCAAATCGAATTAGACCCAGGGGTCGAATTGTGCAACATTTTCGATTTCGATGGCATGAAAAGTGCAGCGCTTGGGGACGAGTTGAACTCGTTTACTCGTTTAGTGCCACGGCAAGTGGCATTCGCTGGGATTGAGTTGGGAGCAGGTCCTGGCTCCCCCGAGGACAGTTCCTAGCTGGATTGATGGGACGCCTGTACCCCAACCAACTAATAAACTTCTGCATAGGCACCGACCAACAAACAAAAAAAGACTCTCGCAACTTTGACTCTGGGAAGGCTTGGTTTCGAGTCGGCAAAACATCGAGTGGTTTGATAGTGGTGGTCTCAACTATCGATACAATCAATCGATACAGTAGTGTCCTTAAATAAATATGTACATAATAAATATAAATAAGTGTGGCTTTGGCATGTGCTTACTCCCAAATTAATTTGTATTTTCATAAGCTGCACAGCGATAATAATAAAATAGGCAACTAAAACCACAATTTAATTAAAGTGATTTTTAAAGTAACTACACACTTTCACACAAAACGGTTACAAAAACTAATTAAAACCAAAATATTTGTACAGTAAACATATACATATATTTCCAAACAAACTAATAATATCAATTTAATTTTAAATATTTCTATATACAATATTAACATAACAGAAAGACCAATATCTTCGGCTCTAACCTCAATCTAAGACCGATTGTTCCTATGGCAGCTATATGATATATAGTGATTCACTTTCAAACAAGCTATACGAATTATGTTTAGATAGCTGTTTATTGAGATATCTGTAAATATGAAGCATTTTTTTATTTTTCATCCGATTGTTCCAATAAAGTATAATGTTCCGATTTTGATTAAATTTAGCGTACATCTAAGTAGTATAACGAATCTTGGAATTGCTAAGTTTGATTCAGATATCTTCAAAAACCAAAAGGTTTTTCATACAACTTGTTTCACCATCGCACGTTCCTATGGCAACGCTATGATGTAGTAGCTCTATTCGATTAAATTTGATTAAGTGAGTCTTATAACCGTGTTTTTATAACCAAAATAGCTCTTTTTACAAGAACTCAATTCTAGTCAGAACTTTCCTGTGGCAGTTAGTTATAGTTGTACAATCCGGCCGATTTCGATCATTTCCGACATAAGTACTGCCTGCAGCAGAAAACCATAAATGGAGAGTCTGACTCACAATCCTACATTTTATTAGCTAATGATGCTGATCAAGAATATATATAGTATAATTTCTGGGGTCGCAAACGTATAAAAACATTTAAAATGTGGAACAACATTTAAGATTTAGTTGGGATCGTCTCGCGACAATTCAAGCCGTCGATACTATTGATAGTGCCATCGATATTTGAACAGATCTAGTTTGCGTAGTTAGCATTTAACACTATCAAATACAAATTCACCCAGCGAATATCAGAACACTTCGATTCACGTGGTATTAAACTACAGAAACTAAACTAATAATACATTTGTCTTGTAATGGGTGAAAATTCATTGGCAATATTTCTCGTCTTCCAACTACCAAAACTTTGCCAACACTGAATTGAGTTTTTGTATTTGTGCTCCAGATTGATTAAGCAACTGCTGTAGAAATATTGTAGGAAAGCATTACATATATACAATTTTTATAAGAAAATTACCTTGAAATTCTGTAAAAGAAAAATAATGTTGGAAATATTTAAAAGAAACTTATAACGCACTTTAAAGGAATATATGGACGTATTTTATACGACGGAGTTTCGAGTATAGTTTGAAACTAACCTGTTTGCTCTCAAGGAAGGAAATCACACTTTGATGAACGCGTAAAGAGTTTCTCGTTGGATGTTTTCTTAATCTGTTTTATTTATAACTGCTCCGGGTAACTTCGAATAGCACAGAACGGCGAAACGATCCCGACCTGGTTTCTAGACGGCACTCACAACACTAAACACCTTGCAGTGGCCAAATAGAATTATCGATGGGATTTTCATGACTGATATTTGTTGATTTTATTTGATTGGGGCCACAAAACCTCGTGCGGTGAAACAAAAACAACAAACAACAAAAAAAAACAGAGAAAAACTAGAAAAGGCGCGAAACACAGAGCGCGAAAAAAAAACAACAAGAAGTAATATTGGCGTAGGATTCGACGAACCAGAGAGGACGAAAAATAATAGAAATAAGCAGGACGCGGTAAGCTGCGAAACTCGTAAGTCCGTAACGCCGTAATGCCGTAAATTCGTAAATCCGTAGCACCGTAACCCGTATCGAAATTCACGACGATATTGTCGCTGCCCGGCTCATTGGGTCACTGAAGCAGCCAGCTTTACTGCCAGACACACGGGAAAGGACACGTTGCCCGCTGCAAATACCGACACTGACTGCATTCGCCAATGTTTTGGCTGGCGAATTTAAGACGCACACACGCACTGGCGCCGCCGACCAGGACGCAGGACGAGCATCAGGACAAGAACCACGACCAACGACAACGCCAACGACAACGCACGAGCGCGCCCACGAGCCGATAGTTGTTTTCGCACAGGTTGCCGATGCAATCTCTGCGCATGACCCGTGAGCATCGAGCATCGAGCATCGAGCAGCTGCAGTAGCCGAGCGACAGGACACGACCACGGCAAGACCGAGCGGCGGCGCCAGGACGAGGCGGCAGCAGCAGCAGCGGCAGCAGCAACAGCGGCCAACAAGCCACAAAATTGGCGCGCAATTTCAATTAGTTGTTGTCCTGTCTCCTGTCTCTCGTTTTGTTTCGTTTTGCTTCGTTTCGTTTCGTTCCGTTTCGTCTTGTCCTGTCCTGTCTTGTCTCGTCGCGTCTCGGCTGACCATCAATTTCTTAGCCGGTTGGCCGTCTGTTGCTGCCCTCAGCGAGTACCCCGTCGCATCCTTAACCCCATGGCTATACCGCTCCCTCGCCCCTCATTAGTTTGACACTGGAGTTCACGGACTGGCGCTCTGTTTAATTTGGCGTTCAAAGTGCCCACGTCCGGCGGCCAGCGACTCCTTGTGGCTAAAAATCTGATCACAAGTCGACACTTGATGGACCAGCAAAGTGTTGTTCCAGGCGGCTGTCTCAATTGCTCGGATGGCTCAAGTGAGCAAAGAGATTCGCAGCCGAGTAGGAAGTAAAACATTTATAGATGTTAGGAATATCCGGCGCATTGGAGTCTGTCAAAGGAAGCCAAGGAAGTAGCAAAACTATTCACTATAACTACTATTTGATTCTAACTATCACAATCATGACTGCAGTTCTTAGATGTCCATCTAAATAAGTATATTATCTTATAGTCGCAGAGCTCCCTGCTTTTGTCGGTACTATAAGAATTGGGATGCAAAACTGCCTATTACGCTCGGAAATCGCAGAGACAGTTTGTTACGATAATATCATAGTTGTATTGTATTTGTCATATTCAAAATTTATCTAAACACATTTCAATTTTCACAATTCAGAAAATAATAAGGCTAGCTGCATTTGGGTACAAAAGTATGGCAAATTTCTGCACTTTTGGGCATTTATTTTTATGCTCTGTTCTCGAAGGAAAAAGGGTATATTCGGTTTGCGAAATGTCCGTCTGGCCGTCTGTCCGCATCAACGCAATTTTTTTCCACAACCTTGAAGCTAGAGCAACCAAACTTGGTACACATGTTGGTGTATACCCTCAATTTATGAAGATCGAACACGTTCTTCACAGGGGTAAATCTCCTACAGTTTCATAGCTAGGGTCATCAAATTTGGTATACTGACTAACGTTGAAATTCCTGACAGATCTGCATCAAACATTTGTTGCCACTTCTACCTTCTCCCCCGCAAATCGGCATATGATATCCCCAAAACACGTTTTTCACAGAGGTATATTTCCTACAGTTTCATTTAGAGTCACCAAATTTAGCATACAGACTAACGCTAAAATTCCCGACAGATCTGCATCAAACAAATTTTGACCCTCCCACCCCCGCCTCCGCAAATGATCAAAATCTATATGTTCGACACCTGTACAGGTAGAGTCACCAAAATATAATTTTCTTACAAGAATATACAAATTAAAAGCCAGAAGAAAAGAAATTCATCCTGTTTTTTATACCTTTGTTTATTTATTGTCACTTTGCTTTCCTTTTATTTTTGATTGATCTTTCTTGGTTTGGTAATTGTTAGTTAATTTTTGTCCCTAAATGTGTATGTTTAAAGGCTATAGCATTTATGAAAGCCAAGGAAAGCCAAAGCACGAGCTGATTCACCTTGTTGTAGATGCTTTACCATTGTTTAGTACATATTATATGGTACATTATTAATGCGAGCTGTACTTTAAGTATGGTTTCTCAAGGCAGGTGAAGAACTGGAGATCAGCAGGCGAAACACAACCAAGACATTGCCTTAGAATTTGGTAGGAAACTTCAATGGAAGTCAACTGGTTGCAGACTGGGAAGGACTCCCCGTTGCAAGCCGGTGTTGACACGTTTCTATTTGGTTCTGTTTGGCGTCAATGCTTGATTAAGAACACAATTCCCCCCACTGGCGGCCACGTTCGCGGCGGATGCTGCCATCTTTGTCGGGGCAAGGACTCTGCCAGCTGCAGTGCCTAGGTTCGAATAATGAAAAATTGCGACTGATAGCGTTAGTTGGGCGCTGAAGAAACCGCGAATGGGGCTAAAAACAACAACAACAACAGACAGCCTGGCGAGCGGGCAGGCAGGCGGGAGGGCATTAACAAAGCGCGCCTACGATTGCCATTCAGCTGGAGTAGTTAGCTGGGTTGGACCATTGGCAAGGGGTCGGTGGTGCGGCAGTGCGGCGGCGTGCCCCAGAGCTGAAACAAAAGAGCCACTGTGACGACTACTACAATGACAAGGAGGCAACTGCTTGGCGGCTGGAAAAAAAAGCGAACAACGCATACAATAGACCGCTTCGCATTCCCCAAGCCTCGTCGTCCACATGGTGTGAAATGTGGCATTAAAATAAAGGAACACTCTAATAAGGCTGCCTTTTGTTATCGATGCAAAAAAAAAACAAAATGAAGAAAAATAGAAAAAAGGCATTGCAAAAACTGTCGCAAGCGGCTGCAGCAGGCAGCCGTGTCGGGATTCAGGAGGATGCGCCCACACTTTAAGCCACGACAAGTGTAAGGCAAAAAAAATCAAAAATGATTACAAAAAAATTGTAATTTCCGGCCAAATTGTGAACGAAGCTTTTTAATATCATCTGGCAGATGCGATTCATCTAGAAACTACTTACTACAACTTCTGCACGGCGCCAGGACGAGCTGCCAAGCAGCCAGGCAGCCATGTGCTAATGTCAGTGGCAGGGATAGAACAGGACTGATTACCATACTGACGATTGCAAATCCATTTTGCTTGGGGAAAAAACCTTAGAATATGGCAAAACTTAAAGTGGAGCAGACATAGATTGACCTTCTTAGCGCTGATTGGGCTATGTTTTGTCTTTCATTTAATAATGTTCCTCTAAAAGTTTACAACGTTACAATTAGAACGTTTACGAACGACGCATAACGGTGAATCGCAAACACGATTGCTCTCTCGAGATTAAATAATACAAACAGAGAGACATAGAGATAGAAAGCAGGGCAGATCGAAAGTTTATAAGTGAAGAAAGTCGGATGAGTTTATGCAATGCTAAGCTTTATATGTTTACAACGTTACAATTAAAACGTTTACGAATGTCGCATAAAGATGAATCGCAAACACGATTGCTCTCTCGAAAGTAAAACAGAGAGAGATAGAGAGCAGGGCAGAGCGGAAGCTTGTAAGTGAAGGAAGTCAGAGTTTGTGTAATGCTAAGCTTTATATGTTTACAACGTTACAATTAAAACGTTTACGAATGTCGCATAAAGATGAATCGCATTGCACTATTGCTCTCTCGAGAGTAGAGATAGAGAGCAGAGCGAAAGCTTATAAGTGAAGAAAGTTAGACGAGTCAATGCTAAGCTCATTAAATGATATTCATGCTGAGGCATTGATTGCAAACAGAGGTGCATTGACGCTGTGCTAAGTCGCATTTATCGATATGTTATGGACAAAGTTGCAAAAGCAGAGCTGGCAATGAATAGTTGGCATAACAAAGGCGAGGGAACAATACGAACAACTGATTGAAAGACAAATTGCAGCGCTATGCAGCTTCTGACCACGCCCACCACATTGACAATGCAAATAACATACCACATACATGCCTAGGTATGCCAATATTTCAATAACATTGACGTGGCCGGGCCATTGATTAGGCCAGGCAACGAGGTAGTCGGCGGGGGGTAGTCAATAATCAAATGTCAAAGCAAACTGCAAGTGACTTCGACTAAGACGGCTGCCATTTGGTGTTAATGCGATTACGCGCTCGCGCGTGTGTTTGTGTGTGTGTGTGTGTGTGTGTGTACGTGTGTACGTGTGCTAGTGTGTGTAGGTTATGCACACACAAGCTCAAACGTGGCAGAGAGAGGGACGCGCGTCGCGTATTTGTATGAATGCTCATAATACGCTTCTGATGCTAATAAGCATTTATGTGTTCGTAGCTGTAAGCTAGCTAGTGTGTGTGTGTGTGTGTGTGTGTGTGTGTGTGTGTGCTTTTGTGTGTGTGAGAGATTTCAAAACGGACTGTTCCATAAAAGACATTCTCACGAAGCACGAACAAAAGTTGCTTTCAGGCACGTTCTGGTTTTATCTGATTTCAAATTGATTACAGTTCGCAAAAGTGCGGCAAAACTATCGATAGTTTCGTTGGTGCACTCCCCACTACCATCATCGATTGTTTTTTGGCCTTATCGATCGTTTGTAATATTACCAGTTTTTGTTATTACAAGTTTATGTCAACTTTCTTAGTTTACTTAATTGAATTAAATTCTTCAATACATCACTTTGAAGGAAATATTCAATTATATTCCCGACTTTTGAAACTATTGAGCGAAACCACCATCGAGTGAGCAAGTGGCTTGAGAAATCTCTAAATTCTCCCAAATTTCAATAGATTTGATTTTAATATTATACGCTTTATAATTAATTCCCTTTATTATTTAAAGATTACAAGTGAAAATCTAACAACAAGTGAAAATCTTTGGCCAATGAATTTAGGAATACGTCGCCACATACACGTGTGTGTGTGTGTGTGTGTGTATGTGTGTGCATGTTTGTATTTTAATCCCTATAGTGTCATTGACGATGCACAGTGGGTTCTTCTAAGTTTCACGCACTATACAAATGTTAAAAGCTTTAAAATAAGTCACAAAATCTTAAAAATAAATAATCTTTTTCTGTTTATAGCAACAAATTAGAAAAAAAAGGTTCCACTATACAAATTAGTTATCTAATAATAATATAATATTTTATACTTTACTAGCAATTGTAACCAGTAAATATTCTCTAGGCGAGTCGTTTACTCGAGATCCAGGTTTGAAAATCCCAGTACGGAAATAGTTTTCTTGAATAACCTCGATGTTTGTTATTTGATCAAATATTACATTACATCAAGAGTGAACAAAGGATTATGCGCGCCAAGACTTGCTGCCTTATCTATCAAATTTTCATTATAAATTGATGTGGGGGAGTGTTGAAAAATGTGTTGAAAATTGTAGAGAACTTGAACTGCGGATTCTACAGGAACCCACATGACAAAACTGGTGTCTCCAGGTCTTATTTGATATTTGTTATAAGTACAGAACAAGAATATATACTCCTTATAATGTCTTGGTGGCCTTCTTCTGCCTGTTATATACATTCTGTAGTTTTAGTTCCCTTTGTCCCATACAGGTTGTAAAATGAGCCAACTGTGCCGCCAAAAACGGAATGCTTAAATTTGTAATAAGATCTGAACTTTTCTACATTTTACACCTGCATCACTTTACCTGTTTATTGCCGCATATTTCATTTTTGCCGCGAGTTTCAAGTGGGGCTCCACTGTGCGACGGCAGACGATGTCGCTGTCTGACTCGGCACAAAATTCGCCTTAATACGCTGCAAAATTACATTTTATTAACGCACGCACACACTTACACACACACACACACACACACACACACGCACACACACTTAGACACTTGTCGTGTAGTTGGCAACACTTTCACTGCCATCCACTCTCTATCCGTCTGCCTCCCCTTCTCCTCCGCGTGAAGCATTTACTTTGCTTGTTTTTTATTTGCCTGCTTTCTAGCACTTTATTGCGATTTAAATTCTCATTATCTTGCTGTGTGTGCGTACGTGTGTGCTTGTAAATGTGTGTGTGGGTGTGTGTGTGTGTTGAGGGGGAATGAGCTGGCACCCGAAATTTTCCACCTAATGATAAGTTATCTAATATGCCAGCGTTTGTGGGAGACACAACAACTGTGCGAAATGTGTGCAAAATAATTTAATTATTGGCTCAGCTCAACAAAAACAAGTAAGAACGTTGCAGTCGCAAGTTCCCGGCTGCAGGATACTCTGTTTTTAGAGTGTTATAGTTTGGTTATGAGCGGGAGCGAAAAGGTATGAATCTGAAATGTGGAAAAAATAAATTGGGTTTCTAACACTTTGTTTTTTTTTATTTTTTAGTGGGAAGCTCCCGACCGCTACATAGATATATTTGGATAAATGTATTGTTTATACCGGATATCTATAAAATTTGGTTAATATACTATATACTACTATACTACTATATAAAAAAGAAAACAGTATTGAAAAATGCTAGAAAAATGTTTGTTGAAGACTTAATACCCTTCATAACATGTACTTAAATAATTGCCTATGGTGATCTCTAAACCAGAATATAATCAAAATGCAATTGGGAAACTTTATAAACAAAGTAAATTTTGCATACAAGAACTTAAAAATCGATCGATCATTCTGAGAGTCGATAAGTTCTTTGCGGTAGAGCAGTTATCCGATCAGTTTAGTTCCGTGTTCTATTTACTATAAACAAAGTATTAGAACTGGGATGGGGTTAGAAAATTGAATGTCGATCTCGCACTTCCTGAAGATATTTCCTATCCGATTCCGCCTGTCCCGCGGTTTTTTCATCCTATCCCGTGGAACTGGCGGGTTGGTCGGGATGCCAAGGCCAATAGCCACGCCACTACCTCCCCGATCCCATTCCTTGTACATACTTTTGGCAGTAAAAAGCAACAGCTTTTGACAGTTTCAATAGCCTCCAAGGAAATACAATACAAATACAAAATGCAATCAATGCAATTTAAGTTCGTGGTAGAATTACTACAATACCCTATTGGCAAGAGTATAAGAATGGCGTAAAAAAAAGGAAAACAACGAAAAAATAAAATGCTTTAACTAGCGGCAGTGTCCTTTGTTCAGTGGCATCCTCTTGTTGCTGCTCCTGTTGCTGCCGTTCCTGTTGCAACGTCATTAAAAATTTCGCATATAATAGTTGATGTCGGTCTTATCGCATTACGTAATAGTTTGAAGCGCACTGCCATGCGCTAATTAATGACGTAAAATATTTGTACTTCATCATCATCTTCATCAGCAGCCAGGAGGAGCCAGCAGCCAGCAGACAGCAGACAGCAGCCCGGAGCCAACAGCAAGGAGCCAACAGCAAGGAGCCAAAACTGCGACCTCCTTCACCTGCTGCCCCACCACATTTTTGCATGTCGTCAATTATGGAAGTTTTTAGCACGCCCTCGACTTGTGTGTGTGTGCGCGTGTGTGTCTGCTTGTGTGTGTGTGTGTGACTCTTAGATGGCAGACCCGTTAGTTGCCCGGCCGATGCTCAACAAGTAGGCAACACACAGGGCGCATACTTGATCTTATCTAAAGCACTGCACATACTTTTGGCCGTCGCTGTGGCTGTTCCATACCCTGTAGACATTCAGCTTGGCAAACGGGGTATGACAAATTCCTTCTAGAATTCCTTGTGAGTATTGATATCCTTGAGTGTACCCAATTCCAGCGTGAACTATGAGTGCGCTAACACAACATGGTGATATTTCTGTGATATCTACATTATTATTACTATTATTATAATACAATATAATATCTTTAATTGCAATAAGTAAAAGTAATTAAACTTCACGATGTGTATGTGTATATTTATGCAACAATTAAATGTTATTATTTGATCATTTCATATAGTCAGTTATTTCCATCTGCGTATAGTATTTTGAAACACTATATAGAAATTTGATAAAGGAATTCTTCACATTTATGTTCCGCAGACAGTTTCTCATTTTTGCGAATTTTTAATAAATTAATTAACGTGGTTAGGAACAAAAAAAGCAGGACAATAATGCGAAATATGCACTTATCTGTAGTGCAATTATCTTGAATGTTCAATTAAGTGTACGTGCAATTATGCAAATTGTTGTTTTAGTATTTGTTTACATTCTGGATTTTACAAATAATAATGGCTGTGTGTCAATCGAATTAGTAGTACGCCACTTTTGTTAACGTCGAATCTCGAAATAATATGTGAAACATGACTTCGGGTACTTAACAATTAGTTTTAATGTGTTTATTCCATGTTGTGGCAGCTGATATTAAAATCAATAATATCGTTCTACACATATTGTTCAATTATCGAAAAATAAACTCAGAGAGTTGCGCCCAATTAAAAACAAAAAAACAAAGGGCCTAACAGGCAGTTGGTTTTTTATTAGCTTAGTTTAGTTTAGTTGTTAAATTAACAAAAAAAAAGAAACTAAACCGCACCTTTGATACACGCTGAATGTCATATTTCAATTCTCACATCAAGATATCAACTTGAAGATGCGACGAAAGGATGGATGGTCTCCTTGTCTGGCACTGCAAATTGAAAATCAATAACATATTATTGTTGCAGCAAACAATCATGATACCAGTCTGGACATATAGAGCTTAGTTCTGTCTCAAGATAAGATAAGATTTCAAGCAAAAATACTACCAAGGATTATTGGATCTGCTATTTAGAACAACTCACAACAACTAATAAATTTCATGCTGCCACAGACACTTTTCTTACATATAAAACAATAAACCAATTTGCAATGTTTGTCCTTAGCTGGTGAGAATTTAAAGTAATTTAATAGTTGATTATACAGAAACCATCGAATAATAAGTTCTGTATTTACGAATCTATGCGAATCTATTTTGTATATGGTGCGTCAGCACGAATGTGCTGGATTACAGGATATCTTTTAGTCAAGCAGTTACAGCTAACGCATTCTTACACAATTTTTTGCGCCGTTTTCTCACGTTAAACGTGTGAAAATTGCCATTTCCTTTTGGCCGCTTCAGGGTTTTCATCTCTTTTTGCCAGCTAATCACCGAGTGCCAGTGAATTCTGGTGAGCTTTATATTTAGTTAATACCTGTGATCCCACAAGCTTAGACAGTGAATGGCGGCGCGGAACGCATGGGCTTTGTTTTTAAGGTGGATTTCGACGTGATTTACTTGGGATAAGGGTAATCCAAGGCTGAGCAAAGAGATGTTGTCGATTTAACTTGGATTGTTGCCATAGCTGCCTTAATTAGTCGGTAATGGAAAGAAAGCTTGCGTGAATTTATAATTAACTTACACAGTCTTTCAGTTACACTAACTTGCTTAAGCAAGTGAACTTTTTTGTTGTCCCTAACTTAGCACTTGAAATGACTTACAAGTCATTCACTCGATTGCTGGACCCAGTCAAACAAATTCAATTGCTTATCGGCATTTGCAAATCACAGACTTTCAATTGCAGTGCGTAAAGCTTTTAAGCAAGCAAATGAGTGCGAGTTACTTGAAAAGCTGTTCCCCCACAAAACAACAAAAGCGCACATGATTCAGAAGTTACTCGAACCCAAATCAAATGAAGTAAATGATCCGGGCTTATATGAATTCATTCGTTTGACTCCATTGCTTATTAAGATGGCTCATTTCTTACAAAACATTTTGGGATCACATGTCTGGCAAGTGTATCGCATATACAACGCTTGCCTGTCAGACATTTTCTGAAACAAAATGACTTGTTTAGAACTTGTGAATAAATGCATTTGGCTTGCTAACAAGGCGTGCCACTCATTGCAGTGGTTGTAGCTGTGTCTTGAAAATGCCACCACAACCGCATATATGTGGCATATCTGTAACTGTGTTTGTGTCTAGCATGATTGTGTGTGTGTATGTACATATATATATATATATACATATATTGTAACTGCGAGCATAGCTGTAACTATAACTATAAGGGCCGCAATGAAGCATGTTAGGAAAAAGCAAAAGCCAAAGCCAAATCATCATCAGATGAAATCATTTCACACTTTTGCTGTTTACTTAAGCGTTAAGTCAACTTTATGAATGTTCAACGTTGCCAGCAACGAAAGCACTAAGACAAACACCAAATGTACTTACACACAGCACACACACACGCACACACACACACACATAACACACACAACTTATATATAGTTGCAAGTGCACGTAGCAAAGTCACAAAATTGCAATAATTTTTGGGTAAAATTCGTCCTCGAAAACCGCAACGAACGACAATTTTGGCATTTTCACACTTTATGCGATAGAGTTTCGAGGGATTGCTGTTCTCTGATTATGGAGTGAGGGGTGAGGAGCTAGAGGTGAGCGGTGAGCGGTGAGCGGTGAGCGGTGAGCGGTGAGCGGTGAGGATGTATGAAGGGTGTGGCGGAGATTAAAGCAGGCATCGCATGGCATGCCATAACGGCAATGCATGGCTTGTGCAATATGTATTGCGCAATATGGACGGTATGTGCTATCAAAAATTTTCACATGGCTGATTTGACAACGAAATCTGCAAGAGGGGAGGACACAGACTCTGGGGAGAGGGCGAACAATGCAGCCAACAAGGAAAAGTGGCTCACACAGGCCAGTATAAGGGGCGGCATGAATATATCAATATATTTATATATGTATGTATATATATAACTTTTTGTTCTGATTGACTGACTGGCGATCAACGCGTGAGCCAAGCTATAGAGCTGAACAAGGACGGGATTTTGGAAAGCTACACCTGTAAGGTTAGAAATTTGGTGACATATTTGGTAACTACAATATATTTATACAATAAAACAGATTTGTTGCTATTCAAATGGGCTTAAAATTCAAATTGTTGATAAATACCTGAACTATTTTTGCCAGCTTAAAGCTCCACTCAGAATATGGATACCTTCCTCGATTTAGGAGAGTTCACGTATAAGGCTAAGTGGATTTGTTTCTTATGTGGTTGCTATATTATTTATATTGATCAGATTGTTGTAATTTTTAAGGCTCTACACAAATAAATAGCTTAAAAGGTAGCAGATATGCCAATTTGTATTTTTTGTAAGATAACTTGCTTAAAGATTTTCAAGGCTCTGCGCCAATTCAGAGTTTTGGGAATAAGGAAATCAAAGTTATCTATAGAATCAGAAAAGGAAAACAACAAAATTATCATAACGAAGTATATATGTTTGTGTTATTGCACACTTCCGAACACAGCACAGCCATCACACACTCAAGCAAGCACACATACACACACACACACACACACACACACACACACAAATAGAGAAAATACCTTGTGCTACATAGCTAATCAAATCGACCACCAAAATTGTTGTCATTGTTGGAATGTGTTTGTAAAGCTGCTCAGCTGGCTCCTTGTGGGTCCTCATCCTTTTTTTTTTTTGGGTCACTCGCTAGACAAATGCTACGAATATACTCAAACACCAGCTCAGCAGCTTTGAGCTGTGTGAAGTGATTGAATGAAGGCACACACACACACACACACACACACACACACACACACACACACACACACACACACACACACACACGCGCACACACACACACCTATCAACAAACATCACATAAGCAATGACAAGAAAAAATTGTGATAAATATATGTTGAATGAAAAGTATGCAAACAAAATTGGCATATAGTAAACAGATGAAGGGAGAATAGGGAAAAGAAGAAACCATGGGACAGAGAAAGAGAGCTAGAGAAAGTTAGCTCCATTAGCCCCTCCCTCACTCCCCCCGTCACACGCACATTTCATTTTCTGTCAGCGCTTTTCAAACACGTGATCGATCTTTAGACAGATGCAGAAATATGGCAACGATTTGTGAATGGAGCGGGTTAGCGGGGTATGGGGGCAAAGGCATAGGTATGGGCTGGGACCAAGGGAAAGGGGAAGTGCTTAGGAGATGCGCAAACGTACAAAAGTTGCACGGCTAGGCGAAACGGCGAAACGGTTGGGGCAACACGCTCAGGTGTCTTTTGGCCCAAAGTTTTCCGTGCCAAAGTTTGCACAGCACAAACATCAAATGCTGCGCCCAGCTCACGCCTCTGTCTCTCTCTCTCTCCCTCTCCCCCTTTCTCTCTCTCTCTCTGCAGGCGGAGGGAGAAGGGAGCAGTTGGAAACTAAACGTACTTGGTTCCTTTAATATCCTGTATAGGGTCAGTGCGTAAGTAGAGAGGCCTTAATAGCGTTAGTATTAGAAGCTATAATTAAGTGAAGACTTCAATTTCAGCCATGATCATGTATATTATCTTAATATATACATACAGAGGTAGTCAAAAGTATTTACACAACAAGCATTTTTAAACATTTCTCACTCAAGCCTTTTTTGTTGCTCTTGGAAATAAGTTGCAAGAAAAATGATTGTTGTCAATATTTATTGCAAATTGCTATTTCCAAGAGCAACAAAATAGGCTTATTGAGTGAGAAATGTTTCCAAATGCTCGTTCTGTAAACACTTTTGACTACCTCTGTATAACTTGTTATTATTATTGGTTATCCATGAAACTACACAAATAATTGCTAGACAAGTTTAACGACAAAATTTATTGATTGTAAGGTAAGACAGCTTGTAAATATAAAACGAAATATTGAAAAAAATGTAATATGTTTATATTGTATATATCATTTGATGTAAATAGTATGTTGTTTTATTGCAATACCCAAAGATTTGTGCATCAATGAATTCCTTATGAATTTGTTCATTTATGTTGATTAAAGCCTTTACAATTTGCTTAGTCAGTTTTTGAAAATAATATTTGGCAAATGACCGCCCCCCACAGCCACACAAATATGGCCTTCATGCCTTCATATTTTCCCTCAATTTTTGAAATTTTCCGGCTGTCATTTTGCTTGAATTACACATCACACACAAAATACTGCCGTGCCTTCATATTTTCGCTCAATTTTTGAAAATTTCATTTAATTTTGCTTGAATTCAACTTCAGCAAGCATCTGATATCATTTTGGTGCCCATTCAGGCATAAACATCACAATCCTACTTAAAGCGACATGGCTAACAGTGCACTTCGTAACAGCTCAATGTTAAACAACAATGTTATCGTCACAATAACATTGACTGCGATAACAGCTAAGGTTTCAAGTTGAACTTCAAATCAACTGAATTCTCGCAATTGGTATAATATATTTAAACTTATTTTCAATTTATAACCAAACTCATGATATTTGTTTTTATCTGCCCTTCAATTTGATCAAGTTCTGCTAGGGTATGACAGAGTTTAGATACCTTCTTCTTACGCTCCTCTACATACATAGTACTTGGTCCGCTTTTCATGTTGGCTGTTGGCTGTTGGCTGGTTTGTTTGTTTGCCTGTTTATTTGTTTGAGTTGCTGTTAGAATTATTTTTTCCACTAACGTAAAGCCGCGCCGCACACACACACACACACACACAGTGCTGGTAGCACACATGGCAAAGCTGTTGGTTGCATATGTGGCGCTCGTCCTGGCGTGTCCTTGTTTGCAAATACATATGAAAAACAAACAAGCATAGATTTAATGCAGCTCAGTTCTCTTAGACGCTGTCTCTGTCCTCCATCCGACATCCTTTGAACAATTTTTTGACAATCGCAGTGTTTCCTTCCTTAAGACAGCCTGCTATATATATATATATATATATATATATATGTGTGTGTGTGTGTGTGTGTGTGTGTGTGTGTGTGTGTGTGTGTGTGTGTGTGTGTATGTTTGTTCGTATGAGTGAGGTCTGTGACCCGACTACAAACAGCGCCTTAAAGATTTCCCATATTGGCTCACTCGCTTCTCTCAGCACTAATTTCATGTTAGAAGTTTGTTTTTCAGCTTGTTGTAAGTCAATTTATTGACAGTCTTAAGATTCTTTGAATTCCCAGTTTTTCAGGTAAGCTCGTATGTAATTTGGCCTTCAAATTTGCAGCACAGTGAGCTGGGATCTTTGCACCATGCATAATATGTAATCGCATAACTTGCAAGCACAGCTATGCGCTATGTGTGGAATTACGCCAGCGTTGCCCGGCGAATTATTTTGATTAAAATTAATTATGCTAAGCTTTCCTACTTGGGGCCATCGTAGGAAATACACACAAAGAGTTACCACAATTTTCTAAACCATAGGGGAAAATGATTTAGCCACATGCATAACGATCTTTTGTGTAGGACTATGAAATTGACTTTGAAACATTATCTCACACCTATGACCTTGACCCCCATTTCCCGCCCGTGGCAAAGCTTTACTATATCAAATCACTTTTTGTTTATAGTTTTGAAAATGAGTTTTGCAGCCGATTGGAGAGTAAACAAAAAAGTTACATACAAAAGTTTTCCGTGAATAGATTTTCCAAAATCGGTGAGAAGCTAATTAAGTTTATTTTATAGAGAATTTGAAGCCAATCATATGACAATTAAAAATATCAAATGACAGAGTTTCCAACAGTTTTCCGACCTTGAGGGTGATGTTTCCAAAATCGCTGTGTCGAATTATTTACTGTGAACAGCTTTCGATCTGAATATCTCTCTTAAATGTGTTTTTTATTTTCTGTCCTTAACTGCAATTATATTGAATTCTATGCAATGGTTATGTTCGCTGAGAGAGACCTTCAAAGTATGCTAGGTGCGCTTAACTATTTGTACAATTCAATATTATTATAAGGCCCGGATGCTAAACAGTTTACCAACACTACTCGTATTTGAATAGCCTCAACAGCTGGGTGCGACAAAGGGGCGCTGCCAACCTGCCTTCTGCATACATCGTCCTGTCAAACGTCAGCTGACACATGACTTTTTTCGCATCGGAGTCAGCCAGCCATATCGAACGCTGCTATGCTCGTCTACAGGTCGTTTAAAGTTTACATGTCGTTGTCGACGCCCTGGGCCCACGGACACGGAATCCGACACGGACGCCAGAGCTGCCCACTTTTGGGAAGAATAAATCTAGATTTAGCTGGAAAAGTAAAGTAGGCTATCTGCTTAAATAAATATATAGCAACATATAGCTGCCATAGGAATAAGCGGCCGATAATTGAATTTTTGTATTAAAAACATTCGTATTATCGTATTACTAAATAGATTCTACACACAAAAAAAGGATATATGTATGTATGTATATCTTCTCACGCTGAAGAAATTCGTTCTATTTATCCATTATAGAAATGTAGCTACATTTACTAATTAGCTCAGTTTCCTTAAAGCTCGTATTACTCGTATTATGTTTAAGAAAATTAGGCAACAAAATAGGGATAATAGTATTTTCAAATACTAAAATGAAATCTTTTAGTTGAATCAAATCAATATGTACCATAATACCATACCATACCATATACCGTATTATCCATTTTCTTTAATTTGTAAGCAAAAGAGACAGGCTTACACTGATTCTATAAACTTATACAGCTTTATTATTTATTAAAATGAAAATAACACAAAATGAAATAAGAAATTACTTATTACTTATATTAAACCCTTAACATTTAATTTACAACGTTATCCTTCAATTTAAGGAAGTACAAGTGTGCCAAATGTAAAAATACTAAAGTATACTATAAAATTTTGCAAGCATGTCAAAATATCAAAAATTACAAAGAGTCCCAATTTTCCAATAAAACTATGGCAAATAGTAACAGGTTTCCGTTTCCGATTCCGATGAAAATATTCCGAATTGAAATTGTCTCGTGTTCTGAATTCCGAAAAGCGGTTTGAAAAGACTTGCAATTGAGCCGTTGAAATTAAAGCTATTCGAACGTAGCTGCAAAAAAAAGGAAAAAATTGTTCAAATTTCATCCGAAAATAGGATCACAAGACTGTAAACAATTAGGAATGAAAGGTACTTGGAAATGGAAAGGTCCAGGAAAAGGCTGAAGTGGCAACACTGTCGGACACAGACATGGACACAGACAGTGGCAGGGGCAGGGTGGGTGGTGGGGGGAGGGGGCGGGGGGGTGCACGCTGAGGGCAGACGCGTTGGCAGCGCTGTTGCGTTTGCTTGACTGATATATGTACATAGTTGGCAGCGCTGCTGAGGTGGGTGAATGATATAAACTTAATTGCGGAAATTGGGTTAAAAAACTTTGACACATGTGCGGGTTAAACAAATTTATACTCGGATATGCGTATATATCAACGTGTGTGTGTGTGTGTGCATGTGTGTGTGCGTGGATTGTGGGCGATGCCGTTCATTGACTTTACTTAAGCCAACAGTTCCAGCACTGTAATGGGGGCACGGCGAAAGTTTTTGTGCCACACGTCGCACAGTCCCCACCCTCCCCCACTTCTCTTAGGCTACCGCCAGCGACGGCATCAAGCGCCCTTGAAGCATTCACGCTCCCCGTTTTGCGCCCGTTGTAATGCAATTTTATTTCATTTCATTGAAGGCAAAGTTTTCTCTTCAAATTCTTTTACTTTACTTTGGTTTCTGTGTGGTACCGTTTGTTCCGGTTTTTTATACCCTGTTCCCAAATAGAAAACGAGTAAATTGAGGGTCTGCTTGTCTTTCTGTCCTAATACTGCTGGGGCAACTCAAATTTGACACATATATTGGTATAAGCCCACAATATCTCCAAAAATATACATAAGTTTTCACAGTCTGCAAACTTTCTATAAAACGAGTACACTTTAAGTTCATGTAAAGTACAAACACAGCTCATAAAGGTCTTTTGCAAGTTAATCGAATAAATATTGTCAGAAATAGAAATAAGTCTTAAACTAAGGACTCTATCGATTACAAAAAATAGCTTATAATTTATTTGCCTAACAAAATCATTTACAAAAAATTAGGTAAAAGTTTTAAAGATTTATTGAAAAAAAAATACATATAATTTAAATTACATGGGCTCAGTTTTGACAAGGTTGTGAGAAGTGGAGTGCTGATGATCTTCCTGCCCCCCTCACGCTCTCTCATATAAAACTAAAATAGTACAGTAGGAACAGAATATATAGCAGTCGAAGCATTCGACTGCAACGTTCTTGTTTTTTCTTTCATTCTGGATTCTGTTTTCTCTCGCACTTGGTGTGTCTTTTATGCTCAGTTTGGCTGGTCTGGCAACGACAAATTTCCCCCCAATCGCAGGTCTTAGCCCAGCCAGAAACACGCCCACACAACGACAATATATGCAAATCTTTGATGTAAGTAATAATTTCCTTCCCCAAAAAAAACTTTGGTATTGTAAATTATGAGCGTGCGAATATTGCTCTTACCATTGAAAACTCCACACACAAAGCAGAATTCGACTCTGATTTTAGCATATGCGTATGTGTTTTAGACTTGGCAATGAAGGTACTCGGATAACGTAATAAGTTAATGTAAATAATGCCCTGATGTTGAAGTCTTTCAACAGAAAATCCAATTAAGGCAAAAGCTGAGTATATTGCTGCACAATCCGAACTCTATGCAAAGTAAATGTTTCCTTCAATTTTAAAATATTGAAAATATGCTAATATCGGAACCGGCCTTATCGGACCACTATATGTTAAGATGCGTCAAAATTGCTCAACATAACTTACTCCAATAAAGTTTTTTGTAGCGTTTTTAGATATTAGCTAAATTCGCTCAAAATCGAAGAACTATTGATGTCTTATGCGCCGATTTCTAAGACATTAAGACCTGCAAAATGAGCGAAATGTTAACTTCAAGAAATGAATGAAATTTAAATGACCAAAAATATGCTCCCTAATGAAATCGGTTCGGCTTTGACAAGGTTATGTTATGTCTAGAAAGAACATTTATACAAAAAACTCCCTAACCTATGAAATGCGTGAGGGAAGTCTTTTGACAGATTGGCTCCCAAGTTCTTCATAGCCGAAACAAAAATTATTAGTCATGAGTGGATAAATTGTGGTAAGCTATAATTATTTACTTGTTGCGATTCACACACTTAATTAATTTAACCCTACCTCTGCGGTTGTATGGAAACGAGGAACTAAATTGTTATTTAAATTTTAAAGCAAATATAGTTAGGAAGCGCGAGCAAGGCCGCGGGTATAAGCTAGTTATATATATTCTATGTATATGATTGCAGATTTCACATATTATATATTTCAAAACAACAAACTTTAATTGCTGTTGTGGCGCTGCCTTGCTCAGCTTATAAGGTCTCAAGCCGATGGCTTATGCTTACCTGGTAAAGAGAGATCTATAGAGTTCTCATAGATGTGTAATATACATTTAATGTGCAGTGAAACGTATATTTAAAGTTGAATATCAGTGAACTTTCAGCTACAGTCAAAATACATTGCGGAACAGGTCCCGTCCCAGGTTAGCTCCCAAGGCTGCCCGAGACGAGAAGCGTGGCATCAACACGGCCAAAACGTAGCTTGACAATGCCATTGATGGCATTGCGATAGGTGATCAGAACAGGGCCACTAAAGCGTTGGCCATTCATGCTGACGGTGCCATTTCGGCTCTCATTGACCAGATAGAGGCCCTTCTCGCCACGTGTGAGTGTGGCATGTAGCTTTGCCACAGACTGCAAGTATTGAGCGGATCAGCAGGCAATTAATGAGTCGCATATACGTATCCATTTAAGGATATCCGCTTACCGTATCATCTAGACGAAAGTCCAGCGTCTTGTCATCGGCATTGTTCCCAATGCGTACAACTTGATAGGTGTGCAACACTGCCACAGGATGACCCTTGACTATGAGGGTGGCCATGGCTCTCTTCGTTCCGTTGCAGACAGTTTTGCTCGGAGCGATTTACTTAACAAACAAAAGCTGACTGTTTGGAGCAGACAGTTGGTTTGGCATGTGTGCTCAAGCCAGTTGAAATATGTCTGTCAGGAACTGTAGGCTGATATAGATGCCCAGGCCTGTTTAGTATAGAAAAACCCAGGCATTTCGATTTGTGCAAACTCCAACACTTTACGACTGTTGCAAAGTATAGAATCAATACGAATCAAAGGTTGTGCTAATTCGAAAAAAAACATTGTTAAATATACAAAATAGTTATACTTTTATATGTTTGCAATAGTTTTAGAATTTTGTATAATAAGTGAAGTTTCCATGAAGGATCTCCTTTTTGTGGTCTCCTTTTAACCAAGGTGTACAAATTGTTGACAATTGAGTGCAATTGAGCATTTATATTTAGCTCTTAAAGCCGTTGCAGCCAATAGCTTCGATTGCGATGTCCTTAAAGGGTGCAGCGAGCACTCAGTGCTGGCCAGGACTGCGAACGCGGCCTGGAGCTCTGTCAAGTGGCTGCCAGACTGGCAGGCCTGGCATGCGCCCGTGGACATTTTCGCACTCGCATAACTTTGACAGCATTTTTGCGGCATTACAATTAACTGCCTGGCCGGGCGCGGTTGGGGTCGTCCCGCGTCCTTCATTCTTCGTCCTTCCCTCTTAGCCGCGGTGCCGGCTCCTGCTTGATGGCTGTGTCTTGGTGCGCCTAAAAGTATGCAGCTGCATTCCAATGGGCGTGGCAGGCAAACAGCCACACACACACACTATGTGTGTATGTTGGTGTGTATGTTAGTGTGTGTGTGTGTGTGTTTTTGTGCAAAATTTGTTCCATTTTACGCTCTCTACACAAAAACAATAAATCGCTCACAGCGTCACGTCAACTTTCCTAATGCAGCGGGTAAGGGGGAAAGGCGGGGCGGCGGGGCAGCGGGCCAAGCGGGAACGGTTCATGGGATGCCGGATGCAGCAATTGAGGCTGAAGCCATTTTAACTGCCACTTGAATGCTAAAAACAATGAGCACAGCAACTAAATGCATATACGCACACACAAATAAGCAAATACACACACACAGAGATGTGTACACACACACGGTACAAAACAGAAACTGTAAATTGTAATTTAAAACTTTTAGTGGTTGCCCTTGCAATAAATGCGCCACGTAAATCAGCCCATGATGGAGATGATAAAAGGTAAGAGCCTTTGGTTTCTAGCTCTGACCGTACCGCACCCGCACCCACACCCGCACCCACACCCTCTCGCCCGCAACCGTACCCTGCACACCCTTTGCCACTGCCTTTGCCTAACAAATTGGCGTTGACTAACTATCAGAGCCACAAATATTTAGTTCTCTAATTGCTAAAGCCACGTGGAGCACTTGGCATGCCGCCCCCCTTTGCACAGCCATCACTGGCTTCCGCCCTGCCCCTTGTTGTCTTGCTCCATTGAATGCACTTCAACCGAAGTTTCAGTTAAGCCCACAAACAACAAACATAACCCAGGCCACAGGTGCAAACAGGTCCTGGGCACATCGTGATCCATCACATGGAATTGGGCCAGTTGCATAAACTACTCGGACTGGCTCAGTGTCATATGCGGACGGGAAAGTTCTGACCGGCTTTCAGTTTGCAATTATTTCTGTTCAGTCCGACATGCTTATCTTCTTTAGGTGCAGTATGTGTAAAGAGTGTAATATATGATATTTTTATCCTAATTACGAGTACGTACTTATATAATTGGCTACAAGCGTAACTTCTATTCAGTGACAAAACCAAAAAGAGCTTCCATTTTTGCACTCGGTTCCCAAGGAGAAAAAGAGTCTATTCGGCTTGAGTATCTAAGGAACTTAAATAATTGGTTATAAGCGGATCTTCCATTCAGTGGAGAAATATACAGGGTTTCTCATTTTTGTTCTCGGTTTCCACTCGGTAAATTAGCGTTCAATCAAAACACAAGATTTGTTTGCCATTATCTGGTTTTGATTAAATTTGTTCAACATCTAAGGATCATACCGAAACGTCGCATTGCTGAGTTTGGTTCCGATTTCTTCAAGAACAAGAGAAAACCAAATTTTTTACCAATCGTTACTATAGAAACTACATGATATCGCTATGCAATTCTAGCCAAACAGTCCTTCGAGTACACCAATCAGGACCTTCCCCGTTGATCTACCCAGCTGAATATTTTACCATTTCCCTATTTTTTTCTCTTTCTATTTATAATGTAAGCTAATTCTTATTTTAATTAAAAATTAGATTAAGTTTTTCTTGTATATTTAACCAGTTTAATCAAGCTGTCCTAATAACAAGATAGCAATAAACAAATTTAGCTTCGATTAGGTAAGATGAATTGTTTACAATTCTTAGTTATTTTAGACTTGTCCTTGGGAGCCCTATCCTGCATAAATGTCAAAGGATTAGTATTAATTAAACATTGATAATAAATGCACTAAAAAAGCCAAATCAAAGTTCCTTCTCAATTAACCACATAATATTAAAACAAACCTCGGCTGCTTTTGGTACACATAAACACAAGGACCTAGTTCCATATCCTCTTCTCGACCCGTTCATATAGTTCGAGTAAACTATGTACTATCCACTCAAGGTTAATTTTCGTGCCTAATGGAACCTCTTCCAGCATAAACAATGTTGATATAGATTTTACTTAAATCACAAGCATCGGTGTGTAAACACAAATCATCAGTTAGTGGCTTTCCAGGATTCTCTGGTGTACTAGGCAACTAGGCTCTGAAGTTGTTGCTTTTTCTTTGTCGCTTCTATTTTGTCTACACGGCTATACACACACATTTATACCGAAATGTGTGTATGTTAAGTGAAAGTGAAGAAACGTGATTGAAATTTTATCTTGGGCAAAAAAATCGAAGAAATATGTGGTTTTCGCTGTTGCTGCTTCCTGCCCTCTAAGCTGTCTAACATACACATACCTGTACACATACATACGTAGAACGATGTGTGTGTGCGTCTGTGTGTGGGTGTGTGTGTTTGTTTGGCTTTTAAATTCCTCAACGTTGGCGTTTATCGTCGCCGTGGCTCTGTGCTATTTGCATTGAAATGTTGAGTAATTGGAAAACCAATCTGAAGCATCTGCACTTCTTGTTTTGCATACCAGACTGACTGACTATACACTCATATGTACATATGCGAGTGTGTATGTGTGTATATATTTTTTAGCCCGAAATCAAGAAGAAATACAACACACACTCCCACCCTTACCACGTAGCCACACATCAGGCGCAGGCAACACGACGTCCTTGCCGCCATGCCGACCCGCTGCCCCGCTGCGACAGGTTGATTTTGCTGCTGGCATGGCGCTGTTGCTAAAAATAAATTGTTTTTAAATAGCTCTCACATCGCTCGGAAAAAAATACGCTCCCGGGGTTCAATGTGTGCGCTTCACCCTTCTTCCTTCTTCGTCCAGCCATCAACAGGGAGAAAACCAACGACAACAACCAAAACGCCCGGCAACAACGACAAAAGCTAACAATGAACGCGCTTCCGTTGGCGCTTCCTGGTTCCTGAACTTATTTGTTTTCAATTTTATTATGCTTTTTGTTTCTTTTTATACCCTGTACTCATAAAATGGATAAAAGAAAGGGGTATAATAACGTTGTGCAACTTTGTGTAACAGCCAGAAGGGTGAATCTGAGCACCTATAAATTAAACGCATATGCATACTAGCTGGTAATACCCCGGCCTTGCCCGGCGAAATATTTTGATTAAAGTGCATTGTGTTGAATTTGACTTATTTCCGCCAATCGTAAAAGAAACAAAAATAGCGTATCACAATTTTCATTCCCGTGGGGTAGATATTTAAAAATAGTTGAGCCTCATGATTAATGATTTGTTGTGTGGGGCTGCCACAATGACAATGAGTCGATCGAACCGAACAAATAATCTCACTAATTTGACTTTGACCACCATTTTCCGCCCGTGGCGAAGGGTGGGCGTGAATTTCCAAAAATCGGTGAGCACTCCTTTAAAACATTTTAAAATTGGAAAAATAAACCAAAACCAGTCAAGTGTTTCGGGCGAGTATAGATCATTGAAAATGAGTTTGGAAACGTTGGGCTTCCGGAAATGATTTCGGAATGTCAGCCTACCATATAAGAGATACAGTAAAAATTGCCGTTTTGCCTGCCCGTGAGTCGCCAATCAGTCAGTCAGGACGATCACTTTTATATATATAGATTACCTTGATTTTTAATTTAGATTTTCCCTCTGGAGCAGAAAGATGCCACCTAGGGTGCTCTTCTTGTTGATATGTTAGTTTCAGACCTGAGTACTGGGCATTTTTTAGTCGAGTACTCCTGACTAAAGCAGTCTTGTTTGTACGTTTATTGTTCTTTATTTCGTATTCTCTTTTCAAAAGAGGACTGCTGTTGTTTTTTTCTTTAAACGCTGTTGCTTAGAATATTTTGCATTGTTCAATTGTCCTATGACAGACAGGATGAAAATCCTCTCCCTATCCAGGTGTCACAGCTTGACACGGGAATTATCTGAATATTGACAATTTCAACTAACTTCTCACTGGGAGACTACAATATTCGTAGAGGGAACTAAATTAATGAATTGCAATAGGGAAGCTCAGGAACTGAGTTCCTAATAACAGTTATGTGACTAATCAATTAACATCTATTAACTGTTAATCAATTTATTTTTTACATCACATCCATTTTATTGCTATCTGGATTTCGATTATTTTTCAGGCTAAGCACATACTATGTCATAAATTATTTGTGGTAATGTCCCCCACCTTGAACGTAAGGATAAATGTTACCCGAGAAACAACCTAGCGGGATGGATTGGGATCGCGGGTATTGGAATGCGGACCCCCGTTGGCATGTCTTGGGCAGCAGCAGTCCGGGCTTTGGCATGCCTGGTGATCTGATCTTTGACTGGTGGGCGTTTTAGCCATCTGGGCATTAACACCACGCACTGGTTCGGGTGTGCTCAGGGGGTTGGCATTCGAAATTTGTGCTTGCGGCGTCGAGTTGACAAGCTCATCAAATGGAGCATAGTTATCCATCGAATCGAAGCCATGGAAGGTCTCCTCGGCAACATTGCTATTGGCACTCTGCGGTGTGGACTGGAAAGAGGGTCCATAGGTGGGCTCACTAATGTCTGTAAGAAACACATTGGTGCGTTGCGACGGCCCTGTACTTTCGTATTGCGGCATAGAAATGTCTTCGATGCGATTGTCGTCGGTCATATCTTTGTTAGCATAGATGCGGGTCTTTGAAGTCACAGATGCCACAACGATGACCTCCTGTACCTCTTTAACAACTGGGGCTGGCCCTTGCGAGCCATGCGAGCTTACATCACCCAGTTCGACGGAAGGTTTCCTAACTACGCGACTTGGTGTCATTCGGCCTGAAGTCGAGAGTTGATCAGAAATGTTCGACTTGGTTTCTTTTGGCGGTGACATACTCGAGTCCAGTCCCAATTTTGAGGGCATGGATATATCCTCTATATTCTCCGACCGTTCGGCACCTTCGCACTGACAAGACTTCTCACTAATGTCTGCTTGCTTTGGAGCCGTCATGTAACGTAAATCAATCCCGGCTGGTGGACTTACATCCTCAATGCGATTGGCCGTCGAATGTCCGAAGTTATTTCTGCGTCCTTGCCCCGTGCTGGCTAGCGTCGGCATACTAACATTTTCCAGATGCTCATGCGGGCGGAAGCGAGTGCGACTAGATGCCACATATCCTGGCGAGGAACTATTGGCAAACATCAATGGTTCGGTGACGTCGAGATTTTCACTAGGCATACTATTATTCACCAGGCGACCACGGGCTGGAAACGTCATCCCTTCTGCCCAGGGCAAGCTCTGGGAACGCCGTCTATAGGACTCCGACTGATTCTGTTGAGAACGACTCATGCTGCTTTCACAGGGGTCGTTTATAGGACGCATCTGAACTGTTCCCGTGTCGTTGAAACCGTAGCAAATCTCATGCATGGGACTGCCCATTGAAGGCGCTGATGTGTCGCCAATATTCTGCTGGCTGGGAATGCACGGAAAGCTGCGGACGCGACGCATCGGATTGTCTGGCTGCGTTGACTGCATCGATACATCTGCATTGTATGCACTGGCCATATGTGGCGTCTGAGGTCGACCATCCATACTCCAACCGCTCATGCCTGTGGGTGCGCTCATGTCATCCAAACACTCGCTGAGAAAGGTCCATTCAGAACAAGGTCGACGAGTGTTTCTGTTATGACTAGACGTAGGGTCAAGAGCCTGTGGAAAAATGTCCCAGCGATGTTGCGTACTTTTAGTTCTATCACGTGATGAAGTGGGTTCAAAAGAGGGCACGCTTACCTTATTCACACACTCGCTTGGCTTCGTCGCTTCTCGCCACCTAGAGGCAGCTCCCGACACTCCACCTAAAGATGGCATTGTCATATTTTCTAAACACTTATTGGTCATTGGTCTACTCCCAGTGTTTCCGAAAGAAGGAGCCGTAATGTCATAAATATTTTGAGATGGTATGGCTTGCTCCTGTCTTCGTTGACGTGCTCCACGCGATGTGCTTCTTCCAAATGACGGCGCACTGATATCATCTAAGCACTCCGAAGGCATAGTTTGTTGCCGACGTGGAGAACCCGTTACACCGCCGAATGATGGCATTGTTATATTTTCTAAACATTCATTAGTCCTTGCCCCAAGTTCACTACTACCAAACGACGGAGCTGAAATGTCACAGATATTCTGAGATGGCATTGATCGCTGTTCACGTCTAGGAGATCTTGCTCTCGAAGAACCTGATACTCCTCCAAAGGAAGGCATGCTGATGTCTTCCAAGTGTTCATTATTCGCAGGTCCACGACCCGAACTCCCAAATGACGGAGCTGTTATGTCACATATATCTTCTCTTGGCATGGACCTTTCCTGTCGTCGAGGTGTTATAGTCTGCGTCATGCTGCGGCCAAAGGATGGTGCACTTATGTTGTCCAAGCACTCACTAGGCATAAAGGTTTGTTGTCGGTTCGAAGCTCCGGAAATACCTCCAAATGATGGCATTGTTATATTTTCTAGGCAATCATTGGTCATTGGTCCACTCCCAGTATTGTTATAAGGAGCAGTAGTGTCGTAAGTATTTTGAGAGGACATCGTTTTTTGCTGTCTTCGCTGACTTTGTCCACGCAGCATGCTTCTTCCAAATGACGGCGCACTGATATGATCTAAGCACTCCGAAGGCATAGTTTGTTGCCGACGTGAAGAACCCGTTACACCGCCGAATGACGGCATAGTAATATTTTCTAAACATTCATTAGTCATTGCCCCACGTTCACTGCTACCGAAAGACGGAGCTGAAATGTCACAGATATTCTGAGATGGCATTGATCGCTGTTGACGTCCAGGAGATCTTGCTCTCGAAGAACCTGATACTCCTCCAAAGGAAGGCATGCTGATGTCTTCCAAGTAATCATTAGTCGCAGGTCCTCGACCCGAACTCCCAAATGACGGAGCTGTTATGTCACATATATCTTCTCTTGGCATGGACCTTTCCTGTCGTCGAGGTGTTCTAGTCTGCATCATGCTGCGGCCAAAGGATGGTGCACTTAAGTTGTCCAAGCACTCACCAGGCATAGAGGTTTGTTGTCGGTTCGAAGCTCCGGAAATACCTCCAAATGATGGCATTGTTATATTTTCTAGGCAATCATTGGTCATTGGTCCACTCCCAGTATTGTTATAAGGAGCAGTAGTGTCGTAAGTATTTTGAGAGGACATCGTTTTTTGCTGTCTTCGCTGACTTTGTCCACGCAGCATGCTTCTTCCAAATGACGGCGCACTGATATCATCTAAGCACTCCGAAGGCATAGTTTGTTGTCGTCGTGAAGACCCCGATACACCGCCAAATGACGGCATAGTAATATTATCTAAGCATTCATTAGTCATTGCCCCACGTTCACTATTACCAAAAGAAGGGGCAGATATGTCACAGATATTCTGGAGTGGCATTGATCGCTGTTGGCGTCTGGTAGATCTTGTTCTTGAAGCACCCGACACTCCACCAAAGGTTGGCATGCTAATGTCGTCCAAGAACTCATTATTCGCAGGACCTCTACCTGAGTTCTTAAATGACGTTATTGCTTTATTTTCGAAGCAACTGTTAGTCACTGCTCCACGTTCACTGCTACCGAAAGACGGGGCTGAAATGTCACAGATATTCTGGGATGGCATTGATCGCTGTGGACGTCTAGGAGATCTTGCTCTTGAAGAACCTGATATTCCTCCAAAGGAAGGCATGCTGATGTCTTCCAAATACTCATTAGTCGCAGGTCCACGACCCGAACTCCCAAATGACGGAGCTGTTATGTCACATATATCTTCTGTGGGCATGGACATTTCCTGTCGTCGAGGTGTTCTAGTCCGCGTCATGCTGCGTCCAAAGGATGGTGCACTTATGTCGTCCAAGCACTCACCAGGCATAGAGGTTTGTTGTCGGTTCGAAGCTCCGGAAATACCTCCAAATGATGGCATTGTTATATTTTCCAAGCAATCATTGGTCATTGGTCTACTCCCTGTATTGTTATAAAGAGCAGTAGTGTCGTAAGTATTTTGAGAGGACATCGTTTTTTGATGTCTTCGCTGACTTTGTCCACGCGACATGCTTCTTCCAAATGACGGCGCGCTGACATCATCTAAGCACTCAGAAGGCATAGTTTGTTGTCGTCGTGAAGACCCCGATACACCGCCAAATGACGGCATAGTTACATTCTCTAGGCATTCATTAGTCATTGCCCCAGGTTCGCTACTACCGAAAGAGGGAGCTGAAATGTCACAGATATTCTTGGATGGCATTGATCGCTGTTGATGTATCGGAGATCTTCCTCTCGAAGAACCTGATACTCCTGCAAAGGAAGGCATGCTGATGTCTTCCAAGTACTCATTAGTCGCAGGTCCTCGACCCGAACTCCCAAATGACGGAGCTGTTATGTCACATATATCTTCTCTTGGCATGGACCTTTCCTGTCGTCGAGGTGTTCTAGTCCGCGTCATGCTGCGCCCAAAGGATGGTGCACTTATGTCGTCCAAGCACTCACTAGGCATAGATGTTTGTTGTCGGTTTAAAGCTCCGGAAATACCTCCAAATGATGGCATTGTTATATTTTCCAAGCAATCACTGGACATTGGTCTACTCCCTGTATTGTTATAAGGAGCAGTAGTGTCGTAAGTATTTTGAGAGGACATCGTTTTTTGATGTCTTCGCTGACTTTGTCCACGCGACATGCTTCTTCCAAATGACGGCGCACTGATATCATCTAAGCACTCAGAAGGCATAGTTTGTTGTCGTCGTGAAGACCCCGATACACCGCCAAATGACGGCATTGTTACATTCTCTAGGCATTCTTTAGTCATTGCCCCCCGTTCACTGCTACCAAAAGAAGGTGCTGAAATGTCACAGATATTCTGGCATGGCATTGATCGCTGTATACTTGTTGGATCTCTTTTTCTTGATGAACCAGATACTCCGCCATAGGAAGGCATGCTGATATCCTCCAATTCATATGTCGCAGGTCTTGGACCTGTGCTCCCTAATGACGGAGCTGTTATGTCACATATATCTTGTGATGGCATTGACCATTGCTGATGTCTGGGTGTTCTACTACGCATCATGCTGCTTTCAAACGAAGGTGCGCTCACTTCGTCCAAGCGTTCACAGGGCATACTAGTTTCTTGTCGGTTCGAAACATTTCCAAACGATGGCATTGTCACATTATCCAAACATTCACTGGGCAAGGGTGCTGCCTGTCGTCTTGAATCCCCCGATGGTTCAAAAAAGCCAGACGGCATGGATGAATCTTCTAGGCATTCATTGATTGTGTGTCCGTAATTTGTGCTGGCGAAAGGTGGTGCTGAAATATCATGAATATCTTGTATGCCTGTGTTAATGAATCTGTTAGCCGTGCTATGCGCAAATGAGGGCGCACTGACATCTTCCAGGCACACAGTGGTACCGAAAGATGGCGATAAGATGTTGCCAATATTCTGAGCATGCGTTTGGATGTGTCTTTCTGCTGTATTTGCAGAAGATGGAGCGTTAATGTCTCCTATGCATTCTCTGGGCATACTCTGGAGTGCTATTCGCGTACTCATTGCCGGCATGGAATCATCGTGAAATGTTGGCATTGAAATATCTCCGAGATTTTCAGACTGCTCTGGAATTGAGAAGTTAAGATGTCGTCCAGGTCCACCAGCTGGGCCATTGGGCGTGCAGTCCAATGTAGTCATTCGCTCGCAGGGTGCATTAGATACGGTGCTGGTCTCCTCGACGCGGCTAGTGACATTTCCGCAGGGATCGTGATGCGTAGTTACCTTTCGCAGCGTAGTCTGCACACCGTTTGTCTGAGTGTCAAAGGATACCAGATTTATGTAAGCAATTAGTATTCATATTTCGTTACCTTTTGAGTGGTGCATACCTGGGGCGCCTCGCTTTGCGTTGCACCAACGTTGCCTGATGCATGGCTCGCCTCCGAGGGTAATATGTTATCTCCACGTTCAATGCGGTCGCGTAGGTTATCGAAACGGTGGACAATTTCACGGTAAATGCTGTCCACATAGTTTCTGGCCTCGATTCCTCCCAAAGGTGTTTCCGCTTCACACATATTTGGCGGGGAAATGTTGGCCAAATTCTCACCGCCGGAACCAGACACCTGAGAGAGCATGCTCAGATCAAACCCTGGTGCCGACATATTTGCCAGACACTCCGCCGGCAGATTGCTTAGGTTGTGCGCAGGTGGGCAATACCCTGGACGGTGCGGTTGGACCAGGCGCAACGTTTCCATGGCCTCAGCATCTGTATCAACTGCAATTTGATGGATGATAGTTGTGCAAACTTAAAGTTACAATTCTACAGACATGTCATATTCCGAAACATGCGCGGATTGCGCCATTCCTCGTTTCCCGTTAGCCCAAACTCCCTGGGATCGTACTGACGCGGCTGTCCACTAAACCCGGGACGCATATGGTCAGGTGTATTGGCCAAGTCATGTTGTGGCGACTGACTGCGTGGCGTCCTACACTGCGCATTGTACATGGTGGGATTCATTGAATTACCACAATGCCTATTGGTCTGCTAGCCTGAAAAATGTTAACTTGTCAATTTGAATGATTTTGTGTCAGGAAGTGAGCACGGCCTGCTGCATCTTTCAATCTCTTAGCAAAACTCAATGAATAGCGGTTTATCCTCCCCATCCTCATCTGATGATCATTTAATCTAAGAATTATGCTAGCTCATCAGCTCAGCCCATAACTGCCGAGAGCGCCTTTAGGCAAGCCATGCACTTCCGTCCGGAAGTACAAATGAGAAGCAAGTTCAATTAACGAGCGCATAGTTTTTCATTTACAGTTTTCTTCAACTTCATTGGTTTAAGATGGTTGCCTAGCACCAAGTCTTATAGTAGTTTCTATGGGACAGGCGAGTGTGTGTGTGTGTGTTTTGTGGTCGGTTTGGTACGTGGGCTGACTGGCTTGTGGGCACAAGTCGTCACACGAAACCGCTTTCATTTCCGCCAAACACAATTGCATCATTAGCGATGCAATCTCCGTTACTTAACGTAACCGCAACATGCCGGAAATGAAATCCGAGGCAAGCTGGCGCGCCCTGTGCTAAGCTCACTAAACTTTTGCACGGTGAACGACTCGACAAGTGCGCCAAGCCAAGCTGACGCAAAAAAATGGAAAGAGCAAAAAAACAAGGTCTGGGCGTAGAGAAGGAAATATGACGTCGCCGTGTGGTATAGTCAAAGAGCAGTCGAGTCCGCTGACGCGGATCTAGGAGGCAGTCGCAGAGGATAAAGGAAAACAACCGGAAAGCAAACGAAATGATGCTGCTGCGCACAAATAATCGAATAAAGCTATGGCTGTGCCCAGGCCTTGACTGTAGACGAGTTGCAGGTGGAGCCGTTGGCGCCGTCACCAACCCGCTTAAGGTGCGGCCAGCGGAGCTCTGTGGGGCCGCAGGACACAAGGATAAACGATTACGCGGTGTCGCTTCATTAAGCTGGGGCGCCTCAGACCGCTGGCAGCAGCAAATATTTGACTTAAGCTCTAAAAAACACAAACTCACACATGCGAGGGACAATTGAACATTTGCCTTGAAATATCAAAAACGCAACATAAATTATGAAACACCGTTTTACGTACTAGGTATAGGTAATCGAATGGTTCCAAATATTGCGCTGCCTTTTGTTGTGTCTGCTAAATCATGATTCCTTTATATTTATATTCTTAGACCTGTTCTTAAGTCCAAGTTAAGAGCAGTAGACTTCTATCAATCCTAAATCTCACATATTATTGTGTAATTCGTTCGAAAATGAGCTTGGCAACAAGATTTTCCGTAAGCTGTTTCGACTACTTATTTCAACTCTGAGAACTGACCTCGCATTTGTGTACATATGCATAAAAGTATACAGCTTCAAATGGAATGTTTGAGACATGTGCAGGCAATCAACTGGCGTTCCAGCAACCAGGTATTTGCATATGCCTCATCTCTGCACCTTTGGCACAGTCTTCAGACCATCCCAATTCAGAACCGGTTCCCAAGTTGTCACTTTTCGCGACGCTTTGTGCCGCATTAATGCGCATATTAAAATGGACGACAACGTTGGGTGAACTAACGTTAGCTGGTGCCTATAAGACTGGCAACATCATATTCATGTACATAGGTGGGCGGGCCAGGACAAAAGAGTTGCCTGGCGACTGCCTAAGGCTACAGACGTTCGCTCGCTCACAAAAGGCGACAAAGTTTGGGGAGCGTTTAGCTTGCTTACTTTTCAATTTGGGATGAGAGTTCGCTGGGGCGTTCGGGTCGAGTGTGCAAAGTTAACAGTGCCTAACGGTTTCGGGCATGACGGCATAATGCAATGCAATAACACAAAGAGCTCCTTTCAGGCTTATGCTGGCTCAAACATGCGCCACACGGCGATTAGCGAATTCTCAAATAAGTATATCCCAAAAGAGTTAAAATAATACAAGCACATACATACGTACATATGTGCGCGCACAGTGTACAGCAATTGTGCCAAGATGATAATGAATTTCTCATCAAAGGCAAGTCTAATATCTGAATACTTCAAATTTCTGTTGGGCGCTATTTTGTGATTTAAATGCTTTTGCAGCAACTCAATTAACTTTCTATAAATATTTAATCACATTAGAAGCATCGACGTGAATTCTATTCTTTATTGGGCAATTGCAACTTTTACTGATTCTTCAGGATGATGACGCAAAGAACTAGGTACGTAAACTTTTCTCCGATGTTTTAATTATTAAAAATGTGTAAGGGGGACAGTTGTCAATTTTCGAAAAAAAAATTCACAATACACATTTTTTTGAATATTAGTGAAGTTAAAATGTCAAGTCTATTAAGAGTACAAAACATAATCAAAAAGATATTCCGTATAGAAAAAGGTTAAGTTTTGACAAAGCCATGGGAGTTGATAGTCTAGAAGGTAGAGCCTTTGTGGGTTTTAAAGCTTTTCAAGTCGAAAGTATTGGAATTTTTAGCATAAGCTGCTGTTGAAAAATGAACTTCCTCAGAACAAGTTTTGAGAAAGTTTTTATACTATGTTCCCGAATGGAAAATAGTATATTGGGTTTGCGAAATCTCCGTCTGTCCGTCTGGCCGTCTGTCCGTCTGTCCGTATGAACGCAATTTTTTTGCCTTTATCTTTAAGCTAGAGCAACCAAACTTGGTACACCTGTTGGTGTATATCGTCAATTTATAAAGTGTCGAGATCGACCCGCAACCACCACCCCCTCCCCCACAATTTAGGGAAAACCTGTATCTTCTTCATTTTTAAAGATATAGTCACCAAATTTGGTTTACAGACTAATGTTGAAATTCCCGACAGATCTGCATCAAAAAAACTTTGACCCCCCCACCCCCACCCCCACAAATCGGCATATGATATCCCCAAAACACGTTTTTCAAGGGGTATATCTCCTACAGTTTCAAAGATAGAGTTACCTTATTGGGAATACAGACTAATGTTGACCACCTGGACAAATCTGCATCAAATATTTTTGGACCCCCCACCCCCTCCCCCACAAAGGAGCAAAATCTATATATCTCACACCTGTGCAGTTTTTTTCGCGTCTCTTTCTGAACACACAAATAACCAAATTATATAGGACTGGGAACATAGTATTCTGCAGTCGGGTTCGTCCGACTGCAACGTTCTTACTTGTTTATACTAATTTTGATGTCCGATTAAAAGTAAATTTTTTTAATTTTTATTTTTAAAATGTTAATTTAATTTTCAAAAATGAATGCAAATTTTTTGTTTAAATATAATATAAATTTTAATGTCAAGTGAATTCTGAGGGCAAAACAACATATAAAAGATATTCCGCATAGAAATCGGTTAAGGTTTGACAAAGTTACGGGAGTTGATAATCTAGGAGGTAGAGCTCCTGTAGTTTTAAAAACTTTACTAGTCGAAACTTTTGTAATTCTTCGGTATTTAGACAAGCTAACAGTTTCGCTTTCGGAATCTAAAATCGTGAACCCGGCTGATTATTTGTAGACAGTCATTTGATTTTTCGTTTTAATACACACAATATTGCAGCTTTAGGTAATTTAACTCCTAACACTGGGTAATGTCTGCTGATAATATTGCTTTTAATAAAGGGAAGCGTCGGTTGGGAAATCTGTTAGACAAATAATGGTAAATTTGTAAAGTCAAACATTGGGACAAAGCGACATCTAGGGACAGCGACACCACTCATCGCACAAAGCTTTTGGAAATGTAACTGCTGAGCAACTGTTAGCTAACAGCAACGCTAATAGCAGCAGGCCTGGCATAACATAACATGAGCTGTCTCTTGCAACAGCCGTTGCAAATTCAAATGGCTTTTAATTCAATAATTGAATTTCCATTGCCACAAAATGATGGCGTAAATTAGGCATTTGAATTGGAATTATTTAACATAAATATCGATTACCGTTCGAGATGGGAACAGACAGCAACTACATCGCACATCCATGGCAACATGGTAACGACCACAACACAAGGCCGTTGCCCCGGGTCACCGCTGGCCAAGTCAGCTGGCAGCCGCTGCATGTAAACAAACAAGGAGTTTTGAACAGCGCAAAAGTTGCAGTAAAAGTTGAAATAATATTCAAAATTATATTCAAGTTGGAAGCGGCAAGTTCGCCATGTGCTAATGGGTCTGACTAGCGGTAAGCTGCACTGCCTACTACACTGCTGCTGCTGCCGTTGCAACCAGGCGCCGCAGTCGGCGCCGACAGCGCAGTTCAAGCTGCTGCTGCTGGGCGCTGCCGGCAGTGGGAAAACCCAGTTGGGCCACCTGCTCAGCGGTCAGCAGCGCGACGCCGACGACCTGGGACCCACCAATGGGGTGCGCTGCTACCGCTGGAAGAAGGCCAGCGCGGAGGGCGAGATGGAGGCGGACACCGTTGCCACGCTGCTGCTGACGGAGGTGGGCGGCAGTGCGGACATGCAGCGCATCTGGCCGCATTACTACGCCAGCTGCCACGCGCTCGTCTTCTGCTTTGACCTCAGCGCCAGCAACGAGCAGTTGTTGGCCAATTTCGAGCTGCTGCGCCACTGCCTGCAGCATGTGGCGCTGCGCGGCAAGCCGGTGCTGCTGGTTGCCACACGCCACCGCGATGGCGTCCAGCTGTACGATGTGGAGCACGCGTTCGGCCTCGAGCAGCTGACGCGCGCCTGCGGCTGCCCCCTGCGTATGTGCCACATGTCCGGCGGAGAAATGGGGCGCGGCCTGGCATGGCTGCGCCGTCAGCTGCAGGCCCAGGCGCCGGAGCTGGCGCAGCGCATCAAGTACGATGTTAACATGCAGGTGGGTGAAACTTACCAGTTGTTGCCATCTCTATCTCTCTCTCCCTCCTTCTCACTCTCACTCTCTTGCAGTCCTGGCAGCGGCGCAAGCGCGCCTTGCTCTCGAGCAGCAAGCTGGCGCAGGTGCATCGGCAGCGCTTTCGGCGCCAGCATAGAAAGGTAAGGGTAACGATGCTGCCTCCATGGGCTCCCCTTCAGCTCACGCTCTCGTTTCCTTGCAGCTCTGGCCCATGCCACAGCCCGCTGACGTCACGCAGCCACGTCCCCGCACCGCGCCTGCCGCAATCTTTTTTGTGCGTCCGCCGGACCACGCAGCGAACCCGTAGCTCTGCCGCCAACATTCCTGGAAATGTGCCAAACAAACATTTTTTTGTCTATAATCAATCAATTTACAGTGCTAAAATACAAAGATTTTCTCATAAAAGTACAAGAAAACAAACAAACCGATAACTTGATGGCCATCAACTTATCGGCATCGTCGAGGATCGTGGTTGTTATCGATCATTTGCTGTGCGTCGCATAGCAATTGGAATGAATATACTTTTACATGTTGTACCCATTAAATGGCTAAAAGAGGATGCTTAAACTGTGCCCAATGCAACAGGCAAAGGGAGACACAACTTTATCACATACCTGCCACACACTTTTGGGTTTTTTGGGTATCAAGAGTTCATACATAACTTTTTCTTCTTGTTTCTTTTTTTGCAGCTAGGGCTGTTAATATGGCTTGGAATGCATGAAATAGCTTTTCAGTGTTCTGATTAAGACTAGCTAAAAGAATGACCTATAGGGCAAACTCAATTGTTGAGTTTGCATGTAATATTTGTGTAAGCAAAAAGGTGTTTCATACAAAATCTCATTTTCCCCCTATTGTTCCTTTGGCAGCTATATAATATATTGGTCCGATATTGACCAAAGTTGGTCAAATTGTTTAAATTATACAGAGACTTGGGTTGGCTGAGTTTGTTGAGGATGTCTTCATAAACAAACAAAATGTTCATACAAAAACATAGTTTTCGTATAAGAAGGTGCTGTACCGCTGTTCCTACATACATACATATATACATATGTATGTATGTCAATATGCTGAGTCCTAAAGGTGTTGTTGCAAAGTAAGCCCTTTATTGGTATATCCTCATATACATAAATATAATATTGATACATCCTTACACTTGAATATAAACATGAAACCCCCGCCAGTCAGGTAGTTTCTTATTGTGCAACATTAATATACCACCTTTGCAGGTCAGCACCCTTTTGAATTCCTTATTTCCACAGTTTGCAAACTCTCAGCTTATTGGTTTATAAATGCTGCACCTGTTTAACATGTTGTCACCCATTTAGACAGGTTTTTATATGATTTAAGGGCTATCGTGACATCTAAGAGGAGCAGTGTAATTCACAGTGAATATTACTGATTAAATTGTGATTTTTTAAGATTTTTGAGGATACAACAAGTAGTTCTTACATAAATAAGAAATTTTCAAGCAATCATGTTTTTAAATATCATCTTTCCAATGCATTTCTCATCAAATTTTTACAAAAACTGCCAAGAACTCTTTTCTCTCCGATCATTTTTGCAAAGTAGAAAGTCAAATGGGATTTCTGGGCGTAGTGTAGTAATAAGTAACAAATGATAAATTTATGTAGACTTTTATTAAACAATCAAGAACAATTCTTTGTTAGCGGTTGATCAATTTAGTGTTGTTGTTAATCGTTTACATGTTGCTGAAGGTTCTACTGCACCGGCTTTAAGGAAAATGAGAGTCATCGTCATTGTCAGATTCACTAAATAATATAATCTCCGACAGAGAGATACTGTCGATGTCAAACTCATCGAGTTCACTTGTTGATTCTTCTTGTTCTATAAACTCCGACTGATCCGCATAAATTCCCAGGGCTTGAAGGGCTCGTCTAATCTAAAAATGTACAATAGAGGTCAGTTCGTGAATTTATTTATGATCACGGTTAATGAAAAACTGCCTTACACATTCATAAGGACTGCAAGACTCCGGCTTGGCAAACAGAATATCGCACAAGGTTTCGTAGTGTTGTTTCTTTTCTTGTTCGGTTAATTGGTCAATGGGCGTTTGAGTAACGAGCCGAGTCCATATCTGCTCATAGTCTTCATCTACGTACTTGTCCTCCATGTTCACATACGACTCGTTATTGGCTGGTCTTGGTTTTAGTTATTCTCAACTAACAATGTGATGCTGCTGCGATTGGCGCTTTATTCATTTTTGGCTGATCGTCAACTAGAGATGTTCGACTTTCAGCAGATCAGCAATCGATAATGTTATCGGAACAGTCGGGAACGGGTAGTCTTTAAAATTATTTTATTTAGAAATTGTGGTATTCATGCAAAATTAGCTGTTCCATACAAAATTTATAAATTTACCCAAAGTCCAGCACTGTCTACTCATCCTGTAGCCTTCTTGCGATCAATTTATTTTTGTTTCGATAAGTGCTCGAAAATATCGATAAGACGAGTGGTGTTTTACAACACTTTTCAGTGACATTAAAATAAAAAAAATACTAATGCGCTAAAAAATGCCAAACTATATTTTGGTGATCGATTGATCGATATCACAAGAAATTGCCATATGCGCTACGATGGTACCAAAACGGGCACACTCTTAACTTGTAAAATAGGTTGTTCTGGTATAAAATAGCTTAAATAAAACGTAATATAATTGGTGTTAAATGAAAACAGTCTCATATTAAAATTAAATGACAAATTGATTTAATCGAAATTGTATTTGTTTTTTGTTGCCAAATAGCTGGTACAACAATTACATAACATGTGACAGCCGTCGACAGCAGGATGAAGGTTTACTCAAATGACAAAGTAAATAATGTCAAAGGGAAAGCACAACTATAATTATTACTGCCTGTGTCTACGTACCTGGACCTGGATACCGGAACCAACAAACTCTGCTTCGCATTTGATGAGGCATCGAATTGCCAATTATCATTTATTCTGCGTCTGTTGAATGTGTCCCTTTCCAATAAGTATTTCCCTTCAAGTTTGCCAACGAAGTCTATAATAAATAATTTGCTGCAATATTTGCAATGTATGCGAGTATGTTGAAAATTGGTGGAGGAGGAATGTAGTATATATCGTGCATATATTTTGTAGCACTGTTTAATTGAAGCAATTGGGGAAATTGAGCACAAAGTGGTTTTATTTTGTTCAGTTCAGTTATTGTTCAGTACGAAGATTAGTTCAATCGAGTTAAGTTCCAGCGATTTAATGCATTAAATGCAACATTTTAAAGGTGGCAACGATCTGAAGCTGCAGCTAACTGTGGATGCTGGCAATATGTGCATGTTTAGGCTAACTTTGTGTGCTGGAGAGGGAGGGCAAGCTGATGCTGCCCGCCAGACTGCCAACCGATGATGTATTGCAGCGCAGCAATAAGTAAACCACAAGAACACCTCGCACACACACACACACACACACACACACACACACACACACACACACACACACACGTACACACGCACATGCATATACGGGAAAATTGAAGCTAACACCAACACACTTACAGAGATTGCCACCCAATCCGGCCGGAGCCGGGGGCGGACGGGCAGGCGCGCACACGATGCTGACATTGATGATTGCGGCTCGTTGACGGCGGCGGCGGCATCGGTGACGGCATTGTTATTGTTGTTGTCAGCGTCTGGAGACGCCTCGAACGTGTGCTCATAATAATCCCGATACACACACACATACACATACACACATGCATGTAAGCCAGTCAAAAAAGCCGCCGATGCACACACACATACATAAATAACATGTGTCGCCGTGTGTTGTAACGAAAAGTGTAAAATAAGCATCAATCATCGCTTATTCGAGTTGTCATCAATCACACACACGTTGCACACACACACTAGCACACGGGGCTACGCTGCGGTGACAACAGCAGCAGCAAAAAGAACAACAACAACAACATGAAGCAACAAGCGCCGTTATCCTTGGTGGTTAGCAGTGCTGCCAGCCTGTTAGAAACCCAAGAAATCCAATTCTAACAGAAGAGTACAGCTTGCAAAAATAAAGCTAGTTCGCTTTTTTATGTTTCAACCCAAGAAACTTTTCATTTGTTAGATCTTATATATCATTTCATCATTTTATAAGGTCAACTTCCGCTCTAGCCTTAAATTACATTGGAAATGTCCTTTTCCAATTAAATTCCAATGAATTCCGAAAACCAATTGATTAATTGGTTTCGAAAGTATTGAAGTTTTCCCAGAAGAAAACTATTGCTATAAGGGCTGTTCCCATTTCCGTGTCCTCTTCATTCCTCAACGTATTCGATTGTTTGATCCTGTTTTTGAATAAAATATCAAACTTTTGTTTTTTTTTTTCAAGTAATGTTCAAGTAATTTTCATTCCACTGGCTCAACGGAAAGTCTTTTCAATTATTCCATCAAATTCGGTGTTCACAACACCTAATAAAAGCATTTTTAAATAAACAAACTAATCTTATTATGTAAAAGTATAACTTGTACAATTTCTCTACAGATAATATGCTCACATGAACCCCAATCCTGAATTTTAGATTTTAATTCATTGAACTAGTTAAATACCTAATCCACCATCACTATTGTTCTCATCAAACTGTTAAACATACATTTGAATACATTTTAGTAAAATTCAAAAATAAATTCAGAAATCGCACTCGGACAAAAGCTAAGTCTAGCTTTAAAAATAGCTGAATCGACAACACTGTTGGTTAGTTTCTGTCAGCAGATAGAGGGAAACCCCCCCGAAAAACATTTACAAATTTGCTGCAGCCTTTAAATTTGCAACCCCTTCGTGTTGCCCGTTCCGGTTGCCGCACAACACTGGACGCACCCCCCTCCTAATCAGCTTTGCCAGTTATTAAATCATCAGGTTGCACGATCGGGTCGTCCGCCACTCCCCTCCCATACCCTGTCACATGTCTGTCAACAGTCAAGGGAGGTCCCCCGAAACGCGTAACCAAATATCCTGGACGTTTGACGTCCTGCGTGCGTTAAGGCAGAAAATAAAGATTTAATCGGCATTTATGCATGTATGTTATGTACATAAGCACTTTGTAGAGGTTTTATGATTATGCGCTCGTATTTTGATATTAAACCCAACGAGTTGTCAAACGAGCGAGGGGAGCGCAGTGGAGGAACAGGAACTGTGTAAATGGACGAGCATGTCCTTTATAAAACGCGCCCAGCAATGTCCGACCTTGCTAAGTATAAGAAAATATCCTCGTATATACATAAATAAATATATAAGAAAACTTTTACACACTTGCACAGTTTGATAAAATGTTTTTATGTCATTTACACCAAAGAGCCATCGAAAAGAATAGCAGAAAAGAACGCCGAAGACAAATACCCTTGCAGCTATATTTCTCACACAAAATCTGCATTTTCCACAGCCAAATGATATATTATTCCTTTCCGATTTTGATCAAACTGTAAAGTATGTAAAGTTTTATAAATCTCACAAAAAAACAAAGCTTTTTAAGCTGATTATTCATTCCAATATTTCCTATGGCAGCAATTTTGGTCAGATTGTGATCAAATCTACTCAATATCTCAAGAGTCAAACGAAACTTAGAAATTATATGTTTGGTTGGGATATCGTAGAACAAAAAGAACAAAAATAAGTTAAGATCGGTTAGTATATTTTAATAAATAAAACAATTCATCTATGTATATGTTATATCTGTTATCTGATTCGGTCCCGAAATATGTCTGCCTGTAGCGAAAAGAAGCACTTAAGCCAGGTTTCATAAGGATAGCTCTAAGATTGAGAGAAAGAGACGGATATCGCTAGATCGACTCAGCTATTGATGCTGAACAAGAATATATATACTTTGTGGTTGGTAATCCCCCCTACGATGCGTTACACGTTTCATGATAAATTAATAATACCCTCTGCAAGGGTATTTAAGGCATTTGCATGGAAGGGAGAGAGATAAGTCAAATGTGTGTGACAGTGAATAATATTTTGATGAACTAAGTCATGTTTAACGGATTTGTTGGACTTCAACGGACGTATAAGAAGGCTGATTGCTGGAAAACGGAGCTGAATTAAGTGGCCTGCGATTTTTGCAGACTTAGCTCTTAAGTGTGAGAATAATTAAACCACAAAATTCATCATCATCCCATCTGAGAGCACGAACTTGATATCATCGTGGACATAAGCTCAATATGATATGAAGGTTTATTATAGACATTATTACAGTACTAGTTTCGACAGTGGTCGAAGCATTCCACCAAATTCTACAAACAATAGAAGACACATTATTATACTCTGTGCCCAAAGGGAAAAAGTATATTAGATTTCCGTCCGTCTGTCCGTATGAACGCAATTTTTTCCACACCCTTGAAGCTAGAAAAAACTGAAAATGTAGAAATAAATCTATTGTATTCACCTAAAATAACCACGGATAAACTAAGATAATAAGATATTACATAATTTCTCAAATATGATGCATATTAAATGCATAAGGCGCATATCTGTTATATAACGAGGCAGATTTATGCATAAGTTAATCATAAATACTGCACAACTTCTCTCTCTGTTTTCTCAACTATCATTTATCAATGATTTAGCTCAATATTATAAACTAAACACAATCTGAGTCAATTATTGTTACAATTCAGTAGTTTAGGTTCTGCATGTTTCTACGGATATTACAGGCCCGGGAACTGGTTAGCTTCATAAGCTCTGCAATTGCAATATAAGCGAGCTCAATAACTGTTCAAAACACAAGTCACAGGACGAATGTGGAACCTCGGGAATGCCCACACACACAGCGATAAACAATTTCATCCGAATGAATCGCAAAACTTTGCAACTTTCTGCGGTCAAATCATAACAATTGTCCGCATCCGAAAAAAGGGTTTTAATTTCAATTTAGACAGCAATCCTGTTATGCTAAAAAGGATCTACTGTTTTTGTATAATTTTGAGCGGATCTAAAAACAACTGAAACCGAAATGCCAGCGCTCTCGGCAGACAATCAAATAAAGTCACGCCGCTTTAACATTTGCGGTTGTCGGTTGGCAGACAGAGGACGCAGGACGCAGGACACGGGACAGGGTACACACACACACACACAGCCTGGCCGACAAGGGGCCAAGTGATGGACAGGTTGTAGCTGGGAAACTCGATATGCGCAGCCGGCACAGGCGGACAGATGACAGAGGAGAGGGGGCACAGGCTGGACGGACATACACACACATGGATGCAGGCGAACAAACTTGCAAAAGGCTGCAGGACATGTACACGAAATTAATTTGCAACGAAGGGCACGACGCGCTTTTAATCCAACATGATATAGCCCGCAAAATGCAAAAACGAGCCAGGGCCAGGTTCAGGTTCAGGACCTGGCCAGATGAGTGCCGAACGCTCACCGCACCGCACCACTCCGCGCCGCGCCCACCCTGCCCTGCCCACACCCCGCGCCCCGTCCCGCTCCGCTCCTATCGACTGCAACAAAAATCAGAAAGCGGATTAAACGTATTCGTGAGAATTTGTCAACGATTTCACACCTGTTCGACAGCCTCGACCCCACTGTTGTGTCGCGCGGTGTGGTGGCTTGCGGGTGGACAGGGCGGGGTACCGGGGGCTGAGCTGTAGGCGTGGTCCGGCATAAAATGGCAATTAGAATTTCAAGTTCGCAGTCCGTTGGTCCATGGCTGCTGACGCCTTGGGCATGGACCCACAGCCGAACCCATATCCGTACCCAGAACGCCAGTTCGCCCGTCTCTCACGACTTTTCGCAAACGCAAATTGTTTATCGCCTCCAGGGCACTTTATTAACTTTACGGCCGACCGGGCCGGAGTCTGGAATGGTTCTGGAACTGAACTCCGCCACTGAACTCCACTTAACTTAACTCAACTGAACTGAACTGACCTGGGCTCTGCTCGGCTCGGTACTTTCGATTTTTCATGTGTTTCAATTCGATTTGCTGCGGCTCGGTTTTATTGTTGTTTTTTTCTCCGACAACTTCCTCCAGTTCTGCCCGTGTAACGCGGAAATGCACTCAAAATATTAAATGCTTCAGTAGTTTGCAATTATTGAGCGCCGCCTTGTGATTAATTCATAATACCACTTCGGAATGAGCTCAGTTTCAGGTCCCAAGCCTGGCTGTTCCCAGACAGCTGTCCGGCTGCCGTCCGTCCTCCACGCCAAAGGGACTGGGATTGGACAGCAGCTCTTTGGAGCAAATGAAACTCCAGCTGGAATGCCATGGAAACATTAAGCATTAAAGTTAATTTCTATTAAAATCTAGCTAAATATTTGTAAAATATGTTTTAGCTTGGAATTCAATTAACACAGTTCGCACAAATTTGTAGGAAAACTAAAAACAATTTAAGCTTAATGCATTTAATATTAAAATGTTCATATTCATTAACTTCTAATTTCAAAGAGTGAAAGACTTCCCAAACAGGGTCCTCATGTAAAATATAATTTTAATTTAATTAATTTTTTGTATAAATTTGTAAATATGTAAAATGAAAACTACGTAAAAAATTTTTAAAGTTTACGCTTGGATCGTCATTATTAGTTTTTGTTTTTATTTCCATATATAACTATCTCAAGTACGTACTACGTATATTTGTTAAATATAATATTAAAATTTTCACCAAAAAAAAAGGAAAAAAAGAAGAGAAATGCTCTAAGTATGCCGGACTACGAAAACCCTGTATCCAGGTCTGAAATTCCTAAAAAAAAACACACATATGCAGCCAGCAGTTGAGAAGCAGTGCAACCAAGCAGACCTTTCCCAGTTTCTTGAATAACTTCGGTGCTTATAACCCGAATGCTATGAAATTTAAAAAATAGATCTAAAGTAACCTAAGAATCTACCTTTTAAAAATCAACGACATATCTTAAAAATTGTGGATGTGATGTAAACCAGATCTGCGTTTGGTATAAGGGCACTTAAAATCAAAAGACTAACCAATAACCCCTGACATTCTTTTATTAATAATATATTATATCCTTGCTGCGGCCATTAGATTTTGTAAATATATAAAATAGAAATATACTTACGTAGTTTTGTGTGTCAGATAAGTTTGTTCAAGTATGAACTTACCTGGTGAATGCTTTGACTTCTGATTCCGATACACAAATTTGGTAATCGGAATCAAAGATAATAAATTGTTATCAGATGAATTGCATTCATTGTAAGGTCGCAGCATTAATTTTGTTTTCCATCAATTCCCAGTCAATTTTATTTACCCCAGTTGAAAAATCACTGCCTTTAAGTAAGGAATCGGTGTATAGAACACAGACTAAAATGAAATGAGTATAATTGACCCTAATTCGATTCTGAATATGCTGATTACTTCTATATTATGAATGTTGGATAAATAATCAATTATTCTGTGGTAAAGTATCTATTTTATTGCAATTAATTATTGTCAGCTAAGATAGATTTTAATTAACACATTTTAACCTTAACTTTAAAGACATATTAATCAATAATACTCTAGGAATTTATTTAAACAATGCATTGGGCAACCTTATAGCCTTCCCAGCTGTACGATACAATTAGCGGATAGGATGCATATTCATAGATTTGCAAATGTTGCAATGTCAGGCATAAATGTAAATTCGCAGACGCTTAACAAGCCCAAATAGGATTACAGATACATATGCCACAAAGAGGACGACAGGCAGCAGCAGCCAAGGTCGATAAACCAATGTCGGTTCTATGAGATTTACGAGCAGATTTCAGGAGTTACAAATATGGTATACCAGCTCACATACACACACACACACACACACACACACATATATATATATATATATATACATGTATTGTGCAGGGGTTGAAGTCGAAGTCATCGTGAAGTTGTCAGAAGCAAAACTTTCAATTGCATTTTGGCCAAGTTGGCTTGGCTTATCTTTATTATCGCCGCTGTTATTATCCGAGACGAGTCCTTTTCTGGCCACAGTCTGGCGGGGGTGGGAGCGGGTGCCAGGGAAGTGCCTGGCGGCTCATAAAGTATGTCATGTGTCATAAATGACAGATTCTTAGGCATACTTCATTGATCCCTTTGGCCGCAACGTTTTTACGACGCCGCTTACAGGCTCCTTGCTAAATTGTTGCAGAGTCTATATCACACACACACACATACAACACACACACACACACACGCATACACACATACCGGAGTAGTGCGTGTTTGAAGTTTGCTTTTGATAAATGAATGGATTTTCAAAGGCGACGTTAATGAAATACGCATACAACACGAGCACACACAAGACGAACAACAGGACAAGGACGAGCCAAAGGATGTAGCTGGGCGACGCCATCTAGCTCAGCATGTGTCTACCGTACTTGTGTGTGTGTGTGTGTGTGTTTATGTACGTATGTGTGCTACCATATATCCTTCAATCTATCAAACTCACGTGTCCGTCGTGTCTCAATTTACTCGCTTAGTTTATGTTCAACTGGCGGCGCTTTGCTGCCGGCTTCTGCCTGGCGAGTATTTTGATAGAGTCCGTTTGGTATATTTATGAAGTCAATGCAGGCAGCGGGCATTCAAAGGACGCAGACACAGACACAGACACACAAATACATGCACGCTGACACGGACATAGACACATGACCCCAGTTCCCTCCGTAGTCCTGTGGCGCTTGTTTGTTTATTTTTGCATATAAAATCCAGCATTAGAAATAACTAGTTTCCCTCTACGTACTTATGTATACATATTAAATAATAGCTAAGATTGCGCTTGCAAATACTGCTCGAGAGGAGATACCCTGTAACCAAGTCTGAAGTATACTTGGAATACCAGCTTTTTCCAAAAATGCTGTTCGTCCTGTTCCGAATTGAAGTCTTGAAACAATGTCACAGAATAGAGTAAAGCACATTTAAGGATCTTCTAAAAAGCAAAACAGGTTTGTATATTTCAATATTAATGTCTTAAGTCGTTTTTATACAGAATTGGGACTGACTCCGAGCCGGCTAACAATGCAAGGAACACAAAAGAGGAGGAGGAATAAGTGGAACATCTCTTCTACGCCTGTCCAGCTCTCTCCCATAAAAAGCTGAAGCTCCTAGGGAACCCCTTCTGTGAAAGCCCCAAGGATCTAGCCGACATTAGGCGCAGGAAGTTAGCAGACTTCGTCCGTACTTCCGGATATACTTCTTGCTGACCAAGTGTCTATTTACGGAGTAAGGCAATCACAGTTCCAAATGGGCCAACAAATGTCCTAAGTGTGTCTTAATCTAACCTAACCTTAACACAGTCTAAACAAAAGGTGGTTATAGACATACTCATTGCCTTATAGACTTGGGTAATACCAATGTTCAAGGTTTACATCGTTTCTGTCAGTGTAAACATAATATGTGGCTTAAGCCAATTAAAAGCCACAAGTCTACATTAGCCGCAAAATCGATGTCTTCCCTTACCCCCTGCCCGCTCCCTCCCGCTCCTTCACGCGCTTTCTTTCAGTCTCAGTTCCCCTTTGTCTCTCTGGGGCAATCCAAAAATACTTAGCATCTACGTCAAATGCCACTAAATAATGTAAAGAACCAATTACGAAGAGAAGGCGAATCCAAGTGATCCACTTGCACTCGTTGTGTTGTTGTTGTTGTTGCTGTTGTTGTTGCTGTTGTTCTTGCTGTTGTTGTGTTTATTGTTCTTGTTGTTGTCGCTGTTGTTGCTGCTGTTGCTGCTGTTGCTGGCTGCTTTCGTGGTTGTTGGCGCTTTGTTCTCGCACAGTGCTGCGGGCGCTGAAAAGTATGCCACAAAATCGAACGGCGAATGTCAAGCAGCTGCACAGTGGGCAAAACAGCCAATTTAGCCGATTTTTTAAATTTTTTTTTAATTTTCCACTCTCTGGCAGCTTTAAGCAATACGAGTACTTAGCTGTCGTATTAGCCGGACTTCTTGGTGGTAACCAAAATTAGAAAATTAATATAATTTTGTTTTATTCAAACGTAGGCTCCGAAATTGATTTTGAACGTGTATTTATTTTGTCACGAAATTTGTAACGGGTGAAATATGCCCATTTTGGAACAGTCCGGATCAGGTAACTTTATAATATAGCTATCACAGAAGCGAACGCGCGAAAACTCAATTTATGTATACGTAAATATTTTATTATTTTTAGGTAAATATATTAATTTTTTCTTTATATATATGAAGCAAGCCTTGGATATCAAAGTTTTATTGTGTCTTTTGCTTGTTGACCAAGTATAATCACAACCAGTCTACTATATCTTAGAGCAACAATCGGAAAAACAGCTAATGTATTTTTTTAATATTTTAGTAACTTTAGACTTATTGCAGGACTAATCTGCCGCTCCCTGGAAATGCAGTATATAAGTAAATCAATGGAATACAGAGTGTCCTGATTTAGCGCTCATATACATATACATATACATATACATATACATATACATATACGTATGTATATACAAAAAGGATCAGCTTACCGATTACTCTCCGTACTCGATTTGCCCACAGTCGAGTGCGGTGAAAGCAGAAGCAAAAGCAAACGCATTAAAAGCAACTTAATAATTTAGATCGAAATCACCAATCAGCGCAGCTGACATGTTGACAAACGATGCCGCCAACGCCATCGACGACAACGCCGCGGATAAGGACGATGGCAAGGACGAGGACAAGGACGAGGACGAGGACAAGAGATTTACATTTTCAAAATCGAATGGCGACATAAGCCACCGCAAAGCAAAAGACACGCAACCACAGCCATAATGAAATCCACGATAAACAAGATAAACGAACACAAAAAAAAGTAGTATATATTCATATATATTTATATATATATTGGCATATATAACACACAGAATGTTGTCGAACCGTGTATACCCTTACGCAGCTGAGCAGTTTTCAAAATATGGCAACCTTAAATGACCTCGTTGTTAGTAAAGATACTATAGAATCTTTGAAATATTCAAAACGGATTTTATCATTTGTTTAAAGAAAAAAAAACTATTTCAGGCATTATTTTCCCCCTGACGCATTCATCCTTTTCGGGAGAAAATAGTTTACTTCCTTAGGCAATTGAAGTTCATATTTATTTTAAGTAGCCAAACTTATTTTGTTTTTTAATCAAATCTGAGAATATATATCCTATATAGACTCGAGTAGTATGGAAATTGACAAAACTTTCCGCTGACTTCAAATGAATTCTCAATAAAATATGGAAATTAATTAAGATTTTCTCCTAGCCTCTGTGCTTCTGTTAGCTGGCCTTGGCTTATTTTATATATTTATATTATATTAGTTAATGTGGCAAGCTGTATGTTACAATTGCCATGCTCAGTCAGTAGGGTATACAGAAATAAGCAACAGCGCCGCTGCCTTGACAACAACGAGTGATACATTTATATCTATTTCAGCTTTGCCGCCTTATACAGTTTCTGTTTTGGCACAGCGGCTTGCCATGAGAGACGCCAGCAACCACCAGCTAAGGAGCCACCTTGTGGCACTGTTCCTGTAACCCACCCGCCCAACACACCAGCACCCCCCCTCCATCCCGTCCGGCTGCTCCACCTACTGCAGCCAACTGCCGAATGCCGACTCATCTTGGTCGTTGTCAACGTTGTCTTCGATGTCTTCGTTTGCAATCAATGAAAGATTTATGACAACATACACACAAGCACACACACACACACACACAGACACACACACACACATGTAAATTGTACACATAAATATATATATATATGTATATATGTATAAGTATATGTGTATATTGTAGCAACGCTGCCTTTTTTATGTCACGTCATTATTTTTATTATGACGCTGCCGGCGGCCCGTTATTCGAGAGTGATTAGTGACTAAAAATGACAACAATAATAATTTCATTGTGTGTGTGTGTGTGTGTGAGTGTGTGTGTATGCCATGTGAGCGATGGCCCATCCATGATATCCAATATGATTCACAAATAAGCACGAATACTTGCTTTTGTTCACCCCCCACCCAGCAGGCAATGTTTTTCCAGGAAAAACTTATTGGTTTATGACAATCCCACCGCTAGGTGGCGCCAAGAGCTGGCTAACAATGGATCAAAGTTGATAAGTTGTGTCTACTTTTTGTGCAGCTGTTGGTAATCCAAGACTTTAATCAATTTAATCTGAATTTAACTAAAATCTAATTTTAGAATTATGGATAGAATTCAACAAGTCGGTAACCTTTTTACTTCCTGTACCCATAAAATGGGTAAAAAGGGGGTATTGGATTTGTGCAAAAGTATGTAACAGGCAGAAGGAGACATCTCCGACCCTATAAAGTATATATATTCTTGATCAGTATCAAAAGAGATTTCGATTTGGCCATGTCCGTCTGTCTGTCCGTCTGTCCGTCTGTCCGTCTGTCTGTCCGTATGTATGAACGCAAGGATCTCAGCAACTATAAGAGCTAGAGACACCAAATTTGGAATGTAGGTTCGTGTATAGCGGGAGCAGGTCAAGTTTATTTTAGATTTGAGATATTTCCCCCCGTTCCCCCGCTATTCGATAAAAACCGTTTTACAGTTACAATTTTCAAGATATAGCTTTAAGATTTGGCATGTCCAATACTTTAGTCCCTCTTAATCTACTGTCCAAATTTCAAGTCGATCGGATAATAAACACCTAAGTTATTCACGAAAGAAGATTCAGTGCTGCAGCAAGGGGAAGAAGAAGCACAGTCACAACTTAAAATGCCTGGCTTGCGCTGTGGCTCGTGCGTGTGCGTATCTGTGTATGTATGTGTAAGTTAACGAAGATGCGATCGGAAATATTTGACCTGGGTACAGGGAGTTTCGTAGTCGGGTATACTCGACTATAGCATTCTTACTTGTTGAATTACAAATATACCTTATAGGGTCGAAGATCTCTCCTTCTGCCTGTTACATACATTTGCACAGATTTAATACCACCTTTTTCCCATTTTATGGGTACAGGGAGTAAAATGCTACTATACTATACTACATATATGTACATATATTCTTACTAAGCATCAATATCATATTCGAGCTTAGAAACCATTGAAACGATAACTGACAAGTTGGGTATGAAGGTTGTTTCAATTCGTGGGTTTCGAAACTAATATTTTACAAATATCATTTTATAAGCTTTAGGAAATCTTAATGCTGTCGTTGAACATTGTGACTAGCAATGTACAAATGAATACAGTACACAAACCAAATTTTGATACGTTCTGATATGACATCTCATGTGATATATTACTCTTGAATTCTTACACTCGCTATCCATAGGAAACAAGGGCTTGTGCAATATCCTTCCGTATGAAACCAATTTCTTCGACATTTTAGAGCTCAGATTCAGATTCAGACTCAAGATTTGTTTTGAGGCAAAGCTTTCCACAGATTTCATAGCTGGACTCACCAAATTTGAGATTCAGACTGAAGATGACTTCCTTGAGAGCTGTTACCACGCACTCTTTCGCCCCTGGAGTGTTAACTGAATCTTTAGAAGTCGTTAGTTTCCGACTGCAACTTTCTTAATTGTTTCTTCTAAAGGAATATTGATAAAATGCTTAAGAAATAAGCTGCTTGATATACACAGGTGAGGAAGTGCACTCATAGTATTGTTATCATGATGAAATTGATCTATGCTTTATACATAGTATACTACAAAACATACATAGTTATGTATGTATGTTACGGGCTTTTGTTCTTCCTTCGCAGATGTTCATCAAAAATTTTTGTGAAACTCTTAAGCCAACTTGGGAATGCAGAGTGTAGTGCCTGTGCCTGTGTGTTAGTGTAAGTGTGTGTGTGTTAGTGTGTGTGTGTGTGTGTGTGTGTGTGTGTGTGTGTGTGTGTGTGTGTGTGTTGCTGCTCCTAACTCACATTTGACACTAACTGCATTTTGTAGACTTTTACCAGCCACCGCCCTCCACCTCCGCCACTTTCGAAATTTGCGTTGTGCCTCGTGCCCCACCGCTCCCTCACTCCCCCCCGCGTTTGTTGCCGCCCTGCGCTGTGCTGTAAGTGAAATCTTTCAGTGCGTGTAAAATGCCGTCGCTCGGTTTTTGGATGCCACGCCCACACACTTGCCCGTCCGGCAACAACAAAAAGGCGAGTTGGACAACAATGAAATGCTTTTAGCATCGAGCTGCGAGCTGCGAGCTGCGAGCTGCAGAGCTGCAGAGCGCCAAGCGAAATTAAGTTAACAACACAGAAAAAAGTTTTCTGCACTGTTTTTATTAAAAATTGAGTTAAAAAACTGAAAGTGTCGACGAGTCGACGTCGTTTTCTGCGTGTTTATTTTATTCATCTTGTTGCTTTTGCTGTTGTTGTGTGCCATACACACACACACACACACACACACACACACACACACACACACACATCCTCACACTCGGCAGTGCACTCTGCTGTGTTCAATATTTTGTAGGCGTAACGCGTACCCAAAAAAGCAGTCAACACACTTTTCCAAATTCGCATAATTTGCAGCACATAGTTGAAGTTTCAGGCCATCGAAGGAGCACATTTGAGAAAAGGTCCTTCATTGGTAAAACAGGACCAACTATCAAAGGTTTCTATGTTTTGGTTAAAATTGAATTAACTAAATTTCTAGAGTTTTGCTTCCCAATAAAAAAACAATAACTTGTGGCAACTCTCTTCAGTTTGAAGCAAGCTGGCAGCTCTATTGTTCGTTTGGTTCGCGTACCAAGTTTTTAAATAATATCAAAAATTTTCGATGAAACGTCTTAAGTTTTAAAACATTTAAATTAAAATATATATATTTATACTATAAATCTTTAAGCTCGAAGACTTTTTTCTTGGCAACGAGTATATAGACTTAAGACAAGTAAGAGAACAACAATCGGACATACCCGACAGCAGAATACTCTGTTTCAAGTCCGATGTTATTTGTGAAGTGGGAGAGAGACGTGAAAAAGACAGCTGTCTGTATTTCAATTTTGATGACTCTACATGTACAGGTGTGGGAGATATAGATTTTTCTCATTTGCGAGGGAGGGGGTGGGGGTGTCGAAAATTATTGTATGCAGACTTGTCAAGGATCGCCACAGTAGTCGGTATATTCAATTTGGTGACTATAGCTTTAAAAATGTGGAAGATAAGCGTTTTTCCCAAATATCGAGGGAGGACCTTAACACTTTATAAACTCCTTGGGCTATTTTATATTACATGCTTAGTTTAGTAACGAAATTCAATATATTTCGTTTAGTAACTATAAAATGCGTTAGTCTGCTCCTGAAATTCTGACCCAATCCTATTTAGCCTCTTTATCACATAATAAGGAGATCTCTACTCGGAAATCCTGATCGCAAATCCTCAGTTGTAGAATCCCTTAACATATATCTCATATAAGCCCGCATGTCAGAAAACTTACGCCCAACTCCTCAGTGTTTCCCAATGAGAAGAAAATGAGAAAATTTCCGGATTCTCTTTGCACCTCATTGCTTGTCATCTACCGATGAAGGAGTCTCTAATGCTCCTCCCTTACTTAGCCTCACTGTCACCCAGTTCCTCTCCGATGCTCTGTCCTCCTCTTGCCGCGTATTTCTAAAACTTTGTATGTTTGTACCACATGTGGCAAGCGATCTTGTGTATATATATGTACTAAATACATATATGTTATTAAATGAATATCAAGCTGAGATTCGCAGCCGTTGATGACCAAAATGATGGGCCAAAAGTCATTGGCCAAGCTTGGAAGTTGGCGCAGCTGCCGCATGCCAAAAGGTGGCGAGACGAAGTCGCTGAAGGTGCTCAAGGAATCTTAATAAAAGTTGCCGACAGGGCAACAGCACACAGATACAAACACACAGATACTACTGCTAAATCAGCGCAGAGATCACACAGGCATAGCTTGTACGTGTGTGTGTGTAAGCATAAAATTTATAAATTATTGAATCTATGAAAATATGAACATCACGTACGCGACGTCGCGCGCATCAGCTTCTTTGCCAGGACGAACTATTCACCAACACAGATACAGATACATACGCAGACACAGACACAGACACAGACACAGACACAGACACAGATACAGATACAGATACAAACAAGACAATCGCACAAAACGAACTTACATTTATGCATAAGAAGCCCAATGTGTGTGTGTGTGTGTGTGTGTGTGTGTGTGTGTTAGTGAGTGTGTGTGCGTACGTCAGAATATGCACAGAATTTCATTACGCTGCCTGCGCTCGTCGTTCGTTTTTATAAATAAGTTGGCATCCCCGACAGCCGGAGAGCCTGTTTATTTGTTTGTTTGTTTGTTTGTTTGCTTGTTGTTTGCTAAAGTTTGTTCATCTGTTTCGTCGCGTTCGACGTGCTCAACGTTATTGGCGGGTTCGGTGGATAATACCCACGTGGAGTGGGTAACCCTCTCAGCCATAGTTTGGAAGCCATCTTCAGCAATAACGGTGCCAACTAGAAAACTTTTCTAATAATTCGTTTGATGAATTCCTCTTTTTTTTACGCCAGCCCATAATATAGTTGAAAAAAAGGAGCCAGAAATGCGGAGGAAATATTAATTTCCTTCTTGAAGACTAAATCGGTTTCCAAGTACACAAAACTGTCTTAGGAGGTACAACTTGGCTTAGATATAAATACGAGTAGTTGCTTATAATTTGTTGTTCTTTTTTTAGATAATTATATCCCCATAATTTACTGTACTATTTCTGTTTATCTATTTATTAATTAATTCATTTTTTTCTGTCCCACACTTATGTTAAGTTGGTCTTTAGTTAACATCTACCAACTCTGTAATAAATAGAGATCCTTGCTCATACAAATATTTGCATTGGTTAAGATCGCAAGGTGCCGATCATAAATAAATAAATAACAAAAAACAAGAAAGCACGGCTATCTTCGAAGCTATATACCCTAGCAGCAATGTTTTGATACAAATCTCAATTTTCGTCACATTGCGATTATGTGGTCCGATTTTGATCAAATTATAGGAAACTATTTGAAGAATAATAAGACTTACTTAGTTTGGATCTAATACAAAAGTTTTTCATACAAAAACATAGTTGTCGACCGATCGTTCCTATGGCAGCTATATGTTAAAGTGGTCCGATCCGGGTCTGTGCCAAGTTTCATTACGATATCTTTAAACTGAGAGACTAGTTCGCATAGAAGCAGACGGACATCGCTGTATCCACTCGGCTATTCATGCTGATTCAGAATATATAACATATACTTTGTTGGGTCGCAAACGTCTGCTTCAGTCCATTACATGCTAGGGCATAAAAATGCATGAAGCTTTCAAAATAAGAGTGTTGTCTCAATCAGAGTGTGCATAAATTTTAGAAAGTGTTTTAAATAACTAACAATCGAGTGTTGTTGATATCGTAGTGCTGATTATACCTGTGCAACGTTTATGGATTAAAGTATTCACACAGTTCATAAAATGCGCTAAAAACTGCAAATCAAAAATTGCAAAAATATAAAATATGCAAAAAGCAGCGGCACTTTTCTATCTATTAGTTACCAGCATTTATAAAATGTGCCATGGAATATTTTAAGACTTAGTAGTTTTTTTTTATATTCAATTTATGTTAACTCTAAAATACTCTCGAATGGACAGCCTGCCGGAGATATATGTATGTATGTATATATAAACACTCAATTTTCGACCAATTATTGTGGTTCATTTTGGATACAATTCAAGCAAGCTGTATAAAGTATAATAGAACTCGCATTTGCTACCCAATTATTTTGATTTGTTATTTCATTAATTTGATTATTTTATATATTTCATCCTTGACAAGCTAATTAATAATGATATTAAATAGTATATGTAAACGGTTATTACATCCACGAGTCCAATTGCGAGCGGCATTGCACAATTAACTTCTGAAATTATATCCCCAGCTAGTTGCTTTCCTGCTCCCTTCGCAGCTCTTCAGCAATCTGCTGCCACATGCTTTTAAATCCGTCGTGCCACGGGGAGGCAACAAGCTCATTCTCCTAGGCGGAGTCATCAAAGGTTGACACTTAAAATGTATTTGAAGAACCAATGACAGGGATAGCTACAAATCAACGAATTTCACTTAGCTCTAGTATATATTACGACTAAGCTCTCTGTGCGGACGGCCCAATAGATTTAGAAAGGTATCGAACTTTCACAAGTTTGGTAGCTCTATTAACAGACGGAAAATGCATAAACCTAAATATATATAATGACATTGTACAAGTTATATATTCTCCTTGGAAAGAGGTGCCCAGCAGAGTAGTCCTTATTTTGGGGAAAGAGAAAGAAAATGCTTTTATTTTGATTGGTGTACTTGATTTACTTGTATAAGCTCTAAGATAATCGTTTAACTATTAATTGCACGTGTAACAATTGCATGTAATACAATATTAACATAAATGTAACCGAGTTACAGGATAAGACACATAAAAGTATTATAAACGTAAGCTCGATAACATTGACGCAATCAACGCGCCTCGCTTCGGGATGAGAGGCGTGGTACCGTCCTGAGAAAGAAGAGAAGGATTACAGGATGTAGGTATTATATATTATATTTTAGATATACTCACATTAATGTAATCCCATTAATTAGCAAATAGGATTCGGGGATTCCTAAATCAAATGTATTTTATTGCACGTCCAGAACGCAATCCACGCGATCTATAAATAGCCCTGGTACCGTCCCGCTGTTGGTGAAATGGATGGAACCTTTAAGAGACAATTGCGGTTAGGAGCTTCGAGTACTTGCCACATTTATTAAATAAACAATATTTTATTGAGTGGCTCGTATTTGTCATATTCATATGTCCGTTTGGCCTAGTGAAAAATTTGAACCGCTTTAAAGGATGCGCAAGGTTATGATCAAAATCAAAGGACTTGCAGTCCAACAAACCTACAACTGAGTGTTTTTCCTTATTATTTTTTTGTGTATTATTGAAACCGCATCTGCTCTGCGCTCTGCCCAACCCGGAGCGTGGTCCGTGAGAATACCATTGAGTATATTATCCTTAATTTAAAACGCATTGACTGACCACCAACAATAACTGGGCTTAGGTCCACCTACCAGACTGGAAGGAAAAGCTAGTGTTTAAGTGATTAATATAATTTTGATTTCAACTTACCCCAGTAGGAAACACGCATCCAAGAACAATTTAATTGTGACTAAAACCAAATTTGTTTTCTTCCCGTTTTTTTTTTTTTTGGTAGCAACTTACCGAAATTTATTTTCACTTTGATTTGGAAAGTTTATTTATTTTTTATGATGAAAATTTACTATTAATTTTGAGGTGTTATTCCTATGAGCTCTGGCTGTGTACTGAATAGTTTTCAGTTGGAGAACACACAGCTAGCAGCTGAAGCTGAATCTTGGTTTGCCTGGCCTTCTACGATTGCCTCGTTAGATGTTTAGAAGGATCATTTGAACAGCAGCTCTATGTGTACTCTGTTTTTCCAGAACCGAAAGGTTTGTTCTTGCTCTTGACGGACAACTGCTGCGAGTGCAAATTGAGTGTTCGTCCTTCACCTGATTATCAACGAATGCAATAAATAAATATGAATTATGCGCATTACTTGGGTTGCTGTGTAACTTTGAGATGTGCACACACACGCCACACACACCCACTCACACACACAAAGCTGAGCTCTCTTCCATCTATTCATCCTTGGCAGCGTGTTTGCATTTTGTGCGTGGCGTGGAGAGCTTCCTTTGCCTTCCTCTTCTACTCGTATCCGTAATCTATTTAATTCAACCAAGCAACCGTGTCAGCTGTGTGTGTGTGTGTGTGTGCATGTGCGTGTGTGTCTGTGGTCTACCGATATGTGTGTCATGTGTGTGTGCGTGTGTGTGTGTGTAAGTGTGTGTGTGAGTTACGTTGCTTCGCTTTGGCATTATCAACTCATAAATATTTATTGAATTTTAAGAAATTTTCAAAAAATGGTTACAGAAGTAGCCAACGGTCGAGTCAGCCAACCAACCCAATCTCTGACCAGCATCTGGCCGGGAAAACTCTGGTGACTTGGCTATCAACACATATCCGTCATCGATTCTCTTCTTAGCCGCTGCTCAACCACCCCTCCGCCCTCCCTAGCCACCCCTGTCCATGCTACTCCCCTCTCGCCAGTCTTCCGTTTGCATTCTCTTATTTGGATTATAATTTTTTCCATTTCACATATGAATGCGTTTTCCTTGGTGGCTCTCGTCACGCCGTTCGCTCGCTGTCCAGTTGTCAATTTCCATTTTCATTGCAAGCGCCAAAAGTGCCGCCGAGGACACTGCGATGAGCAATGCAATCCTTACGGCAGGACTTTCTGAGCCCTCTGGTCACTTAAATGCCAGTTGATAGCCCCGGCTTTCCCAATTACATGCGAAAGGTAATAGCTTCAAAGTCTTCAATGTCTTGAAAAAAGTGCACTAAAGAAACAGAAGCTGGCCAATCTTAATTAAAGACTTATGCTCTAAATTATCAAATTAGTCTTTAATACGTTTTTTAACAATTTTGTAAATAAATACAATATTCTGCAGTAATACTCCTTATAATAGGAACAACAGAACTTAAGTATATATGCTAATATCAGCAAGTATTTTCTGGCTTAGATCTCTCTTATGATTCCTACGTGTTTTGTGGAACCCACCATCTCACATTCAGCTCACTCCCAGTACAGTTAATTGCTCTCAATTGCTGAGTTTTTCATCCTATGGCAGCTTTAAGATGTAGTAATTTGACTTATACCAACTTTGGTCAGTTGAAAAACCTTCATGAAGAATTTTTTTTTACAACTCAATTTTCGATCGATCGTTGCTATGGCAGCTGATCCGATCTGGCGGGTTTTGACATACATATGCACTGCCCACATACAGACATGGCTATTTCGATTCGGCTCCCTTAGAGTAAGTTTGGATAGGATATCTTCTAAACAAAGTATGTTATTTTCGGCCTAGTTACTCTTCCGTTCCCTGTTACATCGCCTTTGAAGACATAATCAGGAGGTGCTGAACGAGAACAGAAATGTGCCAATACATTACTCCATAAGGGTGCCAACATATGACCATTCAACTAAGGAAGGATGCGGAAGGTTTGCAATACGCTCAATTGGGAAAAATGGCGGGAGATGCCGCTCATCTGCCATGGTATGGCTGTGTTATCATAATTCACAAATATTTCCGGGGGAGCACCATAGGAGGTACCCAGCATTCAAAGATCTCAAAGGATGGAAAAGCAACAAGTCGGCTCAACCTTAACTGAATTTGAGGCGCTTCAGCTTCAATAAAAAAGCTGTGACCATATTTGAAAGCGCATAGCGGAAAATAGCCAATAAGCTGAAGGATCTGGTCAAACTGTTTCAAGTATGGCTTATGCCTCCAAAGTCCTCGACGCTACCCCATCATATTTCTCAATCGCATTAGCCGCACCTGAACACTTTCTGTTGTAATTATCAAATGAACTTTGACCAGGTACGCGACCAATCTGCTCTTTGCCAATTTAATCGCATTAAATACTCACATCGCCGTTTGTTCAACACCCTCCGCACGGGCTTACCGCCCGCCACCCACCCTCCACGCATTTGGCCCTACCAACTATAGAGAGCCAATTCGAACTTGTGACTTCGCCCACATTCAGTGTATGCTGCCACGCCCACTGGCCACAAAATGCAAAATTAACTTGTTGATGTGACGATGCGAAACAATCGTTGGGTTGAGGGTTGGGGGCTGGGGTTGGGAGTTGAGGGTTAAGGGTGAGAGGTCAGAGGGTTAGGCGCTTGAAAGGAGCGCGATTGTTAGGGGCTATAGGGGGTTGGGGGTTTGGGGAATACCCATTTAATAGCAGTTTGAAAATCGTTTCGTGTTCGAATCTTATTAGTGGCTTATAATTACAATTGTATACAGGCCAATTACGTTACGAGACAAAGCGAGTGCCAAGAACACACACATCAGGTGTGAGTGTTAGTGTGTGTGTGTGTGGGTGTGTGGGTGTGTGTGTAGCTAATTAACCAACGTCAGAACTGGCCGTTAAGTGCTTCTGTGTGTGTGTGAGTTGCAAGTATCTCGATAATTATGTTCATTTCGTAAGCAAATCTCATAATATACACACACACACACACTCATACACACTCATACACACACACAAAGGCACACACACACATGGGTATTTATGTAAATTGGAGACGTAAAATTTATGCATATGTATTTGTTGCATAAGTTAGCGCCCAGATAACCAACGCAACCAAACTCCCCTTCCCATGCCCTCGAACGCAGCCTTTCCGCTTACCACACCGCCAAACGCCTATTGTGGCGGAGGGCGGGCGGTATGTAGAGGGTACCCGCTTGACTGTCGCTATCCAAAGTGTGTTTTGTAATTGAATCCACGTCTGAAATCCGTCTGTGGTCGATAATTTCAATTAAGGTTCCATTTTGAATACAAATTACAGAAGTTGAACGCTTTGACGCAACGCCTAAGCACGTCCCAAGTAACCATGGACACGATGACCTAACTCCTCTATCAAAGCCTAAAGGACACACCTCTCTTTGGAGCAAGGCAGCTGCAGGTATTTAAGAAATTGGAGCCAGTCTCTGCACACGATGACACTTTACATATTCATCATCCAACTGTCTAAAACTAATTGATGTGCCTGCAAGTAGTTTGGATTATAAATTATTGATGATCCTTTAGTATTGGCAGTTTGGTTCCCCTGACAACCTTTGATTTTGGCTTGTCATACCCCTCCATGATTATAATTGTGTCACGAATTGTGCAGCGCATTTAAGGAGAAGTTTCCGAGCCCACAAAATACTCGAATACACATATGTTCTTGATCATCAATAGTCTTTAGTTGTTGACTTAATTTTAACAAAAATCTGACTATTTTGGCTTATAGCTGCCATGGGAAGAGTTGAAAGAATAATGTGTTTTTGTAGGAACAACTCTTTTGTACTTCTAGCAATTTCAACCAAACTCAGTTATTGCAAATTGTATTAAACTTTAAATAGTTTGGCATGATTTTTATTAAAATCCTATCCGAAGACCTTGTTGCTAGTGCTCCTCCCCCCTTATAATTAATTGTAATATAGTTATAGTTCATTGTATTATAGTTAATGTTTGCATGGGTATACTATAGCTTCGGCACCCTGAAGATTACTGTTCTTTCTAGTTTCTTTATTTTCGGGGTTGGACTTTTCTTTTAAACTTTAACTTATTTTCCTCATTTAAGGAATGAAACTATACATAATTTCCGAAGATTTTACCTTTCATGAAAGACACCTTTTTCATATTTGTCCCATTTTCACTTTTAGTTTTATTTATCTTATTTTATAAGACCGTACCAATTTGATATGTATTCCCTTTATGTTAATGCAGATTTTCTATATTTTTGGCTATTGTATGATCACCATCTTCCTCTTATTTTTATCAAGATTTGTATCCTGTCAGTGTGTCCTTTTTCATAAGCAGCTCATACCAAGTGCTTCAATATAACAGACTTTCCGAAACCAAACCTAACTCTCATACTCTGTGTATGTTAAGGACAGCTATAAAACACCCTATCAAGCTGTTAAGGGTCTGGATATGCGCATGCACCAACTATATACGAAGAGCATTCGTAAGGACCAAAGAGCCGAAGAGCGAAAGGCTGTAAAGCTGAACAAATGGAAATTGATAGTCATGTTACAGGGAAATGACGCTAATCAAATGCCGCTGTGATTTATGACAGTGCAATACAAGAGGGGGAGAGGCAGAGAGAGGGAGAGTGCGTCGTGTCTCTTATACGGTGGGTGCGTGTCCCGGCTAAGTAAACATAGGATGCTCAAGGATGCTCAGCTTACCCCATGTGATTGTTGTCCTCTCAAACATTCATTTCTAATATTTATTGTACAAAATCGAAGAAAATGATTAGATAATTATTTCAGTATGCCATAGTGCAACGCTTTTATAGCAATAAATTGGCTGTTATACGTATAACAGTTGTCTTGCTTGCATCTCCTGTTCAAAGTCAAAGAGCGAACGCTGCTCTTAGCGCTCTCCGCGGCTCTCACTCTCTGACGCTGCGCTCTGCTAAGTTAACAGGGCATGTAACGTTAACAGCCGGCAACGCTGTCCGCTATTACATAACTGTCCTACATAACTGCTAACTGCTTATGCTCTAGAGGACAATGTTAGCCCATGGAGAGCCAAAAATAAACCCATGAATGGCAAGGCGGTGACGCCGCTTCAAATTGCCCAAATAACGCAGCAAGTTTATTGAAGCAAAGCGTCAGAAATCGATTTGCGACATACACACACACACACACTCACTCACACACGCACACACACACGATTAGCGCCACGTTGTATGCTACAAAAATTAAGATATTTACTTATGCATGTACACATACATATATAGGAAATAATCATAATCCTGGCAGCTAGCAAAAACTAAAGCCAAAACTTGTTGAATACGTCGAGTGCTGAGCGTATTTCAACCACCCAAGAATCTCGTTTAGAAATTCAATATCTATGTGCGTGTGTGTGTCTGTGTGTGTGTGTGTGGGTGCGCGAGTGTGTATGTGTGTGCGGCAGTTGCCGCGGCTGCCTGAGCGCCTAAAAAGCAGACATAATTAGTTTACGCCAAGATTTTTGCGTCTCTTATGGCAGCCAGCCGCCTGGCACAAAGTCCTTGCGACACTTACAAACGTAATGTTCATATTTTATATACATTTACCAAAGTCTCTTTCTCGAAAGTCGCCATCGCTCTTTAACTTAGTTAGATGGATTAGAAATTATAAAGAAATTTTATAGGAATTATAACTTTAAGGCCCGATCATTGGAACTAAAGATGGTATTTAGTATACGCAGAATGGGGGAACTAAAGATTGTATTTAGTATAAGCAAAATGGGTTGGTGTTTGTTTATCATGAGCTGCATTAAGAGTTAAGTAATCTGTATATATATGGGAGTAGAGAAAGTACTTAAGTACCATTTAAAAGCATTAAGCTCAACATGTTGGCTTCATTTTGTTTTGTGGGAAAGGATGTGGTGTGGAGTTTAAAAGAGCAATCAGGAAAATAATAGGGCAGCTAGGTATTTATTTGATATTTCCTAGTGCCACAAGCTAAAGCTTATAAGTTAGGGCACTAGTCACTATAATTATACAAAAATCTATTAACCCATTTTGAGTCTTTTTAGACATAGCGTTTATAAGTTCGTACATATTTTTAGATTTTTATTTCTTTTGTTTGTTAAAAAATTTGTATATTTTACTTAAGCAGGCTTGCCACAATCTTTAGTGGCAACTTAAGCTAGTTTTTACTCCCTGTACCCACAAAATAGATAACAAGGGGTACTAAATCTGTGCAAATGTATGTAACAGGCAGAAGCAGACATCTCGGACCGTTTTACAGTAACTATTTTCAAGATATAGCTTTGGGATTTGGCATGTATAATTCTTCAGTTACTCTTAATCTTCTGTCTAAATTTCGATCGGATAATAAACGCGGAAGTTATTTACGAAAGAAGATTCAGTACTGCAGCGCGGGGGGGAAGAAGCACTTAAAATTCCTCGCTTGCGCTGTCGCTTATGTGTGTGCGTCTTTGTGTATGTGTGTGCAAGTTTGTAATTTGTAAGCCTACGAAGATTTTTTTTTTTTTTTTTTTAAATTTGTAATTTATTTATTTAAATTTGTTTATATTGTATTGAACTAGCATACTGCTACCACACGGCAGCTTAAACTAATTTTAAATCATAAAGAATAACAAAGTGACTAACAAAATAGTGAAACATTCATTATAACAACCAAAATTATATATGTAGACGAAATGTTAACAAAATAGCACGAAATATTTACATAATAATATTAACTTTTTAAGACAGGTTTCTGGAAGGCAGATCCTGTGCGTGGTGTCTTTTTAGTCTCCTTTTTCCACTATGTTGCATCAGCCGTCGTGCCAGTTGATTAGGATGCGAGCCCAACCTGGCTTTATAGTTTTCTGCATGAGATTTAATTACATCGCCAATCTTGGGAACGCGTAGATCCCTTTCTATGTCCCTAGTACGCATGTACCAGGGCGCATTGCAGATATGCCTGAGAAGCTTACTCTGTGCCACCCGAATCTTATTCAAATGAGTTTTGGCAGTGATCCCGTAGATTTGGAGCCCATACTTCCAGATCGGACTCAATATAGCTTTGTAAATGGTTACTTTACTCTGTAGGGCCAGTTTATTTCTGGGAGACAGCAGCCACGCCATTCTCGCAGCTTTCGACAGAATCGTTTCTCTGACCATTGTCGTATGCTTACCAAACTTTAGGGATCTGTCTAAGATGATCCCTAGGTATTTATACTATGGCTCATGTGTGTACATCTTTGTGTATGTGTGTGTGTGTATGTGTAAGTTTACGAAGATGCGATCGGAAATTTTTGACCTGGGTACAGGGAGTTTTGTAGTTGGGTATACTCAACTACAGCATTCCTACTTATTTAATTTTAAAGTTACTATTCATTGTTAAAATGATTGTTATTATTAATTTTAGGAATCGTTGCTGTATATACTAGAATACAGTTGAATAAGTCGACCGCAGAGCGGCGTTCTGTAGTAGATACTAAAGAAAAATGTTATTGAACTTGTTAAAAATTAATTACTGAAAGTTCGTTTTGCAACTGATTTTAGTATATATTTCTAACATTTTGACAAATGTAGTTTTCTTTTATTTCTGTACTTCAAATGGTGGTACTAACAAATCTACTCTAGCTCTCAAAAAGAGTCTAATGTGATCCCTTATTTGCAGAGTATATCCGGAAGCAACTAACATGCTGCTTTTGCTTTGACAATAGCCTAGAGCATTAAAAGGATTATCAAAAATACAACTGAAATCCTAACTAATTTGAGGCATTATAAAATAGGATTAGTAATTGGAATTGGGCACCAAAACAATACAAATAAAATAAAGGCTATTGAATTTGATGCAATTGTGAAAATATTAGATGAGAAATGTGCTTGTGCCTGAGAATTGGGTGCAAGAAATTTGAAATATCTTACAACACTCATGTGAAATTGTAGCCTGGCATCAAATAGAAACATTTCAGTTGCTGTTCAATTTGCGTGAAAGGATTGCACCACAAATTGCAGGACCATTGCATTTAACGAAGCATTTAAAGCCTTAAAGTTGATTTCAGTGCTGATAAATGTATTTCTCATCCGATAAATGTATCCATATTAAGGAATCTTCAATGGCAGGCTTAGTTGCAACATTTAATTGGGCATACCAATGGAGGGTTTGGGCTCCTTTGTATTTATTATCTTACTTTTATTCCAGCATTCATGTGAGATTTATTAGGCTCAATAATTGTAAAGAATGTGCTCGAATACAAGACTGCTCACATTTGGCTTCTTTGAGTTGATGTATAAATCATTCATTTGCATGTCCTCATGCACCACCGCCGCCCCCAAACCCCCAACCCCCAGCCCCCAACCACCAGCCGGCTGCCACCACCTACCAAAGTGTTCGCCTTGCTTTATCCTGTTCTTTATTGATGTACATTAAGAAAAGTGCTAAAATATTAAAGCTAATTGTATGCAAGATATGATTTTTATTCACAACGCGTGGGTGTGTATAGTGCTCTGGGTGTGTGTGTATCTGTGTGTCTCTGTATCTGTGTGTCTCTGTATCTGTGTATCTGTGTGTGCATGTGAATGTGGGTGGTTGGAAAAATCAAAATTTTACGCTCGGCTACACATTCCTAAAGGCTGCACAAAGTTACGCCAAACGCTCGCGGGGTAGGGACAGGCGGGGCTTGGTGGGTCTTATATGTATGTATGTAGATATGTGTATCTATGTACGTATATGTGCTTAAGTGCGTGTTTATGGCGCAATAAAACAGACCCTAACAGGCTTGCATACATACACCCCCCACCCAAACAGACACAGAGATAGACTGAGGCAATCGCAGTGGCTGCTGCATGCCGCCAGCCAAATGAAGCAACCAAACGAGCCCCAAAACCAGACCGACAACCCAGCCAGAGAACAAACCCAGTGCCCAGAAACCGGAGCCCAAAACCCAGAACCCAGAACTCAGAGCTCAAAACCCAGACTCCTGGCCAGACACGAGCCAAAAAGAGCAGCCAGTCTGGCAGTCTGGCAGCCAGCATCTTTGGCTATGTCTTTCCGCTTGTCTGCGGCGCATTTATGACTTCCACAGACACAGATACAGAGTCACACACACACAGTGAGATACACAGATACACAGACTGTAGCTGCATAGCCTGCATATAGGCGCATAGACATATGTCTTATCACACACACCCACACACACCCACACAGCCACACCACTTGGTCTGCTGTCAAATGCCATACTAAACCGATAATCCAATCATAAGTTATAGTCAAATGAGTTTGTTCTTCAATAAATTTTCGCCTACATCTTATTTTTATACACTTGAAAAGGCCTTTATACATTTGTCGTGAAGTTTGTAACACATTTTCAAACACATATGGAACTGGGCATACCTGCCCCGAAATTCTTGCAAGCAGTGCATTAGATTCGGCACGGGCGGAAAACTGTTGTATGAAACTTGAAAAATCTACTCCCAGCAGGCTATTGTTCGGTCGGTTTCTAAGTTCTTCATAACCTATACACATAATCAAAGAGCATGGGAGGGAAAATATTGGTAAGTTATTACTATTTATGTTTATTTGTTCGCATCTAGTATGGTATTTATCATATAATTGGCTAATATAGAGACAATCGATCCAAAACATTGTTTTACAAGTAACCTTATGTTTTTTAAACAGCATTGCTCATAAGTTAAAAATATGAAATATCATATTTTAAATATAGAAATAATCAATCGAATATAGAGTTGTTTGATAAACTCATCGTTTTCTATAAACGAAACAAACGCTTACCGAATTTCATCAAAATCAATCGTTAAACGAAAAAAAACCTTTTTTAAAAACAGAATTTTGAAGCAAACTAGCTATTTACGAGTTTAGTTTGCGTTATACAGTTTAGCGTTGATCCGGATATCATATAGAATATGCCATCCCATGTCTCAAAGGGTATTTCAACTTTGGCAACCCAAAGATAACTATCCTTTCTCTTAATCATTTATTTCTCTGTTGCTGTGATTTGAAGCACTGAAATAACTTTATGTTGTGTCAGCTGAAGATTCGCCTTTGATGGAGCCTTTGCTGCTTTATACCCACTATGACACGTATCATATAGCACGAAACCAATTAGCCAGCCAGCTCGCATGGCCTGCACAAAGTTGTACTTGGCGAGTGTCGAGAAGTTGTCAGCTACTCAAACTTAACGCACTGTGCAACGGGCAATGTGCAACTGCAACTGCAACGTGCAACAACGTGCAGGAAGGGCAACGCAAATGGCAGCCATTGCCACTCACATCTGGAGCCAGTGCAGTCTAAAAAGATAGCAAACCACCTGCCAGATAGCTACAGTTCAAGTTAGATATGAGCAATATAGTCACACCTGTGACTGAGTCACTGTGACTCGTGTCACTCTGTGACTGTACACCGAGAGTAACAGGCTTACAGAACTTGTGACAGTAACAGTTCTGATATTAACATTCTTAGTCTCGATATTAACAGTAACAGTCACGGTCAACATATCAACAGACGCAGTTTCTTGTATGAACAGTGATGTTAATCAATGTTAACATTAACATAAAATTGTAAACCTTTTTTTCGGACTTCTATAAACTTTTTCTTCAAATATTTGAACAGGAAAATTCTATACGTATGCTCAAATTGACAAAAGCTCATAGAAAAATGGGATAGATATATGTAGATCCATAATTATGCGAGTTCCAACAAAATCCAAACAATATGTTTTCAACATTTTTTTAAAATTAGTCCAAGTTATCAAAACATGGAAACTTTTTCTACCAAATCGTGAAAATTTCTATGCGTTTTAGCTTATAATATATTAACTTTTTTTATTTAAGAGTAAAAAAATATTACTATATTTTGATTGAATTAATAGTTCTCTACCCTTTTTAAACATTTATATTTGGCATTAAGAAGTTTAATATGTAGAAAATACTATATTTCGACTTATTCGCTTATCCAAATCATGAAAAATTTTTAACTTTTTTTTGACACTTTTACTCAATTTTTAGACCGTAATCATTTTTTAAATTCTTTTGATGGAGGAGTTGTAACACCAATCTTTTGGAGTGTAGGACGTGAACTGTTGTCACTGTGACTGCAAATAGCAATATAGCGCATCTCCAGTTGAAATACATATATACTATGTGACACTTAACCATTTGCTTAATGTATCTGCCCACGGCAATTGATGGAAACGAAGCTGTGAAATAGTTCGAGTGTGAAATGAAGAGATCTGCCGAAGAGAATTATTGCGTGAAATGCTTCCAGTGCCACTATTTGCTATATGAAATAATGTTGGTATAGAAATATTCTATATATTATACATATATACCACGCACTAAATTAGTTTAAAGTAATTTGTAAATGATTGACAGTCAGATCTGAAAAAGAATATAGTATAACAATCTGATAAAGTATACCATGATTTCAAATCTTGGAATTTGAACTAATGGTTTATAAAATATAATATATAATAATTATTCATAATATAGAATCTTGGAACTCTTTTTAAGGCGCCTATATTATATGTTTACAATCCCTTAGTCACATTTCTTCCCATTTGAACAATGTATGGTATCATAACCGATCCTAAAGAAATGTTCTTAAGGTCTCAAGGCTGTTTAAACAGTAATTGAAGTTACTTTTCAAAACTTATGTCATGATAATGAATTTTTGTATGCTGCTAAGTAAGATAACCGATGACAACTAGCATTTAAATCTAATACAAATTAGTTGAAAGTGTTAAGGAAAAACAATTATTATTAAAATAAGTTTAAAGAGAAGGTTATAGTATTAAAGGAAAAAGCTATGATTTGTATAGTACTTACTATAATAATCAATGAGCCCTGCGGTTGGGTTAAGAGCCAATAAGAGCCACGAATGCTAGTTTCTTAATTTAGCTCGCATTCGTATGTAATATTATATTAAATCCATATATTGACTGCTTACATAACTAATTAGCTTTACGGAACTTTGGGGTTGCCTTTGTGTGGCCAATTTAACAAACTGGCCAACATTTTGCGAAGCGAATTTCATAAATGAATACGTATGTGCGTGTGTGTGTGTGTGTGTTAATATCTATAAATGTCTATCTATATCTATGCGTATGTAGCTGTGTGTGTGTGTGTGTGGGGGCGTGTGTATGCGTGTGTGTGCGTGTGTGTGTGTGGATGGCTTTTATTGAAAAACGTAATAAGCCCATGCCGCAGTCAACGTACATATGTCGCGGGTTTCCTTTTGTATTGTCATTGGTCGTCGATGTCCTTGTTGTTGTTACTGTTGCTGCTTTTGTTGTTGTTGTTGTTGCTGCTGTTGTTGTTAAGCTTGGTGTCGTTTCATGTGTATGTTGCCCTTACGCGTGTGTGTAACAACTATTAGAAAAGAGCAGCAGAGGCAGCAGCAACAGGAGCAACAGGATTGCCGCTGCCCTCGTCCTTTGGCTGACTTTTGTTGGAGTTTCGCTTGGCAAGTGAGCGAGTGGGCCAATGCTGCCAGCCTGCAAACGTTTATGATGTCCTGCAATTGTCCCTTTTAACAACGCATGTGTGTGTGTGCGTGTGTATGTATGTGCGTGTGTATGTATGTGTGTGTGTCTATATTGGTGTGCACTCTTCTTTTGTTACAACGATTTTTGCGCAATTTCTTTTGTGCTTTATGCTTTGTGCGGTGCTGCGGCTCTGCTGTCATAACTGTCGCTCTTTCAGTGTTGTTAAGGACGCTGTGGACGAGGACGTGGACGTGGACGAGGACGAGGACGAGGACGAGAACGAGGATGTGGATGTGGACGTGGCTGCTGCTGCTGCTGAGCACATGCAATTAGTGCCAAATGTTTCCATATTTTTGCACACACACATACGAACGGAGAGGGGGGAGGAGGACGATGTCCAGTCCACAGTTGACCACAGCATTTCAAACAGCGTGCAGCATTCACTGACAAAACATCGCACCCAGCACCCCCGCACTTGCACCCCTGCACCCCTGCGCCACTGTACCCCTGCACCCGCAACCACAGCAATCGTCCATGGCTCGACAGGATGGTCAGCAAAAAATGAGCAACATTTTCCGTTTCATTGTTACCAGCATTCGGCAGCAACAACAACGAACTTCTGATATCCTTACAGCTTGCCCATGCTACAATTAATCACTATATCTTTAACTTATTATGAATCTTCCATCCGCCGTTTGTCCATCGATGAAAATTGTTTAAGTAAGGCAGGCTGGGCGTTTGCCGTCCTTGCGAATCGATTTCGAGCCTCAACTGGTCAAATGTGTTCACAGAAACTTAATGCACACATATCAAATTAAAAAAATATCCTAAGACCCTGACAAATATTTGATTTTTAAAAAGCCGGGCTTCGATTAACCTTAAGCCAGCTTTGGACCGATGAATTCACATTAAGTTTAACCAATTGAGGAAGAACACGATTTAACTTATAGATCCTTAGATTCTATACCCTTATCGATTTAACGAATGTAAAGCATTTGACTAGGATCTGTTAGTTAGTTTTGACAAAGCAAATAAGACAAGACAGCAAGTTTCAATGATAGCTATTTTCCCACTCTGATCCAAAGAAGTGATCCAAAAAACTATCCTAACTGAGCCATAATTTTTCCTAAAATAGGTTCGGATTAACAAAAACTGCGCCGCATTGCAAATTCTTTTTCTTTGCTAAAGTTAAAAACAAATTTACATATGTCAATTTGCTTTTGTATGTACATAAATAGTTACAATTTTGTGTGCTCTTAATATATTTGAAAACTTGCAGGAAAACTTTTCACACATTAATTGAAATTAAACAAAAAATAAATATAATTACATATTTATCAGTTGAACCAAGGCTTGAACCAAAACATGGCTTCAGGGATAACTAAAGCTAGCTTCACGAAACATTTTGTTGGTTTGCAGCCTTGAAGGAAAAAACAAAACTATAAAACAGTCGGCAGCAGTAAAGCAGGTAAGGCTTTCATTTATGGACCACATTCCATAATCGGACAGCTGCTGTCGGTCAAAATGAATAAACTGGCCTGCCGCTTGGACAGGAAAAGCAAACATTCTCCGCGGAACGAGGGAACGGTGCAACAGCGAATGATGACTACAACCTGCAGATATGGAGAACAAATACCGGAATACACATTCCGAGTACGAGGAATTCAAATCAAGGCGCTGCGCCTCATAACCGCAGTAATGAAAGGAATAATGAAATGCTGGCTCACAAAAATCGACTGGCTCGAATATTGGCAACCTCTAAGCCAATAAGGCAAATCTATTGCATGCTTAAAACTTTATTTATTTAACGGACATTAAGTTCGTTTCGAAAATGACTTTATTAAATATAAATTAAATGAATACTAAGCAATGTTAGCGATTTCTGATGCTTAACAAATAGAATCATATAAAAAAGATTGCTTATTAATATGGTGTCCTTACGATGTTTATTTCCTCTATGAAGGAAAAATAAATAGAAAAATAAAAATAAATAATATTTTTCAAAAATAAACAACACTAACAAGATGGATTGATATGTAATATATTCTCCGTTAAATTTGTTTGAGTTAGTTTTAATAGTGTTTGCAGACAGACGAGCATTGCAAGAAATCAACATACTCTGTTGCCTTTTGGGAACAGAGTATCAGAGCTGTCGTATTGCTATTTATATTAACTAAGCCATTCCTTCTAAGTATATCATTACTTTGGTAAACTTCTTTAGCGCTAATCAAACTATCGAGTGATCACACCATCGATAGTTTGTTGTGCTTATTCCATCAAAGGGTATACGATAGCTCCAACGGGGTCCTTCTGTCCGGATGGTGAGCGACCGAAGTGCCGGGCGGCTGCTGCCTTTGTAAACGGTCGTAACATTCTGCACATATCCTTTCTGTGGGTGCGTGTTTGGTTAATTATACATTTTGCATACACACATATGCGTGTGTGTGAATGTGTGTGTGTGTGCGGGTGTGTGCACATATCCGATTTTGTATGGCCGCCCCATCTGACAGCTCGACCGACCGACTGTCGATAACAATATGCGTTCGAATATTTTTTGGGCGCCTTTTGTTATATGGCATCGTTCACTTCATAATTCTGTAGCTATTTTTAGGTCCTTGCCGCAGGAAGTGCGCGTGACGTTCGTCCTGACAATGCCTGGGAACCTGTTCAGTGGCCCAGCTATCTATTGTTAAGTATAGTACACACACTCGTTTACGCGCATTGTTTGTAACATTGCCAAGTGAAACCTTGGGTCCTAACAAGCCCATTCGCATTTTCTCAAACAGGCTTGGATATACGAGTAGACTCCAGTAGAGGCATGCATTTAGCTCAAGTCTGTCGCTTCTGTTTAGCTAAAGATGGGAGTTCCGGAAATTTATTGGTTTCGATCTCCTTGGCAGATCCTCTTTTAGCTTTCATAGACCGTGGCTTTAAGAGCCATCAGCTTTACCTAATATCTAAGTTTCTTGGCCCTAAAAGTAATCCCTCTATAAGAATTGGTATATCGAAGACAGTTATTTATCTTTCTGAACTCACAAACTTTGTGAAATCGCAGTCTGCAGTATGCTGTCCTTTTCCGACTAGTACAATCCCATCAACACAGAGTTAGAAATGGTGATGAAATTTCAATTTGAATAGCTATGCAGCGATTTTTACCTTGAATCAATTATCCTCTTATAGATACTTGTATATATCCTTAGTATTTCTTTCATTCCAATAAAGACTGCATCCTTTCTTCATGTTGTTTGTTCAGGCTCATTATTTATGATGCGATTGAAATTCTACAATTTGTTTGCTTTTCTCACGCCTTGGCTTATTAGGCGACTTTTGTAGCCCCAGTTTCCGATGTTGCATCAGTTCCTGTGCCCCATTCTGTTACTATGTCTTTCTATGCAACGCGTATACCTTCCACCGCCCCCAGCACCCAACACCCAGCCAACAGCCCCCAGCCCCGCACCATCACTCTTTTCAACGTTTAGTCTGCTGCATCATTTATCATGTGAAATGCGCCAGACACAACAGCCAATCAGACCAGCCCCAGGACTAGCAGCAGCAACAGCACCATTCTGACCCGGGCCAGGACTCGGAGTCGGTGTCGGGAGCAGGAAGGAGGAGAGTGCAGGGGAGTGCTACCCCTTGACTATTTAGACCGACAGCTGCACTGGATATTGCCTGGCAATGGCCCTGGTCCTGGTGCTGGCATTGGCTTTGGCCTCATAAAAACAAGTGCAAATGCAATTTGAAAACAACATTGTGACAGGAGTGGGAGACATGGGTAGAGGGGAAGGAGGAGGAGATAGCTTGCTAGCTGGCCATGGGCTTAACGGTATTTGGTAATTAATAGGCCATATAATGTACGATATGACTGTGTCTGCCAGCCCCCCCTCCACTTCGTTGGGCAAGAGGTTTTTATGATTTAAATTGTGCGCCTGAAATACAATAATAACTCCGGGCACTTGGCAAACAAATAAATTAATTGAGCTGCTCGCTTCCTCTCCCTCTCTCTCTGTCTCTCTCTCTTTCGCTCTGGCAGCCTGTCCCTGTCTGTCTCTACTGGGAAAGAATTATGAAGTGATAGAAACTCAAACTACGAGCCCAACTACTACGTAGTTCCAGCCATTCAGTCGACCCGCATGCATTGAGCAAATTTAATTGAACGACCGCAGCAGGAACTCGGAACAGTCCCAGGATCAGACAACTATTAGCAGGATGTGTGGATAGGGTAGGGCTACCCTATAGCAATAGGGTGCGTGGGTGGATTGGGTGGGTAAGTGCCTGTGCCTATCCCTGTGCGTGTGCGTGTGCGTCTCTGTGGCTCCATTTCAATGGCATAAAAGGCGACTTTTTATTGCAAATATATATATACTATGTATTTTCAAATGCAGCTGTTGCAAAATTATTTATTTGTATGTGGTTCTGATGTTGTTCGAATAGTACTTGCCATGTCCATAAGTCAGATAAGATATTAGAAAATCAATAGATACACATAGTTAGCTTAACTAGAAGAGTCAATCTTATACTTTTACAGGATCTCAATCTACTGTCTAGTTAGTTCAATAGTTCATCGATTAGACAAGCTAAGCAGCTCATAGTTAAAGTAGTTTATCTGCAGAAATATCTATTTTTAGTACGTTTATTCTGGTTATACGAATACCAGCCAAACTGGTACTTCCCCCAGTCAATTTACCAAATGGCATCCCATGAATTTTAATCATTTACTTTCGGAAACATGCCGCTGAACCACTCTTGAACCATTGTCGAACAGATTTCCATAATAGCTAACATTTCCAATGGTTTATTGCTGAGCGCCTTACTGTTTTTACTAGTTTTTGTATTGATGCCTAGTATGCGAATGGCATCCGTTCAAATCAGTTATTAAAACTTTAATTATTCAAACGCAGGTGCGTTTAATAACTCTATGCAGAACCCAAACCAAACCACCATAAATTACCATAAATTTTACAATGATATTGTTGGAAATTGGGCAAAACTCACATATCTAGTGGAAGATAATTAAAAATGCCTTTTGTACATTCAAATTTTCATTTTGCTTTTACAAAATGTTTACAAATTGTAATGCAAAACGACTTCATAGAAATGTAAAATGAACTTTATATCGATAATGCGCATAAAAATATGTCACGAAGCAATATCGATGTTGGCTGCTATACAAGCACTAAATTTGTATGTACTATGCTTAAGATTCTAAAAATAAGAAATTTAATAAACCACACATTTGATGTACATTAAGCTCTCATATTCCAAAGAAGAAATCAACAACACTTTCGAATGTTTCGTACATCCAAGTGGCAAATATTAATAATTAATTATAGCCTTTGTGAAACTGGCAAGATGAATAACTTCAATGAGAAGTGGGAAACGGATTTGGCTTCAAAATTGTAAAGCAGAATCGCTATGCTTGATTGTTTTCAAATAATTCAGACATCTAAGAACCACGATATTGTAAGGAATTTTAAGCGAGTTCAGGCAGATTATGTTGACAAATTTTTGGAGGAATCGTGTAAGGTTTCAAGCAATTTTGGATAATTAAGTTGTAATGTAATATAATGTAAATACCATATTTCAGTGTATATTAACAAAAATATTATGGTTTTTTATAGGTTTATTGGTGTGTGTTTTTCCGTAACAAGTGTTTAGGCTCCCCTGTTTTAGAGTATATCGAAATGAAGGTATGTCGAGTCCACACAATATACATACATATACATACATACATATGTATGTATATTTCTACATCACATTACAACACTCGAACACATTTGTAATAATATTTTGTTTATATATTCTTCCCCATAATAACTTAGTTGGCCTTAGAGTCTGTGTAATTGCTTAGCTCTTTACACAGTAAATTTTCATATCGTATTTCCTCCACACTCAATGTACATTTATTTATTTTTGCACACAATATTTCAAGTAATTTAATTGGATGCAGCCCTACAGCCCCTTGCTTTCCCTGCCAACTTAATAGGATATCAAGTTGTTGCTTAGCAATTTAATTCTATGAATTATGATTAAGCATAAAAGCCGAATAGTGCCAACTTTTAAGTTATTCAATAGTTGCCATCTAACGAGCAATTAAACACACACACACAAACACACATTCAGAAAGAGCCCAGTTTGATGAGCCTCAGATTTGGCTAGGCTCAAAAGGCGATATACTGAAATGGGGCTTGCATTTCGAGGGGTTTTATTGGGTTTATCGGGGCTTATATTTTAACCGCACATAAAACGCCCTTAATGTTTGCCTTTAATTAATAAGTGTGCGCATTTAATGCTGCATTTGACACCCTTACAGCTCTCAACCGCCTCCCCCCGCCCGTCAATTGGCATGCACAGCGTTTTTAGCGATTTTCATTTATTGGGCAAACATTTGAAGCCATGTGGTGCACAAAGTGTGTGTGTGTGTGTGTGTGTGTGTGTGCGTGTGTGTGTGTGTGTGTTGTGTATGCCAATAAACCCATCAAATGTTTGTAAATTAATTTTGTGCTCATCACTGCTGTTGTTATTGGCTTTTAATGCGCATTTATGCTGCCTTTGCCTTTCTTTTTGCCTTTGGCATTGGCTTTTCCTTTGGCTTTGATGGCTTTAATCATTTGTGCCATATGCGTAGCAATAATGACGTCATCGCGTTGAATATGAATAGCGGCTGTGCCCTTCTTCTGCGTTGGATACCACAGGCAGCAGAAAGCGTTGGATGAATCAGTCAGTGTGTGTGTGAGTGCAGGAGATGTGCAGCCATCGATAGATGAACTATCGATAGTATCGAAGGGATCTTATCGATATATTAAGTATTTCCTTAAATTGCTCATTTTCAGGAACTGAAGCAATTACTGGCTATGCAATATTCATATATATGTACGTAATAGTATGTTAGTTTATTCCATAAAACAGTTGATTTAGTATCTATACATCAAATCCAATTCAAGTGAAATCTGGTTTCAGAAATACCCAGATGCTGTACTATGGTATTTTGCAATAGTATATGTAGAATATCGTTATCGAAATCAGCCGTACAAAAGCTTATGTGGTAAAGGTAGAAATATATGTGAAATATTTAAACACATAAACTTATGTGGCACGTCTCTACCATAGAAATATTTGATTTGCCACATCGTGTGAGCAAGCTTCTCACCATATAGCATTTTTGTACGGTCGATTTCGATAACGATATTTCAATAACATGGAAAATGCCATATCTTGTGAGTCGGCCTTTAAGTCCATATGGATGTTCTTCTCATCCTATGGCCATTGTTCGTCTTCAGCGATCCACTTATATTTACAAAACTATTGTTTTTATGTTTACAGCGTCGATGCCATCTATCGATAGACAAATTGTGTGAACTTTTACAGCCTTTTCAGAAACATAATCGAAACATAAATGTTTCCACTCGTGCGTAGAAACAATCGACCATCAACCATCGTGCATTTCTTATGGGTTGCAAATTCGAAATCATTAATTGTGGAATAGTTTCGGAACACGCATTTGGAACATGCTAAATCGAAATCAGTATAGATTTTCTTTATAAGTTGAAAATGAAAAATTTGTCAATATATATTTCTACCTAGCACATTGAGATGGATATTGTAATATTTTAATTTGAAAGAAAATAGTATATTTTTGATTTGAGAATCGGTCACACTGCCAACCGAAGTCATTTGTAAGCAATAAGGAAAAAGTGAAAGGTTAATCAAATGTGTGATAATATCGAAAATAGTAAGTTGAAGGATGCAGGGGATGTAAATGCAGCTTGTAAGTAAAATTCTGTTGTAAATATAACTTAACTTGTAATGTAATTAAATTTTAATCGCGGATAGTCGTTGACGACTTCGATAGGGTTATGGAAGACGTACGCAGAAAAAATATGGAGTTTGAAGAAGAAATAGCTCCCTCGCAGGCCGAGAACAAGCACACCGATTCCAATGTAGAGAAAGCCGCAAGTGAAAGTTCTACGGTGGAAGAACATGACTTCTTAGACGATGCAAGCTCGGCCGAGCACGAGGTCGAGGCAATTGGGGATATTATTTTCTCAATGTTTGATCCCTGGTCGACGGTCCTAATGACGCAGCCCGTGCGTAACACTATTTGTGGTCATCACTACGACCGCGCCTCAGTGGAAGCTATGATGAAAAAGAAACCCTGCTTGCGTTGTCCTGTGGTGGGCTGCAACAACAAGACTTACATTTACCGGGATAACCTGGAGGACGCTAAGCCCTTGTATGATCAGATCCAAGCATATAAGGCCAAACAGCAGCCAATAGAAGAAGCAGTGTCTTTGTTATCAGACGACGAGTATTAACAAGATTCATTTGATTCTTATATATTCACATTGAAATTTCTACTAATCATTTACATACCATTTGTAACAATACTTATAAGCATGTATGCAACAATTGCTGCCTTAAAGGCTGAAATAAACAACTAAAATGCTCAGGACACATTGTGTGTATCCATTTTTGTTTTTTTTATGCACAAAAATGCCGAATTCTAAATTGAAGCCAATTAGAGTAGGCGAAAACATTTATAAAAACGCGCTTAAGTTTGTTCTTTTCCGTTTCGAAGACAGGCCAGACTGTTGGGAAGTTATGATCTAAAGAGATTCAAGCAAATTAAACCTAAGGGATAGAATTGACTTAGAATGTCTTTCGGGGCAGGAATTGTGAGCAGCGGGACATGCAGATTCTGCAAACTAGAGGATGAGTCCTCATTGCACATACTAACAGAATGTACTGCACTAGCTAGAAGAAAAATAGGCTTCTGTTTAGGCATATCCTTAAAACAGGTGACAGAGGAACTCTCAACCCGACGAAAGTTCTTGCATTTGTGCAGGAGATAGGATTGATAAGTGGGCTCTAGGCTCAGAAAGGGTTACAACAGGCCGCAGTGCACACTTTATTTTTGAACTTAACCAAATTTAAGCACAGCTGATTAGCGTCGATACATCTAAACATAGCATAAGTACTCGGTATCGATAGACACAACGTGTGATCTTTTACAACACTTATTGGGAACATAATCGAAACATAAATGTTGCCGCTCGTGAGTAGAAACCATCGAAACGTGCATTTCTTATGGGATACAATATCGAAACGGTATTTAAATAAAAATCAGTTTTGCGAATACCCATCCAGCCGATTTTGACAAGACTATCGATTGCACCAATGCTGAAAGTTGAACATCTCTAGTGTGTGTGCTTATCAAGAATAAAAAGCGCCAATTGCTGCAACATCACAGTGTTATTTGAAAAAATATATAACCACGACGAGATATTAACGAATCGTTTTTGAAAATGGAGAGTAACAGGTACTCACAGGAAGATATCGAGCGCTTTTGGAATGAGATTGTTACTGAAATGGGCCCCGGCCGCTTTACAGAAGAAGAATGGAAGCAAAACTACGAGAATTTCTGTCAATCTATGAACTCGGAGCTTCGGGATCAAAGTGTAAGGGTTTACCTCGAACTGTATTGATAAGTAAATTAATGTTTTTTTTTTGTTTTGACACCTATTTCTATATTTAGCTGGAAGAAGCCTTACAAGCTCTGAAAATTGAACCAGAGTCGTCAGAGTCTGCATTCCAACAAGAACCAACAAATCAATAAGACAACGATTAGAGGCATTAGGCCAATTGGCTCAATCCAGTTGTAGCTTTGAGCCGGGGAGAAGATGCAACAGCTTAAGGACTAACAACAACAGCCTATTGACCAACCACCAACAATGGACTGTACCTTATTGTTCAATAAATATACATATACATATACATACATAGATAACTATTTGCATACTAGATAACCTCTTCAACTACATAACTCCTCGAGGGTAATTCTCCCACGGCAACTATACACAACAAAGTTTTTATCTCGACCGTTTTTATATTATTTGACCTGTGTATTCTAGTGATCCAATCAGGCCAGTTCCGGCAAAAAACGAAACATCCTCACAACGGTACGTTAAGATACTAGCTTTTAAACTGAGAGATTGGATTGCATAGAAAGTGGCACACAGACAAATCTTATGATAATCGTATACTACTACTAGAAATACTATGAGTCTCTTACAAAATGTGACAATATACGAGTATAGTATATAGTATATAGTCTTGGTCAGCGTTAATAGCCGGGTAAGGCGTCTGTCCGTCTGTTTCTATGCAAACTAGTCTCTTAGTTTTAGAGCTATCATGATGAAACTTGGCACGGAAGATTCTTTTTTGCTGCAGGCAGTACCTTTGTCGAAACTTTCTGGATCGGACGACATTAACACGTAGCTCCAGGAGGCACGATCGGTCGACAATTATGTTTTCGTATGAAAAGTTGATTTGTTTATAAAGATGTACTGACCAAACTCACCAAATCTGAGTTTCTGCATAGTTTATACACCCTGACCAAATTTAATCAAGGCCGGACCACTATATTCTATAGCTGCCATAGGAACAAGCGGTCGAAAATTGAGATTTTGTAATAAAAACATGAAGATAGCCGTTCTGCTTTCTTTTATTTTTTAGGAAACATTAGGAACAAAAGTTTAAAATAATTGATACTGTCGAAGTAAAATAGACCTATAGCTATTACTACCTGTAGCATAGACAAATAATCTTATATTGTGCCGCATACAACTCTGATTTGTGTAGCTTGTACTCTTTGCTTATGCACAACTCGATCTAGTTCTCCTTAGAGCGCAATCGTTAGCTGCGTTCCCAGCCAATCTCTCTTTGCGTGTTTGCTCTCTCTCTCTCTTATGTATTTCGCGTGGCAACCCAGTGACTGCTGCTGCTGCTGTTCCTGTTGATAATGACGATGATGATGCATCATTACGTTAGCCAATTTTAATTACGCCAGCGCCTAAATTGCTGCTATCATTTTTAATAATATGCCGTGTCGCTGCTTCATCTCCAGCTCTGTTGCTCTCGCTCACGCCTGTCTAGCTGTCGTGCCTCTCTTTGTGAGTGTGTTAACTTTTGCACTGGCAGCGGCAGAGACAGCGGCAGAGGCAACGGCAGAGGCAGCGGCAGCTGTTGCAATATCCTCGTGCTCGTCCTCGTTTTGGCCTGTCTGTTGCTGCTGCTCTATGGAAACCGGCGCGGCGCAGCACAAAGCCAACAAATTATGCACTTACACACACATACGGCACACACACACACACACACACAGAGAGAGAACTGTGGCGCTATTTGAGTTATGTAGTATGTGCAGTGATGGGGCACTTGACTTGGTTTTTTTGTTGGTTCCTTTGAGGCACAGCGCCGCCTGCCACTGCCGCTGCGAGTCTCTCTGCCAGGCTGACATCTTCTTACTCCATTTGGGCGCGTTGTCGTGTTAATTTAGCGCGAAATATTTGACAAGATGACGCGCTGCCTCGTTGGTCCTCAGCACAGGCTCCGGCTCCTGCTCGGGCTCCGGCTCTAGCACCGGCACCGGCACCGGCTCCGGTTCTGGCCCTTGCTGTGGCTCCGCTTTTCGTCTGCATTCCCCTCTCAATTTCCTTCTCCGTCTACGTCTTCGTTCCGAGACATGCAACGTCTGCTGTGTAATGATCGAACATTGTGGGTGGGGCGAGCGCCTGTTTCACTGTCTGTCTGTGTATCCTTACACATGAACTATGTGTGTGTGTGTGCGTGTGCAACAGACACTCATATCGATTTATAAGTTGCCACACACTCCTGTCATTCGATAGCGCCACTGCGTGTCAGTCGCTCTGGCATCCTTTAAGCTGTCCCGTCTTGCCAGCGCTCTTTAAGTGATTTGATCTCCAGCTAATTCACAAACAATCCACACTAAAAGCCACAAGCTCCTTATGACAGCCAGCCATGGGCAAGATTGCATATGGTTGCTGAAATTCAATCCTCTCGTGATTATCAATGACAGCCATGTCTGGGAATCCGCACTGTGGAATCTGTTGGGCGAAAGTGCAAGCAAATAAAACAATTATTTCAAGCATTGCATGTTGAAAGCATATTTAAGCCAATGTTACTCAGTTATTCCAGCAGTTTTGCATTATGTTAACAGTTTTAAGCCAGCTACACACATTTTAATCAGGACCAACATGGCAAGTTTCGACATTGTAGCCACTTTACTACACAACATCTCAGAGCCAGATTGCAACCACTATCGAAGTGGCTTACATACTGCAAACATGACCAATGACAGCATTTGAATAATTTAGAAGAAGCCGACTCAGTGATGTGATTCGAATGCATTCATATTGCATTCAATTATTCGTTTGCACACACCCACAAATATCAGCGCCTATGGAGCTGAGAATCGTAGGGAATCGTAGGAGCCATCGACCAGACAGAGTCATTTATAAAATTTACAGCAGAACGTGTTAAATGGCGTCAATATTAAAAGTTCAAATATGACGCTGACGAGGACAAGGACGAGAATGAGCAGGAGCAGGAGCAGTAGCATGAGGACAAGGAAGCGTAGGAAGCTTGAGGTCGTGGCAGGGCTTTAGGATGGGGCAACTGAATGGTGATGATGATGGTGATGGCATTGGCGACGTTGAGAACGGTGACATAGAGCGTATCAACAAACGTTGGAGCTATTATCGTTGTCGCAACATGACACACACACACCCACACACACACACACACACACACACACACACACACACAGCCACACAGCGACACTATGTGTGCTGTTGCTCATCATCTTTTGGCATTAGCAAGTGCTTGGCGGCAACTTCCAACTTCTAATGGCAGCATTATGCAGCCCCCTCCCAACACACACACACACACACCACCTCAACGCCCCTCGCACACCACCTTGCCCCCAAGTCACACCCGTTGAGTGTCGACGTCTCTCGCCAAAATGAAAATGAAACTGTTGCAAAATCCCATAAAACGGCCAAAAAGCTTTTGTAAATGACGCCAACAGCTGTCGATGGCAAAGCAGACAACGTCGCTGTCGCCGCCCAATTTGCCAGCCCCAACAAAACAAACTCATCCCCCAGTTCTCCATGCCCACCTACATATTATCCATATGTGTGTGTTTGTGCGTCCTGGCATTTTGGCGCGTTTTAATAAAGCGACAATGACATTTTATGAATTTTCCACTTTGTTCTTGCCTTCGTGGCATGCCCCTGACCACGCCCACGCGCACGCCCACACTTCACGCTTTAGCCCTCAGCCTGTCCCTGGCCCTGCTCCTGCTCCTGCCCCATCCCCCCTATTTGTGCACCCCTTCTGGCATTCCAAGGGGACAACAAGCACCGTCCATTGTTTGTTTGTTTGCTTAGAGCCGCAGCGCAGTTGACTGGCTCCAGCTCCGTCTCCAGCTCCAGCTCCAAACTCAACTCTGAATCCTGCTTCGCCATCGGCTTCAAATGAATTGTCATTATCTGTGTGTGTGGGTGTGTGTGTGACTGTTGCCTTGTGTTGCACAAAGGCGTGCTTCAGTCGTCTTTGATATCCGATTTCATTTATAATTAGCTGCAAGGTTTACGGTTGCCATACCTTTGCTTGTGGTTGGTGTGGCCGGTTCAAGTAATATAGTGTCCTCCAAGGGGTGTTACAGCTCCCGCTGCCCCCAGCCCACCAATGTGTGCACTCAGCGCTCGCACAGCTCTCACAAATAAGCTCAGTTCCGATAAGTATTGAGGCCAGCCTGAGGAATTCTGTAAAGCAAAGGAAAGGACTTTGAGTTATACCAAACAGACAAGGCTTAATCTTAGGTGCTGATTAAAAGAAATTCTTTTGGCTATTCAAATGCTCATGCTAGAAATATTATTAAATAAAATGCAAAGTGCAAATCATACTAATAAAAAAAAATATAATAAGATTTGCAATTCAAAAAGATTTTATTTACTTTGCGCCACAAAGAACTTCATAAAATGTATATATTTTTCTCTCAGCTATCTTTGCGACAAACTGTAAGCAAGCTATTACCACAATTTTTCAAGTATTTCATAGATTTTCATACAAATAATAGATATAAATAATACAAATATATCTACACTATGGATGTGTATACATGAAAGTGCTGCTCCTGGCTTGTGCATGTCCTTTGCCTGCACTCACTCCTCACTTACCCAATTTGCTCACTTTCCCAATTTGAGCCAAGTTGAAGTCAAGTGGAAAGTAAAATTTGCGGCTCAGTTGCCAACCGGCGGCCAAATTAACAGCTAATTACGTGCGAATGCCAAATGCCAGGGAATTTGAAATGGCACGCGCCGGGGCAGGATGGGGAGGGAGGGCCTGACGACTCGCGCACAAAATAATACTCCTAAAAATAATAATAATAATAATAATGATGGTGATGGTAATGATAATGATAAAAAGAGAAAGCAAGTACAAGAAAAAAGAAAGCCCGCCGCACACGTAGCTGGCAAGTGCAAGGGACGATAGCGAAACAACAAAAACGTCAAACATTATTTGAATACAAAGTGTCCTTGAAAAGGGTTGGCAGCATATGCTGGACCCACCAACCAACCCTCCCCCCTCTCACAGCAGACACCCAGCTCCAGCAAGCACAGCGCCCAAGTGACAAAAGTGACAAATTAGTCGATGTCGGCGACACTAAAAGCGTTATGAGTGAGAAGGGCGACCGAAGGCGACCGCAACCCTTGTCCCAGGGCTCTGGGCTCAAGCTAGAACGGTATACGGTGTACGGTGTACGGGGGGATCTATCGCAATCATTTTGTTTGGGCAAAAAATAAAGAATTTTAAGTCAAGTGTTGGGTTCAGAGCAGGGTCATCGTCATCGTCGTCGTCAACGCAATTAAAATTCAAAGAGCAAAATGCATTTGCCACGCTCACGCACAGACAGCCGCTGAGTGCTGTATGTCCAGGATGGTATCCTGGATTCAGGTTTCAGATTTCAGGTTGCGATTGTAATTCAAATTGTGGAGAGACTGCACGTACATACATACATAAGTATGGATGTATGTTTTTATGCCTTGTGCATAATTACATGATAAATTGTGCGACACAAATAACGAGGCATTAGAAGTGGCCAGCTCCTGTTGCTCCACCTGCTGCTCGTCCTTGTGCTTTGTTTTTTCTCTCCTGTACTGTACTGTGCTGTTCTGTGCTGTTTTGCCAGCAGCATCTCATTTGCTGCCGTTTGTCCTGGCCATTTGCATGCGCACTGCTTCTTGGCTCTTATCGGCTGGCAAATTAACGCCCAGATGTCTGGCATTTGTTGCATTTGCATTCCGGAATCCGGAATCCAGCATCCGGCATCCGGATAGCTGTGTGGCACCTGTGGAGCAGCGCCGTGGCTGCCACAGCTTGTTTAATGGCCAAGCTCGAGAGCAAGAAATCGGTTAGGCGTATTGTTTTTGCTCAGAATGTTGCAGCAACTTTAATTACTCATCCAATTCCGTTTGAACAATATAATAGTCTTACAAATAGATACTCAGCTTGGATATACATACATACCAAAGGCACACAGTCTCCAGGCCAAAACCAAACATCTGAACCAATTAATTGCCATTCTTAATGTTCATAGCTAGAAACCAAACACGTTCCTTTCGACCTCTTCTTTTTTGCTCAGTTGTTGATTTTAATGTTGCCTGAGCTGTTCATAAGCAAATGAACAGTAATCAAGTGCACAACTGGAGAAAATGAGTGAGCTTACTCAGTCAAAAAGAACAGAGCCAGTGAACATGCTTACCCAAGTCTATTATAGAAATAGTGCTCTGCTTTAAAGTGATTCTGATACCATCAGCTGTTTTATCTTTTACTTATCGATATTTTCAATGATTACAATGGAAAATTAGTTCATTTAAAATCCTCAATTGAAACAATGTACAAGTTTTATTGCCATAAACTTAGTTGAAGACGTTGTGCTACCTTGTTTCTGTTTGGGATCGACAAATGTCTTCTTTTTTCCAAAATATATCTGCAGTAGCAATTTTGTGGCGATTAATCGAAAGCTGCACATCGATTCGCAGCATATTGATTAGCTATATTGCAGAATATACATACATATGTATTTTTATAAATTGAATTGCATTTTTTAGTTCTGTTGGATACTTAACTGCTGCTGTATCCCCCCAATGCATACCTGGTAGTTCAGTGGAAAATCAGTTCCACAGCTGGAAGATATACATAGCAAAAGATACGAAATTCAAGCACAAGGATGCCAAAGGGGACCAAAAATAATGAACTCCAAATGAAGTAAAACAAAGAGAAGCACACAATATTAATTATTCATATTTCATTAGTGAACCGACTGGCTCCAAGGGGGGCGAGGGCGCGGTCGCGGGCGCAGGTGGCTTCAAAGAAAGGCGTGTGCCATATAAAATTTATAAAAATCAAAGGTAATGGTGCCAGAGCGAGGCCAGGCAAATGTCAGCCAGGGCAGCGCCAAAATGAATACAAAAGGGCCCCCAACGATAACGGTAAATGGCATCCAGTTCTTAGAACCGACTCTCAGTACCTGGCTAACAGTCTGCCAGCCAAATTGCTGCCTGCTGGCAACTCTGCATGGTAGACATCATCATTTGTCTTGGCGTTGCCAGCGTTTTGGGCCGCGGCAGTCGCATTGATGAATGAAGTGCGTACATTGCCTGAAAAGGCAAAAGCCAAAAGGCCAAGCGACATTAAAAATGCACACGCAATCAGAAAATGTTTCATGAAGGCCCAGACGATGCCAGTTACCAGTTAGCAGCTATCCAGATGGATCAACATCGCCCAGATAAGACACTGGGCTCGGGTATAGGGGGCTTTAAGGTTACGGGTTACGGGGTAATGAGCCAGTTGAAGTGGGCCAAACACAGCAAAGTTGCCCCAAACCAAACCCATTGCCTTCAAGGTTTTTCTTTTATAAGCCTTTTGAGCTGGCGTTGGTGGCAATTTATAATTTGTTTGGGCTTTCAGCGGCCGTCCAAGGCAATTACCGTGCTCAAGGTGCACTTGCCAGTTGCCTGTCCCCGTGCCCGTCCATATCCACATCCACATCCACATCCATGGCCACGTCCACGACCATGTCTACATCCGACACCTACGCACCCAAGCAGTTCGGCTTGACTTGGGGCGAACTTTTGCCTGTGCCGTCGTCTTATCGGGTTCACTTACTAGGTCAACTTTGTCTCGTCTCAGTGATTTATTATGCCAAGCGCCCTTCCCCTTCCACTTTCCCGCTGCCAGGGCTATTTTCCTTGGCACGTTCGCGCTGCGAAAACAGACGCCTCGCATGGAAGCCCACATGATTGTAGTCCGAGTTGGTGTGGCTGACAGTAGCCGGTGGCCAGCGGGCAGGCGTGTGGATTCCCGCTAGACACCCATTAATACTCGAAAGCACAGATTCAAAAAGCATGTACTTATTTATTTACCTTGATCTGGACTTTCAGCTGTGTGTGTCCACAAATCTGTTATCCTCTTCGACAAACTTCCTATCAAAGTCAAATTATACCCCAAAATATTCACCAAGAATTCTACTGAAAGCAAGGCACTAACAGCAGCTATTTATTATATACAAACATATATGTATACAAACAACTGTGTAATCGTTATAAATATTTAAATGAGTAATACAATTCTTATATCACAGTCTAGTGTCGTTTTGTTACGTTGTACCGCTCCCTTTTTACTGGCCTGCGAACAATACGGCGCATGTTGTTTAAGTTGACGACCTCATAGTCGACACGAACAGCCTCACTGTCCATGCGTAGCAGATACTTGACCTCCCGCATGATCTCATCCACTGCCGGCTCCTTCTCCTCCAACTCCTCCTTCTCTTCCTTCGCCTTCAAAGCAATGTCCAAGCGACGCTTACGCAAGTTCCTCATGGGAGGTGTTATACCATGCGGCCATAAGAACTCTTCATCCACCATAACGATTTCTTCGTCGGGTTGGCATATGTTTTCCTTATTGTCATCGTCTGTGGCACCCTTGCCAGTTGTCTTCTTCCGAGTGTTCTTCTCGGTGTTCATCTTGGTGTTCTCCTGTGCGGTCTCATGGGTGGTCGTCGGGGTGACCTTCTTGATGATCATCTTGGGAATCTTCGGTGTGACCTTCTTGATGATCATCTTGGGAACCTTCGGGGTGACCTTTTTGATGACCATCTTGGGAATCTTGGGCGTGGTCACCTTGATGACCATCTTGGGGATCGTCGGGGAGGTATTCTTGTTGACCGTCTTGGGGACCTTCGGGGGCGTCTTCTTGATGACCATCGGGGTGGTCATCTTGATGATTAATTTGGGAACCTTCGGGGAGGTATTCTTGATGACCATCTTGGGCACCTTTGGGGTTTCCATCTTATTGATCTTCGGGGTGGCCACCTTGGTGATCTTGGGGATCGCCATCTTGGAGATCTTAGGTGTGGCCGACAAGGTGGCCATCTTGGGGGTCTTAGGGGTGGCTGGCAAGGTCGGCAAGGGAATCTTCGGAGTGGCTGGCAAGGTTGCCGTCTTGTGGATCTTCGAAGTGGCCGGCAAAGTGGTCGTCTTGGAGATCTTAGGGGTGGCCGGTAAGGTGGCTATCTTGGGAATCTTCGGGGTACACGGTAAGGTGACTATTTTGGGGATCTTCGGGGTGGCCGGCAAGGTGTCCATGTTGGGGATCTTCGGGGTAGCCGTCAAGGTGGCCGTCTTAGGGATCTTTGGAGTGGCCGGCAAAGTAACCATCTTGGTGATCTTCGGGGTGACCGGCAAGGTGGCCATTTTTGGCATCTTCGGGGTGGCCGACAAGGTGGCCATCTTGGGGATCTTTGGGGTGGCTGGCAAGGTGGCCATCTTGGGGATCTTCGGGGTGGCCGGCAAGGTGGCCATCTCGGGGATCTTTGGGGTGGCCGGCAGGGCGGTGTCTTGGGTGGCCGTCAAGGTGGCCTTCAACGTGGCCTTCAATGTGGCCATCTTGGAAGTCATATTGGTTATCTTCGGGGTGGCCTTCAAAGTGGCTTTCAAAGTAGCCTTCAAGGTGTCCTTCTGTGTGGGTTTCGGTATGGCCTTCTGGATGGGTGCCTGGTAGGCCTTCTGGGTTGTCTTTGGGGTGGCCCCCATGGATGCCTCCATGGTGGCCTCCATGATGGTCTTCAGAGTGGCCTTCTGGATGGCCTCCCGGTTGGTCATTGAGGTGGCCTCTTGAGTGACCTTCTCGGTGACCTTCTCGGTGCTCTTCTCGGTGACCTTCTCGGTGATCTTCGGGGTGGCCTTCTCATTGCTTTTCTTGATGGTATTAATGGTAATCTCCGGGACGATCCTATAAGTGACCTTCTCAACATTTTCAGGTTTATTTATTGGTTTGCTTTCAGCAAAGGGCTCTTTAGTACAAACTAAAAGTTGACTGATATCTGCAGTTTTGTACAAGTTCATATTGTCAGCCGTTTTGTGGCTCTCGATAACTGTGGGCAAGTCAACAAGTTTGGCATGGAGTTCCTTATTATTCATTCGCACTATACCATAACGTAAGTCTTCATCAAGCTGAATGGTCAATTTCTTGTGGATATCTCCGGCTTTTATTGATTTATGTACCACTTTGGCAACATCCTGCTTGAACAAATTGTAATCGGCAAGTTGTCGACAAATACTATGCAAAAATTGTGTTCCTACCTTGGGGAAACGTATTATGAACTGATTCTCCAGCTCCACTTTCTTTTCTCGCCGCACATGCTCATCAACATCCTCCGCCACAGACATATTCCGTTTTTTCTAGTTAAATGTAGTAACTAAAAGCAAAAATCTCACCAACAGCAGCTGTCAAAGTTTCACAGGAAGTGACAAAGAAAAACTTGATGTTGTGTTGATTGACGTCTGTCACCTGAATAACTATCGATAATACCATCAATACACGATGTAATTGAGCATCATAATCAACTTCTTTATTTAAACGAACGGAATCGAAACATATTCGTTTAATAATTGATATATAAGTAATACAAATTAATCTATTTAATTAAATTTATATATTGTATTGATTGAATCAGTCTATCAATAATAATTTAGGTAATATAACTAGAAAACTTTTGCATTTTACTTACATCTCACAAGCCTGTTCCGGTTTCCACCATTGGCGAGATTTTCAGAAAAATTAAATATATTTTTAATATTGAGTTTTCTTGCATTTCACGCTTATGAAAGTTTCAGCAATTAAGGAAATGCAAGTCGGCAAAGTTTTACCAGGAGTGGAGTCTGTGCACCTAATATGAAGCTCTTGAGTGAAAATTTATGATGATTGAGTTGTAATTAAAAACAGCAAGGATATGGCATTATAACAAAACATTACACACTCTCAAAAATAATATATTAGCCCTCTTAAAAGTAGTGTAAAATAACTCAAAATTAGTGAATTCTGCGGTGCTCGCGTTTTGCGATTTGCGATTTTAGAAAATTTGTTTTGATTTGAATTTGGAGTGCTCCGGAGATAAAAAAAACGTATATAATCGTTAAAATATTGTTTTCATTGTTCCATCCGAAAACGGAAGAACGGCTAGTTAATTCTAATAAAATTTCGTTTCGTTTCTACACTAAAGTAAAGTCACGTTTAACGTGTTTCCAGTGCAAAATTCTTTGTAGAATTTATATGAGAGTTATATGAGTGCGACTTTTATATTATTTCCAAGGTACATCGCAGTTCCTATACGAGTATACGTTCAATGTTTCACTTATTTGTGTAGATGTTCAAGTTATTTCAGGCTATTAATATTCCATTGCGCATTCGCGCGAGAATATATTCCATTTTTAATAACACAAAACTTTATGAAAATTTTATAAATAAAAGGCAAGAGTACAAGAACAAATCGGAGCCCTCCTCAACGCCAAAAGGAGAGCTCAAAAGTCAAAGCAAACAAGCAAAGAGCAGAGCACAAGGCGATGCGGGTTGCAGGTTGCGGACTTCCAGAACTGGCAAATGGGATACACAACGGAGAATAAGACGGGGTCGGGATCGGGGTCGGGGTAGGGGTAGGAGTTGGGGTCGGAGCCGGAGCCGAAGTCGGAGATGGAGCGAGAGCTGGGCAAAAGTTACGCGATGAACCCAGCCGAGTGGTTGGGCCAAAAACAATTGAAATGTGAATATTAAATATACAAGTACAAAATTTCTTTTCTCGCTGCTTCTGCTGGTGCTGCGAGTAGTGTGCTGCCAGCCGCGGCGCTGTTTGCAGGTGTCGTCTGCACCACCACCCACAACCCACTCACTGCCTTGTGGCAACTCCCCGAGGCGTCATTGTGTATATTGCAAGAGGCAACAATATAAACCGTTTGATGGCTTCTAAATGAAACGTTGGCCGCATCTGATTGATGTTGAGATTTGGCGGGTTAGAAGAGTACAGTAGTGGAGCCTTTGCCATTCAAATCTCTATACATAGATTGGCAATCAGTTTGCCAGCTGATTGAAGAAACTAGATTAGATGCCTTGAAGCTTGACTAATGTGTATGCATTGTCGCTTGATCCATTGTCGCTGTCATAACTGTTCCATAATATGGTTAAAATTACCTAGATAATTATGAAAAGAAGCTTTCAGGATTTGGTAGTAATGTTCAATTAAAAATTAAAAATTTTCTTTTGTTATACTATGTTCCCGAAGGGAAAATAGTATATTGGGTTTGCGAAATGTCCGTCTGTCCGTCTGTCCGTATGAACGCAATTTTTTTGCCTTTATCTTTGAGCTAGAGCAACCAAACTTGGTTCACCTGTTGGTGTATACCGTCAATTTATGAAGTGTCGAGATCGACCACCCACCCCCACCCCCTCCCCCACAATTTGGCGAAAACCAGTATCTTCCCCAATTTTAAAGCTATAGTCACCAAATTTGGCATACAGACTAATGTTGAGATTCCCGACAGATCTGCATCAAAAAAATGTTGACCCCCCACCCCCACCCCCACAAATCGGCATATGATATCCCCAAAACACGTTTTTCAAGGGGTATATCTCCTACAGTTTCAAAGTTAGAGTCACCAAATTTGGCATACATATTAATGTTGACCCTCTGGACAAATCTGCATCAAAAATTTTTGGACACCCCCACCCCCTCCCCCACAAAGGAGCAAAATCTATATCTCAAACACCTATGCAGTTATTTTCGCGTCTCTTTCTGAACACACAAATAACCAAATTATATAGGACTGGGAACAGAATACTAGCAGTCGGGTGCGTCCGACTGCAACGTTCTTACTTGTTTTTTTTTGGTCTTGCCATTTTGCTTGTACTTAATTAGTTCTTAAAATATATGTATCTTCACGGAATCTTTGCACAGCCCAAAGCGAAAGAGCTAGGAAGGGGGGTTTTGTGAAATTTCACCCACAAGTGTGGAAAATCGCGGAAATCTGTTGTGTGCAAGTTTTTTGTTTATCATCCTATCGATTCAGTATTTTTTTTTACAAATACCGAAATTAGTATTTTCCCACATGCTAAATAACGCGACTAGATATCCCTTCAACCACATGTTAAACTACTCAACGCCTTATCATAACTCTATAGGTCATTCGTTAACGTGGCCAAAATATTAAAACATCACATTCAGTACTGCGTCTCTTGTATTTGTGTATTACAGAAACAGTGAGAAGTTGAAAGTGAGTAGTTTAAGGCCTATTCATCTAAGTTTCACAAAAGAAGCCAATTAGGTTCCAAGCAAATTGGTTACATAGTCGTACATAACATGTTGGCCTCCACATACATACATACATATGTATGTAGATGTTTGGTATACCATGATGGGGCTTTTTCAGCTTGGACGGCCTGGTCAGCTGGTCAGTGTCTGTACATAAATGCGCATATGTGCATGTGTATTGGTATGTGTATGTGTATGTGTATGCGAATACGTATGTGTATGTGTATGTGCGTAATGCATGCAACGAGGCACATTAATTAAATAAAAATTGATTTTTCAAGCGCCTGAAATCCAATCAACGAACAGCTCCAAGTAGGAACAGCTACGAGTGGCGAGCACATAAAGCTATGTCCTGGATCAGCGCATCATCCTTGTGCCCCCGCCTCTGCCCGTGCCACAGCCCGTGCTGCAGCTGCTGCTGCTGCTGCCTCTGTTGTCAAATGAAGTTAACAAAGTTTGCATTTTTTGCGTTCACTGGAGTTTTTTGTATCCATTTTTGTTTTTGTTTTTATCGTATGCATAAGTATATAATGTGGTCATGTGCAGCATTCTGATGCTGGTATTTCATGGTATTTCATGGTATTTCATGGTATTCCATGGAACATGCGATTGTATCGCCCTTATCCATTGGCCATCCAGCCGCGGCAATGAGTTTAATGTGCGCTGTCGCATTTTGGCCGTATTTAAACCACAGCAAGTCATCAGGCAAATTGAATTTTCAACGTATGGTCGAACACAGGGCCACGCCCACAGTAACAATGCCCCAGACCGATGCTGGCTTAAAGCTCAACTTGTTCTATATAGCATACCCTTCAGCCCGTCGCCCATTTTTTGGTCAGCGCCATTTGCCGCTCGCTTCTTTCGTTTCTCGTTACAAAATTACCCACGATAAAAATTGAATTACTTCGTCGACGGCATCGCATTCTAGTCTTTGCTTTTGCCTCCTGGTCATGCCCAGGTCCTGGTCCTTGTCCTTGCTATGGTCCTGGCTATGGGTAACAGGCAGCATTGTCACTGCAAAGTGTTATGCTTACTCTTGACGCGCCCACGACCACGCCTTCGTCTCAGCACACTACTTAGGCGACGTTGAAACTGTCGCCAGGCCTGGTCCTACACTCTGCACCCTGCACCCTGCAACCTGCAACCAGCACCCTGTCTGTATACTGTTGCTGTGTGTTTGTGTGTGTATGACTTCATCTAATGATAAATGAGCTGCAATGGATGACAGCGAATCAACTTAAGTGTATTGCTCTGCTTCGCTGCCCGGCCCCTGACACCGTCCGCAATTCGCCCCCGCCCGGCCTGCCCGGACTGCCTCTCAGCGACGCTGGGAGACCATGTCCTGTTCCTGGCTGGCAGTGCCTGCGCCCTGACATCCAATGCACTTTCCCTTAACGCTTTTTGCCTGTGTTTACGTTTCACTTCAAAATTCTTTGCTACACTAAATATTTACATAAGAAAAAACTTTGCAAGTGTAAGTGAAACGCTTTAAAAGAAGCTCCAAAACTTCAGGAATCTTTCAGGACTCATTATCTTATCCAGGGCTTAAAATGCAGCAAAGACTAATTATCAAAATTGATATTTAATGATTCCAGCTGGGATCATTATGCCAGAGTGTTCCATGAAGGCGTGGCTTAAATATAATCGATGTATCGACTTTCCAGTAACTCTCCAGTTTTCTGATTCTCTTGACAAAGCTTTGAATAATATTTGAAATTAAGCGTAAGAAATTTCTGTCAATTTCGACTAGGAATTGAAATTTTGTTCCGAAGAGTCAAACTTGTGGTTACAAAACACAATTAAACTAAATGACTTCGTTGATTTATGCATATAAATTAAGTTTTATTTTTGGCAAACAAACTAATTGTAATTATTAATAAATAAACAAACAAAAAAAAAATTATACATATTTATATATATGTATGTATATATCATTGCTAATATCATTGTATTTATTATGAGATTATATGTATGTACTTATATGAAAGCTACAGATTTTGTTTCGTTTTGGCGTTTGAAATTTCCAGAAGCTGTAAAATTGTTAGTTATGCAGGCATTTGGCGTGATTCCTGGACTCGCATTTCAGACTGCGGTAGTCGAAACGCTTCTTATCGTCGCATCGAAGGTGGACGAACCTATGCTTGCCCGACTTCTTAACCTCGCAACGGTAATACTTTCTGCAGTCACGCACATCTGGATAGATATCGTCTTCATCGCATTCATCGTCATCTCCAAGTTTTTCGATTATTTTTTTAACGTATTTCTTTTTTTCCTTGGAGTCTAGATCTATTTTGTCCTCATCTTCTTTAGACTTTTTTTGTGTGCTGTCCTTCTCCTCCTTTGACTCGTTGGAATCCTTCGAGTTTTTCTTTTCCTGTTTTGTGTTCTTATCCTCACTTGAGTTGTTGGATATATTCTGCTCACTGTCCTTTTCCTCCTTAGAATTTTTTGACTTGTCATTCCTTTTCTTAGAGCTGCTTTCAGTTTTTTGTTGATTCTGTTCCTTGGACTGATCCTCCCGCGACTTTGATTTGTCCTTAGTATTCTTGCTCTCTTCCACTGAGGCGTTTTCATTGGAGATGGCTCCACTCGCCGGTGGCTCAGCCGACTCTATTGACTCCACAGTTTCTGACTTGTTTTTGTTGGTTTCAGGCTGGCTTGATAAAGGATCAATGGTAATGGGCGCAATGGTGGTGCGGGTAGGCCTCCTAGTGTGGCGCCAGTTGTTTCCCCAGTCTTGCCAATTGGGCCAAAAGGGTCGCTTTACCGGAGGTAACAGGCCACTGCCATTGTCATTGCCAGATCCATTGCTGTTGCCAGGTTGCTGGGGTCGTACTGGCCAGAATGGATTCTGAGGAATTGGTCGAATGGTTGGCCGTGGGTGACCTGGTCGAAATGCGTTGCCGTGGTGGATCGGACGCCATGGCCGTGAGCCGGGAAATCCTGGATGCACGGGATGAGTAGGTACTAATGGAGGGGTTGGTTTTATTGGCGGGTTGATGGGTCCGATAGGATCGACTGGAAGGTTAGGGCTCACAGGTGCAATGGGCGCATTAGGATTCACTGGAGAGGTAGGGTTGACCGGTGCGCTAGGAATTACTGGTGCATCAGGGCTCACTGGATGGCTAGGGTCTAGTGGAACATTGGGTTCAACTGGTGCGTTGGGGCTAGCTGGTGCACTAGGCTCTAAGGGGGCATTCGGATTTACTGGAGAACTGGGACTTACAGGTCCTTTCGGGTCAACTGGAGCATTAGGATAAGCTGGTGCGATCGGGTCCAATGGAGCGTTAGGGTCCAACGGTGCGTTAGGATCAACTGGAGCATTAGGGTCCAATGGTGCGTTAGGATCAACTGGTGCATTGGGATCAACAGGTGCGTTGGGGTCGAACGGAGCATTCGGATCTAATGGAGCTTTCGGGTCAACTGGGGCATTAGGGTCCAATGGAGCATTAGGGTCCAACGGAGCATTGGGATCAACTGGGGCATTAGGGTCCAATGGAGCATTAGGGTCCAACGGAGCATTGGGATCAACTGGTGCATTAGGGTCCAATGGAGCGTTAGGATCAACTGGAGCATTTGGGTCCAATGGAGCGTTGGGATCAACTGGTGCATTAGGGTCTAACGGAGCGTTAGGATCAACTGGTGGATTCGGGTCCAATGGAGCGCTAGGATACACTGGTGCATTAGGATCAACTGGTGCATTCGGGTTCAATGGAGCATTAGGATCAACTGGTGCATTAGGGTCTAACGGAGCGTTGGGATCAACTGGAGCATTCGGTTTTAATGGCGCATTGGGGTCCAATGGTGCATTCGGGTTCAATGGAGCATTGGGGTCCAATGGTGCGTTCGGGTCGACTGGAGCATTAGGGTCCAATGGTGCGTTCGGAACAAGTGGTGCATTAGGGTCTAGCGGAGCGTTAGGATTAACTGGTGCATTCGGGTTCAATGGAGCATTAGGGTCCAATGGAGCGTTAGGATCAACTGGTGCATTAGGGTCTAACGGAGCGTTAGGATCAACTGGTGCATTAGGGTCTAACGGATCGTTAGGATCAACTGGTGCATTCGGGTCCAATGGAGCGTTCGGATCAACTGGTGCATTAGGGTCCAATGGAGCGTTGGGATCAACTGGTGCATTCGGGTTCAATGGAGCATTGGGGTCCAATGGTGCGTTCGGATCAACTGGAGCATTAGGGCCCAATGGTGCATTGGGGTCCAACGGAGCGTTGGGACCAACTGGTGCATTAGGGTCCAATGGAGCGTTTGGATCGGCTGGTGCATTAGGGTCCAATGGATGGTTGGGATCAACAGGTGCATTAGGGTCCAATGGAGCGTTTGGATCAACAGGTGCACTAGGGTCCAATGGAGCGTTGGGATCAACAGGTGCATTAGGGTCCAATGGTGCGTTAGGATCAACTGGTGCATTAGGGTCCAATGGTGCGTTAGGATCAACTGGTGCATTCGGGTTCAATGGAGCGTTAGGATCAACTGGTGCATTAGGGTCTAACGGAGCGTTAGGATCAACAGGTGCATTAGGGTCCAATGGAGCGTTTGGATCAACTGGCGCATGAGGGTCCAATGGAGCGTTGGGATCAACAGGTGCATTAGGGTCCAATGGTGCGTTAGGACCAACTGGTGCATTTGGGTCCAATGGAGCGTTCGGATCAACTGGTGCATTAGGGTCTAGCGGAGCGTTAGGGTCAACTGGTGCATTCGGGTTCAATGGAGCATTCGGGTCCAATGGAGCGTTAGGATCAACTGGTGCATTAGGGTCTAATGGAGCGTTAGGATCAACTGGTGCATTCGGGTCTAACGGAGCATTAGGGTCCAACGGAGCGTTAGGATCAACTGGTGCATTCGGGTCCAAGGGTGCGTTGGGATCGGCTGGTGCATTAGGGTTCAATGGAGCGTTGGGATCAACAGGTGCATTAGGGTCCAATGGAGCGTTTGGATCAACAGGTGCATTAGGGTCCAATGGAGCGTTTGGATCAACAGGTGCATTAGGGTCCAATGGAGCGTTTGGATCAACAGGTGCATTAGGGTCCAATGGTGCGTTAGGATCAACTGGTGCATTAGGGTCTAACGGAGCATTAGGATCAACTGGAGCATTAGGGTCCAATGGAGCGTTGGGATCAACAGGTGTGTTAGGATCCAATGGAGCGTTAGGATCAACTGGTGCATTCGGGTCTAATGGAGCGTTAGGGTCCAATGGAGCGTTGGGATCAACAGGTGCATTGGGGTCCAACGGAGCGTTAGGATCAACTGGTGTATTCGGGTCCAATGGAGCGTTTGGATCAACTGGTGCATTAGGGTCTAACGGAGCATTAGGATCAACTGGAGCATTAGGGTCCAATGGAGCGCTGGGATCAACAGGTGTGTTAGGATCCAATGGAGCGTTAGGATCAACTGGCGCATTCGGGTCTAATGGAGCGTTAGGGTCCAATGGAGCGTTGGGATCAACAGGTGCATTGGGGTCCAACGGAGCGTTAGGATCAACTGGTGTATTCGGGTCCAATGGAGCGTTTGGATCAACTGGTGCATTAGGGTCTACCGGAGCATTAGGATCAACTGGAGAATTAGGGTCCAATGGAGCGCTGGGATCAACAGGTGTGTTAGGATCCAATGGAGCGTTAGGATCAACTGGTGCATTCGGGTCTAATGGAGCGTTAGGGTCCAATGGAGCGTTGGGATCAACAGGTGCATTCGGGTTCAAGGGTGCGTTTGGATCGGCTGGTGCATTAGGGTCCAATGGAACGTTGGGATCAACAGGTGCATTAGGGTCCAATGGAGCGTTTGGATCAACAGGTGCATTAGGGTCCAAGGGTGCGTTTGGATCAACTGGTGCATTAGGGTCCAATGGAGCGTTGGGATCAACAGGTGCATTAGGGTCCAATGGTGCGTTAGGATCAACTGGTGCATTTGGGTCCAATGGAGCGTTCGGATCAACTGGTGCATTAGGGTCTAACGGAGCGTTAGGATCAACTGGTGCATTCGGGTCCAATGGAGCGTTCGGATCAACTGGTGCATTAGGGTCCAATGGTGCGTTAGGATCAACTGGAGCATTAGGGTCCAATGGAGCGTTGGGGTCAACAGGTGCATTAGGGTCCAATGGAGCGTTGGGATCAACTGGTGCATTAGGGTCTAACGGAGCGTTAGGATCAACTGGTGCATTCGGGTCCAATGGAGCGTTCGGATCAACTGGTGCATTAGGGTCCAATGGAGCGTTTGGATCAACGGGTGCATTAGGGTCCAATGGAGCGTTCGGATTAACTGGTGCATTAGGGTCTAGCGGAGCGTTAGGATCAACTGGTGCATTCGGGTTCAATGGAGAATTAGGGTCCAATGGAGCGTTAGGATCAACTGGTGCATTAGGGTCTAATGGGGCGTTAGGATCAACTGGTGCATTAGGGTCTAACGGAGCATTAGGGTCCAACGGAGCGTTAGGATCAACTGGTGCATTAGGGTCCAATGGCGCGTTAGGATCAACTGGTGCATTCGGGTCCAAGGGTGCGTTTGGATCGGCTGGTGCATTAGGGTCCAATGGAGCGTTGGGATCAACAGGTGCATTAGGGTCCAATGGAGCGTTTGGATCAACAGGTGCATTAGGGTCCAATGGAGCGTTCGGATCAACTGGTGCATTAGGGTCCAAGGGTGCGTTTGGATCGGCTGGTGCATTAGGATCAACTGGTGCATTAGGGTCCAACGGCGCGTTAGGATCAACTGGTGCATTGGGGTCCAAGGGTGCGTTTGGATCGGCTGGTGCATTGGGGTCCAATGGAGCGTTGGGATCAACAGGTGCATTAGGGTCCAATGGAGCGTTTGGATCAACTGGTGCATTAGGGTCTAACGGAGCATTAGGATCAACTGGAGCATTAGGGTCCAATGGAGCGTTGGGATCAACAGGTGTATTAGGGTCCAATGGAGCGTTGGGATCAACTGGTGCATTCGGGTCTAATGGAGCGTTAGGGTCCAATGGAGCGTTGGGATCAACAGGTGCATTGGGGTCCAACGGAGCGTTAGGATCAACTGGTGCATTCGGGTCCAATGGAGCGTTTGGATCAACAGGTGTATTAGGGTCCAATGGTGCGTTGGGGTCAACTGGTGCATTAGGGTCCAATGGAGCGTTTGGATCAACTGGTGTATTCGGGTTCAATGGTGCGTTAGGATCAACTGGTGCATTAGGGTCCCATGGAGCGTTGGGATCAACTGGGTTGATTGGATTAATTGGGGCATTGGGATCTAAAGGGGTAAGTGTAGTTCCCACGGACGTGTCTTCCAGACCTGCAGCCGTTGTTTCGCCTGGTGCATTGTTTTCCCAATTGGGGTTAATGGTGGTAATGATATCCCATGCGGCATCAGTTGTGGTATCCTCCGGTACGGCAGGTATGGTTGTCTCTGTTGCAAGGGGTTCATTGGTATTCACAAATGTTGTATCCACGATTGGTTCTGCAGTTGTCTCTAACGGAGCATCTGTGGTTAGTTCCACTGGCACTGTGGTCGCTTCAACATTACTAGGAGTTGTGTCAGCGGGCAGTTCTGTACCAGCAGCAGGTTTATCGGTAGTCGCAATGGGAACTGTTTGACCGTCGCTATTCCCGTAGGTCGACTCGCTGCCATTGGAAAATGGGCTGTCGGTCACAGCTGTCACCCGAACAACATCAGGCGTCCAACCTTCCGATTTGATGGGCACACAAATCTCGACGCCATCGTTGATGCAGCGCGTACTGTCTGGGCAACGAAAGATGCCACCCGTTGCAACATCCGCATTGCAGTACTGATAGGTGGATGGTCCTACGCAAAGGGCTGCCTTGCCACTGCAGTTGATGTTGATGATCTGCGCACTGGTCTGTACGGGCTGATTTGGGCTACCGACCAGTGCGGACAACTGTAAGAGACACAAAAGGGGAAAAAGGGAATTTAGTATTACTTGGGTAGGGGTCGCACTGGTGCACTGTTTGTCACAAGTCGGATTCTCGGGACCGTAACAATTACACTGGTTTAGTTTCACTTGCATAAGATACTTTCAAGTTGCCGCCGAGCGCTTGGAGCGATATCCAAAGTAGCAAAAATCCCGGCAGCTTTTGTTAGTTTGTTTGGTTTTTAGTCAGACGTATCCAAAGCCCGAAGAGTGCCACACAAAATGTTAATAAAATACAACTCATCAGTAACAAAACAACAAAAAGTTATAATAGAAAATACAATTTTGCTTATAAAGTTCTGGCATGACGATGTAGGCGGCGGGATTCGGGTTTGGTTTCTGTGCGCGTTAGTAAGTTCATGCAATTACCACAAATATGATTAAAAATCTGGATATTTTGTTCGTCATCGTCGGTGATGTGTTTGGTTCGAAATAAAAATCGTTACTATCTTCTGTATAACCAACAGAGCTGCTTATATGCAAATTCCCATTCACAGTTATCTCGCAAATCTTCCTGACGCTAACTAAATATCCAATGATTATCTTTGTTTGCGCCAGATAACTTTGCGACCAATTTATGATATTGCAGTTAAAATTTTGAGGTGCCTGAAGCTGTTTGCGGCTGAGGATTTTGACTACTGTTGATAATATTTTATTTTTCTTGGGGTTTTTGTTGCTCGTATGACGTAATTAAAGAAAACAAGCAATTCTTTGAATGGATATTGTTTACTTGTTTACTAAGCTGTAATTTCCTTAGTAAATTGTAAATTGAATTAACAAGATAAATAACAATAACAATATTGCGTAAAATTTAAACACACTCCTCCCGCTCATTCAAAAATTGATAGTTAAACTGATCAATTAGGAAATGACAGATTCCATTTATTAAGCAATAAATGCATATACGAATAGATTTTTTTGTAAGATTATAGCTTGCCCTTTAGGAGAATAAACTTTTGATAAGTATATTAAAAGAGAAGTACGTACACTTTTTATACCATTTTATCATGAATTGAAATGCGGGACAAAAAATCAGGCCAAGGTCAACTTAATACTATCATGAAAGATATAAGCCAAGATGTCAGCTAAGTACTGGTCATTTGGCATATTAGGTTAGGTTAATTTAAATAAATATTCTTTAAATATTTTGAAGAAAATTATTTGACTGAGCCAAACAAACTATAAAACAACCTTGTTTTATTTTATCGACAAGAATTCCCAACTAAATACTAAATGCTATTTGTTAGTATGATATGAATCCGTATTTATATAATACAGTTGATGTTATCTATAACGAATGGGTGAAGGGGAAATATATACTTATAACAGACAGAAGGAGACAACTTTGTCTCAATTTCCCTATAACAAATTTTATGAAGCATCTTTTTAGCATTTTTTATGAATTTTATTTTAATTTTTGACATATGAATTCTTCAAAAAACAACTATACGAATACCTATACGAATATCTATACGATACTATTTTTCAAGTTTCATACAACAGTTTTCCGCCCGTGGGTAGATTTGCGAATGTTTGGATACCTGCACATAACATTTTAATATATTGTATATAGAATACTGATTTTATCCTTCTGCGAACGTTTTGGGATCCTCCTTTAGTTCGTTACAGAGAAGTTCGACTGTAATGTGTAATAATGATAAGGAATATTATCTCAGTAAAGTTCCCATGTTATTTAGTTTGTGATCTTTCACACATCTGTATTATTGCCGTACGTAATCTTAAACGTAAGAATAATATGTAATTAAAAACAAATCTAAAAAGCTGCGCATTTCCTGTGACAAGGTTGCTTTATTTGCACAAACTCAAAGAAAAATAATCAGTGGAATGCAATCCCAAAGCTGGCCGGAAATGTGGTGCAAAGTGGATACCTGCAAAGATCATGACTAAGGCCAATTGCCTTATCGCATATACATATGTATTTACTACACGGATTTACGAGTATGTATCTAAAGCTAAATCTATGTACATATTCTAGACATCACTCTGATTGCCAGGTGGTCTGCTAAACCCATTTTATGACGCAGGCATACCAGTTAGAAGTGTCCGTCCAATAGCCACAGTTTGTATCTTTTGCGTCTGTTTTTGCAAGCATTATGATAAAGCCACAAGGTAGCTCGCATTAAGATGGTTGAATGAAGTTAGTTGTATCAACAGCAATTTTAATGATCATGATCGTGAATTCGACTCCGATAAGCCTCAGCTCCCAGGTTAAGATTACAAGATAGTGCTGCCAGCTGTTGAGTAGGAAAACGCTAATATCTTTAACAAAAACTGATTTAAACAAAACAGAATGTCGAGTATACCCGACTACGAGACTCCCTGTACCAGGTCTAAAACTCGCAAACACATCTTCGTACACTTACACATACACAAAAGCGACAACATTTCAAGGGTTGCTGCGCTGGTGCTTCCCCCCGCTCTGCACTACTGAATCTTATTGGTTGAATAACTTCCGCATTTATTATCCGATCGACTTAAAATTTAAAATGTTATTACAAATTCTAACAAATCCCCAGAGGTTTCCTAATGCGTTTGTCTGTCGATTAGAATAACAAAGTAAATAATATTACAAATCGCTGCATAATTTCGCTAGTTAAAGGTGAAAAACTCGATCATAGTTAACCATCGATAAATGACTGATAGAGCTCCCAGCTTAAAAAAAAACATAATTCTTGCTACTCGCTGTTTCCAAATTTTCCCACAGTATAACCTTGTAAAAAATGTTTTGACGGAAAAAAAGCGGCGATGCTGAAAAAGCTGTGTAGACTTATCACTGTGATAATATCAAGATAAGAAACGCGCTAGCGCAATGTAATGTAAGAGGTAAATCTGAACTGGATAAAGCCACCAGTAACCTGTCATTCAAGTTGTATAACACACATTTGTGTGGTATTAGGCATTATTTATGATATAAGGTATACGAGTACTTACGTACGACACAAACGTCCAAAGACCTTTTAGATTGCGATTCTGACTAATTGGCGGCATGGGCGACCTCTCAGAATTGGACTAAGTGACGTCAATTTGTTCAACATCTGGCTATTCCCAGTATTGGCTAGGCAGTGATGTCCTGTGACCCTTCAGGTGCGCAAGTTAACAAAAAAAATTACAAAATAACATTTAACTGCAATTGCGTTCGTCCATTTTTCGCATTGCATATGCCCTTTGATGTCGGGAATTATATTAAATTGAACAATTAGGCGTCTTTTTATACCCTGTACTAAAAAAATGGGTAAAAGTGTATAGAATCATAAGGTTGTGCTAATGTGTGTAACACTCCAAATGCATCTTCGATGCTAGAATCATACATCATTAGGAATTTCTAGTTGTCATATCACTTGGGATCTCTCCTGACATTTGAGGACTCTTGATTTGTTATACAGTCATTAATTATGTAGCTGTATATCATAAGTTAGTAGTATATATTACATAACTTTTATGTGTGGAATATATCATAATTATCGAAAGAGGCAAATAACTAAATTGTTTTCATACTATATGTTAAATTGATATCATAAGTACTATATATCATCTACTATTGTGAGATGATGGGTATCTTTCTGTCGAGAGCTGTCGACTAGAGTAGTTATACCTGTTTTTTATTCAGCTGCTTCATTTAATGCGGTTGAACCATAAAATAAAAACGCAAATGCAATGCAGGCACTGCGGTTTTCCATGTCTAGACAATACAATAAATACATTTAGCCATATATTTGTATTATCATATTGTAGCACATTCATCTGCATGCCCTTATACCTTGCATTCCACACGTATATTTTATAATTGGCATCAATTTGTTGGCTTATCGCATCCGAGTACGACACTGAGTGCAACATTACGCAAAAATGAGATACGTATTTGGAGTGTACTCGTTAACTGATTAAATAAAAAACAACACACAGCTCATGCTGTAAGTATAAAACAGAATATTCAAATATATACAAAGCTGAAATCGTGATTGTACAGTTAGTTAAATCAGCAAAAGTTCATCCTCAACTTGACCTCAATAGTAGTCTAATTTCCTTTAATACAAACTGTTGATCCAAACTGTATTTATAATGAAACAAGGTAAGCTAATTGGTCAAAATAACAGCTGATAGCTGTCACTCTTAATTGATTGCGGACATTAAATTAAAAATTTCAACTTGTAAAGTTTTAAATGCTACAATAGCTCTACCTCCTAGATAACCAATTCCCATAACTTTGTCAAAACTGAACCGATTACTATATGATATGTCCTTCTGTTCATCTTTTGTACTCTTAATTGACTTTGCCATTTAATTTTATTCATATTCCACGCACAGAGTTTTGATAATCAGACCAGTTTATATAAGTAGCTATATAAAAATTAGACGAAAATTGAGTTTATGTATAAAATACATTGCTTCAAGAGTTTATTTCTTCGGCACACCGAAGATAGCCGTTCTTTCTTGTTACATGAACTGTGCTCAACTTCACTGATTGATTGATTGCGAACAACCTCAAAGGGTAGTGCTAGAAGTAGTTTTAAATTTTGAAAATTTTGGATAGCTGAAAGTCTAATCTGAAAACTCATCTCCGCATCTAATATTAGATAATCTGGCTCGGGCGATGTCGGTCAATATCTGCTAGTAGATTAATATATTGTATGTCGACTTAAAATAAGCCAATTTATACGAATTTCTGTGACAGCAATCCTATTTGTGGGCCTCTAATTGGTGGCATCCTGTGCTGAAATGCGTGCATTGTTGGCAACGGCAGTGGCATCGGCATCATCATCATCAGGTTCTTCTTCAGCTAATTCCTTAGTTTCTTATTCACAGGACAGGCACAGGCTGTGCTCATCTAATGGCCCCACCATTTGACAGCCTGGGCAAATAGTCGACTTGCTAATTCGTTGCGCACCCAGTTGAGCCTGAGGCTTGCGGATCTGGCGATGTCCTGGGCCGTCGTTGACAAAAATGTAACCAGGACGCAGTGTAGATGGTTGCTAGGCGCAGGACCTGCCTCGGTGCATGCTAATCAAGCAAGGAAGCTGTCCCCAGTCCCCAGTCCCCACACTCAACCCATACCAAAGCCGCCCCAAATTATGCAAGTCGTGTCGGCCTCCCGCTGCAACAGCGTTAATGTTGTTGGCGTTGCGGCCGCGGCTGCGGCGGCTGCTGCGGCTGCTGCGGCTTCCAGTGCTCTTGCCTCATTGGCGTTGCACAAAGCGGGGCGCGGTGGCTAAATTTGCATAAATTAACAATGTTTCGCAATTGCAGTCACTGATGCAGCGAGTTCTTGCACCCAGCCAGCCCATCCACCCACCATCACATGGCCCGCACAGTGACTGTGCGAGTGTGTGTGCGAGTGTGTGTGCGAGTGTGTGCCTCTGTGTGCGTATGTGTCTGTGTGCTGTCCACCATGTGCAATGTACGCGTTATATTGATTTGATGCTCCACTGCACTTATTATCCCTCAAGCAGCCAGTGCCAGTTAATCCCGTGGCGATGCGGCGCCATTTTACACACAAAAACACACACACACACACGCACACACACACACACACACACACACACACATCATGCATATATGTATGAGCATTGGGCTGTGCCCGAAAAGTTGGTCAAGTGTGTGTAGGAGGTGGCTCATTAGCCAAGCCAAGTGGAATTGAAAATGTGTGCGTTTCTCATTTGGGAATGGGCACCCAAATGGCTCGGGCCGCGTCCCCTTTACCAATCTCCCCCCAGCTTTTATATTGTTTTAATAAATATTTATTTATTTTCTTCTTTATTCAACTGCCTCCACAGATATGCATATTTAAAAACTTTTTAATAAATATCCGTATGTGCAATCCGATCGATCTTTATAATAACTCTTTCTGTTATTGAAAGATCACTCACAGTCAAAGTATTTTACTATTTCTGCTGAAATTTCGTATGTAGTTGCCAGGCTAATAAATCTAAATAAATAAATTACAAATAAATGTGTGAAATATACAAATTTCGAGATATTTAGCAGGGTTTGCTGAAGTAAACCTTCATAAAAATGAAACGTACGTCATTCAATCAAATCAAATTCGCTGATTGTGGGTTCGAAGCCCAGCCTGGAGCTAATAAACAATCATGTACAACTAGTTTAAGCTGTCAGAAAGGTAGTAGTGCACAAGTTAATTAAATATGCAAAATTTTCACAAAAAATAAAAATAAATAATCAATGTTGATGCCTGAAAGTGGGCAGTAAACCAGGAACTGCCGCTTGAGCTTCTGTTGCAACTTTCACCACGTCCTGGCAACATTCAGGCTAAGGCTAAGGCTAGAACTATGTAGGCAATCGAAGAAAAGAAGTGAATAAGCCCCGATCTCCACGTTAACATTAACAACGAATGTTAATTTGTATTTATATTGCGACTCCATTCCGAAACATTTACATTCGGAGCGGTTCCGAATTTCACTTACGTATCAATTCCACAGATAAATGTATAGCATACTTATGGGAGCAGGATTTATTAAAAAAACGATCCTAAAAGTATGCTCTGAATTCTATTGTGGTACCGACTGAAAAGTTGGCTTATCATGTGTCCAAATAAAATGTGCAACATTCAAATGAACAAAAAAAATAAAATAATTGAAATTATAGGGTGCAGTTATTTGCAGCATGAATGATTTGAATTCAGAAATGGATGGATGCATGCCCCGGGCAAATGTCCAGCAATTCAATTTGCATTTTAGCAACTAGAAATGAATTCGTTGTAATGCTTCGATAGACACTTGAACTCCAAGCAGAGCAGCGGCTCATCCTCGATGTCCTTGTCGTCGTCATCATTGTGCTTATTTGTTTATGTTGCGCAAAGTAAACAACTAATTTTAATTTGCCGCAGGAGCCGCAGACGACAAGAAGATGTCGCCGGTCGAGGCTGGCAGTCGATGCCACTGGGCACTGGACCCCAAAGGAAGGACCGGCTGCAAAGGCTTGGATCAGTCGAATTACTCGTAAATGAAAAAAGGAATCTCACACACACACACACACACACACACGCACTGCAAAGCCACAAACAAACAAACAAAGAAACCATATTTTTCTCATTCTTTGTGGTCGTTTCTTGTGTGTTTTCTTTTGTGCATTTCGTTAGTTTGCATTTTGTTTTGACATTTCATTTATGTAAATACGCGCAACAATAACAACGACAACAAGGACAACGACAAGGACAACGACAACGACAACGACAACTACAAACGCAAATAACAACGGCGCCCATTCAAATTATCTTTAAATAATTTAGATTTTTGGGGCGGGGCGGTGCGGTATGGGCGTGGGCGTGGCTGCCAGGCAACCCATAACATAAATACAAAAGCCAACTCTGTGAACTTTGCTTTGGTTTCAGACTCTTCTTAATGTTGTTGCTTTTGTTTTTTTTTGGTTTGTTTTGTGTTTTGCTTTTACTGGCCAAAGGACAAGGCTGCTTAATGCAGCAGTGTGTGCGTGTAAGTGTGTGTGTGTGTGTGCGTGGGCTGAACATCATGAAAGCGGAAGCGGAAGTGCTTACCTTTTGCACACACACACACACAGGCACACTCGGCCACACAGGCATACATTATTATACATGGCATGCAAAAAATTCTGCTGCGCCTTCAAGTGCTTCCAAAACTCGCGGGCCTGGGCGTGGCAAGGGAGCAGCAGCCTGTTGGTTTGTATGGCAATGGGGTAGACTCGTCCTCACACACACATGCACACACACATGCACACACACACACATACCCATTGAGGCAACGGAACTTTAAAATATGTCCACAGGTGCACACAGGCTGGAACTGGGGTCTGGAATTGACTTTCAGCTTTTGACTTGTAGTATGCCCAAAACGAAACACATACAAAATTGACATTGTCCGAGGGTCCATTAAGCAGTTCATGGCACTTAGACAATTGTTAAGAAATTTCATCAAGAAGTTGCTTCAATGGAAATAGCAATAATCTTCATTTGAATAGAATATACTTATGAATACATATGCTCTGTACAATCTGAATGATCGGGTTGTTCTAGATGCCCAAAATTTGATATATTATAAGCTTATTTATTTCTTTTGGTATACTATAAAGCTATGGCTTTGATTTTTATAAGCAAAGCACTTTTAAAAGTCATCTTTCTATACTGAAAATTTAGGATATTTTTCACCAATATACAGGAGACTTTCTAGCAAAGCACTTTTAATTTATTACTTTTTGAATTAAAAACTTTTTATTTTTACTTTAACCTTATTAATTCCCTTTACCAGTTGCTACAACTTCTCCTCCATGGTCACTTTATGAAGCAATGGCCGGCATATTGAGGTTTAATATCCATTTTGACCTCCATGGTGACAAGCTTGCAATCATTTAATCAGATTATGCACACATTCCGCGCTCTATAACAAAGAAACTCTTCGATTAGCCCTCGCCTTGTAATTTGGATTCTTGGTCTGTTGCGTTTACTGCAAAAGGCTAATTGAAATTTGCCATTAATAATGCAAAAAGGTCTCGGTGAGAAACTTTTGGGTCCACCCACATGGCACACTACACAAGTGTGTGTGGCTGGTAGGAAGTGTGAGTGTGAGTGGGATTGGGTGGGTGTGGGGTTGGCTGTTGTGTATCTGTGTTTGCACATGTGTGCGTGCTATTTTAAATATTTCAAATATTTGTAACATTTGCCGGTGCCTGCCGCCACTCAAGTAACCAAAAGTACACTACACACACAGCGGGGCTAGCCACCCCCCGTTACACCACGCACCATCCCCACCGCCCGTCACGAGCCCCGTCCACAGTTACGGCCTCGCCATTTACCACACGCCAAAAACAACAACGGAGAAGGTGAATGCTTATTTTCTGGTCCGTCAGCCGCCGGCTGATGTCGACGTCGACGTCGACGTCAACGTCACAGTCACAGTCACAGTCACCACATGTAAAAATGCTGCCGGTTAGCCGTGTCCCGAGTTCCCCGCCTCCCCATCTACCTGAAGTTGCCGCACGTGGGCGTGGAGGGTTCGGGTTCCGGTTCTGGTTCGGGTTCGGCTGCTGCGCGAGTTATGCCGTGATTTTTCGCTGATCTGACGTGGGCGGGGGCGTGAGGCGTGGCACTGTGCGGAATTGTGGATGGAGCACCGTTGGCCAAAGGATGCACAACAAAAAAATAGATAAGGTAACTTTTGTCGAAAAAGATCCACTGGGAAATACCCTGTACATAGCTCTGAAGTATGCCAGACAGACAATCATCCTTCCTCACCCATACCAGAGCTGGCAACTGTCGGTTCCAGGATCACAGGATAAGGATATGAGGATAAAACGAAAAGAATCGACATATATTGAGTAAATAGGTCGAGCACTGGATTAATGGTTTTTCTCCTCATGATTGATTCTTACATCCGTTTATAACTAACTTCGTATTTTCAAAATAAATTCACTTCACAACAATTCTAAGATTAATAATAGTACAGCAAATTGAAATAGTATAATAGCACATTATCTATTAATTGTCATAGTATTAACAATCGATAGGGAAACTTTTTGTTCTTATAGATATTTTTTAACTCAACCCAGCCATTGCAGAATGAATATTACTTTATGTAGTCCATAAAAATATGATTAAAATATGATCAGCTTATCTTATTGTTACCATACAAACGATAGACTCCGCTGTTGATGCTGATCAGGAGTATATATAGCTTATAAGGTCGGAGAAGCTTCCCACAACATTATTACACCCACTCTCAGCCATTCTATGAATACAGAGTATATAAACAAGTAAAACCAACTCTTGGTAAGGATGAAATGGTATAAAATATGTGCAGCTGGGGTTAGACCGAAGGTTGAGACCCGTATGTAAAGGGCGTCGGCCTGTAGAACAGCCTATGCCACCCAATACTCACCCAGACAACTGACACATATTCACACACACATGACTGACAGCAGATAGCACTCGAATGTCGCGGAGTATTGAGTGAGTGGCAATGGAGAATTGTCTATTTTGGGTTTAGGACGTGGGGATAACTAAGGGAGGTGTCTTCCCATGCCAGGCACAGCACGCTACAAAGCAGCTGTTAGGCACCTCCTAGGTATTTGGAAACAACGTTCAAATAGTTGAGATCATGCGCAGGGGGAAAAAATGTTAATCTTGCTTAAGAAAAAACAGAAATAAGAATGGATCGCGCATTTATTGAGATTTCCTTAATAGTTTTATGACATTGAACTTCTGAATCCAAGTAATCAAATCATATAGTCATCTCACGCTATGCTAGATTATACACATTCCAGTTAATTCCATTGGATACCATTTTAAAGTGCACTTTTTCCTTAATTATATTATTTATTCTTCCCCGCAATCATTTTATTAATTATTGCCGTAGTGTCAGCTATAATAAGCAATCCAATCAATTCGATATTCCTATAATTGAAATGTAGCGCATTCAAATTTCAACGTTGCAAGAATGGTGAGTTTTTATTCTGTTTCTGACTCCCCCTCAATTTTTGTATTATATATTATTTTTTGGTTTTATTTTTTGTACGTTCGTGTCGTTTCGCTTTTTATTATTTATTTCGCTTTTTATTTTGTTGATTGTTTTCCAAAACAACAACAGCGACAACAACGGGAAGTAAACCGAAACGGAGTGAATGCCAGCGTCCTGGCAAGACGAAAGGATAGTGGTGGGGGCTTCGCGGGCTTGCGGGGGGCAAGCAAATGGGGAAAAAAAATCTCTCGAGGCTACTAAAAACTTCGTTTCCTTCTGCTCTGCTCAGCTCAGCTCAGCTCCGTTCCCATTCAGTTCAGTTCTGTATTTTTCTTGGCCAGTTATTTCTTATGCTGCTTGGTTTTTAGCTTTGCGCCTTGGCGCCCTCACCCTCCATTCCTTGCGCCCTTCCGGCATCCCACATTCCCCATCCCAGGCCATGCTTCAGGGCCATCTACTCTCAGGCTCGTACACGTTTCTCGTAGTTGGTGGTTTAAACACATGAAACAATTATAAAGTTGCCAAGAAATGTAAACCCAAAGAGAAAACAATTTAATTGAATTTAAGCAGGGGTTGTCATATCCTAATGGATTTAAAACAACAATAAGACGCTCCACAACTACAACAACATCAAATACATACAAATAAAGCAAAATACATAAAAAATGAACGAAACGCCAGTTCCAGTGGGAGGGAGTGTATAGAATTGAGTTTTGTACTTAACTGCAACAACTGTCTGCTGGGGTTGCTGGTGGGGATTGGGTGTTGGGGGCTAGCTGGTGGGGTGGTAGGGTGGTGGGGTGGTGGGCTGGTTGGGTGTGGAGTATGTGCTGCCAACTTGTTGGGTCGCTAAATGGATGTTGGACCTTTTGTTCGTGCCAGCCAAAAATCGAGCGTCGAATCTGGGGGCCGCAGCTTGGAGGCGTGTAGTTTCGCGGTTGAAGCTTTCAAGTGTGACCATCCTTTTGGCAATTACTTAGTTACGTCATTACGTCATTACTTAGTTATGTTTTAGGCAATTTATGCACTCACATACATTATCTGTGGATATGTGATTTCTTAAATGTTAGTAAAAGCTAAGTATAATTTGGATTGTGCTATTCCAGTCTGTAGCGAAGATCCCGCAACAGAAGACTGAAGCACATCTACCCAAGGGAGCTCCCCAGTAGGAGAAACCTCTAACAATGTACATACTTTTGCCGAAATACCGAAAACGGTGGATGTAATCCTGTCTATCACCTCTACTATACCAAGCTTAACCTCACAAGAACGTAGTTTAGTTACTTTACTTAATATACTCGAAAGCTGCTACAACGAACTCAAAGTCAGAGACTCTAATCATTATAAGATTTTTTTTACAAATCACAAAATAATGATCTCATTTTAAACATGTAATGATTAATTTTAAGTCTTATCTTACATCTCAACCAATAATCATAACTCATAAAAATTGATTTTCCTTGAGTTTTATTTTGTGCTCAAAAATAAATTTTTGATAAAAAATAATTTTGAAAAAAATACAATTTCTGCATAAAAAATTATTTTATAACTTTGAATCTTTAAAATTTGTATTCAAAAATAATATTAATCATGAAAGTTTGAATACATTATTTATATAATTTTAGTCTGTTAAGGTTTAAGCGTTTTGAGCAACATATTTGAGGATCACACAAATGTGTGCACGAATACTTGTGAACAAATAGTATTTAAAAACATTAAGTAATTCAATATATGAATGAGCATGCAATTTGTTAAACAAAGTGATATTTGAAGAAGGATGATAAATCCAAATAATCGTTATAGAGACATTCGATTAAGAAAAGTTCTACTGTTCTGCTGCTACTGTAGAAATCCACTTTTGTACAGTTTGTCATTTTATCTGTCGCCTCGTATGTTTCTATTGTTGGTTCCGTGCACCGCCCACCGCCCAGCGCCCACCACCCACCACCCACCGCCTGCCGCCTGACTGGGGCACTTTGATTCGTCATTGAAATTGAAATCCGCTTATTCAGACGACGCTAAAAAATGAATAAATACCAATACGCATGAAGAGCTACATGGCGCGGGGGAAAAGCATTCGACAAACGGTATAAATAAAGCAAAACAATATTTTCCTAATTTTCGCGCGCGCACGCGACCAAAGAAAAGCCAAAACCCAAAGCAAAGAAAACTGTCAGCAACAGGCGGACGCTGTCACTGAAGCGGCAGGGGGTTGCACTGGGTGAAAGGGGATGGAGTAAGAGTTGGTGGAGAGCGAGAACCAGAACCAGAGCCAGCAGAGGGAACCTGGAGCAGCCCCCAGCACCACCCAGCACCACCCAGCCAAAAGCCTCCCGCTCTGTTTGGATGCAGCGGAGCGGCGACTGCGCTGCCAGTGTTTGCCTTTTGTTTGTTGTTGATTTCCGCTGCTTCCGATTGCTTTGTTTTTTATTGCTCGAAACGCATAGCTCCAGGTGCCTCAATAGGCAGTAGTTTGGATACTGTTTGTGATAGTATAACAATGATAAAAATAAAGCACGCGAATTCACAGAATTTACTCTTAAATGCCATTTAATCCTGGGCATTCCATATTTCACAAATTGCTTTTGATTTTGTTGAAAAGCGGATCCATTTAATATCATATCACAGCAACAATGTAACCAGCCTACTGGGACTTATATATGGTCACGCTATAGGACTGAGTTCAGAGGTTATTGCTGAAAAAGCCTTTTTCGAACCCATAACTCTCTCAGTCTTATAGCTATCTTGATATAACTTGACTGGCAGTACATATGCTGGAACTGGATAGATCGGATCACTATATCATACAGCTAGCAAATGAAGGATCGTCTGCAAATTCAGTTGTAGTATCACAATTATATGGCTGCCATAAGAATGATCCCTCTAACATTTTGTATGAATAACTTGTTTGCTTTTCAAGATAACCAGGCCAATATAATACCTCTATATTTCTGAGGCTATTTATAAGTTAACTGTACCTAGTCTAAAATCAGGCCACAATCAGTGAAAACTATGTCTGAGAGTTGTATTTATAGTTGATATGGATATTCCATCAGCATCTAACTATCACTTAGGTTTTCCTTTGCCCTTACTTTTATTTCTTGCCTTAAGATAATTTAATTTTAGTGTGACCGTTTTCTACTCTATAACTATTTTATTCTTTCCCATCCCTACCCCTTCCTAGATCCTTTTTTCGTTAATGTAATCTCTAACCAAGCTCGCTGTGAGCTGGGGCACAGCTTGCCGGACTGGCTACTAAAACTTCCCCCACCGGGTTGGAGATTTCATTCCTACTGTCTTTCTTTATTCTTCTTCTTTAGTTTTTTTTTTTTTTTGCTTTAAATTAACCTTAAATATAAGCTTTTTCTTGATAACTAACTCTTCACTATCTTGATATAGGCTCTAAAAACGCCACCAGAAATTCCTTGCTGTAAATAGCTAGCCGGACTGGCAAATAAACTTCCGCCAACGTGCTGGTGTCGTTATCAGATTTCAATTGTAATTTCGTGTAGGCTTTTAAAATTTTTTCCTTTTATCTATGTATTATATTGTATTTTTTGATTCGAGGCAGCACTGTTTGGCCTTCGTTTATAAATAGATAAATAAACATCTAACATTATTAACGACCTATCTTTTCAATATTGCGTTTCCTAACTAAGTACGTATTAATTAGAAGTCTCTTACATTTTACACACATGCTCGTATTGCCAGCATTTGGGCATAAGTATGTAAGGATATATGTATCTATCTCATATGCAGATTATGTACTATGTATTTATGTATGTAAATATGTAAGTAATTTATAACTGATGAACTATCAAATACCGCAAATCCAATATGTGGCCAAAACTTTCTATTTACACACGACTTGTTTGTCTTGCAAAATATGAAAATGTTTTGCATATTTGAATTTGTTTGCGCTTATTGTTTTTGTTGCTGGTCTTGCGAGTAAATTGTAAAATTGATTTATTTATTTATTTTCATTTTCATTGATTTGTTTGCTTTCATTTAATTTAATAAATTATTTCGACTAAATTAATGCCCCAACGCAACGCAACGCAACGCAACCAACAAAACCAAACCAAACCAAACCCAAACAAACCAATCTCTAAATCAGAAACAGCAAACAATTCGGTGTCTGAGGCCGCAATTCGTTGGCCCCCGGGCTGAGCGACATTTGGCCATGCTCCCAGCTTTGATTGTTGCCAGGATACGCTTTATTTTAACCAATACATCAATTGAGAGACACATACATTATGCACACATGTATACGACACACACAAGATAGCTGCAATGAAACGCATGAAGTACACAAGCATTCCTATAAATTTCTAACATAAACATCCCTAGATCAATATTTGATTGGGATTTTAATTTCATTTGCTATAAGGTACACTCCCCATACATAATATCTCTTTCCAATAATTGATATGAAATTCAAATACTTATGTCTAAGCATCTTTAATACCCACATATACGAGCTAGTCCTGGATTACGTTTCAGCTCATATATTTATATCCTGTACCTATAAAATGGGTATAAGGAGGTCAAACTGTGCGTATGTTTGTAACAGGCACAAGAAGGCATCTCCGACCATAAACACTTAAGTGTTGTTGAACATTAGTGACAAAAGTCCATACAAAGACGGAATTTTGAAAATTTCCACCCACAAGTGCGGAAAATTCGCCGATAACTGATGTATGACATTTATTTGCTTGTCATTCGTCTGACTCATTTTCAAAGATGTATACAAACAGTCAATCGACACAAGGTTTACCATTTCCGGAAGATCCCTTGAGTGGAAAATAAGTTCCTCAAAGTTGTATGAGCGAAATTTTGTGTATCGTCCGATCAGTTCCAAACTAATTTGCGAGGCTCTTCACATAAATCAATTTTTGCTTCTTGGTTTTCTTCCAATTGTCATCGAACTCAATTTCAAAAGTCTACACAAAATATTATCAAAACAGAGTGTCAACCGATTTTGGAAAATCTATGCCCATTTGAATGAAAATACTTCGCCGGGCAACGCTGGGTAGCATTTTATCTATAAAGGTTGATGTTCCGTTTCATGTATAATACAGTATGTGCATAATCCGATCTGTTGTGGTCAAAGCTGTTGCAGTTCTTTGAGGCTGAACCTCTGACCAATGATGATTACAAAATCGCCAAACAAATTGTTGACATTTCTGGGTATTTTGGTATGCATTTCCAGGCCAAACCGACAAATTGTATCCGAAGATTTGTATTTAAGCTCATGACATGACCATGAACAAAACTCTAGCCTGGCAATAAAACATTGTCAATATGATGTGTTGTGTGAGTGTGTGTGTGTGTGTGTGTGTGTGTGAGTGTGTTGTGTGCATAAACAAGTGACATGTTTTTGGCTTTTTGCAGCTTGGCGGCATGAATGTTGTTAATTTGTTGCAGCTGGCATTGTTGTTGTTATTGTTTGAATTCAGTGCTTTAGGGATTAAAAACACGCAGTCACACACACACACACACACACACACACAGCCGCACATACAGACACACATATAAAAAGCATTTATTTATGCAAATTTTATTTTATTTGTTTTCAATATTTTGGTAACTTTGTCGCTGATATTTCCGCCATACAAATAAACAAAAATGCCAGCCAGGCGCTTGTTAAATTTCACATACATATACACACACACACACACACACACACACATCATATGCCTGAACATGACGGCGCATTATTTCCATTTTAATAATTCAAATATCAATTTGTTGTTACATTAAATATTTAATTTGTACTAAAATGTGTTAAATTCTTTGGGGTATTATAAACATATAATTCTATACACACACACACACAGGCACACACATACCAACAAAATGTGTCCTGTAATTTTTGGTTTGCTTAATTACAGTTTAAAATCTTTGATTAAAAAACAGTCAAGCAAACAATACAAAATTGCTGAACTTTTGTTATTTCAATTTATATACGAGCTCTAGCCGCAATTATGATGAACTAAACAATTCGATTTGCCAACAAATTTAATATTGCTGCATGTAGTTTTAGTCCTTACTTAGCCTAGTTTCCAGCTGTTCTTTACTTAAAATCAAAGTTATACAGCCTTTACCAACACAGTATCCCTATTGGAATCGATGGTATTTAAGTATTTGTTTCTATACATACATATTTGACACATTTTCCTGCAGATCCTTGAACCAACTCACATGCATTACAACATTTGCTGTAGGGCGCATAATTAACACATTATTTGTCGGCTTGTGGGCTTACCGCAAATAAGCAACAGCAGCCAACCAGATGAACAATGTGTCCAAATACAGAAGAGCACTATAAAGCTGATAAGTCCATTGATCCGATACTTATGTGTATATGTGTGTGAGTGTACCAATCAGAGTGTTATCGCTAGTTAAGCTTCACTGTACGGGTTGACGTTTGACTGTAGAACTTGATAAGCTGTGCGGAGAAGAAGTGAGGCTCCATTATAATAAGTATTATATTTAGTACTATATTATACGAATGTCAGCCTTACGTAGGTACAGGAATCCACATTCCAAATTTGCTGCCTCTAGCTTTTATTGTCTCTGAGATCTAACAGACAGACATAAGGACTTGAGACAGCTATTATTATTATTATTAGGTGGGAGGCGTGTGTACTGCAACCTATAAGATCTATTTTACCCCCTGCTGAACCTAAAGCTCACTCATCAACTTTATCTCCTGCACGAATAAAAGATTTTTCGGGCTGAAAGTTCCCGTATCACCTATTTGAAAGATATACCCATTCAGGTGCCTACTTCTTCGCAAGGATAAGGATTCATCCTCTAGTTCGTAGAATCTGACTACTAAGGTGGCTTCTCAATCTAAAGTGCCCTGGTAGGAGGTCAGTGACTACTCTGAGTGAATTCTTTCCCATTGGTATTGTTTGCTTGAATCTTTTAAAATCATAGTTTCGTAAAAGTTACTTGGCCTGTCTTAGACCTGGACTGTCTCATGTGGCCCGCTTCTAGAATCTTCAAGTTTTCTTGTATTTTGTGTCTTACTATGCCACAAAAAGGTTTTCCAAGGAGCTTCCCTGCTCACATTCTAGCTAGCTCATCTGCCTCTATTGCTATTGATATTTATCAAAACTATATATACTTTATAGGATAGGAGATGCCTTCCTCTGCCTGTTATATCCATTCGCACAGTTCAAGTACCCCCTTCTAGACATTTTTTTGAGTGCAGGGTGTATGAATATTTCAAACATAATTATGCGAGACTCATTTGATTGGAGTGAACAGTTTCAGTAATGTAGCTTAAACAAGCGAACGTATTTCCCTCGGCGCAAATAGTTGCACTAATCAGTATGTAATGTTCACACATTGCCTGTGTTTGAACAGGAATATATATACTTGATAGGGTCTCTGCTACGCTACAGAATTTGCTAATTCCAAAATACCCAAATATATATACATATATGTATGTATATTGATTGTGCGTATAAACGTAGTTATAAATGCATATATGACTATTCCAAAATACTATACATATTGACTATTTCATTGTATTGCAGCTTAACGCTGATGAGCACATTTCAGTAGGATTTCTATTGTATTATTAGTACCCCACTCCCCCCTATTGTACTCGGTAGCTAATTGGCTGCCGTAGCAATGCCTATGCACCTTCTGCGTTCCCAGGACTCTGCAAATATTCCTGCGCATTTGTTGCGCTCTTATTGTCATGCTTGCCGCTGAAGTTGAGCCTCTTTTGAATGACCACCAGATGATGAAGGGCACCAGCTGCAAATCCCCACTGAATGGCATCTAATGCCGTTGTCCTGGCCGTACCCGTTACCTTGACGATCCAAAACGCAGGCAATCAAGTGTAAAATCATAGAATTTATAATTGATACCACCGACGCAGTATAACGCAGCGCAAGCTTGTTACAGTTTTTTTTAGAATACCCTTTTCGACTTGGGTATTACAGTCTTATGAGGAAATGTGCAACGCATTACGTTTGTGCTTCATAAGGAGTCTGCATGAACTAGAGCTGCAACAGTATTGAAGAGTTTCCAGATAGTTCTTTGAAGAAAAGTAGAATTTTTTAATTTTAAAAAGGTTTTTAAGACCTGAAAGTGTTTCAGTCTACAATTGTACAAAATTAAATGCTTGTTGAGTTGTGTACTATTTCAGAGTGAATAGTGGAGAAAACCTATAGATAGGGGAAGAAAAAAAAACACTTCAATACTGGGTACCATCTTCCATCCGTGCATCTGTAGGTTGAGAGAGCCGAGGCTGGTTATCTCGTATTCTCCAGGTAAAACCAGTTAAATTAAATTATTGATAAGAATTTCATTCATTTTTGCAACCTTCAAATATCATTACGATCGCATAATAAACACAACATTTATTCATGAATCAAGCGTACGTATACAGGGCATCTCTTAGTCGAACACTCGCAACTAGAGCATTGATACTTTCCTTTTTCAATTATTTTCTTTACTTTTTCATTCGCCGCCTATGTTGGATGGGTCTAGGCACTTCTAATGCCTTGGTTGGCGTACCCGTCACAGCGGGTTTTTTGAGTTAATTGGTAGTATGGGTTGTTGTTGCTGTTGTTGTTGTGTCATCCTAGCTACTGGCTACTAGCTGATGGCACAACCTCGGAATGGATCCCTCAGCGCTGCTTGATGTGTCGCAGTGTGTGTTTGGCATTGCCAAGTTCGCATCCAGCAGGGGCTCAATTGCCAGTTTCAGGTGCGGACCACTCGGCCAATTGAATTGTCCGGGATGACGCACGGCGTTCAGTTTGTTGTTCGATTTTAGTTTGGTCTTATGCGCCTCCCGCCTCCACTCTCCCATCCAACTAAGGATCCCCATCCCCCTCCCGCCGCCACCTGCGTTGCCCATGCGATTCGTTGATGTTGAACAAATGCAATTGAGCTGCGAGATGTGGGTGACGGCTGTACGAAGGGATGCACGGAGTGCGGAGTGCGGAGTACGGAGTACGGAGGAGGTCAGGCAACTGTAATCAATTCTGCGCATATGCATGCATGCATAGATGATTTGGGCAGCAGAACCTTCTGGTATCACAGGTAGCAAGCGCAGTTGCCAATACAACTGCCGAAATCCATGAATTCCCGATAGAATCCAAACAATTCTCTGTTCAGGTCACAAAACGTCCATTCAGTGCGTCGCTGGGCTTTAATTGGGGGAGAAGCTAACTAAACGTATCCTTTATTTTGAGAGCTGAATGTTGAATCATAGAGTTCAGTTTCAGAATTAATGCAGAACTACTGTAAAAACTAAGCATAATGTAACCAGGCCTGAAACTGTGGACCAATTTATTCAATCAACCCATAACCAGCAGGCCTTTCAATAGACAAAAAGAGCGCAAAAGAAGCTTTTGAAAAGCTCATCCTCCAATTACTAGAAGCTGTGTCGCTAGTGAATCAATCAAGCTGTGTTGATTGATATGCAGACTGATTGATTGAGGGGCGATTCTTCAGCTAAGTTATCTCTAAACTAAAGCTCTCTAAGCTAAAGCTAAAGCTGGTTCCTCACGAGAAGCTTTAAGCGGATTCCGATAACAACTTCATCCTGAATGCCCTTGAGGCCAGACTGCTTCTACAATATAATTAAGATTATAATTATCATAAGCCCAAAAGCCTTCCAGCACATAAGACAGTCATCGAAAGTCCTTGACTGACTTCTTAGTACTGGGTCAACATTTTAGAGAATAATTTGTAAAATCTTCAGCTCCGTATCCATTGTCTTAATGCATGTCACAAATTTGTGCGCTGTCGTGGCGAAATTCACTAGAAGCCCATAAAAAACCAGCGTGCAAAATTGACTTGAGTTGAGCTGGGCCCAGCGGAATGGAAAGGGAAAGGAGTCAGAGTGGGAGTGAAAGTGGGAGACGAGAGGCGGTAGGCGGGCTGAGGCCATTAAAAAGATGCCAACAAGGCAATTGTCAATGTAAATGGTTGTCGTAATAGATGTCCACGTTCACGTTTCTAGCCCGGCACAGTCTTTGGCTCAGGCCGGCACCAAACGCAATAATTTGCAAATTTGCTCAAATAAATTCCATGCAGAGAGCGTAGAGCAGAGCCTAAAATATTTGCCCGCCAAGCCACTGGCAAATGTATGCAAAGTCCCATGACAAGCACGAGAATGCGGACGGGGGGAGCTGGAGCTGGAGCTGGTGGCGGTGGTAATGGTATCCAACTGGCAGGCAGCGGCTTTTCTAAGGCACTGACTCTCCCTTGTCAATGATATGCAAAACATTTGTAACGCCCAGCTCCAGCTTCGGCTCTAGCTCCAGCTCCAGAGCCGGGAACCAGGAGCCAGAAGCCAGGAGCCAGCGCCAGAGATAAGCGCCAATTGTAGCCAATTGAAGGCGGCACAGCGTGGCATAAATAAATAAATAATCGATTGCAACAGACGGCAGCAGCAGCACTAACAGCAGGAGCAGCAGCGGCAGACAGGATCTGCGGCAGTTGCGGGGAGCTGCCGGGCGACAGCCTGGCTAGAGCCAGTTGCTGTTTGTGCTTTTGGCTCTGGCTATGGGCATGGCAATTAATTGGCCATTTGTTTGGGGCGTCGTCCATATCCGGAGCCAGGACCAGGCTTAGGTCCTGTGGACTGTTCACGGCCATTGCAGCAGTCACGCACGACAATCCTTGACGTTCACGCACGCGGCACTTGACAGGCAATGGCAAAGGCGGTAAATCCCCAATACGCTGATGAGAATGAATGAGCTGCCGCCAGTTACACATGTATCTATGTATCTATAGCTATCCTCGTATCTGTCTGGCCTGTCTTTGTACACATTTATTACCGCCTGGCATTGACCAACTTTAAAAGCAGCAACTCGCATGCAGATGAGCCTTTCACCGTCCTTTCACAGGCCATTTTTCTTTAGCTGACTACAAGGGATAAGCCAAAGCTCGACGGGATCATGACCCCCAAAGCAATAAGCGACAACTGCGATCTCAGTCGGAGTCATCAACTAAAAGACTGCTTTCTGTATGTTCATTCATCTATTTCTGTATCACTCTAAGAATCTGTGCAATCCTTTGGGTGCCATTCCCACTTATTCCGAATATCTATTGCAACCTTTTTCTCATACATAGTTAGTCGGAGTGATCCGCAAACTATCATTGTCAAAATTGTAGCTGTGGAGCTCTGAGCTAGGCACTGTGCTTGTATTGGTGAGCTTTGCAAGCTCGGCGCATTTGCAAGTTTAGTTTGTAGGGCAGCGCAGTTCGCTGGCGTACATGTGACATGTGCGTGTGAAAAGCTGGGGAAGAAGTATGTGTATGTGTAACATCTAACTAAATAAGGTCAGCAACCAAGTATATTGAAACATGCTTGGGATATGTATTAAGAAACTTTATTTATGTGAATAATTCAGAAATATGACTTGTGATTAATAAATTCAAGCAATATATTTGGATAAAGGCTTCAGTAATTGCAGACTTGATACGAGTAGAGAGCTAGTTGCGACTTATATCTATAAGGAACTGGAACAAGGTTTATCCTCTATAGAGGACCCAAGCCGATTAAAGTGATGCTTTGCCGACAATTTGTATGACCAAAAACTTTGTGAACTTCGGGGCTTGTGACCAAAAATGTGCGAATGTCTAAGCTTTGACGACGATTCTGTCTCCGGCTGTGGTTGTTTCTGGTGGTTGCGGATGCGGGTGCGGGTGTGGGTGCGGTGTTGGCTTGAGAACAGTGACGCCGCCATCTTTGGCACAGTGTGGAAGACAGGCGACATTTTCATTGCCACAGTGACTTGAGCCAGAGAGGAAGTAATTAAAACACAACTCAAAGGACATTTTAATTTAATCCCTTTGAGCTTGTCTCGCTGCTGTCTCGTCGCCATCAGAAACATGCGCCGACCGCCATGGCCAAAATTTTATTTGCACGCCGGAAGAAGTCTGCTGCATTGATGTGGAGTCGCTGGCAGCACGAATAGCCTTGCTCCACCGTCCGCTCCCAGTGTCCTTTGCTTTGGAGCAGCTCCAGAAGCAGCAGCAGCAGCAGCAGCGGCGCATAAATCATAACGCTTTGGCGCCCAACCGCCCGCGTCTTTTACCAGCTTTGGTCGCCAATGTGGCCAGCTCCTAAACCAGCTCCAGCTCCAGCTCCAACACTGACACCAGCTTCTGCTCCTGCTCCTGCTGCTTGAGCTTGTGCTCTTTGCATTTATTTATGCCGACAGTTTATTAATGTCAGGCGCGATGCTCCAAGCCCAGCGTAAGAGGATGCCCAGCTTCGGTGCCAGGGCCAATGCCAGTTCGGGCTCAGGCTCAGGCCAGGCCAGGCCAGGACAGGCCAGGCCAGTCCCGGGCAACTGCCTTGCATGCCTTGTAATTGTATTTGTTTATGGCTATGTGGGTGTGTGTGTGCTTGTGTGTGTGTGTGTGTGCGCTGCCTGGTTGCTCATTTCAATGCCGCAACTTTTGATTTGCGCCTGCCGCCCCCGATTCAAGCAGTAGGCATGAGCTCGGGTCCAGACTGCACAAGCGGAAGCATCAAGCACCAACACAAGCACACATGCACCAGGAACTGGGTTGGCTGCACCATTTGCCAGCCGGCACTCACCCACCCGTCCGACGGCGCCTCCAACTCCGAGTCGGACTTCTTCTCCTGCTCGCATTGTTGCTTGTTATGCTAATTAGTTTTCGACGTTGACGTTTGCCAGCAACGCCGGACGACAGCGACGCTGGCAACGATGTCTTTAATTGGTTCTCATGTTGCCCATCGCCAGTTGCCCCTTCCCGTTCCCATTCCCTTTTCCTTACTCTTACCCTTTGCCTTAGCCTTTGCGTTTGCGTTTGCCTTAGCCCAGTTGCCAGGCATCGAGGCATCGAGGCTGCCCCATGTCGCTGCTGCATCGCTGTTTGCGGCAGCTGCTGCCAGTTAGGCACTTGGCAGTTGCAACAGCCACCGCTGACGATGGCTTTTTTCTTGCCACTTTGGCACTGGCAATTAAGTGCAAACTGCATGCAACTTATTTGATTTGCCATTGTGAGCAAAGCAGCCGTAATTTGAGCTCTCCACCTCCTTCAACGTTCAGCCCCAGTGCCAACTACCCCAAATGTGTTGCAACATCGCCAATTTTGTGGCACCCAAAGGTTGCACTCTCTCCTACAGTTCTGTTTCACAGTCTCCCTCAGCAATCCTGGCCAAACCGTTTAACAAGCCCAGTGCCTAAGTCCTTTGAGAGCGCACACAATATAATAATTTACTTGGGTATTATAATAGGTACGCCTCAGTCTTAACACTTTCTCGACTACAGCATTCTATGCACCCACACAACTTTATTAGCATACTCGTACATCCATATATATGATCATCGAAACATTACTTGTACGTGTAAGCATATTATCGTCCGGATAAGAGTCTATGTTGATAAGGCTTGACATAAGTCCTAATTTTCATTCGAACCGGATATGTCGGACCTGTCTTTAGATTACTGGATAAGATTCTTGATTTCTTTTGGAAATATTCAACTATCTTTTACAATATCAATCAATAGATTTAAATCACCCCAGAAAGCCTTTGCTTTTCGAAAAAATTCAACTAAAGGGAGTGGGAATAGACAATCCCTGATTCCTAAGAACAACAAATGATTGGTGTAATAGTGTTTCCAGATGCCAACTATAGATGTCAATTTTAAAATTCTCCGAACTCAAGGATTTCTGATTGCAAACCCTCCAACAGCAGAGAAAGTAGGATAGTCTTCGCTCCTCACCAAGGACAAAAGTAAGGAATCGTACTGTAAATGAAAGCTCGAGGGAAATTTCCAAGGGCTTGAAATAAGCCCCATTTTGTGTTATGTTTAAATAAATATCAGAATAATCGGAGTACATCCTCCGAAAAGATAACGCGGACAGATCGGCTTGGTTATTCATACTGACGAAGTACATTATATGATCGATCTATTTAGATAGATTTAAGACTCCCTTTTCCCAATTTTCAGCATCCAAGCCTAATTCGTTTTTATCGATTATGCAGAAATTTGCCAATTTTAAGTGATTTTATCTATGCGTTTGGTTTATTAGTACACTCTAGAAGCTGCATACCAAATTTGCTGACCTTAGTGCTCAAAGACTTTGAGATCGACTCGTTCACATGTCTGAATAAACAGACAGAATGCTGATTAAGAATATATGTGAAATATTGAATTCTAATCGGACTGTGGCGACAGACACAGCTCAGGTGACACTCGCACATTTGTCACTCGTTCTGTTTTGTGGCTTGTGCTGGCTCAAATACTTTCATTAAATGAAAGCCTTGCACTGAATTCCATTTGAGGAAACTGAGCACTTGATTCGCTCAATGCACTCGTAAATAATCAAATAAACGCAAAGCATTTGCTTGCTGCTGCTAACCCGCAATTGTGTTTTGTTTTGTTACCCAAAACTGTCAACATTTGCAACCAGTTGGCCCAGACGGCTGGTCGAGTGCCAACGTTATGATAATCACCGACAACGATGCGGCAACAGGAGCAGCAGGAGGCACCAGGAGAAGCACCAGCTGAAGGCAGGTAATAAACAATTCCATTTACCGACAGCTGTCAGCAAATAATGAAAAATTTAATAAAAATATACGCACACCCATGAATGGGTAGTGAAATGTGCAAGGAGAATGGCACGTGGGACAAATGTGGGCATCACTCAGTTTCCCACTGGAGAATGCAGATGCAGATGCAGATGCCGATGACCACATTGGACCGTCCGGGCTGTCCACAAACTGTCCAAATATGTTTGGTTTTGTTGCCGTCTCTGTGTGTCTCTCTCTGTGTGTGTGTGTGTGTGGGTGTGTGTGGCTGTGTATGTGTGTTGGCATTGAGTGAATCGTTGCCAGGACATTCGGACACACAACAGTGCGTTGCAATTGCAGCGAAACGGTGCGGAACGATGTGGCAGTGGCATAGGCAGTGGCAGCAGGACGTTGCCACCCGACACAATGATGAGCGAAAAATTGACATGCATGTAATTAGTGACATAAGGACATCGACCACTGGCGACTGACGACTGACGAGTGACGATGACGTTGTCTGTATCTGGATCGGTATATAGTAGCACTGACTGCTGTTTGCTTGGTGACCACCACCACACACACACACACACACACACACACACACACACACACACACACACACACACACACACACACACACACCCACACACCCACACACCCACAGACGGCCACACACGCACATATGCATACCCACATATACATATCAATTATGCCGTTTATGTCCTCGTGAAAATCCGCCTCTGACTTTTCGTGTGTGTAAAAATTAATTTTCGGCTACGAAACAACAAACGCACCAAACACGAATACAACAAAAAATGAAGAAAATACAAAATATCCAGTAAATGAGCAGCTTGTGATCTATAACGAACTTGGAATAACCTACCAAATCCTTAAAAACCTACAAAATAATTCAAATGAGAAGTTAGATGGAGTGAGTAAGGTAGAGTGGGCAAGAATGCTCTATACAGAGCACATTTGATTTCGAATCGTTTTCGATGTTGTATCTCCGTCTTCCTAAAGTTTTAATTAAGGAACTACTTAAAAAGTTATTTTTATAATTTTATTTCTTTTTTATATACTAGATATAAATAAACTAGTAGGTCCAAAGATCTTGGTTAAATAAATAAATTAAAAAACATTAATTGAATATATATTTCAATATTTATAAATGTATCGAACCTAAAATAAATAAAAAATGTATTTCAATAAGGTGGCTCCAAGCAAAAACTTAATCAGGTCTTTTTCCGTTTTTGAGGCCTTTTTCAATCCAAATAATTTTCGATTTTGTTTTTGCTTTTCAACGTAATGAGTATAATCGAATAGTTCACATTCAACTGTATCAAAGGGTAAACATACAAGCCAAATACTTAATGGTTTTTCGGAATTCAGAACAGCAAACAATTTGATTTGATCGGAATTGGTCCTTTTCCTTTTTCCGAATTCAAAATTAAATTTTTCAACATTATTTTAATAATATTCAATCATAATACTTGATTAATTTTCAAAACACTTTCCATAAGTCTTAATAAAAGATAGTTATTAAAAACACTAATAAATTTAGAATATATTAAAAAATCATTACAAAAACCTTATTTATTTGCTTGTAAAGATAGAACTAACTTGCAAATGCTGCATATTATACTGAAGATTAAACTGATGCTTTGACACTCGCATTTGAAAGAATTGTTTAGGCCAATCAATTACTTTGTACTTGCAAGTGCTGGGCAATCATTTGAATCATTCGATTTGGCGAAGAGTGCATTTGAAACTGTTTTGGGCACTACTTGAAATGGCCAATGCTTATGATTAAATGGCTGGGAGTAGGGCATGCCAATATTGAAGCGAAAATGATGACAGCTAAAATGGCGGCAAACAAAAGGGCCAACACAGCCGCTGTCCAATGTCCAAGTGTCCAGAAAACCAGGAAACCAGCAACTCACCCAGCCAGTCCTGTCTCGTCAGCATCCGCCATTGAGTCGACGTCGGCATTGGCGTTGGCGTTGGCGTTGGCGTTGGCGTCGCCATTGCCGTCACTTGTCACATTCACGTTGACTCTTCTGACACGTCGACAAATTGTCAACAACGTTGCCACAGCGTTTACCATGAAGAAACCGAGGCGGCCACGCAAAGCAACAAAAATGAGAGAAAAAATAGCCGAAAAGCAAAAAAAATATAACGAAAAATGGGAAAATTGGCTGAGGTTCCAAACGGATGACCAAAAATGGTCATACACCGAACTGGGCAGCCTGAAGCTGTGGAGGTTGTACTCTATTAGCTGCAGCCAGCATTTTCACGCCGGATGATGCAACATTTTATGCCGCTCAGTGGATTTGCAACACTTAACAGCAGGAGTGGCTGCGGCAGTGGCAGTGGCAGTGACACTGGCCCTGGCCATGGTTTGGCCTGCTCCAGGGTAACTGGCGTTGGCGTCTGCCACATTTATCAACGCCTCGTTCAGCAGCAACAGCAGCAGCAGCAGCGGCAGCGGCAACAGCGGCAGCAGCAGGACGTCAGGACAGCAGGACTGCAACTATTCAAGCGGCTGCCTATAAAAATTGTGCAGTTTGAATTTGCTCGCTGATGCTGACGAAAAATGCAATTCAGCACGATTTGCATTTTGGCCATGGAAGCCATGGCCACTACTTAGGTCACTTCACCAAGTGTGGCATGGCGCGTGCCGAGTGGAGAGCCCCGGGCAAAGTTCCATGTCCATGTCCATGCGGCTGCTCTAAGCTCCAATGGAGACGCAGCTGATTGAAGGGCACTGAGCCGATTAATGTGAAATCTGTTTGGAAAGTTTATTAAGCCAAGCATTATACTAAGTGTCATATTTCAAATAGCAACTGCAAGTTTTGGCTCGCTTTTCAGTCACACCACAATTCCCAAGGACTTTCCATGTCCCTAACCAATAGAATGCTCTTAAAACAAACAACATTTATTTTTATTTAAATTTCTCTCTCGTTTCCATTGTTTGCTGCCAATTATTTGGCTTTTTTTACTTTTCGCACCAAAAATCTAGCATTTATATTTGCAAATTACATTTGTTGTGTGCATATGGCTGAAATCTCAAAATACTGTGTAGGTTCGATCCAATATGTGACCTCTGGATTAGGTTCATTAACCTCGACTTTCAGAACTCGTAGCCTAGGTATGCTTCAAGCTTTTAAAATAAAATAAAAACTCTTTTGCAGAAAAAAAAACTTAACTTGCTTTTACTCAACTACATACAAGTATGATAGTATTGTCAAATCAATTGTATTTTTACTCCCTGTACCCATAAAATGGGTAAATTCAGATATTACATCTATACAAATGTATGTAACAGACAGAAGGAGACATCTCCGACCCTATAAAGTATATATATTCTTGATCAGTATCAAAAGAGATTTCGATTTGGCCATGTCCGTCTGTCTGTCCGTCTGTCCGTCTGTCCGTATGAACGCGTCGATCTCAGCAACTACAAGAGCTAGAGACACCAAATTTGAAATATAGGTTCCTGTATACCATACGCAGATCAAGTTTGTTTCATATTTCAGATATCTCCCCCGTTCCCCCGCAAATCGATAAAAACCGTTTTACAGGAACAATTTTCAAGATATAGCTTTAAGATTTAGCATGTACAATACTTTAGTCTCTCTTAATCTACTGTTCAAATTTCAAGTCGATCGGATAATAAACACGGAAGTTATTCACGAAAGAAGATTCAATGATGCAGCGAGAGGGGGAAGAAGAAGCACAGCCACCAATTAAAATGCCTCGCTTGCGCTGTCGTTTTTGCCGCCTGTGTGTGTGCGTCTTTGTGTATGTGTGTATGTATGTGTAAGTGGACGTAGATGTGATTGGATGTTTTAGACCTGGGTACAGGGAGTTTCGAAGTCGGGTATACTCGACTATAGCATTCTTACTTGTTATTATCCTTTTGGTGACTATGATTTTAACAGGATATGCATACATATAAAATAGATTTTAACAATATAGGAAAAGGACTTCTTACATTAGCGTAAGATATTATTTAACGCGAACTTGATAAAGGTAGGGGAATAAACATCTAGCAGTATACTCAAGTTTTATTAACCCTAGTAGCTAATTAATAATAATAGTGAATCTCCCTGATTTATTATTTAGTACTTAATATCTATTTAATCTCCTGTCCGGAGGGTTAGTTTTACCTGCAAACTTGTTCTTGGGAAAAAAGAGTTCAGATTTAGTTTCGGCTATCTTTTAAACAACCAAATTGGTTTAAGATTTGGATAAGAGTAGAAAAACTATTGGAATTTTCAACCGATTTAACTTAAGCCAATTTTAAAGTCTTGGTTTTTTATTAATAAAAAATTATAATAATAATATTTTGAGTATAAATTCCAATTGCACCTGAAGCTAAAGTGTATATTTCTGGACAGAATATTCGTGGGCGATCTGATTATCGCGGCTCTCAGTAAAATCCATATAGGGAGTATCAATCTTTTGTCTAATATTTCATAAAAATAAAAATAATTAAAAACATTGTTCGCATTAATATTTCACATAGACAGTTGTGGCTGTCAAATGATAACGCTTTAGCTCCAAGGCGAAACATTTATAATTTGTTAACTTTATTTTTTCCAATAAACAAATACCAATTATTTTTGTTGATTTCATTGCTCGGGACGGGCGAGTTAACGCAGGAAAGCACATTTTTAAGGACGTGGCTAGATTGAGATCAAATTTCTAATTGAAACTACTACAGATGTTGGCTTATATAACTTTGGCAATCAAACTTGCCTTTTTTTGCTTTTTTAAATATATTATTAATATCACAATCAACATTGCAGTACTGTTGGAAAAACAAATAAGTACTATTATGTTATTATTATGTTAAATCCTAATATCTGGCATGTTTAAGCAGTTAAGCCAACTTTGCATATCTCAGGAAATTATCTAATTGATACCTGACAAGGAAATGGAAATGGAAACAAGTGGCTTTTGTGGCAGATCCCCCAGTGTGTGTTTGTGTGTGTGTGTGTGTGGCAGCAACAACCACAGACAATTGAAATTTTTGGTAAATAATTAAGTGGCGCCTTAAACGATTCTCGAGTTTCGAGTTTTAAAGACTGGCAGACAGGACGCTTCACATATTTTATCACGAGCGATTTTAGCCGGCACATTAATCAAAGCAAAAATGCAGGCAAATTTCCATGCGAATGTGTTTCGAGTGCCTTTTACAGTTATAAATTTTTGCGCACACAAGCTGCACACATACAGACACACAAACACACACACATACACAACCACACACACTAACACAGACACTCTTGAGCTGCTCTTTCTACCAGTGTGTGCATACGATACTCGAGGCATGCCACACGGCAAATGGGGAAAGTGTCAAGTTAATGCCAACAACAACACCCACACTGAAGCAGACGTACCGCCAGCCACTAGGCGTGGCTTCAACCACCTGCCGCCCTCCACCCTCCACCCTCCACCTCCCCAGCCACCTAATGACAGAGTTGAGGACGCAACAGAAACATGGAGCACTACACTTGAAGAACTTTGGCTAGAAATCATCCTAAACAAGTTCCACAGCACAAACTTCATAATAAAGAACGTAATTAAGGCGAAATTCAGCATCTTTTTTATAATCATGGCTTTGAAACAGGAGTCTTCGACCACATTGACTATATACATATATATACATATATTCTTAATGAGTCGATATTGTCATGCCTGTCTGTATAACCTTTTTTACGCCAAATAGTCTCTCCGTCTGTTATTATCTTAATGAAACTTGGCACAGTTGCTTCATTTTCGCATCATTATAACATATAGCTGTCATAGGAACGATGAAACGAAATTGCAGTATACGACATGAATTTTATAAAGATATTGCGACCAACAGAGAGCTATGTATACTGACTTCATTTGATTTAAATCGAATCCTTAAATCGAATTGATTGGGATATTGAATTAAATTAAATCGAATCCTTAAATCTAATAGCTGTTGAAATGATTAAGATATTGAATCGATACAATTGCTTTGCACTGTTTCCTTATTTGCTATAAAGGCTATTAAATCAGTCATATTGCCTGTTCCATATAAGAAATTCAATCACTACATATACTCGAATAACATTTCTGATAATAAAGACTCCGATGAAGCAGCAAAAACAGCTTACAAATACCTTTATCGAACACATATCAGACATTTTAAGTACCCAACATTTGAAAAACTACCATCATGATACATTTACAGAGAACTTTAACAAGATCTGGGATTTCACCGTTGAGAACTGTCCAAATAAGAATATTTGACTTCGACAAATATTATTCTCCAGTTTCCTAGTCAGCCTCGTTACTATCTCTGTCCAATCTCGTCCGAACCAGACATTAAATACCTCTTCATTATGAGACTTGTTATACCAACTATGCTCAGCAAGAATCTTTCCGCAGCAAATACTTCTACTTATTTCATTTTTATAATAGTTCAACCTCTAATTAAAATTGTTGATGGCTTTGGCTTTTTCTAACCATAAATGGCTATGAGCTGGATCATAGCGGCTACTGTGGCCAACAACTTTGTTACAACTGGTCAGAGTTTTTACTCCCTGTACCCATAAAAATGGGTGAAAAGGGGGCTTTAGATCTGTGCACATGTATGTGACAGGCAGAAGGAGACATCTCCGACCCTATAAAGTATATATATTCTTCTTCCGTCTGCCTGTCTGTATAAACGCGTCGATCTCAGCAACTATAATAGCTAGAGATACCAAATTTGAAATGTAGGTTGCTGCGTATGGTGACGCAGGTCAGGTTTATTTTGGATCCGAGATATTCCCCCCGAATTTCGATAAAAACGTTTTACAGTAACGCACAAATAAATCGATAAATAATCCCTAATCCCCAAAACAGTTCAGTGTCATTCGGAAGTGTTAAGCAGAACATTTTCGCTTGATTTTTATTTTGTTGAGAAAAGTTGTGTCAAGGGATAAATATTGCATTTCAAAATATAATGTTTTTGTGGCCAAGGGAAATAAAATCAGGTAAACTAATAAATCGTACTCAGACAGCAGATTTGAGAGCAACGGGGTGGAATTCGGTTTAATGTTATAGTGGGTAAAGCACTCCAATATTTGAGCTTCAGCCTTAGCTCGATCGTTTTTACTCCCTGTACCCATAAAATGGGTAAAAAGGGGGTATTACATCTGTGCAAATGTATGTAACAGACAGAAGGAGACATCTCCGACCCTATAAAGTATATATATTCTTGATCAGTATCAAAAGAGATTTCGATTTGGCCATGTCCGTCTGTCTGTCCGTCTGTATGAACGCGTCGATCTCAGCAACTATAAGAGCTAGAGACACCAAATTTGAAATGTAGGTACCTGTATACCATACGCAGATCAAGTTTGTTTCATATTTCAGATATCTCCCCCGTTCCCCCGCAAATCGATTAAAACCGTTTTACAGTAACAATTTTCAAGATACAGCTTTAAGATTTGGCATGTACAATACTTTAGTCTCTCTAAATCTACTGTCTGTACTGTAAATTTCAAGTCGATCAGATAATAAACACGGAAGTTATTCACGAAAGAAGATTCAATGATGCAGCGAGAGGGGGAAGGAGAAGCACAGCCACCAATTAAAATGCCTCGCTTGCGCTGTCGCTTTTGCCGCCTGTGTGCGTGCGTCTTTGTGTATGTGTGTGTGTATGTGTAAGTGGACGTAGATGTGATTGAATGTTTTAGACCTGGGTACAGGGAGTTTCGTAGTCGGGTATACTCGACTATAACATTCTTACTTGTTAATTAGATGAAACAGCTGGGCAAAGTATATTTCTCACAGTGTACTCGTATACCTAGTTTATAATGATGCTGATGCTGTTCCTGTACATGTTGCTGTAACTGTCGTTTAGTTGCTAAGACGATGCCGACAGTTGGACCTGGGAGTCTTTAGACAAGTCAAGCGAACTGAAGTTGAGTCACGGGCGTGCACTGACAATGATATGTGCCCGAGGTGAGGGTCCTACACCACACCACACACACACACACAAACATTGCTTTGCTGTCAAGGCCACACGCACACAGTTGTTGCGCTGCTTGACAGCCCACACACATGCATGCGCCATGCACCGGAAATATTGTTGACAGTTGTGGCATATTATCATACAGCAATGTCCCAGGCTCGTGCACCGTAATTGCTCAACATTTGTCGCTTGGCATTAAAGTAAGCAAATTGAGAGGAAAGTGGAACGTACTAGTTCCCACCCACTGGAGAGTCGTTGCTTTAGTTACTGTAATCGGTGTGCCAATTATCGGTTTGTATTCCTATTTCCAAGGTCATTCTAGCAATGGTAGCCTTCTTTTTCAAACAATAATTGTGGGAGTAGTATTTTCTGTGGATTTGTAGTTTAAAAATTAGCCACAATATCAAACCTAGGTTAACTAATCACAAATCTATTCCTTAGGGAAAGTTCAACCATTGCTAAGCGCATAATTGATGCCTTTGTTAATCATAGATTGTGTATAACGAGTCACTGATTGTGCATTAGTAGTCACTTTGTACATTACCAGCCACTTATGCACAATTTGTACTTACCGAGGACCAACCCTTAAGACATTTTCTGCACACCACAAGGCATAATTTGTGCATAAAAATGTACAATTAATGTCATAAGGACCTTGGCTGATATTCAACGGTAAAATTCATATTTCTGACTGTATAAATTACAAAATGTTCTCCGTGTACGCAGGAAGTGAATAAATTCGTTGTTGATATGGGCAGGTCACTAAAAAATATGTCCCAACATAGCAATGTTACTTTAAGTGGACATTAGCCTACATTCAGCTTAAACGGCAGTATGAATCTCCTATCTGCATCGAGGACCCAAAAGGTATACTCAAAGCGTACTGCATCATCAAGAAAACTCCTTAATTTTGAAAGTATACATTGTACGCTTACCCACAAAAATAGGAGTTCTGGTAGATCTATGCTCTGGATGTTCGGCCCCGAGTTGGAAATCATTGATTGCTTACAATTCTCGTATTGCAGCTTCTATTTTTATCGCCATATCTATCTATAACAAACTGTCTCTATATACACCCAATATTTTCTTTAGTAAACTTTGTAAGTCGTCTGTCCATCCGTCTCTGTTTTTTTGCAAACTAGTACCTCAGGTTTTGAGCTATCTTGAAGAATCTTGCCTCAGATCCTTCCGCTGTAGGCATCGGCTTAGATCAGTATCATGTATGTATATCATAGGAACGACTTGGTATATTAACGTGTTGTGCGCAACACATAACATACAAAGGTTGATTTGTTTACAATGATATCCTGAGCAATCTCATCAAGTAAAAGATTCGTTCTGCTTTATACAAGCTGAAAAGAAGAAACTAACCAATGGGTGATAAGATGAGGTCAATAAAACTGAAATTTGGAGTCATATTTATTTAATTGTTCCTTCCCAAAACCAATGAGTGCATACATATTTAGCCATTGTTTCTGTTTTCTTGAGGTTGTTGTTGTGCGACCAGGCGGAGTAGTTGGGTTGACCTTGTGGGGCCAAGCGAGTGATAGTGGACTCTCAGCATACTTGTATAATAGTGTCTCCCTACTTATTCTCTGTGACTTGATCCAGTTCATTTGGGGCTTGAAGTTTCATTATATCTGGTAAGTCGGGCGGTGTTGAATAGGGTGTCATCTCAAGCGGCTCAAAATCACCCAAATCGTTCCTGCATGTTAGGCCCAATTGCGCTGGGGCGTTCGCCTTGGCCGTTATTGCATTAACGCCGCAGGCCTGCAACGATAGATCGTCCTCCATGACGTCGTTCTCCTGATTGAAAAGCCGCTGATCTCCGGGTGGCACATTTATAATGCCTTCGATTATGCGTTTCAGTTCAGCAACCGATGTGTTTTCCTTGACATCCGTAAAGATGGTGGTCTTTTGTCTTCTGATCATGAGGAACACGTCCATGTCTGCAAGTTTGATTTCTTGCTTGTTTTGCTTACAGCTGTCAAGGGCTTGAAGGCTGCTACAAAGCCGTATTTGTTACTGTGTTTCAAATTTTTGATGCAGATTCCTACAAGTCGATAAAAAAAGATTATTAAAGAAAATTTGTATTGTCATTTCAAAGTTAAGGGAGTTGGTAGAATAGGATGCAGAGCTTCTGTGCTGTTTAAAACAATAAATGTCGAAATTTTAGAAATTTCGTACATGAATTTTGGTCGAAAAATTAACTTTCTCAGAGCTAGTTTTGAAATAGCAATTTATACTAACTGAGGTCGGCAATCAATTAGAAGTGAAAAACCGAGATTAAAATTTTTTCAAAATTTAATTAATTAAAACTAAATTTTCGACATTTTTTATGTTTTCAAAATTTAAATTATTAAAAAGTAAGAATGCTATAGTCGAGTATACCCGATTACAAAACTCGCTGTACCCAGGTCAAAAATTTCCGATCGCATCTTCATACACTTACACACACACAAGCGACGAATTTTAAGTGGCAGATATCTTAAATATGAAACATGGTATGGTATACACGAACCTACATTCCAAGTTTGGTGTCTCTAGCTCTTATAGTTGCTGAGATCCTTGCGCTTATACATACGGAAGGACAGACGAACAGACGGACAGACAGACGGACATGGCCAAATCGAAATCTCTTTTGACACTGATCAAGAATATATATACTTCATAGGGTTGGAGATGTCTCCTTCTGCCTGTTACATACATTTGCACAGATTTAGTACCCCTTTTTACCCATTTTATGGGTACAGGGAGTAAAAATGTTTGGGGGCGTCTGTACTCAGCAATTGCGAGTTTTATTCCTGGGATCAGGATATGTAGTATATACAATAAAAGTTCTTGTTTCTTAAACTATTATCACCTTGTTATTCTCAGTATTATCCAATAATAATAGTATTTGAGTCTAGAAATAAATTGAGGGTCAGAGCTTGTAAGTTTTTGTTATTTTACAAGTATTTGTAATGTAAATTTTATTTTGGCAAGCCCGAATGCAAGCTTTTCTCAGGTAAGCGCAGATACAGCCGTAAGGTGCATAAAAGTTTTCATTAAGCTTTTAACCAGCTTTGCCTAGCAAAAGCTCAGTGCGGGAAAGCTTCAAATGGTTGATGTGTGCGCTATGCTTTATGCAAGCTTTGTCTAAAAGCACAAAATTCAAATAGTTGGGAAATTTGTTGAGTGGAATTTGAAAGGAGTCTAATGAAAATGTCCCACAAAGTAAGCCTGTAGTAGCAGGCAAAGCATGAGACGAATTCAGTTTTAGTCAATCTTTTCACTTATCAAGCGACTTTCATATATTTCACATTCAAAGAGCTCAAAGTCTAAAACAAAAAATTCAAAATATATTTCGTGAGGCACTAATAAACAAATAAGGATTTATATTGAAGATGTCGGTGCCGAGCCGTCAAACCATTATATTGGATGCATTGAAGCATAAGATACAACTGGCCAAATACGAACTGGACCGCTACAGGGAAGACTACACCCACTGTCAGCTGATGCTGTCAAAAGAGTCGGAGCAGCGCAACAAGACGCAGGATGAGAATGTTGAGCTGATGCGCCGCAATTTGAAGCTCGAGGATGATATGCAGCTGATAATGCGACAGGTGGAGACTCAGCAGACCACACTCCGCGAGGCACGCAACACCCTCAACGAGAGCGATCGCCTGCGCAAGGCCCTCGAGCAGCGCAATCAGCTCCACTTGGAGAAAATCGATCTGCTCAACTTGGAGATGACCAAGGTGAAGCGTCAGGCTAGGGAATCGGATTGCACCGCCCAGTACAGTGACAAGCGTGTCGCTCAGCTGACCGAACAGCTAATGAACTGCGAACAGGAGCTGGAGTCCAGCCGTGCCAGTCATGTCGTACTCAAGCAGGACCTGAATGCCGCCGCCCAGAATTTGCACTGCGTGGAGCGTGCCTTTGAGAGCTCCGCCCAGCAGGTGCGCAACTTTGACCGCCAGGTGGCGAAGCTGCAGCAGCGTCTGCAGGAGACCGAACGCCGCGCCCACCAGGCCGAGCTGAATGCACAGCATCTCCAGCAGAGCGCCGTTGAGTTGGAGGAGCGTCTGGAGAAGCGCATCGAGCAGCGCTGGCGTGACAAGATCAACAAGCTCCAGCAGCAACTCCATAAAATCGCCTAAATTCCTCAAAATGCGTTTCCTCCAAATTTGCCAAGTGTAGTTAATCAGCGGTTTATCCAGCTCATCATATATGATATACATATATATATATACATATATACATTTTTCGTTTATATCGGAGACACGCACGAGGAATTTAAAATTAAAATAACAGTTACGAGTTTAACAAACTTTTATTTTCTAGTTCCACAGATATTTACCAAAACTCTGCCATGCGGTAGAATCGCAAAACGTGTTTCGCACAGCTCTCTTCTCGATCTTTGCCAGATATGAGAGTTTAATTTGGTATAGTTGTATAGATCTGAAGGAAACTCTTATAGTCTTTCAGCACTGAAAGTCGTGGACATGGCCATCGATATACATACATATAAAAGTAGAAATAAAGAATAGATGGTTATGGAAAATTCGCAAGCTAGCGCAATATGTTTCGATAATCTTACAGTGCTGGTAAATGTTATAAAAATTTTGGAGCTTACAGTTCGATATACAATATTTGACAAAAAAAAAGGTAATGTTTTATTTTAGCTACTCTATATAAAGACTGCACCAATTTGTATATTATTAGTATCAAAAAACGCGGAAAAAATTCAGGATGCGATTTCCGGCGACGGAGATTAACCTTATTGCCGAAATAATAAAATAACACAAAAGACCGAGTGCGATACACGAAAATCGTAAGAAACACTCGATAGTTAGGGGAACTGTCAACTATCGCAATATTTTTACGATAGTCTTAAAGTGTTGTGAATATGAATGTTGCGTGGAGTTGCCAGACTGTTTGATAGTCCCACATATACGCATATCGGTTAATATAATTAACTTCCCCCGCTTGAAATCATCCTGAATTTGTACGCGTGTTTTAATACCCTTTTTACACCGCCGATTATTTGCACTGCTTCGATAGCACTGCTGCTACGTGTTTTCACTAGAACGGAAACACTGATATCGAAATAGCAGTCAGCTCTTATTGTATATACTCGGTATCGATAGGGATAACGAGTGATCTCTTACAACACACGAAAGGGAACGGGTAGGATAGAAAAATCCAAGAGATGCTGGAACGGGTGGTCAAAGGGGACTATGGGACCATCACGGCAAATTATAGTTGATGGTGCTAGGTGTGTATATCCCATTATGCAATCGGATATTGATGTACATTGTACACCTTGCTATACGGGCAGTAAGGTTCCGATATAGGGAAAGTTTTCCGGCCGAGCATTTAGATTTTATCCACCAGAAATAGAAGATTATATGAACCGCGTTCAAACTAAACCTTGCAAGATGTTCAACTTTATACTAAGGAACGATTCCATACCTACTACACACAATTTTTGGTAACAATATTATTAACATATGTATATGTTTATAACATGTTCATATTCGATCTTTACCTAATAGAAAGATTAGATCCATAGATTAGTTGAATTTTCATTAATCCAATTTCAATAAATTTACTTTGAAAATTGCAATTGTGTCAAGACATAGCCTCGGTGCTAGAGTGCGGGCTCCAAGGCACAAGGCTTCGGGCTTATAACCCAGTCATGACCTTTAATTAAATACATTTCTGTACACTGTCATGCATGGGAGTTACGTTGTCCCATGGCAATGAACACTTTCCAAAGTCACAGTTGAAAACAATAATATCGTTTATCTCTAGTATCGACTATGTGTGCTTTATATATACAATTCTACGTTGTGTTATACATTTTGTTCTACAAGGGTATAATATTGTAAAAGCAGTTAACTATAGTTTCTCAATTGGGCGTATCTGAAAGAGTATCTCATCGGCGTTGCGAAACTTGAGCGAGATGCCCTCAACGAACTGTAGCTGCTCCAGTTGCTGATCGCTGTGGAACTCGAAGCTGGATATCAGCTTGACCAGGAACACCTTCATGATGAAGAAGCTATAGCGCCGACCTGCAAGTTGATTAAGCAATTAAGCAAGTAATCAGTTAATCAAACGCTAAGCACTCACCAATGCATGTTCGCAGCCCCTTGGAGAAGGGCAGAAAGCTATACGAGTGTCTACGCTCTGAGCTCTTTTTTTGCTCTATGTCAGCTGCTGATCCTGCAGCTGGTTGATGCTCCTCGTGCTCCTGTTCCTGCTCCTGATCGTGGTGATGCAGAAAACGCTGCGGATCAAATTGTTTGGCGTTGACGCCCCACCAGGCCGCATCGCGCTGCATGTTGAAAGTGTCCAGCGCAATTATCGTATTCTGTGGCACAATCGCCTCGCGCCCCGCCAGCTGAAAGTCACGACTCACGTGCCGCAGATTCATCGGCACCGTGGCCAGCAGACGCAGTGCCTCGTTCACAAAGGCGTCCAAGTAGCGCAGCTGCTGCAGCTGCTCCACACCCACATAGCTGGCATCGTTACCGTGCGGCAATACGGCTGAAATTTCGGAACGGAGTCGCCTCTGGCAGTCGCCCTTGTGGGTGGCCAGGCAAAGCAGAGCAATCATTACGCTGTTGGAGACCGTCTCAAACGACTGAAATATATAAAATTCCAATTAATGACGATTATATTAGTTGATTTAAAGTTTCAGCCTGTACATCAAATTTATATTCTATCAGGCTTGTTCCCATTTACGACTACTTTTAATTCCGAATCGTTTTTGATGTTCTGCTTTCGTTTTCGATTGAAATAATAAGCTAGCTTCCTTTTAGCAGTTAAATTCCTATAGTTTTCAATATTTTTTCAGATTTCAGAACAGCTATCAATATTTCATTGAAAACGGAAATGGAAACAAATCTATGTATATATGTATCTCCTTGATGTCTGTAAACGTTAATTTTTTCCAGCCTGAAGGAGGCCTGACTATAAAGAACAGTCTTGTAATTTAGAATACATTTCTAGGATATAATTTTATAAATTTCAATTTATTAATTTTATAAAATTTCATTATTGTAATGTCTAAAATGTATATTTTTATCTTAACTACCCAAAAGTGGACTTATAGTTTCTTGATATGTATAACATAAGGTTCTCATCTCATAAGAATTATTGGTTTGTGCTATAATCAACAGCTATTTTCTAGCTAACATAGTACAATATAGAATATTATAGATAGAATTGCCGACTGAAACTGAAATTTCGGTATGACAGATATATGGTGATTCCAGATAGTACAATATAGAATATTATAGAAAGAATTGCTATCTGAAACTCGGTTGATCGTTCCTATGACAGATATATGGTGATTCCATTCGTCTGGCTCAGGCATATGGTCTGATCAAGAATATATGATATATACTTTGTGGGATCAGAAACGTTAGCTTCAATCCTACCCGATCGACTTGAATTCCCTATTCTCTCTGCTACCTACATTTACACAGTTTCATTATGGAATGCATCTCCTTAACCTCCAATAAGCCAGGGACTAAACTTCAACTTTGAATGACTTTCAATACCTGACCATGTGGTACTTACCACCAAAACCATGGATTGTGCCTCATCCTCGATATCCTGGAGCGTCAGTTCACCATTTGCGGCCAATTGGAACATCTGTTCGATGAATATGCGACGCTGCCAGGGCACATCCTCATCATTGTCGAGGGTGTTGCGTAGCTGCCAGTTGCGATGTTTGCGCTGAACAATCTGTGCCACAAAATCCACCAGGAGCTGGTTGCAGGCCTCCGCCTCTGCGTACAGCTGAGGCGCCAATAAGCGATGCAGCAAATCGATTTGCAGCCAGGGCTTGACAATTTTAATAGCCGAAATCTCGAGCAGCCTATAACACACATAGAGACAACACATACGCACATACATTAGGATGCATCCACATAGGGCAGGAGCCACTAAGTCGCAGTACTCACCGCTTGTAGGTGGTGGCAATGTGGGCGTCATCCGCTTGCGTGAAATTTGTCGGTGTTCCCATTATGGTGACTGCAGTGAAAGGTAACGAGGCGTTAAGTTAAAGACAGAGACCGAGCAAGAGTGTGAGCAAGAGCATGAGCAAGAGCGTGAGAGTGAGCGGCAAAGGTGTGCAGCAGATAGAGATGGCAACATTTGTATGGATATGTGTGAAAATCAAAAATTGTCAGTTAACAGCAGACGAACGCCTTAACGTCAACTCCCGACAACATGATTAATTTGCCCTCGCCCCACAGAGCAGTGGAATACCTTAGGCCCAGGGCCAGGAGCAGAGCAGCAACCAGACACACAGCCACACATCCTTTAGCCACCTGTTAAGGACTTAGCACTAACGATATTAAACAGCTAAATTCCAATGTGATGCAATTTAAGTTGGTCAGCAGATGACTTAGGAACCTCACACCCTATATACATAAGTATTATAACTTATGTGTATCTAGAGAGTTGCGAAACACATGTGATAAATGCAAAGAGATATATAACATTCTATGAAGTAATGATATCTTAAGGCCAGTTAAATATAATTCTAAGAACAAGGGTAATTTTCTCAATGATTAGTTCCGTTTTTTCCTACGATAAAGTGAGACTTAGCAGACCTTAATTTAATTTCTACCAAATAATAAGTTTTATGTACACCAAAATAGGTAACTAAGGATAATTTTCTCAATGTCTACTTAAGTTTTTCCCTACGATATAGTAAGACTTAGCAGACTTCAACTTAATCTCTACCAAATAATAAGTTACTATATTATCTCGACACTTCATAAATTGAGGATATACGCCAACATGTGTACCAAGTTTGGTTGCTCTAGCTCAAAGATAAAGGTAAACAAATTTCGTTCATACGGACAGACGGCCAGACGGACAGACGGACATTTCGCAAACCCAATATACTATTTTCCCTTCGGGACCATAGTATCAAAATACGAGTTTTTCTTTAAATTATGCACATAAAGAGGATGAAAACAATGTCACTAAAAGCAATTTAAGAAAAACAAGATAGAGCGGCTATCTTCGGGTGCCGAAGCTATATTTCCTAGCAGGAATGTTTTTTATACAAAACTTAATTTTTGTCTGATTGCTCCTAAGGGATCCATTCCGATTTTAATCAAATTATGGGAAACTATTTGAAGTATTATAAAACTCTCACTAAGTTTGGATGAAATATTTGTATAATCAAAAAGTTTGATATAGTGATATAGTGGTCTGATTTTGAGCAAATTTGACCAGATTGTGTAAACTCTCCAGAGACTCAGCTTGGGAAAGTTTGGTAAGGATACATCAATAAACAAAAAGTTTTTCATACAAAAACATATTTGTCGATCGATCAGCTATATGTTATAGTGGTCCGATCTGACCGGCTCTGACATAACATATTTACTGTCTGCAGCAAAAGAAGGGTCTGTGTCAAGTTTCATTACGATAGCTTTAAAACTGAGAGACTAGTTCGCATAGAAACAGACGGACAGACGGACATGGCTATATCGACTCGGATATTCATGCTGATTCAAAATATATATACTTTGTTGGGTCGCAAATGTTTCCTTCAGTCCATTACACATTTCGAGACAAAATTATAATACCTAGGGTATAATAATAAGCTATAGTACTTGAAACCACCTGATGCAATCATGGACTCCATAAATGATGTACATGAGTACATGAAGCATATTATATGTAATAAATGGGTTTCAAAATGATAACGACATATGAAAACCAAAATTTAATTTCCAAGCAATCTGACTATAGAATTTTATCAAGTTAATCCAAGTCTTATGGGGCATAATTTATCTTTTAACTGGTAAGTGTGATTATAATATCTATATATAGTACAGTGCATAGTCAAAAGATTGATCAATTGTAAAAGTGAGCACATTTTTCGGTTACTTTGATCAATCTGTAGCCGTGATCGCTACAAACATGACAAAGTGTTTTTAAACAGCCTTAGTGAAGGCTTTTGAGTCGTAAAGACCTTTGATCTTGACATATTTGACATGAAGCGTATACTTTATACTTATGGTAAAAGGGTATACATAAATCAAAAGGAATCTAACCAGAATAAAACGCAATCGATTAGTTGCTGAACACACAAGTCAAGTTGACATCAGTTACCCGCTTCCCTACTACAGTTACAGCGACTTTTGGGGTCGGGTCTCTGACTCTCCGATTCTCCGTCTATAACGTTTTGTCGCTTTGTCTGCTGTCGGGTTGGGCGTACGTGAGCTGCATGGAAACTGGGGAAACGTGCGGGGCCGCGATGAACGTGAAAGTGGCAGGTGACTGGCGGCTGAGTTTGATTTTGATGGGCAGCATGGGGATTTGGGTGCTACTCACGGCAGGATGACTCCAAAACGGCGCGACTGAGCATATCCTCGGCATCCTTGAATTTCACCGCCTCGCCGTGCAGATGGGATTGTGTGGCAAACTGTTCCACCAGTTGATTGCCAACCACATTGAACACATCAAAGAAGCTGATCACAATGTTGTGATTAAAGGCCGGATTGAGCTGCTTGCGTCGCAGTTTCCACTTTTGACCTGCAACAGTTTGGCTAATCAGTTAATCAGTTAAGCTATCTGCTCAGACCCCGCACCACTTACCGCGAGCATGCAGGAGACCGCGTCGCGCAAAGAAACCCTCCTGCATGAAGGTCTTGTCCAGACACTCGGGCGCATTCAATACACACTCCATGCCAGCAGGATCATCTATATAGAGCAAGGCGCGCGTACCGATCAGTATGGCTAATGGACGCCGGAAGAGCACACGCATCCTGGTCACCTTCTCCAGAATGCCTGTATGGGTTAGAGAGGAGAGTGATTGAAGGTTGTTCGCATGGCAAAGGACGCTACTCAACTGTTTGGATGCAAATTGATGCAGAGTAGAAACCAGAGCAATGGCTGCTGTGCCACGCCCCGCCAGCCGTTTAGATGCCAGATGAGGCGCCAGCATTTACGCTGCTGCCAGCCAAGCAGCACCGCCAGCAGCGTGCCACAAACCCACATTGCCACGTACAGGTGCATCGCTGTTGTTGTTGCCGTTCTTGTTGTTGTTGTTGTTGTTGTTGTTGTTGTTGGTTTGTTTAATGGGGTGCTTTATAGGCAGCTCAGAGCTGGCACGTTTTCCAAATCCGATTGCGATATCGTAGGCGATTCCGATTCCGTAAACAGATCCGTTCGCTTGGTCAACAAAATCGCAACTGAAACGCGCCAACCAATGATCGGGCATTCGATATGCTGGGGCCCCACTCTTGGCCAATCTACTCACAATAGTCAATGAAGAAATTTTAATTTTTTTTTTATTAATTGCCCCCGCATTGCACATTGGGCGCCTCTTTTAATATTTTCATTTTTATTTATATTTATTATTTGGGCAGCGCTACGTGTGCTTTGTGTCAACGACTTGAGACTTGTGTTGGGCGTAGTACTACACACTTATTTCCATACCCTGTACATTCAAACAATGCGTAAGCCGGCTATAATACTGTGTACCAGGCGACCCTATAAAGTTCTATGTAAGTACATACCTCAGGGAAATAAGTATATGTGCATTGATGATTTTATAATTAAGTGTACTTTTAACAAGCCCAATGAGTTCAAGTTTTTATACCCTAGCAGGGTATTATAATATATATATATATATGTAATATAATATATATTTGTCTCGAATTGTGGAATATACTGAAGGAGACGTTTTCGACCTAACAAAGTATATATATTCCAAATCAGCATGAATAGCCGAGTCGATATAGCCAAGTCCGTCTGTCCGTCTGTTTCTATGCGAACTAGTCTCTCAGTTTTAAAGCTATCGTAATGAAACTTAGCACAGACCTTTCCTTTTGCTGCAGACAATACATATGTCAGAACCAGCCGGATAGGACCACTATAACATATAAATGCCATAGGAATGATCGATCGACAAATATGTTTTTGTATGAAAAACTTTTTTGTTTATTGAGGTATCCTTACCAAACTTTCCCAACCCAAATCTCTAGAGAGTGTATACAATCTGGTCAAATTTGGTCAAAATCGGAACACTATATCAAACTTTTTGATTATACAAAAATTTCAACCAAACTTAGTGAGAGTTTTATATTACTTCAAATAGTTTCCTATAATTTTATCAAAATCGGACCACATGGCTCCCATAGACAATAATAAAGTTTTGTATAAAAATTAATTCCTGCTAGGGTATATATGTAGCCCAGCACTCAGAAGATAGCCGTTCTTTCTTGTTTTTTATTTCAATAATCTTATATTAGAAAACAATAAATATACATATGAACAGAAGTTCCATGCATGTTAACTTATAAAGACAGGAATTTTAATGCATTTATAAGGTTCTTTGTTTGGTTTGTTAAAAGTACATTCAAATAAAAAGCTACAACAGATTTTTCTGTTTAAATTATTCATAAATATACATTGTTAATACAAATTAATTGATAATTATATGCATATGTAAATGATCACAGATTACATGGTATTATTTGAAGAGAAAATTGGGTTGGATTGAAACGGCAGATCCCTCTCCACAAAGGATCTCATATAGACCATAAGGTTCTTAGTGGTACAGTATACTGAAACCCCGCAATGTTTCGAAGACTTTAAATGTAATTTTCCCCAACTTTAAGAGTTGTTTCATCACCGTTCTCGATAACTTGTTCGAGAAAGCGAAGGATTCGGATTCCAGATGATTGAGCCTGCTTCTTATGAGTGCTGGGCATGTGAATTGGAGGTGTTCCAGAATTTCGGTCTCCCCGGCCCCTTGCAATGTCCACAGTTGTCATAATTCGAAATGCTATCTCATATAGTCTCCCTTGCGTGGATGTTTTGATCCTTGCACTTTGATCCTAAATTGACTGATTCAGTTAAAATAATAAATTAATAAGTTGATAACTTGTTTATTCATCAACTTCTATCAGCCTTAAAATACAATATGCAAGTTTCTATGGCGGTAAATTTTCAATTATTCATTGACTTTATTTGCATCCTATTTTGATATAAAATATGCACGACCGTCTGTCTAAACATCACTTAAAGCCATTACAGCCATCAAAATCTTAATTACTTTTACAATACGTTCAAGGTTACAAGCAGATATAGTAGATATTGGGTATTGCCTAGTCTGACTACAGGGTATTTCCCAGGCTATCGCCTAGACTAGCACATTTTTACTTGTTATCGTTACCCAAATTATGGTGGCCAGCGCATATTAAACAAAACAAATTAAGTTGTCACCTGGTAAATTTAAGCTATAGCCAAACGCCAAACAAAATTCAACACCTTGCGGTACGGATGAAACCAGCAGCAGGGGAAATACTTAGCTCGTAGATAGCACACATTTATAGGAATTTATTAAAATTCCTCATTGGAAGGAAAGAAAAAATGTGAACCGCAAAGGGGCGGCAGAATGTCAAAGTTACTTTCATTATGAAAAACAATAGGCACGAAGTCACAATAGAAACGACGGCCATTAACGCCATTGATGCGATGCCGGCGGGGGCGAGGACACAAAGGAAAAGACGGTGAATGACAAAGGCACTGATGGGCAGGGAGAGTGGAGCGGGGCAGAGACATGAAGAATTTCTTGATTAAGTTATGGGAATGTCGGGTTCGTCATGAGTGTCGCATGGTGTCAGCTTCCAGCAGTGTTGCCAACCGATGGAAAAAAAAGTCAGTTGATGGAAGAATAAAAACACAGAAAACGTAAAAATATCATATTTAAAGAGAATTAATTCGTATTTTCAAAATCGATGAAAGACTTGTCGCTTCAATTTTTCATTTTGGCAGATCTAATGAGAACAGAAAAAAAGCCCTTGGAGAGTTATCGGTCAGAGACGAGTCGAATTATTTGATCTGAGAGACATTTGAAAATTATGTTTGATGCTGATCGGACAAAAATAAGAATTTCACCCATACAACCTTGAGAGCCCCGTTTTTTGCCCAACATGTCTCGAATGGTATTTTGCGTAGATCTTTGAAAAAGAATTTAAAGCCGATTGGGTGGTAAGCAAAAACAGTTGAATACAACAGTTTCCGCGAATTTTCAGAACTTTTGGCTTGAATTTTGAACTATTGTAAGAATTCAATCTTCTGGCTCTTACAATTTGAGCTCTGCGATGATTTTCAATCAGTAGTCAGAGCAAATCTGCAATGTCTTTACGGATTCAGTCATAAAACTCCCTGTGAAATATCGCAACTTTGTTGTTTTTACTCCATCGATTGGAAAATCGGGAATCACTAGTGAAAGTTAACAACTCCAAACGATACTTAAAGTTAGGTACAAGTTAGAGCTGACATCAATTAATTATAACAATACATTTTACCTAGATCTCTGGCAAACATTTTTGCAATTTAAAAGAATGGAAAAAGGCTTAATTAATTTAAAAAAAAAGATTAAAATATTGTTGTCCGCTATTTTCAGTGTTGCAGCAACTGAGCCCAATGATAAAAACCAAAATTTGACGGGAAAAAGGGGGGAGTTGGCAACACTAAATATCCTTGAACCTCAGTCTGTTTTACCATCTCTTTATATCTCTTTCACTCTTTAGTGTGTGTGTGTTTGGGCTGTCCAATGGCGAGCTTGGAGCTTCAAGTCAATAAAGCATACTGATTAATGTCAAATTGTTGTTGTGCCACTTTTTGCATAAATTATGCATAAATCGCAAACATTTGCCATCCGTTGTCCTTTAAAGCACAAATATGCCGCGTCACCGAATACCGATGCGTTGGAATGTGTCCTTTTCCCTTTTCCCTTGTTTATTGTTTCTTGTTTCTTGCCAACCTCAGTACCAGCCCCCACCCTCGCCTCCATCACTTGATGGGTACCAGCACAGCATTTAAGCTGTTTTAAGTCGCTTAACACACACTGCAAATAAAGCAATCAAATTAAAAAAACATCAACTTTCAAATACTCTGCAAATTGATAATGAATACGTATTTCCATAGTCGATAAAGCTAAGTTCAACGGCATACAAACATACTTAGATTAAAGTGCTACTTACTCAACAAAAAACATAAGATAGAAATCAGAAAAGAATCTTCTGGAAAACTTAAAGTCTTATTATTTCAAACAAAAGCGCAAAGATGTCAGCCACAAATTGTTCTCCAGTGCATTCCTTCATCACATAAATTTAGTTTTCCTTTATTATATCCTTTCAAATAATTTGAGCTCTATTTTTCCCATAAATCCTAACTCTACATTAAAAGAAAGCGTTCGATAAAAAATCAGATTTTGTACTATTATAAATAGAGGGGCCTGTGTGCTACAACATTCAAGATCTATTAATCCCGCTTTTGTGATCTCAGGCACAAATCCAAGGGTTTTCGCTGTGTTGATTATAATACATTTGAGTGAGCTGAAGGTCTCCATGCTAAATAGCGATATTTTCTTCAAATAATTAGAATATTTTTGTTTTTATGTATTATAGTTAATTTTAATAAATAAATAATGAAATAATAACACACAATATTTGATATATTTTATATAATTTTTTTGTTTGGATTAAATTATATTACCCAAGTCAGTATACATAGTAACGAAAAGTTAGGGTTTGCCATATAAATATACTAAAACCACAGATGATAAAAAAAAAAAAAAACAAACTTTTAAAGTTTAAACTGTTGAACTACATTTTTAGAATACTTCACAGGCGCCCAAAGATTAATGATCTTAAGAGAATTCCTGCAAATGTTTTTGTTACCAAAATAATTATAATTTAAATAATATTAGCAAAATAAATTAAGAAATATTAAGAGTCTTTGATACAAGTCTGGTCGAAATTATTGGTATGTGATTACTTTGGTTATATTGTGACTGAAGTTGATGTAGCCCAATTTAACTGACTGACGGAAAGTGTCAGCCGCATGCTGTTGACTTCTTTCGTCTCATTTTTAATATTTTTTTTTTTGTTTTCCGCTGCTTTTCTGCTTGATGCCGAAAATGCGGAAAAGCCGTCATAAAAAATGAAAATACGAGACAGCGGCAACAACAACAAGAATCAGGCACAAAAATTGTGAATCTGTGTACAAATTTAATTTCCCCGCACGAGAATTTAACATAATCAAATTTTTTAAATGTAAGCGATTTAAGGCCACGCTCGGGATGAAAAAAGAAAGGAGAGAGGAGTGGGTTGTGTGTGTTCGGCAATGGTGGGAAGACGGGTGTGGTAGGTCGCCTCTTGCGTTGACATATAAAATATTAAGGGGTCCAACGCCCATCCTACAAAAGTCAAGTGCATGGGCGTGGCAAGGGCAGGCGCGTCGAGCAATTTGCCATCAAGCGTAAAAACATATTTACTTTAACGAGGCAACGCCGTAGTCCTACTTGCAACCCAAGCCCAGGTACAGTCTAAGCCCATAGAGTTGCCAGACTGTTAAGACAGACTGCCAGACTGCCTAACTGTTTGTATATAAATTAGAGCGCATCAAAAGTTTCTAACATTACCTTTTTTTGGCGCTTCACTCACACGCCCACACACACACACATGCACACACGCATACATACATACATACATATGTATGTATGATTGGAGCTGAGATAAATGTTTTAGCAAAATGAAGATGACGATGACGATGAAACTGTAATGATGCCTCACGCTTCTCACGCATGGCGCATTCAGGAACCGAGAGCGTATAGAATTGGTTGCTCAGAACAACGGGCACAGTGAGTGGGGGTGTGTAAGGGGGGGGTCGACTGATTAAATGTGCTTTGAATGCGTGTGCGTGTGCTTGAATGCAATGACAAGCAGCGAAAAGGCGATTACACACACACACACACATGCAGTTCAATGCCGTGCACTACGTTCTCTCTCACGTATCAACTTAAGTTACGCTGCGTTACGCGTGTTTCCACTTGACACAAGAACTTTTGATTAGCAAAACGGATTCGCAATCACCTTCTTCAAACGTACAAATAGATAGATGTATAGACATATATATAAATGTATATATCATACTACATATGTATATACTAGAAGGGGTTGACCGGCGCCTTTCTTGTTATGTGTAAACATTTCACTCACTCCCTATATAGTACTTAAGTAGTTGTGCGGAAGCACAATTTTCCGCCCTTGTCATAGACATTTGAAAAGTTTCATAAAACATTTTTCTCCGAGTTTTCTACTGTACAAATTTAAGTTTTTCGGCTCTTAGTCAGTCGGTCAGTCAGCGGCTTGAAGCTCCTTCATACATACATAGAAGATGTACATATGTACATACATAACATACATACATACATATGTATGTACATGCCAACATTTGTCCTCTTCATGCTTAACTTAGTTGTTGTTATTGTTCGTATGATGCACAATCTGTATGAAAAACTTAGATTTGCTACGTCCACTACGACAAACAATCTTGTCTGCAATAGATACAAAACTTCAAGCTCTGAACGACACTTCTTTATACATGCTATGCGCACCTGGAATCAACTTTTCCATACTTTGAAAACTATTGATGGCGCCACGCAATTTAAAACAGAACTACAGAGCAACAACTATTCGTAAAAATTAATAATTGTAATAATTAATAATAAGTTTAAAATTAAATAACTTGTATAAACTTTTAAGAGTTAAATCTAAAATGACCAAATGTATAATCTAGTTATAAAATTGTTGTATAATTAAAGTTAGTAGTGCTCTTACTTACATATAAGGTTTAGCAAATATCAAATAAATAAATAAATAAATTGACATAGCCCAAAAGCTAAAACATTACATACCATGAATTTAGTCTTCCTTTGGAAATGGTCAAGTCCTGTTGCACAATATGGTCAACATATATGTACATATATAGTACATAAGTTGATCCATTTTAAACATCAGGCTTAGTTAAACAATTCAGCAGTCATATATATCGCCTCTTTCACACGTATGTATGTACCTTTTTACCTTTTTACCTTTTTACCTATTCACCAAAGAAAAGTATGAAATGAAATGTTCAACTTACCGAAAACCAGGATACACATTATTAACCAGTATGCACAAATGTACATATATCTTGTCGATATAGTTTTTGGTTAATATAATCCTAGGAACATAGTCAAGAAATGTTAACAAAAGTCTTAAAAACTATAAAAATCAGCGCTAAATGTAAAAATAAATGGAGAAGTATAAAATAACAAAATAAAGGCAAATACAAAATATAAGCATTAATTCTGAACAGAATTAAAGATTCTTATACTTTGTATGTATCATTTATGCTGATGAAGAATATACATAAATGTACATAAGTATTTTATGGGCTCGGAAACGTCGCCGTCAATATGTTACATATGTATGTACATATTTCTTGACAAAATTATAATACGCTCTGCATGGGTATAGAAATATGAAATTAGCTGATGATGTTAGTAGGGAATTTCATCAACTCATCATTTTTTTGTATACATACTATACATATACATATGTATGTACATATAGAGCTATATACATACCAATTTATATGTATGTATAAATATTCTCAATTCTCATACAATACAAATGAATTTTTTTCTTTATCTCGTTTCTTATTTGCAATTTTATAAAAAAAAGGGGACTTTCCCTTGAAGTTCAACAGATTCGAATTCGCTGAGATAGAGAGACAATGAATATTTATTTATACATACAAACATATGTACATATGTATGTACACACTCGTTTACAAATAATGCTAGTCTGGTATCAGTTCGTTATTAAACGAGCTCATATGTATGTAGAAATATATAAATAATCATATATGGCTATCAATAGAGAGGAGACTTTAAGAAATTGTTTATTATTAAAAATTTCTGTTATTTTGTATATAAAATAAATGTATTTATGAGGTTTTATGAGGTAGATCAAAAACAAGTCAAACTGAAATTAGCCCAGCATCGGAATTCTTGATGACTAATGTGACCAGAGTTTTTCGATTTGTTATGATATTATATTGAATAGCTGACTGGTTGGTTACCAAAAGAACTTTAATCAAATTAAAATCAGTTGAATACCATAACACATACTTTAGGTATTTAGATAAATATTTAAAAACTGAAAAACTGAAATTTAAATATGTATTTAGCATTATTCGTGCAAATCTCACGACAATGGAAGAACACTTGAGACATCTAAGAACTTTGAAAGCTCTCACGGATCACGCACATCTCTAGGAAAGAAAGATTTTTGCTCAGCTGGAAGCAGCGCTCAGTTCAAGTCGAGAGCTGAAACTATGCAGACGTTCCCAATTTTGCTGCTCTGTGTGGCAGGCGCCGCGGCCATCTGTGAGCTAAGTCTGCAGACTCCGAAGCCGATTGTGGTGAAGAGATTCGGCAGCAAGACGGTGATCGTGAAACGATCTATAACGAGCATCCAATTGTCGCTTAACGAAACGGTGACCTTCCATTGTCCCACGGGCATCAGCATTAACAGCAACAACAACTACAACAATGCGGAGACTAAAATCAATGCGGCCACTGCGGAGCTGACTTGCGCTGAGAATGGCATCTATTTGGACGAACGTCAGATCATACAGCAGCGCAATAGTGGTTACATCAGGTGCAGTGCCGGCTTCAGCCAGGCGCTCTATGAGAGTCACACCAGCCTATACGGTTGCGATGGAGATGCCATGACGCTGCTGATTGGATACAAGCTTCAGGGTTTGCCGGACGTGAAGATGTTTGGAATGTGCTATGATTTAAGCGTTTCGCGTTTGCGCTTCATCAGCTACTTGGCGAATGCGCCGCGCAATTTGGTGTTGGAGACGCAGATTGAGCACGAACTGAGCGCATTGCGACTGGACAGCTATATTGGGAGCCTGACCAAATATTTTCGATATGCTAGCGAATCGGAATTTCAGCAGCTGATCGGGCGGCAGCAGCAACTGGGCGAGCTCTTTAATGGAGAACTGTTTGAATACGCCAGCCTGCTACAGGATGAGCAACAGCTCAAGGAGCTTAGTGAATATAAGAGTATGCTCAGCATTGTATGGCTGCGCGCACTCCGCTTGGGTAACTGGAAGCACTGGCTGAAAGCTCTGCGCGCTGCCAGCGAAGACAGCGCTTTCGATAAGTTTGATGTGCGTGTGGGTGTTTCGGATGTGGCAACGCTGCCGCTGGCGTCGAACTGCAATGCCAGTCGAACATTACAGCTGGAGGGCACCGATGACATCTCGCTGCCAGTGCCCGCGTATATTTGGGCGCATTTTCGGTCACTGATGCCAGCGGGCAATGCGACCGATGAGTTTGTTATTGTCGCACACAATTCACCATATGTAAGCTTTCGCTCTCTCACGCACGCAATCGCACTCTCACTCTCTGATGATTATCTCTTCTGCTCTCACCGTAGGTCAATGTCTTGGAGCTAAGCTCGTTTTGTGCGGACATGTGTGCTGATATTCCCTGGCTGAGCAACAGCCTCTTTGGCCAGCTACATTTGGTGCCCATGTACGGTGTCGTCCACTGCTGTCACGTGGATGAAGTGCATAAGCTGACGGACTTTCCGCTCACCAACTTTTCGATGGTGCCAACAGCGTCCACTCCGTTATCGACGCCGACGCCAGCAGCACCATTACTGATTGATGTTTGATGTACTTATAATGCAGCACGCTGCAAGCTTTAAAATAGTGTGCTTCGTTAAGATCAGTCTACGTCACGTCTAACAATAATCAATCAAAGCTTCATTTATTATCTCTTTAATTCCGTCAGTTGAACTGATTGAGCTTGTTACTCCCTGTACCCATAAAATGGGTAAAAAGGGGGTACTAAATCTGTGCAAAATTTGTAGCGAATTGCGGGGCTGTGGGGGAAGTATCTCGGATCCAAAATAAACTTGACCTGCTATAGACAAACCTACATTCCAAGTTTGGTGTCTCTATCTCATATAGTTCCTGAGATCGACACGTTCATCCGGACAGACAGACGGACATGACCAAATCGAATTTTCCACTCATACTGATCAAGAATATATAGTACATATAGTACTTTATAGGGTCGGAGATGTCTCATTCTGCCTGCTACATAATATTCCCTTCTTACCCATTTTATGGGTGCAGTGAGTAACCTTTTAATAAATCTAAATTTTTAGCTTGTTTCCAACAATTTTTTTTAGAATTTTGCCACATAATACTTGAAATTTCTTTTTGTTCTAGTATTTGAAGACACCCAACAAATTAAAATGTTTGTAGTGAAGGAAAGTTCAGCAAAAGGATACTTTCATGCACAAATTTAGACTCCCTCTTAAAGGTTGTTAATTACGCTTTCATAGAAATGACCCTTGGATCGATGCTAATAACGGCTATAATATTCAAACATTAAAAGTCTCTGTTAGTTATGAAAAGCAGCGTATATATATATATATATATATATATGTACATATGTATATATGAAATTAGTGGATATAACAAGCCGGTTTCATTAAAAAACACCACATTTAAATTCTAAAAAGTCGCTTGACGGCACTGGGGTTATTTGAGAGAAGGGCCACTTAAAGTGTACATAGTATAAAAAAGTATCTTTGGCGTTTGTAATGACCGCCCGTTAATTCACATTTAGTTGGGTAAAACAAAAAAAAAAAACAGGAAAAAACAGTCTCGAGTCCTTGTCCCTGTATATGTATGTGTGTGCTCTGTGCCAATGAATATTAAAATATTTATTGTGTATGCGTTATATTTTTTTTTGTCTCTTGCATCATTTCGTTAAAAAGTTTTAATTGGATTGCAACCGTTTTAATACTTTTATAACGCCAAACGGCGCGTCCTTTTGGTCCCACAAAACTGAAAATCAATTAAAATGCCGCTCAGTCAACGCGTTGAAGGCTAAAATATGCGACCAGGCCAGGCCATCAGTGGCTCTCAGTCCATGAGCCATTTGGCAACCAAGTGGCCAGCCAAATCGATTTGCAACCACAAAGTATTGCCCAACACAGTTAACCAACTATCTACATATGAATTCACATAAAGGGTGTCCCAGAAATCACGCCGGATTCCAATAAGACTGTAAAGGCCAGTTATTTTGATATTCCATTAACTATTCACAAATTTACAAATTGTATTTATGAGCCTGTCTGTTTTCTTTCAAAAATGCTGTTGTTATGCGTAAATCCGGGAACACCCTTTAATTCTTGGGCGAATTTTAAGATACCCATCAGTTAAGGCTTAGTAGCCACCAGCTATTTTCTGTTTCCAAACCCAAAAAATGGCTTAATCGTAAAAAATTGATAGCGCTAAAATGCTAAAAGAAATATAAACAAGTAAGAATGCCATAGTTGAGTATATCCAACTTCAAATCTCCCTGTTCCCAGGTCAAAAATTTGCGATCGCGTCTTCGTACACTTACACATACACACACACAACCGACAGCGCAAGCGACTCATCTTAAATGGTGGCTGTGCTACTGCTTCCACCCGTACTGAATTTTGTTTGTTGAATAACTTCCGTGTTTATTATCCGATCGCCCTAAAATTTCGACAGTAGATCAAAAGTGGCTAAAGTATTATACATGCCGAATCCTAAAGCTATATCTTGTAAATTAATACTTAAAAACGGTTTGTATCGAATTGTGAGAGAATGGGGGCAGATATCTTAAATATGAAACATGGTATGGTATACAGGAACCTACATTCCAAGTTTGGTGTCTCTAGCTCTTTATAGTTGCTGAGATCGACGTGTTCATACGGACAGACAGACGGACATGGCCAAATCGAAATCTCTGTTGATACTGAACAAGAATATATATACTTTATAGGGTCGGAGATGTCTCCTTCTGGCTGTTACATACATATAGCATTCTTACTTGTTTCTTGTGCAACTTGTTCGAATATCGATTCTAATCAAATTTGGTCAACTAGTTTGCATAAAAAGTGTTGAAAAGTCGAGCATGTCTAGATCTACGTGAATTTCGATGCTGCTCAAGAATATACATAAAGTATACTATATATTTTTAACACACATTTTGTTAACCGCAGCTGAAAATTGAAATGTAATTAAGCATATATTCATCAGATAAGTCACATGGTTTTGAAACCAACCTCGCAATCAATTAAAACCAAAGTTTGCTTCATTCTGGTATGGTGGTCATTTTTTATTAGATAATAGATTTTAGTTCAGTGAAGGCTTTTGTATAATTTGTAGTTTTGTTTTTTTGTTTTTTTTTTAAATAATTTTGTATGTTTCATCTACATACATACATAGTTTTTGCTTTAGCCGTAGAACAATTATCACATCTTACATATATGTAGCTACACTTAAACATATCCATTACATGTCTGTGCATATGTATTTATGACTGTCTGTCTATATGTCTGTCTGCATGTCTGTCGTTATTTGGTATTGTATTGTGTTTGTATATAAATTCTTGTAAAAGTATGCAAAATCTTCAGCATTCCTTACGTTCTCTGCTGATCATCAGTAAAACAGGCAAATATTTATGTGAATCTCATTTACAAGACATTTTGGGTGAAAAACAAAGGTTGCATCTGTCAAAATCTTAGATGAAAAATTTGCTTGATTTTAATTGGTGCATGTCATACTCATTTCAAATGTTTATCGATTTCCTACACCAAATATTTGCAAGTTGCGAATTGCACGAAAAATTGCGCGCTAGATCAAATTGTGTTTAGACGCCGCAAGAAATGCCACGTCTAATAATGCTTTAAAATTGCAAAATAAAATTAAATGCGTGAGGTGCAAACACAGAATAACGTGCAATCGAATAGAATGAATTGTTGATTAGCTAGTGAATGTATTTGTGAATGCATTCAAAAGGATTGTACGAAATGCATTGGACTTTTGCCTGGCTGTTGGCGTGTCCAATAACCGGATGATGTACTACTTTCTGCAAGTGAACTTTTAGCGCTTCCGCATGGCACTTTCTATAGAAGGATCCTTGGTAATTAGTGTTGGGCAACTCGCAAAGTCGTTACTATCCTTTCGCATCCTTTTATGTGCCACTCATTCCGACTGACTCAAAGTTGGGCTCATCTATATTGTATAAACAGTGCCGTTAGCTCATTGAAAACTGTTCCCCAGCTGCTGCTGCCTGCTATGGCCCCTTGGGGCGCCGGCTGGCCCCCTTTACTTTTTCAGCCGCTTCTACTTGCTGGCTCCTCTCATTGCTGTCATTTGCCGCTTTAAGCTGGCGCTGAAAAGTGTGCTACAATTTCTGTCAATCGGCTACTTTTCAAAGGACAACAAATTCATTAGTTATTTAAAGAAATTTCTACTACTACATTCACTTGACCTTTTGTCTTTGCGATTTCATTTTATGATAATGTTGATGTTGTTGCGTTGACAACAATAATATGTAAAACAAAGGAAACGATATAGCGAAAGAATAGTTATCATCGGAGTGACGAAGTTTAAATACCTTTGCAGATATAGTTCATTAGTTTTAGAATGCCTTTAGCAGTCGTAGATGAGTATAGTAAGCTGAGCTTACCAAAAATCTAGACTAACTTTGTTATAACAAAATAATATCATTTCGAAATTAGCGCAATTTAATCAAATTTGTAAAACATCATGAAAACTGCAGTTGATCAAGATATATGCTATATAATACGAGTATAGTAAGCCCATCTGGCCAATAAACAGAAAGTCAGGTGGATTAACGGACATAGCTATATGAACTCGTCATGTTCAAGGATATATATGTATATATGGTGACAGCATTTTAATATTCACTGCAAGCGATGAAAAAAAGGGTGAAAAGGTGCTATAAACCACATCAAAAAGCATACAATACGTAATCTAATGCCGATTTTCATTCTTTTTGCTTGGGTGTGTGCGTGTTTGTGTGTGTCTGTGTGTGTGTGCCATGTTCATGCCCCCTCGTTCCCCCCACATTCCGGAAATGCAATCGAATGTATTACAATTACAGTTGCAATTGAAATTGCTATTCGAATCCACATCCATTGGCCTTGCTTCGCATTTCTAGTAGATGCACTCGCCGAGCAAGTCGCATTCGCCCTTGTCCAACGGCTTCAGCCAGAGGGGATTGTAGTTGGGGCACAATTTACGATGGATAGGCATTTTGATTTGAACTGGCGTCGTTGGCACCCCCTCCCAGCTGCGCCCCTCAAACCGCTGCCCGTCCGATCTGTTGCACTGCATGCTGAGCGGCTCCTGAATGTACATCGTATACAGCTGGTCGACGCGGGGCTGTGTCCATTCGATGCTCCGATAATTCACGGAGCGAGCCCCGTTCAAGTGTATGCCGTGCTGGTGCTCCTTGCTGTAGCCACACAGTGTGCCAGACAAGGGCAGATAGATAAAGAGAGAGAGAGAGAAGGGGAGAGAGAGAGAGAGAGAGAGAGAGAGAGTAAAGTCAGTGGAAAGCTAAATGTCGCCACAAAACAAGTTTTTTTCAACCAAAAGAGATAAATTAAACTCAGGTCTTCTATACACTGCGAAATGTAATTTGTCACTCACGTGTTAACGTGGAGAGTGGAATGGCTATTGGAATCGATAGTATGCTAGGTTGGCTCAAGATGTATTTATACATAATATATATTGTTTATTATTGTATATATATATTTATATATGTACAAGTCCATCTTGGGTTGGCTCAGGCGGACCAGTTCGAACCAGTTGATTACAACGTGAGAGTGCGAAGGAGACATTATAAAAGCTCTCTTGCCTTCGCTCTCTTTGGCTTGTTCTGCTCTTATTTTATAAGTGGAAAAGAGATAGGGATATTGCTTGTGTTTAATAAAAAAACAATAAATATCAAAAAAATTGTTTTAATTAAAGATTTGATTAAAACATTCTTTATTTTAAATTATATTAAACAAAATGCAGGAAAATTGTTGCAGCCAGCGCTATTCAAAATTTACTTGTTAGATTAAGTTTTGCAAACTTGTCTATCAAAATTAATGAACAAATAAAATTTAGAAAAAGTAAAAATACAAATGTTGTCAAATAAAACAGAAATTTATTGTTAGAACATTATTTTAACAAGCTTTATATGTTCCCCTTCGTATCTCACAGGACAAATCGCTCAATAAGTGATTCTTAATTTAAATTAAGTCGAAAAATAATAACATAACCTAAAAACCGTTCCTCCGCATGAGCCACTTACTTTAACAACAAGCGAAGCAAGACTGACAAATGGTCCGAAAAATTGAGAGCGCTTGCTCTCATGAGCTAATACAATTCAACCATAAAGAGTATTTAGTTCTTGACTGACACTGTGAATGCTTATTTGTCACTCACGTGTTAACGTGGAAAGTGGAATGGCTAATGGTAATGAAGTCATCCCAATTCTGTCGACATGACGCTTATTATAAGGATAGTCACCCTCAACTGGAGAGAGTAGCAAGTGTGCCATATGGATTTATTTTCAGTAAAAACTTAATAAACGATTAAGAACGAATTTTTCAATGTCTGCATAAAGTCTCGAATAGTTATTTGTTAGATAAACTTATCTGTTTCCTAAAGTGTCCCATAAGCAATTAACATTTTTCAATCGTTTAATAAATTTATGCCAACCAAACGATTGCCATCAGCTGTTTTTATTTATAAGTTACATTTAGCTAATATGTCAGATAAAGTATCACATAGCGCTTATGACAGTTTAACTGACACATAGCGACCCATTGCAAAATCGTCCCTAAGAGACTCAGCATAACTTTAACTAAACTACATAATATATTTGGACTTCCCTCATTTATGTTTTAATGAATTAAGTAGAACATTCAAAATATCCGCTTAAACGAATGAAACGAATAAATAATATTTAATTGCCTCGCATTTCCAAATACCAAGTACTTGCTTGCCACAAACAATTCTTTCAAATGCGAATGCCAACAATGCAAGCCGAATGAACGAGTGTAAGGGACGTTTTTAAAAAACTTTTTAAGGACCCATTTTACTTTCACAAACTTTGACTAACTATGGCCTCTATACAATAAGCTTGTAGTATAAGAATGTGCTGCACTTGACCGTTGTTCGGACCTCCTGTGAGCCAAATAAAAAGAAAATTCTTTAGTTTTGCTCCTTTTGGTTGGCTTGCTTTTCTCGTTACCTTGATGGCTTCGTCACTTCAGACCATTTCAAGTTCACGTGAATTGCAGGCTTTGCAAGCTAAAATGCATTTGAAAATTTAATGAGCTTTCGAATGTACTTACAAGTACTTGGTACTGAATGGATTCGTTCAGGACTCGTTTCGTGCGATTGATTTATTGGCCTTTGTTTGATACCTTCAATTTTGTTAGTTAGATAATAAGGCCTGACCTGAACGGGACACCAAACCTGTCGTAGATATCATCCTTTTGTTCAATTCTTATCTTGTGTAAACTTTTTAAAGTGTCAAACGCTTGTCTTTTCGTTAGATGGCCATTTTGCTGGTCCTTTTTCTATGCTTAACACCCCGTAAATCTTCATAACTTTGCGTACTGCTACCCGCTGCTCATTCAATCAGTCGCCTTTTGTTTCGAAGCCTTTAAACCATTTAGGGCTTTTATACATTTACCGCAATTCTCACCCGAAGGCCGCACGCACTCAAAGCCAAAAACTCGTAAGGTCTCTAATCTAATGTAAATTTTTTAGGGACGAGCGAGCTGAGCGAGTTCTCAGCATTCTAGTCGTTCAGGGCTTGCTTCTGGTTCTCGTTCTGGTTCTGGCTTTGGGTTTGGCCAGGCCCATTAACGTTGGCAATTAGCGTGCACCTTGGCATCGCTTTTGGGAAAGGCAGACAGGAAGTTGAAGACATTTCCGTTATGAAAACTCGTACCAGAGCCACAACAAACACGCCGGTATGCGAAAGTTTTTGCCTTTGATGGCAAATGCGTGTAGGAAAAGTACAAGTAGATTGGAAAGTATCTAAAACACCCGTGGGATAGCAAGAGACCAAGGTAAAGATGCGAATTTTGTCCGCTTACCGCTTCATATAGATAAAGTAATTCTCAAGCGTCTCCTCCGAAACGGAACTCTTGCACACCTCCAGCTTGGTGGCCGGATAGTAGTGTATATAGTTGACGCACATCTCATCGCTAATGGAGAAGCCGCCCAGTGTCGCATTCTTGTCGGCCAGTGTATTGTAGTAGCAGGTGGTTACCAGCGCATCGCCCTGCAGCACAGACCACAAATGCAAGCAAAATGATGGGGATTAACCAAAATGATCTTACCCAGCGGTAACTGGCCTAAATGGCATTAATGGCCCACATGGCACTCGGCTTACCGGCAGCACACGCGGCTTGTAGTGCAAAGTGCGCATCTCCTGGAAATGATTCGAATAGTAATCATCGCGATTCACCTCGCGCAATTCCTGGTCGCCGCGAAAGTGTCGGGTCAGCACCCGCACACCCCGCAAATGTGTATGCAACTGCGATCCAAAGATGATGATGCCCGTCCGTGGCAGTGCTGCCCGGGTACAGTCAGTCACACAGTATCCGCTCAGCGGGAACGCCGTCTGGCCGGGCGGTATGGCCATTTTGTCCGTATACTCCAAGCCGAGTTCCATCACGCCGGCATCGTATTGCCGCAGTGTCTTTGACAATTTGATGCGAAAGCCGGAGCTATCCACAAGACCTGCAAGGCGTACGATTAATATTAATGCAATTGCTGCCAAATTGTGTATGCCACCCATGCACAACCCTCTGCCTCACACACACACACACAGTGACACCCACCCACTCATAGGGATTGCTGAGTGGTGCACTCAACATTCTGTTTGTCAGCCTCTTGTGGCCATGTAATGCGCGAGACGATGCCATCACAAGGACACTTCAAGCTGCAATAATGACATTGCTCCTGTTGTCCCTGGCCGTAGCGCTGCCACTGCCAGTGGCTCTTGTTGTTATTTATACAAAAGTTTTAATGAATTCTCCCCCATGCGTGTGTGTATGTGTGTGTGTGTGTGTGTGTGCTTATGTTTGTGTGCGTGTACAGCTTCACATTTACCGCTCGTAACTAGATATGGCAGCATGTCAACACTAATAGTACAAATTTGTGTTCAAAACAATCAGATTTCGTGAATATCTCCAACCCAATTAGTCTCTCAGACCGATGAGTATTTAGGGAAGGATTAAGGAGAATAATCGATGCTATAATCGATACTATCGATGACTTTTGTTCTAACTGTACATTGATTGTATGCTGACTCGCGCAATTGCAGGAAAACACAATGTATATTTTAATGGAAAATTGTATAATTTTAAAATCAATTAAGTTGATTTAATTATTGCACTTTTAATTGAGTTAGCGTTGAATCGCCATGAATATTTTTGATGACAAAATGTAATGCAATGTATTTAAAATGAAAACTTAATGTAATACCAAAGGGAAAAAAATATACTATATTTTGTTATCTTAATATTAATATCTTCTAATTCTTTTCCAGCTTGATTTGGCAGCCCACTAATTCGAACTGTCCTTAAATTATACGAGTAGCATATATTTTTTGTGTTATTAATCAATTCTATTGATTCGCAGTAGTTTGGCTAGAACGAATTGGCTTCTGCCTGTTACATACATTAGAATCCTTTGAATTTAAGCCCGCACTCGTCTTTCAACACAAAGCACACACATTTTGTCGAGTCTTGCAAAACTTGAAGCCCCAGAACTATCATGAAAATCGAGTTACCTTCTGCATTGTCGATGTTAAATCATTTGCAGGTTTCGCATTGTAAGTCACGCATATGTGAAACAGTTTGTCCGGACTGCCTAACTGCCTAACTGACTGCGTGATTGGTAATCAACGAACAGATTAAACAGAAAACTGGGTTATCCTTAAGTCCAAATACGCTAGAAATTATAAGAAACTGGAAGACTAGAGAAACCAACAGACAGACGGACATTGGCTAAATCGACTTGGCTGTTAATGCTGATCAATATCAAATATGTGTACATTGTGGGGGCGATAAAGTCTCTAATTTCCGGGCAAAGTATTAATACTCTCTGCAAGGGCATAAAAAAGGAAAAATATGAAAATGAAAGTGAAAGTGAGAACCCAACTAAGCCGGGCTAAGATTAAATATGTACAACATGTATGTTCATACATGAAACTACAAAAATATCTCAAAGGACTTATGCATGGTACGTATGTATGCTGAGTATTTTAGTTGGAAACCAATCCTTCAACTACAATTACCTCTACTGGGATACAAACCTGCCTGTAACTCCGGATTATTAAAATGCACCTCCAGTCGCACGTAGGGATTAAAGCCGGGCCCGCCCACGGGCAGTCCGGCCTCTGGTGGATATGTAAAGGTGCTGGCGCCCATGGCCCAGAGTGCCATCACTTTGGAGCAGACCTTCGCCCCGGGTGGCAGCTGCTCGCAGTCCCCATTATAGAGGGGTATCTCAATATGGGCATCCGTCTCGCAGTGAAATACCTCCATGTGATGGACAATGCCGGGCGTTTTGATAATCGGCTCGAATTGCACAATATGCAAACGCTGCTTGACAAAATCATCCAGGCGCTGCACATGACACCAGTAGGTGGTCTCCCGATTTGGCACCGGCGCCTGTTCCAGTGTGATTTCAATTTGATCCAGATCGCTGCCAAAAGCGTAAAGCCGTGTAAGGACACACTCCCTCTCTCTCTGTCAACCCAGGCACACTTACGTTTCGGGTATTTGTATCTTGTCGGCACGCAATAGTTGCAGCATCTTGAGACCCGCCTCATGTGGAGCACTCACATTGGGTAGCGCAAATTGATGATCCTCCAGCGCAAGCTCAGATTCACCTCGTGCCCATACCACGTACATGGTGCCCTCCTAGATGGTGGCGGGAGACGGAGAGTTGGGCAACAGTTCAATCTATTTATAGTTCCCCAAGTTTAAGCCCCAACCCAATTGGACTTACATGGAGCCGCAGATCGAGCGGATCGCAGGTATCGAATTTGCGTTTAAATGCCAAGGTGAACTCGTCCATCTTGAAGACCTCACAATCCTGCTGATAGTCCTTGCGCACCCAGTGACCATCGGGACTGGTGTATGTATCGGTAACCACATTGAAGAAACCATTCTGGTTCTCAAAGAAACAAATATCCGCATCAGCTAAGCCGCCACGTTTGGAGAAGCCCAAGTAAAACCAACGATGTTGCTCATTGAAGGCATTCTGCAAATGGAAAAGCACCTCCTGCTTATACCAATCCACCATCCAGCTCAGCTTGATCTCCTTGTCATCCAGATAGATTTCATGCAGCTTCGTATCCGATAGACCTGCAAGAAAGGACAAAAAACTTAGTTCATTTAATTGTCGACTTTGTAATATGCTTAAGAAACTTAGAGGACCTCTGATAATCAATCATAATATAGTTAAATTAAGTGCCAAGATCTTAATTATCTGATTATCTTTTGCTAAACGGAATCTTAATTGTTTCATAAACCTAAGATACTTAGGACTAATCTTATAACAACAATATCTTTAGTTATAGTATTAGATATTTGGTAGATTAGTTAAGGGCCAAGCTCTCAACTGTCTGACTATCTGCTATCCGTGAACTTAAGATACTAAGAACCAATCTTATAGTAATAAACTAGTGATTCTTGAGAGTCTTTGTTTAATTCATGTTCTTTTAACCCAGAAATCTTTACAAGATGAAAGCTTCAGATTCTATCACTATCAAGCCACAGATATCTGTGGGATTGATTCTAATGTGGAACTGCCAACAGGATCTGTAAGAATACTTATTTTCCACCAAAAACATGCAACTTTTATCTCAATGATTTCATTTGTGTTTGTAGGTCCTTTACTCTTTCCATTTCAGCTAGTTTTGACAAAGTCTTCTTTGCCATTTTATGAGTTGCCTCAAATTAATGATTGCAATTAGAGCACGTCTACTGTTACGAGCTACAAGTTCCAAGTACACGACGCGATAATCAAGTTGCCTCTGTACTAATTACCAAAACTAAAAGCAAAAGAATCGAATTCAATCTTTCAGCCATGTTATCTTTCTGGCTACAGCGCCGCAGCAATCCAGTGCACCCTACACGGACCAGGTCATTAGATTTATGTTACCAAAGTCTTTCGCTAAGGCAGCAGAACATCAATTACAACTACAGCACGCGCTTGACTAGCCATACTAGCCAGGGGAAACCCAGGGCAACCTAGGGGCAACCCAGGGAGAGCCAGGATAGCAGGAAGTTCCATGCAGTCAGCCACTCAGTGGAGCGGCAGTAACGAGAAAGAAAACCCAATAAAATGTCAAATCCAATTGGCAAACACACACAAATACACACAGTCACACACACACACACACACACAGAGTATACAATGATATCGTGTGAACGTACCAGAGTTTGCAAAGTATATAAAACTGTTTGAGAGTGTAGAAGTGTACCAGAAGAGGGAGAGTTGTCGAGGGAGTTACATGAAGAGCTAAAAGCGACGGTAAAAACACTCGATTACAATCAAAAGTGACAGCGATTCCTGAGTTTTTTATACCCTGCACTAAAATGTTTTGTGAAAAGGTATACTTAAGTTGAACTGATGGACAAAATGCAAATTTTATAGAAGAGCGCATATTCATTTATTTTTCTCGAATTTTTCTATAAGTCAGTTATTTAAAATGTCTATATCTTTACAACTATAAGTATGACAAAAAACATTTCGGGATCGGGAATAAAATGTTTTTCTTTCAGGATGAACGCACTCGAAATGAATATTCTATCTCAAACGTGTCAGGCTACAGGACATTTCCCAGTCGAGCAGGCACAACTACTCGTAAAGCATCGATACTTGTATTTTTTTGTGGCATTTCATGAAACCAATGGAATTTATTGAGATAGCCAGAGATGAAGTTGGTGTCCATTGCTTTGCTTTGTTGCGTTGATGAATTTCGTTTTCCGTTATGTCCCTTCAGAGTGCTAGGCGAGTTCAGCGGAAGTAATATGCCCCAAAGAGTTGCCCCGACGTCAAGGTAGTAGTAGTATGTACATAGCTTTATCAGCAGGTTCGCCAGCTTCGATTGTGCGGCACTAAAATTGATTTGTTATCCTATATATGTCACACAGCAGGAGTACTCCTCCATTCACAGGCACTCACATGGTGCTCGTATATATCATCACCAAACGGTGTTCGCGCCATCTCGGTCTGTTTGTTCAGCCCCACAGCTCCACACAAAAATTCACATACCCCCCATTATCTGTTTCCATTTACATGATTCTAACAACTGGCGTTGTCGTATGTGAAGTGGAAATAGCAACGACATCGGAAATAAACAACAAATTGCACACATTGTTCAGTTTTTCTGTTTACCATTTGTAAAATGATAACAAATTCGTTAGATTAGAATGAATAATTGAATACTTGTTCAGCATTAGCTGCTACAAGATTTCATTCATGTTGTCAATCTCAACTTCACATATTCAATGTGCTAACACAGCTTTAATCTTGAAGTAAAATTAAATCAATAAATTGTCATTTCGGGTAGATTATGCTTGAATATAAACGTGTACTCTCTTAGACCTGTTCCCATTTCCGCTTACGAATCAAACCGACAAAGGCATGGTATTCATCAGTTTTATTGAACTTTCATTTAATTCGAAGACGTAGACTTATAGACGTATTTAGTATATACAGAGATCAGTATTATATTATATAGATCAGAGCGAAATATTGTAAATATATTGTTTTGTTTGCAACCATGTTAATAATTGCAGGTTAAGTCTGTTGCAAACAGATTTTCAACATAGCGGCTGTGAATATCATCAATTTAAAGCAAAAGTAATCTGAGTATGGTATATGGGACTACACATACAAAATTTGCTGGCTCTAGCACGTATGGGAACAGAGTTCAACAGGGATAATCTCTCACGATTCGTTTGCTGATGCTGTTTAAGTCTATGTATACCAGGTATTTAGGCACAACGCTGCCTCCCTCTTCCTTTCACTCAGTTCAGCTGTAAAAACACACATAGCACATATTTGAATTAGAATTGCATGACTGTATTTAGTCATTTATCATTCAAGTAACAGTTTTTGAATTAGCTGCAGCATTCTGACAGCACAAGATGTAAGTCTCTATCTTTAAATTAAATCGAAACACTTTGGATGTTTAATCTAAGCTTAACAATTTCAGGAGCCATGACATGAGCTGATAGTTTAATTTAATTTTGTTGAAATTCGGAAGATGTGTTGCCTACTTTTCAGATGCAGACATCTAATCCAAAACTATCTAGTATTAAATTGTTGGGAGCTCCAGCTTTGACCTGTGGCCCCCGTTAGACCCTCCTTTGAGCCCGCCATTCAATTCCTTTATTCTCGATTGCTTTGTCTCAACTTTTCAATTGCATTTTCATTCACACTTAACAGCTTTTACCCCCTGGCAATTTAAACAGCAGCAGCAAAACCAACACAGCAACAACAACAACAAAAACAACGACAAAGACGACAATGCATTGCACACATAACTGTAAATTTAATAAACTTGTCCGGAGTTTATTGCATTTGCCTCACTGATTCCAAAAAAAAATACAAAAATAAGATACAAAAAATACGCCAAAAACTTTTTCATTATACACTTGCAGAAAGTGTTTTAAGTTTGCCAGAACATGTGGAACTCATTAAGAGAGGCATTTTCGACTGCATATATATTTTCCTGATCAGGACGAAGAACTTAGTCAATCTAGCCTTATCCATCTGATTCTTTTTGAGATGCAAGACTGAAGAAAACTCTTTTTTGTTAAGAATAAAAGTAAAAAGATTTACTTGAAGAACATTTTAGTTTTTCAACAAATTTTGTAAGCATAAAATTTCAATTATTTGTCACGATTCTATTCCTATAATAGATCATAATATCACATAGCTGCTATAGGAAATACGATCCGTTGAAAATAAAGGATTATGCAAAGTATTAAAGTTCCGCAAATGCAAGAAACCTTTTTGTTTTTTCAAGATCTCAGATATTAGGTCGAGTCGGATGAGTTTTATCAATTTCAAGTTTTCTTTTGCTATATATATAAACTAGCAAATTTCAATCTTTTGCACCAATATATCTTTTCGCTGTCATACGAAAATTAGTTTCTGTATAAAAACCTATTTGGTTTCTACAGATATCTCAAGCAAACTCAGCAATTGATAATTTAATTGTACTTTATATAAGTTTGGTACAATTTGATTAAAATCGGTTACATAATCTTGTATGAAAAGTCTTTTTCATCTCCTGGTATCACTGTAATTGGCATCTCTTCAAGAGTATTAGGTCTTCGGCAGCCTCTCTCTTGTTTTTTTTTTTTAGCTCTGAACTTGAAATGCCATTTTGACGGCTCAGCTTTGCAGGCTGTGGTGTAGTAGGGTGGTGGGGCGGTGGGGTGCTGTGGTTTGCTGTAGAGCGATGGTTTCCTGTACGTGTATGTGGTACAGAGCCCACAGAGCGCATAGTTAAACGTTTCGCCTTTTGAAAGTGAAGACGACGATGTGGCTCATGATGAGCATTTGGCATGCCAAAGCGCACAGGAATTTTCTTATTATTCACTGCATGCGAGCAACTTAAAAGACCTAACATCCTTGAGCTCCTTTACCTCCGACTGCCCTTCGCCCCTTTGCCTTAGCTGTAACCTGCTTAGGCTGATGCTTGAGAATATTTTTAGCATTAGTCTATGAAAGGAGCTGATTTTGCTGCTTGTCCGACTGATGTCATTATTCCCAACGTTAGTTGCACACAAATCTACAATTGGTTGAATGGGATGGAAGAACTTCCCCCTCTTGCCGGTAGCTCCCTCGGTCCATTGCCATTTGGCATTCGTTGTGCCACTCAAGTGTCGCTATAGCATCTTGGGAATGCTCAGGTCACCTCTCCCCTCAGTCCTGTTACTCCTTACTCCTTACCCACTTAATACTTTATTGAATTCCCTTTTTAGCGCGCTGCTCTCATCTGTCCATTTCGATTGCCATGTCGAGTCGTTCAAGTCGTCCTTTGGTCAGACTCTTAATATAAATTGACTGTTCTGTTGTCCGGTTCTTGTCACATTGAGTTATGAAATGGAGCGTGCCGCCCGCTCCCCCCATTACTGCCTTGCATAACGACAATTTCTCTTAACAAATTTTCCCACACTTTTGCACGCTTTGATTGAGACAAATATTTGTACAAATTTTGCTTTCGTTCGGGTCAACGTTGCGGTCGCCCGTCAGCTCTATAAATTATTGAGAATTTATTGTGTGCAGCGCTTACATAAATCAACTGGTATATATACTTTATACTTTATATGCCAGTATATGCTATATGTACTAAACTGACCGGCTACCATGTGTACTTTTGCCCTTAGTCTTCATATTTGCACCAAAGCGCAATCTGCTGCCTCAAACAGTTTCATCGATATTAAGATTTTGCTTTGGAAACGTTGAACCCTTCCTATGTAAATATATGCACCTGATCTCATTCTCTAGCTCAAGTACATGCACATATATGCATTTTATATAGTATATATATTATTGTTTGTTTTTCAATTAACACACGACTCAGTCAGCTGTGATTGATATATTCAAGCAAATTCCATAGTTTTCACAGTCAACTCTAACTTAAAACAGTAACAGTAACAGTAACAGTAACAGTAACAGTAACAGTAACAGTAACAGTAACAGTAACAGTAACAGTAACAGTAACAGTAACAGTAACAGTAACAGTAACAGTAACAGTAACAGTAACAGTAACAGTAACAGTAACAGTAACAGTAACAGTAACAGTAACAGTAACAGTAACAGTAACAGTAACAGTAACAGTAACAGTAACAGTAACAGTAACAGTAACAGTAACAGTAACAGTAACAGTAACAGTAACAGTAACAGTAACAGTAACAGTAACAGTAACAGTAACAGTAACAGTAACAGTAACAGTAACAGTAACAGTAACAGTAACAGTAACAGTAACAGTAACAGTAACAGTAACAGTAACAGTAACAGTAACAGTAACAGTAACAGTAACAGTAACAGTAACAGTAACAGTAACAGTAACAGTAACAGTAACAGTAACAGTAACAGTAACAGTAACAGTAACAGTAACAGTAACAGTAACAGTAACAGTAACAGTAACAGTAACAGTAACAGTAACAGTAACAGTAACAGTAACAGTAACAGTAACAGTAACAGTAACAGTAACAGTAACAGTAACAGTAACAGTAACAGTAACAGTAACAGTAACAGTAACAGTAACAGTAACAGTAACAGTAACAGTAACAGTAACAGTAACAGTAACAGTAACAGTAACAGTAACAGTAACAGTAACAGTAACAGTAACAGTAACAGTAACAGTAACAGTAACAGTAACAGTAACAGTAACAGTAACAGTAACAGTAACAGTAACAGTAACAGTAACAGTAACAGTAACGGTAACAGTGTGACCTTTAACATCTTGAATGTGTCTGTGACTGTTAATATCGAACTGTTACCCTGTTAATATGTTAATGTTATGTTAATGTTATTCTCGATATTTAGTGTCATATACCATCCATTTGTACTTTCATTTTTTTTATCTTTGTCCTGGTGACCTCTTTACAGACGAGTCCTATCTCTTCCATCCGCGTCAATTAATTGCTGGGAAAAATTAATTTGCATTTTCTCTTTTATTTATTTTTGTATTTTTAAGAGAATGGGGAGAGAGAGAGTGGTGTGGCACCGACCACATTAAGACAATTTGTTATTTTAAGCTCCGAGAAAATACTACACTGACGTCATAAAAAATGCTTTCAGATTATTGGAAAAAAATGCAGCCCGCTAGGTTTTCAGTCCATGATGCTTCATAAACGGAAACAAGTCCATATTTTTTAAGTATCTAGTACTAAACCAATATATCACTATAGTACGGGTATATATATATCAATAAATATAGCTACTGGGCTTAAAACAGTTGTCATTTTGATGGAGTGGTACCAAACGAGCTCGCGTTCGCCTTAATATAGCGCTTATTTATGGCCAGGTTAATGTAATTGCAGCGCGAAGCTTTATATATTCTTTGCACACCTGCCCTTATGCGTCCCTCTCCCCTCACCTTCCTCATGACCTCTGCACTTCGCGTTGACATTTTGTGAGTAATGGCATTCTCTAGTCAATAACTTACGAGGACCAACAAATTAAGCAGAAATTGTCAGTTAAAAACATTTTAAATGCCTACCCAACAATATTTTTTGTTATCCAGCTCGGAAAATTCTGGACCGACATCAGAGTTGATGCCTGAGCCAATTATTGCCAATTCCCTTAAAAAAAATTTGCGAGGTTCAAACTGACCCGTCTAGTTCCGATTTTAAATTTATGTTAAGCTGTCAGTCGCCAGCTGTTTCACATTTAAAAGCCTACTATTTGCAAATAAAAATAGATTGAAAGTACAATAATTAAACAACTTTTTATACAGAAATACATTTGCCACTTCTGATTGTTACAACAGAAAAATATATGGCAATACAGTGTAAAGAAAATTTAAGGAAAATAATTGATTCAAAAATATTTATTATTCTAAACAGTATGAGTAGCTATCGACATTTACATTACATAATTCTGGAAGTTAACAGAATGGGAAATGGATGTGAACTTATAATAGGGATGATATTGATAACACAATGCATTTTTCAAGGATACAAATTCAAATAAAACATCACTGAATGGAGAAGTCTTAGTCAAGAAACAAAGCCAGAAGTTAAGCGAGAAACATAGTTAGGAATTAAGCATTTTCTTTAATTCAAATATAAATAACTTAATAAAGTTATTATATTACAATAATTGGGGAGTGTACAAGACTCCGCACATGGGTCTTATAAAGCACATGGGAGAAGCCTGTAGTGATTAGTTTGGTACAACAAAGTTATGTAGATGCATATCATCCACCAGGACGGACTCAAGGACACATATGTCACTGGAAATACCCCACTTAACTTGCCTCCTGGTGCAGTTAGTAACCAGTTGACGTGTGACTGGAGTCCACCGCCGTAACCGCTGGTATGCAAGCATATAAGGACTACTTGCAGTTGTTGTTGAGTTCTGTTTGTATAATAATTCTACGATGGGTGGCATATATGCAGCAAGTGGCAGCGTAGGGTTGGCCAAAGGACACCCGGAGAGAAACACGAAGTAAAGCGAGAATTTAATCAAGTACCGAAGCCAGAAGCTAAGCGGGAAGCAAAAGACAAACCAGAAGGTGAGGAGTTCAACTTTTTATTAACAGTTTCGCTTCTTACTTCACACGAACACTCTGACATTAGCTTAGGACAAAGTTGGCTAACATCTATAGCATTCCATAAGAATTTAAAGTGGCAAAACTTAAATCTAAAAGAATGTAGAGGTGTCACGAGACATAGACATAGACATTTAATTAAATGTTTTCATCTTCGTTTGCAGTGTTTATTTAAAAACATTTAATATTTGCATTTTTCATTTCGCCTAAGATCCTAAGGCGACATTTGCAGACCCAGAATTATTATTTACTCGTTGCTCACTTGCTTTCTTTATTAATTTCAATTTGAACCTAGAATTACTTAGTTCAAATGTAAGTGGTCTCCCAAAAATATAGCGATAGTTGACCGATTTCCCCTAACTATCGATATTTGTTTCGATTTTTGTATATCAAGCAGGGTTTTTGCATTTATTTAATCATTCCTGCAAATAGAGGCTTACTCCTCTGCTTTCTAAGGAACTACTTCAAAAGTTATTGTTATATTTTTTAAATTTTTTCCATAACAATAGTTACTCCCTGTACCCATAAAATGGGTAAGAAAGGGGGTACTAAATCTGTGCAAATGTATGTAACAGGCAGAAGGAGACATCTCCGACCCTATAAAGTATATATATTCTTGATCAGTATCAAGGGAGATTTCGATTTGGCCATGTCTGTCCGTCTGTCCGTATGAACGCGTCGATCTCAGCAACTATAAGAGCTAAAGACACCGAATGTAGGAGGAATGTAGGTTCTTGTATACCATAGGCAGATCAAGTTTGTTTTATATTTAAGATTTCTCCCTCCGTTCCCCCCGCATTTCAATAAAAAACCGTTTTACAGTAACGATTTTCAAGATATAGCGTTGGGATTTGGCATGTACAATACTTTAGTCAATTTTAATCCACTGTCAAATTTCAAGTTGAACGGATAATAAACACGGAAGTTATTCAACAAACAAGTTTCAGTACTGCAGCGCGGGGGGAAGAAGAAGCGCCACAATTTAAAATACCTCGCTGGCGCTGTTGTTTATGCTGTCGCTTGTAGTATGTGTGCGTCTTTGTCTATGTGTATGAAGATGCGATCGGAAATATTTGACCTGGGTACAGGGAGTTTTGTAGTCGGGTATACTCGACTATAGCATTCCAACTTGTTTTAAACTTAAGTATGCTTAACGTGATTTAAATTAACCAGTAAGTTCACAGCCAATGGTTTAATAAATAAATAAAACGCACCGTTTATGACTAAAATCAGATATTGCTAAGCACTCTTTACTTGGAAACGCTAAGCCGAAGAATATCCTTATTGACAGATATACACAAAATAGCACAGCTATTAGGGATGGAATTCGTGCTGACAGATAAGAATTTCCCATATCTATAAATCTGTCGTGTATGTGATAAGAATATCCCAGCTTGGGCCCCATTGTCACATAAATAGCTTTGATGTTTTAATGGGCGTTACAGAACCGATCCTGGAGAATTAAACAGCCAAGGTGTATTGAATAACTAGCTGTCGAGCTTATACATATATCGAAGCATAATTGAAAGTAACTTGTTGGCGCTTTATTAGCTGAATATCCTTGCAGAACGTCCATAGATTTGTCGCCTGGATAAAAGTCACCAGCATTTAAAATGGTTTACAACTCAGGTACAGGACTTATGTGAGCCATGAAAATTGCGAGATGAATGCTGAATGCTGCACATGATACACAGACACAGGCACAGGATGTGCGTATAGCCATAAAAGCGAGCATTTTGCATCCCATGTGAAACGCACGTTAACGTGACTCCTGCCACTAACTGCCGCAGTCTGTTGCATAAACAAGAGCCTCGAAATTGGCATGGCCAGGGCCAGCGCCAGGACCAGGGCCAGGACCAGGGCGACGACCAGGGGCCAGGACCACGGCTGCCAGCCAAAGGGCCGCCAGTTACTCTGGCCTGTGGCTCTGGTTCCAGTGATAAATAAATTAAAAGGCACACGCGAAGCGGCAGGAAGCCCCAAAACTGCCCAGAGCCTGAACCCAACCTAATAAAGCTGACCACGCAGTGGGGCATGTGGTGGCATTGGCCAACCAACGAACACATGTGTGGCAACCGGCAACCGGCAACGAAACCAAAATAAAAACCAGCGGCTTGTGGCCACGGTCAGGCCCCAAAACGTGGACAGGACGCAGGGCGTAGGCTGCAAAAGCCACAGCCTGAAACTAAATTGATAAAAAAAATCAAAAAAAAAAAACAAAAATGAAACAAGTTCACAGTGGAAAAGAAGGTAGCAGGGTAGGGTTACTGTTTGAGAAATTGTCGAAATGTATGCTGTGGCTTTTATCTTGAATTTTGATGCCGTCGCCTACAAGCACCATTAGCACAGATTACTCAAATAACAAATTAAAATCTGAAGCATGTATAATAAATATGCCTCACTTACTTATAGTATGTTTATCACTAGCTTTTTGCAGCAACTAAGAAACGGTTCGAGCTGGCAAAAGTGGTTCAGAAACAAGTCGAATAAAGTTTCTATATCATGTTGAAATCTTAGTACCCATTTCGAAAGTGTTTTCGAGTCATTTCTCAACAAGTATGTCAGTTCCAATGCTACAATTAGTCTGTACGTATATATTGAACTCAAAATGCAAAACGAAATTAAAGCTATATTTTAAGGACCCCATATTCATTGATAATACCCATATATACTTATGGAACAGCCCATAATAATTATAAGCATATAACATTCACATTTTATGATTTACAGATTTTTGGCTTGAAAAATAGTATTAAAAAAAAAAAATGCATCCTTGCTCGCTTCGAAATGAAAACTTATTTCTTGAGTTATATTTTTCGATCAGTTAAGGCTTTCAGCCAAAAACCGTAAATATTGAATTTTTTATTTTGTTTATTTTTTTCATCGAAAAAATCATTTACATTTAGACTAGTATTATATACTCCTTAAGAGTAATCTATAAATTTTCACCATGATTTATAACCTTATGAGCTTTATAGATGCTCTCACCAAATAATGAATAATTTTTGAGTTATGCCTTACATCTCAACCAATAATCATAATTTGTTGTTTTATTTTTTATGCTCAAAAATAATGTTGATAGGTTAAGATGTAAAGTAAAAAAGTAACCAATAATTGGTGAAAGTATCTATAAGGCTCATAAGTTTGTTAATCATGGTGAAAATGTATAGATTATCATTACAGGTAAGCAATAAAAAAATTAAAAATAAATGATATAAAGCTTAGGATTAAAGTGCCTTGTTTTATCTTTACTGGATTTTTAGCAGATTGCGATTGTATTATTTAATATTAAAGATTACTTTTATCGGATAGAAATTCTCGAATTTTATACATTTTCTGCTGGAAATATTGAATACCAGTGCAGTATTATTTAATATTATTTTAGTATTAATAATACTGAAAATTTCAAAAACAATATGCATTCGGTATTCATTTTTCTGAGAGACAATAAATGTAGTTGTCGTAAAAATAAATAACACTTAACAAATAGAGCTTAACAATTTGTTGGTATAATACTTATAAACGTTATGTTGTTGGCTTTTCACATTTTTGTCGGCTGTACCAATATTTTACAGCATAAATTGTTTGCTGATACGGTTCGTTTGTTGGGATCTGTTCAGCGGTTCGTCGGCTGGTTTGGTTTGGTTTGGAAGGGTTTGGTTTTGTTTGATATGGTTCAGTCTGTTGCCCAACTCCAACTCCAGTTCCAGCTCCAGCTCCAACTCCAGATTTAGCTACCAGTGCCAGCAAAGTTTTGTGCGTGTGTGCGTGTGTGTGTTCTCAGCCAAATTAGGTTTCATCTGCCAGTTGCCTTTTTCACTCTGTTTGCAAACTAATTTACCGTTAGTTATTGCGTTTGTGTGCGTGTATCTGTATCTGTATCTTTATTTCTCTATACGTATCCAACTGTATAGCGGCATGAGCATCCTTGGCTCTTCTACCCTGTTACACTCAAAGTCTAGGGCATACATATGCCGGCCATTTGTCTGCCACGCCTCGACCATAAATTATACGCTCTTGGCCAAGGCAAGAAACACACGAAAGATGCCCAAAATCCAGGCCCAAATACACACACACACAGGCACAACAACAAAGTTGTCACTTATAAATGTGTAGTTATTTCCATTAAGTTGTTGTCATCACTCTGACATTCCTTTGAGTCTCATCGCGCCTCGGCCACCCAGGCACTTGTCGGAATTTTTGGCTGAGGTCACAGGCCAGAAGCCGCTAGGTAATCTACGGCTCAAGCAGCTGGTTGGGGGGTGGGCAGAGGGGAGTCCAAAGAGGGTCCAGCAGCTGCTGGCAGCCGTGTAGCTTTGCGGGCAACCGACTTAATCACAACTAAACGACCGAAGCCCCACCCCGCTCAGCCCCACTTACCTACAGACCAAATCTGCAGCGTCAGCCATTCATTTGGTTAATGACATTGTGTGGTGGCTGCTGCGGCAAAAAGTTTCACACACACACACAGAAAGAGATATATAGTGTGTAAGTGTGTGTGAGCGAAAGAGCTAAGCATTGGTGTAGGCTGGAAAGTATCTGAAAGATACTTTTCGCCAGCTTTGCCCATAAACTTTGCGTCTGGCTACAGGCGGACAACTGACAGGGCGCAGCATGAAGCTGCCACTTTTTAGCCCCACAGACCCCCCGCCCTAGCTGTCACTGTCACTGTTGTTGTTTTTATTTGTGCATATGAAAGTCACCGACACTTTGCATTCAGGAGCAGGATCGGGGGCCGGTTTCAGCTGTCCGCTCACTTTGCTTAAATTATTTCAGCCGCAGCAGCTTTTCTGCTAATGCAGCATGCCCTCACCCACATCAAACCGCCCACTCCACACACACACACACACACACACACACACACACACACACACACACACACACACACTCACACACGAGACATTGGCACACCCCGCGCAACGCCCCATCAACGACCGCTTGGGAATCTGCACAGCAAAACATGGCGAAAAATGAAAATGGAAAATGGTATATAAATTTGAAAAATTAAAACAGGAAAAGGCAGAAATGTAACGAAATTAAATAAAATGATATGTAGCTATGCCTGTGTCGCCCTGTATCTGTTACTATGTGTGTTTGTGCATTGTATCTATGAGTTTCAGTTTCACACATTTGCATACAGTCGCGGTCAGAATAGGTTTCAACAAGAGACAGCAACAATTTTGTAGCCTGTTCCCATTTTCAACGAAAACAATTTTTTGACGGATTATTCCTATGGCAGCTATATGATCAAGTCAACTCATCTTGATTCAATTTTAACAAACTATATGAATAAAAAAAAACAAAAAAGTTGCTGTAAAACTTAATTTTCAACCGATTGTTTCTACGGCAGCTGTAATATATTGTATAATCCTCCGATTCTGACCAAAAATTGTATATGATATCTTTATAAACAAAAAATTATGTTCAGTCAAGTAAATTTTTAACCGAGTTATCCTATAGCCGCTATATAACATAGTGATCCCATTGTGATTTTGTTATGTACAGTGCAAAATTAATAACTTAATCCAAAAAGAATGTATATAAATTTTGAAGTAATTTTGAAAATTAGAATTAATTTTAATGCTAAGATTTTTCAAATTTGTACGTTAGCAAATGTGTTGATAAAACAGTTAGGATTAGAAACCAGCCCAAGCCGGGTTAAACTTCGTTTGAGAACCCCCGGTTAAAGTTCGATTGGAAGAGGTTCCACGACACCTTCGCATGTCAAAGATCGGGACAATTAAACCACCATTGAAAATTACATTTTTAACTTATATCTTTATTTTGGTATACAATTTCATCAATCATTTTCTTAATATCACACTTCGTTTACCATTAAATAAGCTAAGTTCTATTTCATTTGTTTTTTAAGTGGTAATTTTGAAATTTTTTTAAATATTTATCCTATTTTAGCACATTATTCAGTATCTTCTGATTTGATCTGGTTGGTTTTCGGTATTTGATTAAAAAAAAAATAAACTTTTTTTTTTTAAATTTGAATTTATTGAATTGTATCGAGTGAATAGTTTAGCAAAAGTTTCACAATCACTCGACATCGTAACAGTATTGATAGTTTAAGCCAGCATTATCGAAACTAGGCGCTATCGACCGTATTCCTACACTGCAAGCACAATAATCATTTGGGTGTGCCCAATTTGGGCGGACTGCATTGTTTGGTCGCCCGAACATTGAGCTGATCCAAGTGCGCTTTAGTGCCTTAATAATAGCTTAACATTTGCATAGATTATATCCGTGTGTGTACACACACACACACGCACACACACAGAGAGAGAAAGCACCTATGCAAATAGGAATGGCATATGCAGCACTTTGATTCAATTTGGTTCAAGTTTTTATCGCACCCACGGCAGTTGGGCCGAAGAAGATGACACACACACACACACACAGCCACAGTCACACCCACACAGACACACACTCTCACACACCTAAACACACACACTTAGTCAGTTTGTACTAATGAGTTTCAAATGCAAAAACCACTCGACGCTTTCGCCGCTCTAGAGGCTTTCCCACTTGGCACTTGATGCATTGCACTTCAACGCTGAGACCGAAGGGTTTTCCAGTATTTTTTTCATTTTTTTCATTTTTTAATGCAGCGCATCGTTGACCCAATTCGACGATTTTTGGTTATAATCAAACGGCATCGACATTAACGATGCCATACATCCTGATATGTCGCTCAATCTAAAATAGGGGGAGAAAAGTATAATAAGCAGGCAAAGTAAGTAACTTCCGCCTGCCCTCCGATGCTTAAATACCCTTAAAAGTTAATGATTCAATTCAAACAGTTTAGCGGCAGTGCAAGCAAGCCGAGCACTGCTTGGCACTATGGCAAGTAGTTGCTTGAATAAACGAAGGAATAAAGGAAGGAAATTTGTATGGTAGACAATCAGGATTGTAGACAGTTTTATCGCTTTAAAAAGATAATTTTCGTAATTTCAAAAAAACTTGTATATGATATTTTGCTTCCCAAACTTAAAGACAGACAAGCAAAGTAGATGAACCCATCAATTTAGCAAGCCGTCGAAAGGATTATTCAATTTATTTATTTAATGAATTCGCTAACTTATAATATAAAACAAGAAAGAACGTTTCAGTCGGACGTATCCGACAGCAGAATACTCTGTTCCAGTCCGGTATATTCGGAAAGAGACGCGAAGAAAACAGTAGTCTGTATGTCAAATTTGATGACTCTGTGCAGGTGAGGGATATATAGATTTTGCTCATTTGTGGGGGAGGGGATGGAAGTGGCAACAAATTTTAGATGCAGATCTGTCAGAATTCTCAACATTAATCTGTATGCCAAATTTGGTAACTATAGCTTTAAAAATGTGGAAGATGCAGGCTTTTCCCAAATTGTGGGGAAGAGGGTAGGGCTGGGGGTGCGATCTCGACACTTTATAAATTTAAGGTATACACAAACATGTGTACCAAGTTTGGCAGCTCTAGCTTCAAGGGTGTGGGAAAAAATTGCGTTCATACGGACAGATGGACGGACGGACATTTCGCAAACCCAATATACTCTTTTTCCCTTCGGGAACAGAGTATAATTACAAGCTAACATCAGCTGCGGAGTGTAATTTTGTTTACAATGTATTACATATTGGATGACAAAATTCTAATTATTATTTGGAAAAGCCGTAGAAAAGTGGAAAAGCTTTAGCGAAAAGTTGAGCCACATGGAAAACAATAGAGAGAATAGAAAAGCCCTGTGTTAAGCCCTTGATAATGAGTTGCAAATTGTGCCCAGTGTCATTTTGAGATTTCTCATGGAAAAGCCCCACAGCCCCACGGCTTTTCTAATTGGCTGCGTGATAAAATGAAAATGAAAGTGAAACTCAAATTAAATTATGCCGCAATGTGCCACCAAAAATATACATGCATACATACATACATACATATATAGTATATATTAAAATACGAGCTTATATACATTTTCGCCCGGCTGCCTGCCGCATGAAGGCGCCGCAAATTTAATCAAGCAAAAATCAATTTAAAATAGATTCACTTTACTCGCTAATTGATGTGCCGCCGGCAAATTAACAAATATTTGCCAACAGCTAACAGCAGCCAGCTAATTAAACACTTTTCGCATCATAAGAGCCGGCTAACACTGAAGCTAAAGATGGAAGCTGCTGGGTTTTTGGGAGCTGCTAGCCCAGAACTGAGAACTGACAACTGAGAACCGAGAACTGAGAACTGCGAGCTGGCGTCAGCTCAGACATTTTAGACATAAGCAAATTACTTGGAAACGGCATTTTGACACTTTGCCTGGCGGCTTTAGACGGCGCCTTTGATGGCTTTTAAGATGCGGGCGTTGGTGGCGCTAAGAGTTACTCTAGTTTAGAGATGGGCGAGTGTACAATTAATACTACAACATAACAAAAGCACAAGCCACAAAACCTACATACTCAGAATGACAATCAAGAATGTTGTAACCTACTCCCTGATCAATTATCGCAACTGATTGATCAGTTTGATGCTTTCTGGTTAACTCTATTATTTTCTGTCTAGATATATACGCAGGCAAAACAGGGTCATCAGGACAACGTGCCGCATCTCATCCCACTGCACTACTGCCACGAACAACTCTCGGTGGCAAACAACATATACGAGTATTTAAGTAAGTGCTCAACAAGCAAAATATGGGTACATTCGAATGGGTCCCCTCATAGAACATTTTTCGTTGTATGTGATCCGCCTTCTGTATGACTTTATATTCTTTGGTATCATTTAAAAGTGTTAAGTACAACATATTCGCCAGATTTCTGTTTTGTTGGAAAGGTTATGTCGGGGGACAAAGCAAATAAAAACTAGCTCTACTAAGCTGAAGTCCTCGATACCGCTTAGTTAATTCCTAATTACCTAATAGTTTTAATTTTAACATAATATTATAATAAATAAATGAGTTAAAACTAGCTAAACAAATAACAGCTACTCGCACTCAAAGAGCAGAGTTGAAAGATGAAAGTAAGGGAGCTTAGAATAGACTAGAAATTCTGTGGAATACTTCGATCCACAGGGCTTTCTATCCTTAGTAGTATAATAATGTATAATAATGCTGTCATTTCCAATTACTCTTCGTTAATTTTTTTTTTAACATTATTTTAAATTTAAATTTACCACAAAAAAAAACGTAACCCATTAACTACATGAAATTGTGTTAATAAATACATAATAAAATTTAAATCATATAACAAAAAAACAATAATAATAAGATTTGGGCCAGTTTTCTCTACGTCTAGTAACAATTTGTTGTAATGAAATTGGATAAAAATAATAATAATATTAATAATAAAAATAATAATAGCAATAATAACAATAAAAATAATAATAATACTAATAAAAGTAATACATTTGTAACTTCACACAGACAAATTTTAACTAGACATAGAGAAAACGGGCGTAGATTTACTTTACAGCATATACAAAAAGCATTTTCCACAACAACCTAACTTTAGCTCAATCGTGCCTATATGATATAGTGAGTCGATCCGGACAGTTTCGACACTGTACTAACTTTTTTCAAATTGAGATACTTATTAACGGATTAAAGAGAATCATCTCGTCATGCTTTGAATTAGAGTTCGTGACAGAAGTGTATCGTGTTAAACTCACGATATTCTTATTAGGTAAGGACGAAACGAGCTCATCTCTAAGCTACAGTCAACTACTAATAACAACAACACTCAAAATTTAATTTGAATACAAATTGGTAGCTTTTGTGGGCAGAGCATTACAAAAAAATATTTATAATAAGAGAGAGAGAGAGCGAAAAAAAACGAATTGAATTAAATAAGTACATATTTTTGTTGTGGTTGCTATTGTTATTGTTTGTGCAAATTGAATTCAAACAACATCGCAGCAAAGTCAAACTCTGAAAGGGGCAAGGGATAAGAAAATGAAGACAAAAGGTTAAACAACAAACGATATTACTCGTTTAAAGACTGTAAGCACTTGAAATCCTAGACGATTGCTTGAAATTTGAGTTGCATTTTATTATTACATGAATTTCATTATCCTTGTGAAAAGGTTCAGCTTTCGGTCCTATCACTCTCGATTGAAAGCAATTTGATTTTTCAATTGTTCTTTGTGCGGTATTCGTAAACGTTACACGTTTCATTCGAATGATAAATTTTTATATTGAGATCCTTTAAAGCAGGCACAACGTGGGGTATGAGCATTAAAAAGCAGCAGGAACGTTGCGGTCGGAAGTTTTCGACTGTGGTATACTCTGCTTCCAGTTTGTTCTATTTGCTTATTTGTGGTGATAAAAGTGGGCCTGGCAAAAATATCTGTAGTCGAACCTTTCAAGGAGACCATCAGTTAGTCTCATATCAAATTTACTGAATATAGCTAAAGGTGTGGGAGATATTTAATTATATCATTTTGAGGGTCAGGGTTTGATTCTGGTAATTATGTTTTCTCAAGGAGAAAACCATTCGTCTGTATTTGAAATTTGGTAACTGTAGCAATACATATTTACAAGAAATATTCTAGATATAATACTGTGGGAGATATATTATTTGCTCATTTACAGAGGAGGGGGCTTAGGTAAACAAATTTTTTTTTACCAAATCTATCAATATCTCAACAGCAGTCTATATGTGAAATTTAGTGACTTTATCTATAAAAATGTTGAAGATACAGGGTTTCGTCGAATTGCGAGGGATGGGCGTGCAGATTTGAACTTATTTTGAACTCATAGTATACCAAATTGGATTTCTAAGGATGGACATTACACAAAACTGATGTATCCTTTGTTTGAGAGTATAAAAACTACACGTGTATGCGCTACATTAAACAATTCTCACATGTATCTGCTGGAAACGTCTACTAATAAGCTAAAGCAGGGACAGCCAACTGTCACCTGGCTGTCCTAGTTAAGTGGTTTTTCCAAGCCCCGGCTAACCCAACTACTTACCTACTAAGCTGCCAAAACAAAATTTTGTAAAAGTCTGCCACGGGCTTTGCATCGATTTCTAACTGTAGCAAAATTCAAAGACATATTTATACTATATACATATATATATATTTTTTTGTGACAACACTTGCTTCAGCGCACTTTAAGTGACAGTCACGCCTGATGTTCACATGTTCACGTTTGTGGGTGGGGTGGTTGGGCAACGGGGTGTTTTGGGTACGGCAAAAAGTGACTGGCGCTTAATAAAGCCACACGAAGCGGAAATGAGCATGTAATGTTAACGGAAATGCGTTGAATGACGCCATCTTGCCAAACGAAAATCGTGGCACATTTTACACGGTGCAACGAAGCTGCAGGCAGACAACGGATGCAGCAATGCAATGTGTAGTTGTTGGGGGGGCGGACTGGGCTGGGCAATGGAGGGAAATTGGAATTGGCTTGGCTTATTTTAGGATCCCCCAGAGCAACAGTAAAGTGTTAAATTGTGTTGCTGTCTCGCCAAAAAAATAGTAAAAAGAAGCAAAAATGACAAAAATGTGCAAAACGTATATAAATGAATGGAATGGTATGAAATGGAATGGAATGGAATGAAATGAAATGCTAAGGCTGCTGCAGGCATCGTTGCACTCTGGGGAATCCCCGCATGAACGTGAATGCCACTGCTAAAAGCGTGCGAACGATAAAGAGTAAAAGATAAAAACATATATACTATATACATACATACATATATAAATACTTATATAAGATAGATGATAGCATAAGGTGTTGAATGAGTTGAAAGTACATACATTCTTTAGATATACATTAGGGTGGCTCAATTTATTTGGCTACAAAAAATGGACAAATGGTAATCGTAATCACCAAGGTGAAAACTTTTTAGTTTTTAATGAGCACAATATAGACACCGCAAGTGTTCTATGTTTGCATTGAATTATATAGTTTTTTTCCCTTCCGTTCCCAATCAAATCATTCAAAATTGTAGGCTCTACCTGATTCCGAAAAACGTTTAAATATTTGGAGTGAAATGTGGTTCTCTTTGGAGCAATGAATTCAGACACTCATTGATTTATAATTATAACAAGAATAAGAAGATAACAGTTATAATCTGAGTGTCAATAAAGATGTTAATAAATATAAGAAACGAGTATTCGTACAAGTCTTAAAAAATACATAAAAATAAAAATAGCAAGCATTATTGCCTTAATTTTGATATCCACTTTAGTTCAATAGCTAAAGCCCATTTGCTTCTTTACCTTATTATTTTCAACTAGATTAAGCTGCCATTACTAGACAAATCGAATCTATAAATATATAATAGTAAATATAAACAAGTAAGAATGCTATAGTCGAGTAAGCCCGACTACAAAACTCCCTGTACCCAGCTCAAAAATTTCCAATCGCATCTTCGTACACATACACACACACATATACACACACACACATACACAAAAGACGCACACACACGAGCGACAGCTCGAGCGCAGCGCAAGCGAGGCATTTAAAGTGGTGGCTGTGCTTCTTCTTCCCCTTGCGCTGAAGCACTGAATCTTCTTTCGTTAATAACTTCCGTGTTTATTATCCGAACGACTTGAAATTTAGACAGTAGATTAGGAGTGAAGTATTGCACATGCCAAATCCCAAAGCTATATCGTAAAAATTGTTCCTGTAAAACGGTTTTTATCGAATTGCGGGGAACGGGGGAGATATCTCAAATCTAAAATAAACTTGACCTGCTCCCGCTATACACGAACCTACATTTCAAATTTTGTGTCTCTAGCTCTTAAAGTTGCTGAGATCCTTGCGTTCATACATACGGACGGACAGACGGACAGACAGACGGACATGGCCAAATCGAAATCTCTTCTAATACTGATCAAGAATATATATACTTTATAGGGTCGGAGATGTCTCCTTCTGCCTGTTACATACATTTGCACAGCTTTAGTACCCCCTTTTTACCCATTTTTTGGGTACAGGGAGTAAAAATATATTAAAATTTAAGAACGGGATTAGCAAATCAAAATCGATTCGGAATAGAACTGGGAAACGTTGTACGCTAAGCCAGAGAATCTTTAAATCGTAATACTCTTTTCAAAATATTGTTTTATGTTGGATTCATCTCAAATTTTTACCTTAACCAGGAATTAATATGAAGCCTATGGTTTTCACCTTAGAATTCATCGCAGTTTTTGGTGAAACAAAAACAAGCTTGAGCCACCCTAATGTTTATATACTCCAACATACTCGTACATCATTGGTTATTTATTGGTTTCCACTAAATAAATCGACTCGAAATTGGCAAACGTCGCAAAATGGACATTATTGGCCTTTTGGTGTCTGCCAGCCACGTTCCGCAGTCCTCACACGTTGCTTCACAATGCTTCCGATAACTGGAGCACGATGTACCTCTACGTATACGGAACTCGTTCTAGTAAATCAAAATTGGCTCTGTTGAGACACGAGATCCACAAAAAGAAAAGGAACTAGAAAACTTTGGCCTAAATATAAACGAAATGTTGTCAAGCTTTGTTGCTTGCTCCGGACGGAGCCAACGGACACATGTTTAAGTTTATTATTTATTCAGTCAAGTTTTCACTACATATATATGTATGTGTGTATATTTTAGCCAAGTGGGTGGTCTATTTGCCGGCCTATTGATTGTCGGCAGCTTCTGACATGGCCTGGCCGCATCATTAGCCAAAACGCTGGGGCTCATTTTGCGTGTAATTCGCTTGATTGTCGGCTGATTGCAGCCGCAAATACTTTTGCATACTTTTTGGGGCTTGTTGTTCCCCAAAGATTATGGGGCACGATTATTAGACAGCATTTACCGATGTCACGTGACAGCAGCCCCTCGCCTTCCCCCTGCTATTAGCTATGAACAGGCAACATTTATAGGGTGTGGTGGTTGTGGGTGGTTGTGTGTGGGGGGGGGGGGGGTTCTACTGTCGTGGGATTTGGCTTTGACAAGCAAACTGGCGATGCCAACGATAAGAACGGCAATAACTTTTAAAGTCGCTGCGGGCTGCCCCCTAGCAACAAATATCAGCGCATTGAGAATGCGGGCAAGTTTTAGGTGTATCTGTGTGGGTGTGTTTGTGTGTGTGAGTGTATATTTTTTGAAAATCATTTGCCATTATCCTTGTGCATTAGTCGCTGCCCCCTAAGACACTAATACCCTCAATCCGACGGAGTAACACAAAAAAAAACAAAGAAAAAGGTCATGAAATGATAAGCCATGTGACATAAATACTACAATAAACTATTTCCCTTCTTTTTTCTTGTTTTGTAGCTGATTACCGAAAGTGAAATGTTTTTGACACTAGTACATTTGAAGTTTGCCGGTAGAAAAAGGCAAATTGAAAAAAGCACAAAGCATACGACAATGGTCAGAAAAACGATTCTGTCGAAAGCTGCTAGAATGGCGTGGCTGCTGTCTCCCAGAAATAAACTCTCCCTACAGAGTAAAGTAACCATTTACAAAGCTATATTGAGTCCGATCTGGAAGTATGGGCTCCAAATCTACGGGATCACTGTCAAAACTCATTTGAATAAGATTCGGGTGGCACAGAGTAAGCTTCTCAGGAATATCTGCAATGCGCCCTGGTACATGCGTACTAGGGACATAGAAAGGGATCTACGCGTTCCCAAGATTGGCGATGTAATTAAATCTCATGCAGAAAACTATAAAGCCAGGTTGGGCTCGCATCCTAATCAACTGGCACGACGGCTGATACAACATAGTGGAAAAAGGAGACTAAAAAGACACCACCCACAGGATCTGCCTTCCAGAAACCTGTCTTAAAAAGTTAATATTATTATGTAAATATTTCGTGCTATTTCGTCTACATATATAATTCTGGTTGTTATAATGAATGTTTCACTATTTTGTTAGTCCCTTTGTTATTCTTTCTGATTTAAAATTAGTTTAAGCTGCCGTGTGGTAGCAGTATGCTAGTTCATTACAATATAAACAAATTTAAATAAATAAATTGCAAAATAAAAAAATAAAAATAAAATGAAAAAAGCTGCCATGAAATATAAAAAAAAAACCTTCGGCCTGTCAATAATGCCAATAATAATGTCAATAATACCCTTGCAGCAATGTTTTTTAAAATGATTAGTTACTTAACAATATTGTTTGACTTCCAATCGGATGACAATTAAAAATGTCAATTATAAGAGTTTTCCAACAAAATTGGAAAATTCCGAGGAAGAGGAGGAATTTTACGTAATCGGGGAGTTGAATGTCGAAATATATAATGTGGAGATATTTGATAATGAGCTTAAAGCTGATCGGACTTCAACTGTAGACCTTAGCCCACAGAACATTAAGACCCCATTTTTCTATGAAACATTGCTATTCAAAAAGACTGTCGATCGTACTACTTATTAATGGTATCGTATATGGTGATAGGAAAGCGAAACGACGAGTTTCTTTTATTGCAGAAGAATCCTTTGACTGCGAGGGGATTCAACAGGTTCAGTGGCTCTGATATCAAATGACTGCACTTAATAAAAATAAACTTGTTAAGTTTCTCACACAGATGGCCAAAGTACGCGCAATATTTTCTACGTACGTGGCTGCGCTTTAAACAGTTTTTCAAATTAATTACTGGCAGTTATGGGCCACCAGCCATAAAGGTGTGAAATCATAAAGCGTAGAGCAGTAATAACAAACTGTTGAGACTGAAACGATAAAGCCATAAAAATGAAAAACAAATTAAATGAAATGCAAGCAAACGGCGTGTGGAAGACTAGCGCAAAGTGAAACATCATTTCATTAAAATGGAATCAGCAAACAAAGCAGCGACTTAACTAAAAACAAACAACAGAAAGTTAATAATAAATACTCTTTCCCGATCTATTCAAATTTTGGTCATTTCTAAAAATAAGAGACATTGAGTAATTTTACAATATTATATTTTAAAATCTTGTAATTCTTCACTACAATTTAAGAAATCAGATAAATTCAATACAAGTTTGAAAAAAAGCAAATTTTTACTATATATATAAAAAAAATAATATAAAAACGATAAATTCAAAATTTTAATATAAATTCAATACACTTCACTATAATTTTAAAAATCATATAAATTCAGTACAAGTTAAAAAAAATTTTTTTTAAAAATTAAAAAAAAATCATAAAACAAATAAATAACAAGTAAGAATGCTATAGTCGAGTATACCCGACTACGAAACTCCTGTACCCAGGTCAAAATTTCCAATCGTATCTTCGTAAGCTTACACATACACACACATACATACACAAGGGCGCACACACACGAGCCACAGCGCAAGCGAAGTATTTTAAATGGTGGCTGTGCTTCTTCTTCCCCTTGCTGCAGCACTGAATCTTCTTTCGTGAATAACTTCCGTGTTTATTATCCGATCGACTTGAAATTTGGACAGTAGATTAAGAGAGACTAAAGTATTGTACATGCCAAATCTTAAAGCTATATCTTGAAAATTGTTACTGTAAAACGGTTTTAATCGATTTGCGGGGGAACGGGGGAGATATCTGAAATATGAAACAAACTTGATCTGCGTATGGTATACAGGAACCTACATTTCAAATTTGGTGTCTCTAGCTCTTGTAGTTGCTGAGATCGACGCGTTCATACGGACAGACGGACAGACGGACAGACAGACGGACATGGCCAAATCGAAATCTCTTTTGATACTGATCAAGAATATATATACTTTATAGGGTCGGAGATGTCTCCTTCTGTCTGTTACATACATTTGCACAGATGTAATACCCCCTTTTTACCCATTTTATGGGTACAGGGAGTAAAAACGATAATTTAAATATAAAGATATAAAGATACAAATAAAGGCCCAAAGATTAATTAATGGTTACTTTGCCTTGGTTTTTGTATGCAGAAGTCCTGTAATTATGCACATGCAGCCAATATCCAATTACACATACATTACTAATGGAAATAATGGGCCAGGATATCCCAATCGACAAACTGTGCTTCGCTTTTGATGAGGAATCAAATTACCAATTAACATTTATATTGCATTTGTTTAATGACTTTGCAACCCTTTACAGCTTGTAAATTCAATTTTGGAATTACATTTTAAACTCATATTTACATATATGCTTTTATCTCTACTTCACCTCATATAGGCCTTTATTAATTGTTCAGGACGACTGATTTTCTGGGGATCAGGAATGTGAGCTTAAATCAAAATGAAAACGGTTCATATGGAAAATACAAGTTTTGTGATTTCCTGAGCACTCCAAACCGAAATGGCATTATTGATTAATTAAATAATAATTCACAAATACTCATATCTCTTAAGATAGTGTGAGATTTTCAATTCAAAACATTTTTAATTAATTTAATTGTAATTTAATAAAATCTTTTACAACTTCTTCTGTGGCTGATCTCTTTTAAAAACTGTTGCCATTATTATACCCTAGCAGAGGGTGTTAAAATCTTATCCCGAAATGTGTAATACACTGAAGGAGACGTTTCCGATCCAACAAAGTATATATATTCTGAATCAGCATCAATAGTCTGTCCGTCTGTTTCTATGCGAACTAGTCTCTCAGTTTTAATGCTATCGTAATGAAACTTGGCACATATGCTTCTTTTTGTTACGGGTAGTACATATGTCAGAACCGACCGGATCAGACCACTATAACATATAGCTCCCATAGGAATGATCGGTCGAAGACTATGTTTTTGTATGAAACACTTTTTAAAGATATCCTCACCAAACTCACCCGAACCGCATAACTGACAAGTTTGTACAATCTGATTAAATTTGCTCAATATCGGACCACTATATCAAGTAGCTCCGTAGGATCGGGTGAAAAATTAGTTTTTGTATGAAAAACTTTTTGTATGACATCCAAACTAAGTGAGAATCTTGTTATGCTTCCTATAACTATATCAAAATCGGACCACATAGCAGCAATGTGACGAAAATTGAGATTTGTTTAAACACATGGCTGCTAGGGTATATAGCTTCGGCACTCCAAAGTATTAAATGCTCGTTTTTGTCTTTTCACAATGACGACAATAAGAAAATAATAACTAAAATATGTAGACAGAAATGTGTTTATTTGTACGTTTTATTTATTCAATCAGTTCATAAAGATTATAACGGTCAGATTGGTCAGTCAAGCTGACTGATGATCGTGGCCATTTGCCATATCCATGCCGTTTCGATAGTATCGATAGAAGCTCCAAAACAACCATCGATACTATCGATATGTGCCTGAGTGTCTGTATGCATGACTAGAAATGACTGTGCATATGAAACAGTTTAATCAAGCGTTAATCTTGGCAGCCAGCTGAGCAACCTCAGCTGTTACTTTCCCTTTCTCATCTTCAGAGGGCGGGTGGGTGGTTAGGGGCAAGTTACGAGGGCTGCGCCCCTGAGGTCGGTGGCAACGAACTTTAACGGGGATTTGCGCCAAGCCAGCTTAGCGTCAGTCCAAACAAAAACACTTTGCAAACAACAACAATAGCAACAACAGCAATGAAAACAAGAAAACAACAAGAGCTCTAAAGGCAGGCGCCATGCACACAACAATAACAACAACAACAACAACTGCAGCTGGGCACACTACACGGAAACACGAAACACGAAACAAAAACAAAAACAAAAGCAGAAATAAAAAAACATACATAACAACAAAAATATAAATATAAACATAAACTAAAGCATAAACAAAGGCGCGGCGGCGCTTAGGAACAAAACTCGCTGCTAAACGCGCTCGTAAAGCTTTCAATTAAAATTAATAAAAATTTACGCGAATTAAATAAACACAGCAGCGACAACAAAATGTTTGCAATATGACGTTGGCACAGGTGGGCCGCGGGGGTGCACAGGTCGACCAGGTCGACCAGGTCGAGCAGATCGGCCAGGTCGAGCAGGTCGACAGGTTGGGCCAAATGGAAATGTGTATTATATGTTATAAGCGTCGGTATCCGGTGGCGAAAATCAACTGAAAGAGCCCTGGTCATAGCCAAAGGGTTAGCTAATCGCAACCAACAAGCCACTTTCAGCTTATAATACCTCTGTTAAAGCATTATTTTATAAGCCTGACTACTGGCTTCCTTGATGAAAGAAATATATCCGTTTTAAAGTGGCCAGCATTGAGACCTGAACTCAATCCAATTGAGCATCTCTGGGGTATCCTAGCCGCTGAAGTGTTCAACAATTGCCAGCAGTTCAAATTGGCAATAGAGAATGGCAAGAATGGTCGAAAATTGTCTAAGTTCAGTATTTATGAATATTGGAAAGTCTTTTGATCATTACCTAAGCTTAATGATTACGAAATTGAATAATTTAAGTCAATTAAATCATGTATTTGAGCAAAACAAGAAAACTTACATATAATTCTTTACAGTAAAAAGAATTTAAAAATTTTGATTTAGGAAACTTTTTGTATTGCTTTTTTCTATTCCCATAAGCTATTAAACTGCATACCAAAAATATTTATAACTCTACGCGTACTTTTTAAAATATACAAATAACTTAAGCACATATAATTGTTTTACAGAGGTACATTCTTTAGGGATACATACTTCAAGATATCTACACTAGACCCTGTTCACAGGATGAGGAAAACTACTAAGATAAATAACAGGGAAAAATGTTTATGCCTTGGCAGGAGTGATTTTTATAAAAATGCTCTATTTTCAAACGATATAGAAACACTATATCTAGCAGTTATATATAACGTTTAGTTCAAGTAAATATGGTATATTTGAAGTATATATAAGATGAAAGGCGAAAGATTTATTCGACAACTGAAAAAAAGCCAGATAAATATGGTGGAGATATGCTGGATAACAAACAAGTTGTTCATACTATAACTCATTATTACAACCGATTGTTTCCAGCTATAATAGCTATAATATATAGTATAGTATAGTATAGTATAGTATAGTATAGTATAGTATAGTATAGTATAGTATAGTATAGTATAGTATAGTATAGTATAGTATAGTATAGTATACTATATATTATAGCTTCTATATAGTATAGCATAGTATAGTTTAGTATAGTATAGTATAGTTATTACAAAACAATTTTCCACACAACGACTACATATTTGACCAATCGTTTCTAAATATAAATTTACTATCTTTTAGGCTTAGTTAATGGTTCCCTTTCCCGAGAGAATATCATTTGGAAACTCTATGTATATAGAAAATACGTACATATGTACATACTCATATATCAAATATACATACTTAAAATTCAAAGTGCGAAATGTTTAACACAAAGACAACAAGTTGAAAAGTTGGTTTAAATCTGACGTTGATTATAGCCAACATTATAATTATTACACTTTTATTTCTTAAAAAATTGCACTTTTGAAGCTGTAAGGCTATGTTAGCGCACATATATACGTACATGTTTAAGCCAACTTCACGTTTGCAATTAAAACTTTATTGTGATTTATGGAAAAGGTTGTTTTTTCAAGTATTCTGTTAAACTGACGCCACTTTTTCTTATTTTCATACAAAAGACCATCGCGTGTAGACTTTATAAAGCATAAACTTAAAAATTCATATACAAAATATGCATATAGTATGTGAGGACTTATAGACAGACTATATCTACTTATTGTGGGGCATATTAACATGCCCGGTGACTGGATTAAATAAATTGAATTGTTTGGCACAATATGGACCCGGCCATTAAACAGCAACCCACCCACACACACACACACACACACACACACACACACATAGAGATAGACAGAGTGTGGGCAGGGAGGTGCCACAGTTGGTGGAAGGCAGAAAAACAAAGCCAAGTTAAGCCAGGGCAATCGACGAGGCTGCCTTGTAGATGCACACAGCGAGCAATCGCAGACAGCAAGAAACAACGCTGGCAAACAAGTCAATAAAACAAACAGCAGCAACAAAAAAAAAACAGAAAATCAGAGTGCTCTGGGCAGTACTGCTCGACTAGTAGATACCCTACAATCGCTATATAAATAGGCTTTGTAGGGGAAGTATGTCGACCGCAGTGCGTGAATTTCACTTCTTTTGAATCAGAATAGTATTAGAAACCGTCCTAAAAGCATGCTTTAAGTGAAATTGATTCGAAAGTGGAATTCAGAACTCATAAAGTTACGAATGAATTCATTTTTAAACAGAATAGAATTTAAAACAATCATTTAAATTGTAGACAATCTTTAAATGATGCTAAACATATTTCGATGGATTTCATTTGAAAGAGAAATTCAGAACATACTTATAATTCTATGGGCCTTTCCATAATTGCCAAATCCTTTGTTCACTTACAATGTTTGTTGAGTCATAAGGATATATCAATGACATGCTTCAAGACCCATCAAATGAAAATAGTCTATAATTGACATAAATCGCTTCGGATCAGAATACCAAATTTGTAAGCCATAAAACTCAGTTTAAGAGGCTATCAAATACTCTGCCCGTGTAGTTTGAGAATCCTTTGCCAATCGACGACACGGTTTATTCGACCTTGTATAAGCAGCACAAATAAAAACTTCGGGGAAAAACTTTAAAGCTAAACTGCTAACTATTTATTGCCAGAGTTTTGTAAAGTTAAACAAAACGAAATTGACATTTGGAAAAATAGCTTGAACAAAAATAAATGTTGAAAATAAGCGACTGTGGGTAAGCCCGATGCCAGTTATCTGGTACTGAATATACGACATACTGTCAGTGTGTGTAAACGGGGCTTAAGTATTTTAGTATCTGAGGCAGGCGTGTCCATACACACAGACAGATGGACTGGATTGTTAGTGCTGATCAAGAACGTGTTTGCATATGTCCCTCTGCCAGTGACATATCATACATATACTATGTAGTACTTATGTATTTGCAAAGCCCATTTGCTGTATACAGGGTATAAAAGCGAAAGCTGACGAATAAAATGGATATGGAGCTGGGACTGAAACTGAAACTGAATATAGGGCAGAGGCACGCCACATGCAGAAGAGTCTGTGATTTTGTTTAACTTGGAGGGCATGTTATTGTGTTTATAGAGCACTTTGCTGGCATGACAAGCACTCCCCTTGCCGCTCGGCTCCTTCAACTGACACTAATCAGATGCTCTCAACTAGTGGGCATTTGCTATGTAAATCCATCAGCTAAACCAATGCCACTAAAACTGTTATGGGGCCAACGCATACTTCACTTCATTGGAATTGCATTTAAGATCTGAATTTAAGAGCACTTTTATGGCGTATAAATATGCTGCGCTTAAGGATATGCCTTGTAGCGAAAATGCCATCAATCAGTCAACAACGCATGTGTCTTCCCCATTCGATTTTGATGGCTTATTGAACAATACGAAGCAAACACTTGTTGCTCGCATTTATTAGCACTCGTATTTTATAATAACGCTTCCAAAGTTTTTATGACGAGTTTTTGACAAGTTGAAATATCTGTCAGTTAACATTAGCTTTAATAATTGATCATCGATATTCGGAAAACTTTGGCTATTGTAAATTGTTCTGCAGCTGGTGATGTGCATTGTTATCGATCACAGTTATCGAGATCATTTCACTTGCAAATTGAATCAAAATAATCGTTCTGAGCGCTTTACTTAAACTGAAAAACTCATATAAATCCGACAATCTTATCAAATCGACATCTTATAAATAAAATACATAAAAATATACGAAAATTTAATTATATTTACATAAGTCGACCATATACTTAAATTGCTTCCAAATATGATTTTCACTTTCATAGAGGGTTTTGTTTTCTTTCAGCAAGAGCCTGGTGATTTGAAACTGACCTAAAAGGAAACTCTAGAGTTTCACTAGGTCGGATTGGGGGTAAGAGAGACACAATAAAATCATGTTCCGAATTCTATGCCCAAGTCAATACCATAAAACTACATTGAGCCTAGCTTTAAGTAACGGAAAACTTTGGCTTATAGTTGTATACTGTTGCCGGGACTGTATACTGTAAAATGTATTCAAAAAGTGAAATAAAGAACAATTCAATTTAAAGCGCATTAACTAAATGATTTTTGCTCTGAGCAATGCAGGCTTATCGCTTTGTAATCGTATAATACTTATCGATCAATGTCAGAACACATACTAGTAAGCACCTGCACATCTTCAATTCGATTCCGTGGTCTGAAACAGCCAGCAACGGCGCCACAAATGTATTTGTCCTTTTTGCCCAATGAAGGATACATTTGTAGGTTCTATTGATTTTTAATGCGCGTCTTGTTGGCAACCGTCGCGACATCGGGCCATTGGGCAACCCGGAGCCAACTACTTTGAACTTTCAGAGGAAGCTGTCACGGTGCGCGCCCTTCGTCTGTGTGGGTGTGTATTTTAATGCTTATAAAAAATGATATGTACAAACAAACAAACGTGTCACAAGCACACACACAAACACACACACACACACATGCGAACAATGAGAGAACCTTGCTCGTCCTTCTTGGCATCGACATCGTTGTTTTAAGTTAATGTCATACGCATGCTTTTGCATACAAGATTGTCCAACACGGCGGATGCGTTATTTTTGCAGCCGCCATAAAGTAGCAGCAGCTATAAACATAGAAGGACATGTAAGAAACAAGCATGAGAGGCAGCAAGACAACGAAGGAGATTTGAACAGCGGATTTGTCCTTTCGATCACGGTTGTCACATGTCTAACAAATGCACCAAATGCATACAGATTGTTCAATTTGGTGGGCAAATAAAACAAGATGAGAAATATTCTAACAACATAACTAACTAACATCTGATAATATTATAAGTTTACTTTTGAACAAGAATGAAGCCAACATCTAAAGAAACTATTGTGGCACTACCATTTAATATACTGTAGTTTTCAGCTCTGTCAGTTCTTTAAATCTTTAAAATGTTCATATACATAATAGCAGAAGCATAAGTGCACCCAATTAATGAAATGATTTCATGGATTAATTTATACAATAGGAAAATAATGATGTTCTTGTTATTATTATTCTTGCTATTGTGTCCTTACTATTGCTATTGTGTTCACTCTAGAGTGCACTCTACTTGACTTGAAATATACAATATGTAGAATCAATAAGCTAGTTGCTCACGTGCGCAGAGAACAAACGAGCAGGAAAGAAGTACACAACACAAAACAAAGCCGAAGGACATTTTACATGAGTCTCCGAAGATTCAGGAAGGCTCTAAGATTGTATATGATTGTATCGTAAGCTAGTGTGCAGAGAAAAGTAGAGCCCTTCGAATCCTCAAGTCTACTGCTTTCACTTACTCAAGTTGCAACTCTAGACGTCCTTACTCGGCAGGGAGCACGGAATCTATAAGTCGTATAGAGTTGTGGATGAATTTTAAATGGGGTAACTTCCAAAGACTTGGAATACACATAGTACAAGAAAAGAATTACACCATATTGATCCTTTCAAAACAATCTTCGAATTTTCGCCATGATTTAAAATTTTGGATTTTCTTCATAATAATTATTATATGTGATTTTTATTTTTTCGCTCACAAAATTAGACTAGCCTTTAAAAGTGACTCGCTTTCTCTGTAGGATTTTTTCACAATATTGTTGCATGTATAAAAGGAACCTAAAAGAACCACCCAATTTTCCGCACTTGTGGATGGAATTTCCTTTCTTTCGAAAACTACTCCGAGATTCAGCCTTCTAAATCTTGTCATGATAGTTTTTATATATTTAGTAGTATACACTAGATGTACTTACGATTGGAGAACGCGCTCAGCGGTTGTGTGAGCAGCGTCAGCATCAGGAGCGTTAACATCCCTGGCAGGAGCCGAGTCGAGTGCCGTTCCTTTTGTTGTTGTTTTTGGTTCTGAGTTTGCTGTTGCTGCCTCTTGGGGACATCCGGCTGGCCTCGATGCAACATTTTTTGACTGGACTGAAAGCGATTCACGCTTACTGCTTATCGTTTATCGTTTAACGCCTGTTGTTATCGTTATCGCAGCTTCTACTTTTGTTGTTTTTATTTCGGTTTTGAATGTGTGATTGTGAAAAAAAAATAAAATTTAATTAATATGTAAAACATTGCCCATAAATATTTAAAACATCATTTCAAACAACTTCGAGACATTAAATTTCTGTGTGAAATGTGAATTTTTTACTGTCCGACACTTTGTTGATCCACATGCAATTGCACAATGGGGAAAAGTTGACATTTGATGTGGCATAAAACACTGATAGATTAAGCTATTTTTTTGTGGTTATAGTTCTTGTGTTTATCTAAAAATGTCATATTGATCGAACAATAAATACAAAAGTTAGAAGGAAGCAGCCGAGTAAGAAACATTTAAAGTTTAAATTCTTCTTCCGTTCTTTGAGAAACTTTTTCATAAATTTTCCACAGTTTGATTTTGAAAGTTTAGTTAAAAAAAGCAGTTTGTTCATTTTGTACATTCGTAAGTTAGCTGTGAAAACTGTCACGTCCGCAACGATAAATGAACGAACTTCTTTTTGGTACCCCCAATAGCAGTTTTAATATCTCCCAATATTCCTCTTTCTTTTAGGTTAAGTGATCTGTTTTTTTTTAAATCCTCCAAAGCTCGTTGGAATTCATGAAAATGCACATTAACTTCCGCATCGACTTCTGATTTTTGTAACGTTCGTAACGGAACTTTACGCTCAATTCAATTGTTCTATGTTGAACTATTAGGTAATGCAATTGAAAAGCACTCTCAAGAGGCCTTATGCAGTCTTTTCAATTGATTCTTGAATAAATGTTGTGCTCTCAATTCAATCTTCATGAAATTTTCAGAATAGTTAGGAGACATGATATATTGCACACAAGCCGAATATTAGCAATTTGTCTATGAAATTTTAGTTGTTTTATTATAAAACAAATAGAGTATTAAATACTCTAATGTTAACAAAGTCCGTTTATCTGTCATTATTTGTACTCCCTGTACGCATAAAATGGGTAAAAAGGGGATACTTAATCTGTGCAAATGTATGTAACAGGCGGAAGGAGACATCTCCGACTCTATGAAGTATATATGTATATGTAGAAGCACAGTCACCACTTAAAATGGCTCGCTTGCGCTGTCGCTCGTGTGTGTGCGTCTTTGTGTATGTGTGTGTGTATGTGTAAGTGTACAAAGATGCGATCGGAAATATTTGACCTGGGTACAGGAAGTTTTGTAGTCGGGTATACTCGACTATAGTATTCTTACTTGTTTTTACCAGAAAAAGTGTCCGAATTTCCTATGGTGCATAGTAAATTGGCAACGTTGTTTGAGCAATTTGTGTGGCATACTTTGCTGCGCCTGCAATTTTACGACTTGTTCTTTATTCGTGGGTTTAATTCCTATTTTGCACAGTATCTTTAACTTATTTAAAAAGTTTTCAACGTGCCACGGCTACGTGTACGGCAAAATAAAAAAGGAAACTCATTTTATGACCAGCCAATACCCTGTTGTCTCTGTCTAGCACACTCTATTATCTCCACCCCTCAACTTTCCCCCTCACTCGTTCTCACTCCTGCTGGCAAGCGAAATTGCTGTCAGTCCCTCTGCGGTGCATTTAACTGTATGATGGACCCGAAAGTTTGACGAGGAAATGGTAAATGTAACGGTACATTTATCTTGCCCAAATTGGCTAATCAATTGTGGCTATAATGTCTAGGTACGTAATACCAACGAGTGCGTGTGTGTGAGAACATTTGAAATCAACAAATAACAAAACAATATAGCTTTAAATAGTCGCCTTCAATTTGTGAAATCTGTTTAAGCTGCACGTTTTCAATGAAAGTATATATATGAATATCAAAACATCCATTTAATTAATGATGATTAATTAATTAGTAGCAATGACAACCCCATACACTGGACTTTTCATATATTTTCGACTATTTTCAAAGATCTAATTTTCAAGGAAAGGAAGGAATTTTTTCCGTTTTTGATTGCAATTGCAACACATTTCCATTTCGAACTATTACTAACAAAAATTAAATACTTTTCAACCCAAATAAGTATTCCTTGAATGAACCAATATTACCAAAGTAAAACAAAAAGCTGACCAAATATTACTATAACTGCTATAGAAAAATCGGTAGTTGTATGGGAAAACATTATTTTTATTCAAGATATCTCAAACAAACTCCATAATTCTAAGTTCCGTTATATGCTTTAGATTATAACCAAATTTGATTAAAATCGGAACAGAATATCTTATAATATCCTTGAGAACAATCGGATACAAAATTTGATTTTTTATGGAAATGATTTTGTTTAATTAGGTTGTTAATTAAGATCTGATCACTATATCTTATAGCTGCCAAAGATTCTAACGGAAATTGAGTTTTAGTATAAAAAACTGCAAGGTATACAGTACAGTATACCGTCGGCTGGTTTGAACAAGATAAATATTCTTTTTATTCTGGCCATCAACAAGTTGTCTTCAATCAAGCGTTTCAATAAACATTGACCAGTTTATTAAGCAGTACTTAATTTTCGCTTTATTATACCACCTCCCCAATTAGATTCGAGCCATCTGGCATAATATATGTAGCACTTTTGTGGACAGTGAACGAAATTGAAAGCAAATTAAAATGCAATTTCTGACGCTTTTTGGCAAACTTTTGTCTGAGACGCTTCGCGTTCCTAAACGAAATACTTTACAAAGTACTTAAATTTTAAGCAAAACTTGGTAACTTTCTGTGCGTGTTGCTGAGAATGCAATTTCCATTTTGATATCTACATTTCACAAGACTAAAACAAAGATTTACTTCTGAACACGACAGATCCAGAAAATGTGCAGTAAGGCGGCTCAAGGTGAAGGACTTAAAGAAACTTCAAATCGATTGTAAGTCTCTGCTGTTTCTCCAACTACTATTCCATTTACAATGAATATTTTGTTAAATTATGTATGTATACCAAACTTGTAAGAAAGAGATTGAAAACTATACAGTCTTAAAGTCAAGATATCCAGATCAAATTTAGCAATATCAATAGATTTGTGCAAGTCTTAAGTAGAATACAAATAATCTCACATGTTTTTCTCATATATATAAGATATATTTATGCACTCTTTCTAAATCGATGTTGTGTACAGTTTAAGAAGAGTTTGGGCAGAGAATGGGCGTAATGCTCCATTTCTCAAAGCTCTGAACTTTGTTTGGAAGGCTGGCCTCTAAATTGTGTTGCAAAATATCGGCTCTATCTAGTTTTGAATAAATATTTCGGAAGCACATTGTCTTTTATTGTTTATAAAGAAATATTGATCATCACTCTCTGAGTCTTTTTAATTCCCAAAATTATATTTTCTTTTCTTCAATCAACTCGGCAATATCATTCTTATTGAAAACGTTCCTCATAATTTCGATTCTGTCACTTCCCAACATTCGTTGGGATAAGAAATAAGAAAAATTCAAATTAAAGTTTGTGTATACCATTCGTAAATTAGGTGTTATTAAAATTTTGGATATCTCTCCTTTGCAAATCATTAAGATCTGATCACAACCGCATTTTTCAAGATGAAGGTCTAAACTTTGGTACACGTATTACTTGTCATGTGATCTAAATATTCGAAATATTTCACAACGATTTAATAGTAAACACAGGATTTACGGTTCTATAGATAACTCATAGTGAAATCTCTTAACAAAAGGTTTCTTTTTACTCCCTGTACCCATAAACTGGATCATTTTATATTGCAATTGCATTAATTTAAAAAACATGTATTTTAATCAAATTGAAAATGTTCTACATAATTTGGATTCTTTTATATCCCAGCACTTTTTGGGATAAGAAAATTTGTGGAAGCCATTGATTTAAATTATTTGTGGTTCAGTGTATGAAATACAATTTCCTTTAATATTGATATCACGAATAACGGCCGTAAATCATCAATTAAATGATTTTATGATGCAATTTGCAATTCGTTTTACCCATTTTAAAGGTCAACGGATATTGGCGAGAATTTGTTTATGGGCATTACGAATGTTGTTGCGACTTGTCGGCAGCACCTGCGGCCACTTTATTTTTGCGTCAAGATGCCAAATGTGCCCTTTGGCCATAACCGTCGCAGTGACAACAACAATAAAACCAACAATAAGCTGCAGCACAAGAACAAAAACAAAAAGACAGCGACACGGAAATGCAACACTTTCCGTTTTCCTTTTCCGTTTGCAATTTTTGGCCTGTTATTTCTTCGGTTATGCACTTTGCACACACTAACAACAACAAGTACAAAATAACAACGATAAAAAAAAGACACACACACACACAGACAAAAACCAACAAGAAAAGGAGCAGGCAAAAAAAAATTACCAACATCAACACAAACACAAACAAAGCGCTCGCCGGATTTATAATGGCAAAGTAAACAGCGCTCAATTCGCGCGCGACTCTTGTGCCGTTTTAGCGTTGCTTTGTTTAAGCGCTACCGTTTTACATTTACCGTTAGACGTTGGCTGAAGCTTTGCTTTTGCGCGCGCTTTTTCAACGCGACTAACTGTTATCTTCCTCTTACACTCAAAGTTCGCCTTGCGAGTTGTGCGCTCTACGCCTGCCGCACGTAGAATGCTGGACATTGTTGTATTTGACAGCGGCTTTTATACCAAAGCGCCTGTGGTCGTCGCTCGGCTCCAATCAGCGCTCGGCTCGGCTCAGCGGCGCTCGTCTCGTCTCGGCTTGGCTTCACTTGTTCGCTTGGCGTTTAGCATATGTCCGTGCTGGCATCGACATCGACGTTGGCGTCCTCGCACAGTGGGTAAAAAGCGCAATATAATTAATCCAAATAGCTTCAATTAATTATACAGATCCGCAAGTAAGATTTTAAGTCTATTCCGCTTCAAAAATGTACTTTATACTTTTAAGAATGCCTAATTAAACTAATATGCATACTCAGATGAGAACAAAAGCTGTTTATTAATACAACGAATGCTTATAAAACAGGAATTCGGAACAGTTCTGAATTTCTTTGAAAGTCACAGACAAATCTTTAATCTGATATTGAAAATTAATTAAGGATTTAGATGCTACAATATACCTATAAAATGAGTACATTCAACGCATATTCACAATCCACAAAGCACTAGTTACTTTTCTTGGGGTTTTATCAGATTAAGTAAAACAAATGCATGCAAAGATTTGTAGAAGATTTTCTTTCGAAAATAAACAAACAGATTAGACTAAAGACTGATCACTTTTGGACAGCACAAAATCAACTCCATAAAATTCACTACATGACATTCAAAACAGGATTCCGGATATGAAAACTTCTACTTTTAGAATTTGCATTTTCCAATTCATATTGAGAACTATAAACAATAGTATATGTAGCATAGTTTGCGATTCTCCGGAGCACAAGCTCATATAATTATTGTTATAATTTATTAATTTTAAATAGTTATATAAAACCTTAAGGGGTTATTCACATCCAAAAAACATCGCGCATTTAGGCCACAATTCAGGGAGGTTTAAGTTTAAATCAACGCTTTCAGCAACACAACCCAGGTTGTGATATCCTTTAGATTTTCTAACAGAAATAAAATAGAATTTAAAATATAACTTAATTAAATGCCGCAGTAAATAAATCCAGGCTTTAATTAAGATTTTTTGAATTCATTTTCAGTTTTTTGATACAAGTAATATATTGTATGAATAGCTGGCTATAACCAGCTGTTTTTGATCAACTAAATTGATATATTAACTGAAGAATTAAATAATAAATTAAATTACATGGCTACGAGTAGATTGCACATTTCGCCCACTGTGCATCGTTGGCAACGCTGTCTGTGTGCCTGCATATTTGCTTTATGAATGTGTTTACCAGTAAACTTTTCCACAACGGTGGGGCGCCCAAGCGTTGCCAGGGGGGGCCAAGGGGCAAGGCGGGGACATGGCTGCTGCTTGCTGCGTGCGAAAGTGCTAACACTCGCATTAATGACAACAAGAACAACAACAAAAGACAACAGCAATTACAAATAACAGCAACAGGAACAATTGTAAGCCAGCTACAGCTCAATTAACTATTTGGCCGACTGGACTTTCAGTGATATGTAAGTAGGTGTGCGTGTGTGTGCGCGTCTTTTATACGCGAAATAACGATTATCCTGGCAATTACAACACTGCAATTGCCATTGCAATGACATCTGCTTGATAATTATTTAACCTGCAAGTTTGGCAGGTAAATTGTGCGTGTGTCCTGTGTGTGTAGTGAGTGTGTGTGTGTGTGTGTGTGTGTGTGTGTGTGTGTGTGTGTGTGTGTGTGTGTGTGTGTGTGTGTGTGTGTGTGTGTGTGTGTGTGTGTGTGTGTGTGTGTATGTGCATATGTGTCAATAAATGCAATAATTGAAAATTCAGTGCACTGGCGTCAATTGTTTGCATTGAGATGCTACAAAATGAGCAGGTTTCATATGATATCCTCAATTGGCTAAAGGTGCAAATCAATTGATAGTATCCATGATGTCTGTTTTGAGCCATCATGGATGGTATTCTACTATAGAGCTGACAAAACATCGATGGTCTCATCGATTTACTTCACTATTGTTTCTTAGCTGTTTGCATCCTTTTATACGGAAATATATGTATATTTATTATTAACCATAAATAACTATTGTGAAGTTTTAGGGAAAATAGGAACAAGTCCATGAACTTATGCTGGAATACTTATCATCATCCCGTTTCTTGCTAAAAACAATCATTTTTTGGACTAATCAAAAGTAGTCAAATTTAGTAGTTGCATAGCTGAGGCCCATAACCGATGACCCATCAGTGTGGATAATAGAACCACAGAGCCATATCCTTCTACTCGTACGGAGTCTGAGTTACGCTTCAACTGCAGCAAGTACACACACAAGCACACAACAATCCATACATATAAATATGATAGAGATGAATGTGGTTGAGATTGATCTGGGTTTATGTCAACCCGCATATCGATGGACTTGATGCAGTTACATTTGATGCTTAGCCACAACAGCATCAGCAGCTGCATCGACAAGCGACAAGCGACATGGCATATGCCACATGCCACATGCTACATGTTACAAGCGCTACATGTGCAATGTTTGCACTTGCAACTGGCGTGTTGTGCATTGTGGCAGGCCAAGTTTTGTTGCACGCTACTGTTGCTCACACTGATGCACCATACAACGTTGACTAAATTTTCTACTTGACAATTGTTTTAACCCCAGCCCCAACCCCACCCCATCCGCAAACGTCTTCGCACCACTGCTGATGTTGCTCATTTCACGTATGTCGTAAAATAAGTTCGAGCTGTCGAAATGTTGCAGTTGCGAACTGGAGCTGGAGCCAGGAGTCTAAGGAGCAACGAATGAACCGTCTCGCATTTCACTTTCACAACGTGCAACCAACTAAATAAAGAATTCATGAAATTCGGGCATATCAAGCAACAGCGGCAACATCGACGATGTAGATAAACATGACGCCACTTTTCGTAAAGTTTGTTACCCATTCACCCAAAAGTATGCAATGACTATCAAAAATATATAAAATATGCAGCGATTTGTATTCAAATGATGTTCGATTCCCTGGCATACCATATACACTGCAATATGCAATAAGTGAAATATTTTCACAGTTACTTATATGAAAGAAAAAACCCCCAATTGGGACCACAGCCCGTTTTGAATCAGTTTTCAGGCCGGCTATTTCCGTTTTTAAATTGAATTCCGAACGTATACAAAAATTGAAAACGCTTTCCATTATGGTGTACTGAACTTCAACCGAAATGAATTTGTTTTTACTTTTTCAAAATTGATTAAGGAAAAAATAAACATTTTGATAGCACTACAGCTATTCAAAAAAGAAAAACACTTGATTTAAATAGAATAAAAAAGTCTGACTTAAAGTTGTAAATAAGTAAGAGCGTCGAATGCTCCTGACTGTGCTATACTCTGTTTCCAATCTGTTTTCTATTGCCAATTCGCGGAGGAGAAGTAGGCGAATCAATCATGTTTTTTATCCTTCATTTCTTTTAAGGACGTGACAAAACCAAACAATATTATTTTCCTTTGAAAATGCTATGATTAAAATCTGTGCGCAATCTTAAAGAAAAATTGTTGAAAAAATATAAATTTATTAATTCATTTGGAATTGCTACGTTTGCTTTGTTTTGTTATTTAAGCGACTGTTAATCAATTTCTTTTCCATTTTCTTAATTAATACGCTTGTACTTTGAGAATTAGAAAACTATTAATATACATATATCAAACAAAAACTTGCTTTTGCCACTTTGCAAAATTCAGAACAACGTTTCATTTTATTTTTGCAAATTAAGAATGACATCGGCTTTCGAAACTGGCATCAGCATTAATAATATACGAGTACTTTCCGAAATATATACGTAACTGTAAGCCTTAGGGTTTGAAAGTTTCAAACTTTCCCGGGATGGGATTTTGGTAAGTTCCACCCACAAGAGTGAAAAGTTCGGGAAAAACTGTTCGGATTTTGCGGATAATCCAACTAGCTGCGCGGAAAATGGGATTCTCAAACTTGTAAGTCTGATTTTAGTCCGATCAGCTTCAAATTCATTTTCAAACTCACAAGTTTATAAGAACTCATCCGGAGCTTTTAAATTTTTCTTGCGATTGACTTCAAACTTATTTTTCAAACTCTACAACAAACTTTTTTGAAAGAATGATAATAAATAACTATAATTATAGTTTTGATAGATTATAATTAAGAAATGTACTTAGAATTCTTGCTCAAGAAAACTGGAAATGGCATGAAGTGAATGTAAGAAATCGGATATCTTACCCGTAGTTAATGCATTTAAGTAGTGTTAACTACATCTGAGGGCATAGAAAATTAAAACCTTTCACTCCGTATGTAGTTTAGTTCAATTAGTTCAATTTAACCCCAAAGGCTTAAGTCAACTTAAATAGGACTCGGCAGTTTGAAAATTCATTAAAATGCAATATGTAAACGCAAATTGATATAGGAATTGTGTACATATTCATATGAGAATATGGCAAAAGGTTGGTAGAGTCACCCCTATGCTGGCCGCCGACAAAGCGAATATGCTACGGCTGGTTATTGAAGTTAACTAGGATATGGATACGGATACGGATGGCCCACTGACGGACCGACCTGTGGGTCGGCAAACCAAATCAATTGCAAGGCCATAAAGTGCAAGGAAATCTAATAGAAAGTTCAGCTAGCCCCGCAAACCGGTAAAATTCCATTGACTGCCAGCTTCGTTCGTTTGTTAGTTGGTTGGTATGGGCCGAGTCTGTCCTGGCATGTCCTGGCTGTGCTGAAGCTGGCAAACATTTGCAATGGCTGCAAGGCAAAACAGCTAAACATTTTTCCAGGTAACTTTTTAATTAAGGCTGCCACCAGCTGAGACAAGATTCTGCTCTCTCTCTCTCTCTCTCTCTCTCTCTCTGCAACAACAACGACAGCAACACCAATAAGGACACTCAGTTCCATTTCAACGAAGGTCTGTGAAGTTCTTTTATTTGTGAGTTCAGTTTATTGCTCGGTTATGTTATTGCATTCCCATACTCGGTATGTCAAATATTTTATTATTTTATATAAATACCAAATTTCAAAACTCTACAATGCACTTGCGATCTTATTTAGCATGGACAACGTCATGTCCAATTTTATTGCGTTTTCTTGTTTTGCATTAATTGTTGTTTTTCGCTCAACAAATGCTCTACTCTTATAAAAGGATTCGCTTGTCAACAAATACCTAATTGAAGTATTCTCTAAGGCTTGTGGATATCTGAAAAGGCATTTAAGCGAGTAGGAAATCATTTCTAGAGTTGGCTCTTATTTATGCAAGTTACTTTTGATGCAATCGTAGTGTGACAGGCAAATATGCCAAAAGTCAATTATTCGATTATTATCGTAAGTCTGTATTTACATCAGTGCATACTTCTAGGTGTAGCGGTGTATTGGGGCACTCAATAAGACACTCAATTTTCAGTTAGTAATTCTTGAAAAGAGTGTGCTAAAATGGGTTTTTTAGTTTCTGTAAAACCATGAAATATTTAATTATTATTGAGTGTTTAATAAATTGTTTCTAATTATGTATAGGTTCGAAAAAAGGTTGCACATGTATCATGCTACGAGAAATTTGGTATCGATATACCGTATCATTCGCGTTCCCCAGAGAAATCATAGCAATCAGGAAATGATCAGGACCAAGTTATGCTGTTGAACGTGGCGAATGTGTTCATAATGTAGGTACTACATATGTGCTTATAAAGAAACAAAACAAAGTCCTTTAAAGATATATATATGTTCTCGAACAATTAAGTTTAGTTCCAATTAGTATATTCATAATAAAGGCAGGAGGAAAATTAAATAAAATAAAATTATGAAATTAATATTATATTATTTAATATTAATATTTTGAAGAGCATGCCTTTTTGGAATGCCATGAAAATGACCTTCCAAAATGCCTATTGGCATGATGCATTGAGAAGCGATAGCCGCTTGACGTGCAGCAATGCCTACTGCTAGAATGCCTTCTTGCATGACATGCAGCAATGCCTACTGCTAGAATGCCTTTGGGCATGATGCATTGAGAAGCCAACGCCGTATTGCATGAAGCTATGCCCTCTGTACGTGCTATTGGGAATTGAATACCTGAACGGGAACCCGAGCTCTTCCAGAGCTCAAATTACAACAACGACCCAATACAAAAATGACATTTTTGCTGTGCTTAGTCCTTTTATTAAAACAAATTAAAGACGCACTTTAATTTTAAAAAATTTGTATACAAAAAGTACTTTTCGAAAGGATTCACTCTTGAATACGTTGCGGAGTTGTATTTATTTGTATTGTATTATTGTATTTATTTTATTATTGATATTGACAACTGGGCATGTGATGTAGCTTGAATAAATGTGTAAACAAAACAACGGATTGAACCCTCGAGATATATATATACATATATATACACATATTGCAGTGGAGGCCATTGATTAATAAAAAAATACGACCTATTGGCAAGAACCCATGTTGTAATCGAAGACAACAGTGAACAGTCCTCGTAATATTCATTCAGTTTACATGAACATTGTTGAACTACATTAATAAATACCATCTGAAACTTATAGATGGTTATAGTATTCTTTTTACCAAATTTAAAAATATCAAGGATACTTCTTAAATACGTTACTGTAATTCGTGTTTGTTAATTTAAAGCTATGACGGGGTAAATCATATTTGAGTGAGAGCATGCAGACCAAATTTGCTGACACAAGCTCTAATATTGTTAAAGTGGTCTTCTTTATATAATAAATTCAATTACAATGGCTCTTGAATGCCAAAATGGTTTAATTTGAAGCCCATTGACATTTTTCTGCTATCAACATCAAATTATGGGGTTCCTCATAACTAGTTGAGAAAAATACAAAAATAGAACTGCCAACGACATTAAACAAGCAAAATAATATAGTCAAAATGATTCGACTACATTGTACCCGTACTAGACTGTACAATGTTTGACTGAACTTTAATAGAAGTGAATTCCGTTAAATCTCAATCTCTTTTAACCATTTCCAATTCACAATCTAGCGAGAATTTGATATATCTTGTGGAAGCAGTATAGCTCATCACGAGTCTTTATTCCTAAATTAGAGCATTGGTAAATTTTGAAATTTATTTTCAACCTGTATTTTAAGCTTTGATATATTTCGTATTCTAGGTAAGTTGCGTTCAAATCCGCCTGTATCCTGTTTAAAAGAAAATTGAATATAATTCTGAAAAATTTCGTTCAGTAAAAACTAAATTATTTCACACGTCAAAGCTTTAATCGCTCCAAGGAAGATCAAAATGAAATCAACAACTCAAATGTAATGCTTTTCCCTGAAAGGACCATCCTCTTGTATGCCCTATTGAACTACACAAGTGCTGGTACCGAGTAGTCGTCGTACGTCAGACGCATCAACTTACATACCAATGCAGTACAGTAACAGGACAACGAGCCAGCTCGTCCGCTGCCCACGTGCCAACGCGTGTGAATGTGCCTTCATATCCTGCTCCTTGACTTTTCCTGCCGGTCTTGTTATTGTTGCCTGCTGCTGCTGCTGTTGCTGCTTTTATTATTTGTTGTTGTTGTTGTTTCCATTATTATTGCCCAGCAGCCACATGCGAAACGTAGACGAAGCTGGACGCACTGCTTGTTTGCACTGTCCACAGCTAATTGGATTGGCATCGGCCATTCAGGAACGTACAACTGCAATCGCCCAGCGTTCAAACATTTGCTCTTTCACTTATGTTTGTTGTTGTGCGAGTATGTCATGATAAATTGAAATGCGCAAAAATTAAATGCCAATTTACAATTAAAATTGGCGATACAGCTGTGTGCGCCATATTGTTGGCAATGGGAACCTAAGATCGCCTAGAGATGCTATCGCGCTCGATACGATTATTTGCATAAGCTTGGATACGATACTCTTAATCGAAAGTAGATATACAATCGTACCGAGCTCGATGGAATAACTGAATAGGCATGTTATTCATTTTTACCGAGCCATCGCAAAAGGAAGTATTTCAATTTATTTGCCCATAAGAAACCTAATTCAAATATGAGCGACTTCTGCCTTCAAGCTATCGAACATTGCGGCAGCTCGGATCATTTTACGGCGTTTACCAACACTAAAAATATCGATTCACGTGTCGATATACGCATATCAGTCTATTTCTTATTGCATTTATTCCACAAAAAATGGGTAAATCTTTAGTATAGCGGCCCCGTATAAAGTCTGCATCAAAATGACTGATTTTAGACTTAAACAATAAGTCTGAAAATTAGAAAGCAACTTCCGGCGGCGGAGCAAGACTTTATTGTTTCGATTTTCGACATAAACATCGTTGGCAGCGAAGCCACATGCCTTCAAATTCTATCGATAGTTCTGTCAGAAGATTTCCAGCTCTATCAAGTGTAGTACACCAAAGTTAATCGAAGAATATTTTTGACAAAAGTGGGGTTAGATTTGAACAAGCGTTTGGGACTTTGATTTACACAGTCTTATATTATTGAAGGTCTATAATTTCAACAGCCATATCATGTCTACGGTTCCAAAGGTACCAGAAACGTTGCCGGTATACACCGAGGACAACATTTTGGTGAAGAAACTATATGTGAATAAAATATCACGTGATGTAAGAAACTAGTCTTCTCGTTTATTGCAATTCCAGCTAATTCTTTTAATTTGTATGTATGCATATATGTATGTACATATGTACTACTCTAGATGGATGAGAGTATTTTGATAAAGTATTTCAAGACGTTTGGCCCTGTAGTCGAGGTACAAATGCCTGGTCAGCGTAAGAAGAAATTGACCTCTGCCCACGTGACCTTTGCCGATCCGCAAAGCGCCGCCAAGTAAGTAACAAGAATTGTGTTAATTCAGCTTAAGAATAACATGATATTGATTATCATGCATGCCTTATAGGGCACTGCGCTTCAAGGATCATATAATTAATGGCGACCGTCCAACCGTGATGCCCAGCGACAGCTGGAATCAGCCAGACGCCTACGTGCCCGACATCAATCCCGATGATCAGCCGGCGGCCATTATGAAACTGAACGATCAGTGCCTGGAGCGGATACTGCGCCAACTACGTCTTCTCGACCGCATTCATTTTGCCCGTACTTGCAAGCGTTTCCGTTGCATTTATCAGCAAATGGCGCCCGTACTGGACAAGGTTGTGGAATTTGAAGTCTTCGATGGAATGACTGTGTGGGACTTATACGATTTCTTTAAGCTGTCTGGCCCTTACGTACGGGAATTTGATGGACTTATTCCAGAACAAAATTGTCGTCGCCTGTACAATTTTCTAGGCGCAAATTGTATGAATTTGAAGACATTGAACATCAGGTGCACAGATCTGACAAAGGGCGATATGATTGTTATTTTTGCAAAGATGAAGCGCCTTCAAAACGTTGAGTTGAGCGGATGCGAGCTCAGCAATGAAAGCCTGCTGACGCTCAAAAACTTACCGCAGCTGAAAATGCTCGATCTTTCATATAATTTTTCATTGACTGGTTTGAATTTGGATCGCTTGCCAACTACCATTATATCGCTCAAACTTAAGAACTGCTCCGAGCTGCAGTCGAATTTATTGGGCAAATGCTGCCGGGCCTTGCCCGAGCTGAAGAAGCTTGACATAAACGGAGAAAGCCTCGATTTTCTAGAGTTCGTTGACGACAAATTCCGCAAGACTCTAGAAGCGCTGACTATCAATAACGAGTACAATGCGTTCAAAAGGTACAATCACAATTCTAGATTGCCAAGCCTTAAGAAACTAATTGTGTACGATATAAACAACTCACTGCTCGAGTTTCTAACAAAGAACAATGCCGTGGAACATATTGAGATACACAACAAAGAAATTATAAGCGATAATATAATACGCCATATTGGCACGCTGAGCACATTGCGAACTCTAATTTTGCCAAACAACCATGCGATCAATTTGGAGTCGCTGAGCACGTTGAAAAAGCTGGAAGAGATCAATTTGATGAATTGTTCAAATATTACCGACAATGCTATCTTTCGCCTCATACTCGCTTGTCCTAAACTGCAAATATTGCATCTTCAGGGCTGTCACCAGCTCACGATTAATTTACTATCCAACATCACACTCGAGTTGCGTAAAAAGCAAATCAAACGTCCTCTGCCTATAAGGCTCCATGTATACGGCAGCAGAGTTAGTCGTTTGGCTTTGCAGAGTTTGGATGTAGCTGCCAAGGACGTCATCGATGTATCGCTGGAGTTTTTATCTGAGAACGCGTCTGGCGAGGTTGATGATGATGAAGACTATTTCATAAATTATATGAACAATTCACCATTTAAATTTTAATAATATCCTATGCGTTAATTACGAGTTAGTTTTTATCAAAAATAAGAAAGAAGAAATATATTATTAGAGTTTATCACAGTTTCATATAAAAACGCTTTTGTTTATTATTGTAAGTTATTCTGAACAACCTTATCAAATCTAAGCTTATAAGTTTATATTATACTATATCATATCGAAAATAACAATGGACGCATATCGAATCCAATACGATCTCGTTAAAACATTTAAAATTGCATTCTTTGGTTATCTATTTGGTAAAATTGAAATGTCACAGCGATGCTGACATTGTGTGCTCGATTTGCACATGAATAAGTAAATGGCTATCAAATTGCTGAGCTGTGCACTTCGCTGGTAACAGGCAGTGTTGCCTTTTTGGTTCTTTTACCAGATTTGGTGGTTTATTTACACTGCGAAGCCATAAAGTGGATAAAAGGCGGATTTAAACTGTACAAAAGTATGTAACAGGCAGAAGGAGGCATCTCGGACGTTATAAAGTGTGTATATTCTTGATCAGTATCAATAATCATGTCGATCTATGCTTCTTTTTACAGCAGGCAGTACATATGTCCGAGCCGGCCGGATCGGACCACTATAACATATAGCTGCCAAAGGAACAATCGTTCGACAATTATGGTTTTGTATGGAAAACTTGTTGTTTATAAAGATATCCTAACCAAACTCACCAAATGTGAGTCTCTTTACAATGTATACAACCTGAACGAATGTGGTCAAAATCGTACCACTATATCATAAAGCTGCCATAGGAACAATCGGTTGCAAATTGCGTTGTATAAAAACTTCTTTGTTTATGAAGATATTTCGACTAAACTCACCAAATCGAAGTTTCATTATGTTTTGTACAGACTGACCAAATTTTGTACAAATCAAACTACTATATCTTATAGCTGCCGTAGGAACAATCGGATGAGAAATGCATTTTTGTATGAAAAACTTTTTTGCTTATACAAATATTGCATCCGAAATCAGCAATTGTGCGTTTTATTATACCTTATATAGTTTCCTATAATTTTATCCTGATCCGACTACATTATTATATAGCTGTCATAGGAACAATCGGACGTAAATTGAAGTTGTGTATACAAAATATTTCTGCAAAGGTATATAGCCGTTCGTTCTGGTTTTGTTTGCATTTTTCAGGAAGATTATGGTGGTTATTTTGAATGAACAACGGCAGCACTAGTAACATGAGATGTGAAAACACAGAATACAGTTGAATGAGCAGCGCGTATTAAAATTACAGTTATAAAGCAATCATATCCGACGTTTGCACTGCTTATCCCTGACATAAAACCTCCTACTCCTCATCTAGTAACTTATCCAGGATGACTGGCCGAGACCTAAACAGCTCTAGCCCTTGGAAGCTTTCTAGGGAGTTATTAAAAAGTCATATGAAGTACAATCTCGCGACAACCAAAAAAAAATTAATTCCGAAGTTTTCACCAATTTTCCACATGGGTATGAAATTACCAAAATTAGTGAGATTAATTATTTTATGTGAAAAGCTTTGAAATTTAATTTTATGCTGGTCGGACTAAAATTATACTTACGAACGTACAACTTTCAGACTCCCATTTTCAGCCCAGGGAGGTGGACTTCCCTAAATCGGTAAAACATGTGTCGGATGATTTTTTGTATAGATGTTTGAAAATCAGTTTGATGCCGATCGGATGTTATGCAAAAAAGTTTCATACAACCGTTTTCCCACCAATTTTCCACACTTGCGGGTGGAATATTTTAAAATCCCGTCATCTGTGAAGCTTTCAGCATTCTAGGTGTTACTGTTTGGGCTGAAAGTATAACAGTAATGACGAACATACATATGTACTATGTAACAGAAACACAGTATTCTACAGTCGGGAGCCTGCGACATTTTTAATTGCTGCTTTGTGCCAAAGCGCAAAGTTTTAGCATCGTGACAAAATTTTTAAATTGCGAACGTCCAAATATGAATTCAAAGTTGCATAATGTAGAAAATACTATTTGCATACAAATTAAATTAAGGAAATATAACATTTTTAGAAGGCCGGTCTTGTCATGAGATGGTTCCGCCATCCTAAAGATTTGTTTTTAGATCGTCAGGATGCCATCAAGGATTTTTCCCCGCGGTAATCTCTATTACGAAGTTCTTGTTAGTGCTCATAAAAGAGTTTCTGTCCTGAATATTTAAAGTTGCAGACAGATCATATAGTAATTGTATGTAAGTGCACTTTAAGCTATATTCCTCATTAAAACTTTCAATTATAGCACATTTCCATTTGCATTTCCCAAATGCATTTTTTATAAAGTGCTAATTGTGGAGACGGCAAGAGTCCAAATATGGCCCTCATATTGTGACCATTCCTCGTGATCCGTGCCTGGCCAGGCAGAGCGCCCATTACCGTTAACGAGCGACACTCGGACACTCGGACAGACAGAGAGGCAGGCGAGCAGTCATCTTGTCCCGCTTCATGTCCACTTGTTGTGCTCGCAGATTGTTGCAAGTAGCTTCAAGTTGTGCTCCATTGCAATTTTTTGTTTCTTCGTGCCAAACAATAAAAAATGCAAAGCGAAATGGACAGCCTGGGGCCAGGAGCGCCGGACGCTGGACCCGGCTGTCATAAAGTTTGTGACTTTGGCAAAACGTAATATTGGCAACAGCATCTCGTGGCAAGTTTGTTGCAAAATGTGCAGCAAATAACAAGAAAATAAAAGATGAAAAAATGAGTCTGCAAAAGCTCTGAAAGTTGCGCAGAAACAAATCGTTTGTGGGTTTAAACCGAAGGGATGGTAATTTGGTTAGCGGCAAGGGACGGCAGCAGGGCAACCCAGCTGACCACGCTGGCAGCTGGCAAAGAAAAGCATTGGCTTCATCAAAACATTTCGCAACGTCGCTTCGTTTTAATGGCAGCCAAGTCGTCAACATGGCCGGGCCCATCAGGCAATGGCAACGGCGATGGCAACGGCAACGGCAACCCCAGCGACCGTCCTTTTGTTGCTTAATTGGCGCGCTGGCGGACTAAGGTATACTACTACTACATACACCGAGAGAAACGGCCTGCCAAATGTGACAGCTTTTAAGCCAGTTGCTTGCCTAGGTAACTCCGAGACCATTTTTAGCCGTGTGGGCCATTCGTTCACGTCCACACGCCATTTGCATTCCAGCATTGCCATTGTCCTGCGCCAACCGACGACGTCGGACATTGGACATCATCGTGGGCGTGTGTTGGAGTTGTACGTGTGTGCTATATAACTTTAACAACGTGGCATCCTCATCGTGCATTGTGTCTGTACTATGTGTGCTGCCAATTCTGCTAATTTCCCGTCAAATCTGGCGTTTTAAATTTTAATGGGAAATAGTATAGAATAGAATAATATCAAAGCAGCGAGTGATTGATTTTCTGGCTTATAAATCTCACAACGGTATATTAAATACTTATAAGCTCACATATACTCTGGACTTACATATAGATATTGTATATTTATCGATGTAGCCTAATTACAACAGTTTAAAATAAATATTGGCCTGTATACATTTTAAAATCTGGTTCATAGTTTTTGAGAAATAAAAATGTTAGCTTTCGAAAAACGATTGAATAATTGGCTTGAAAAGATTTGCCAGCCAAGAAAAGGCCTTTTGCAGCCAGTGCTATAAAATATCACTTGTTAGCCTAAGTTTTGTAAACTGGATTATCAATATTAATAAAAAATAAAAATAAAACAATAAGAATAACATTAGGAAACGGGTACAAATTATCAATGAAAAGTGCTCGGAAATGGGATATTTTAATTTTTTTTTAAAGAAATCAAAATATCTTTTGAAAATCCTGCACTTTTTAACAGTTTCGATTTGGCCAGATTTCTAGCGGTAAATGTCGCTATTTTTTTGCTTGTCAAAGGCTGGCAACACTGCGACGCAATCACAACAACAGGAGAAGGCGTCAGGAATGACAGCAACAAAACAATGTGGCAAATATGCAACGTGAGGCGTTGGCACGTTGCTGCTTCAACTGAGACAGGGACCGAGACAGAGACAGAGAGTGCGACTGAGACTGGGACTTTGGGCATCAGAAGCAGGGTGGTCATTGCAATTATGTCACATGGCTGACTTAATTCATTCATTTAGACGACTCTGACAATTGTAGGTGTCGCGCCCTCTGTCATTTCGTTGTTACCACCGACGCAGTGCAGCAGAGGCAACAACAACAACAACTACTACAACAATAACAACTGCAGGAATAGCAGGCAGCCAGTGGAGAGCCATTATGGCACCGACATTGTCAATGACTGGCACGGGCGAATTATTATTGCCTGGCGCAGGCAGTTGGACGCCAACGACGACCAAACTGCTTGTCATTGTTCCTGACCTGGCGGCCATTGTGCACTCTGCATGTAAATGCAAGTCTCCGCATGTACAGATGTATTTACATATACATGTGTAGTACATGTGTATGTGTGTGTGTGTTTGCATGACATTTGTGCTCCCCATCTTGTTTTGACATTTGAACCATTTCGCGCCGGTAGCGCTGGGATGGGCAACAACATGACTGCAACTATTTGTCATCTAGTCAATCAGCAGCTTGGGTACATACTTACACACGTACATACATACAGACATATGTATGTACATCTGTATGCAATTATGTTCTTACAAACATATGTATTTTATAGAACTGCTTATTATTGCTGCTGATTATATTGCACGTATGTATGTACATACATATGTACGTATGTATGTATGTACGTACGTACACTGACCAACTTATAATCATAATAAACTTATTAGTTTGTCAATGGTAGTTAGCACTACACTAGCTCTCTCAATTATTTGCTGTGAAACATGGTTGAAAGCAACAACAACAAAATCATACGAATGTAAATTCAGAAACAAAGTACATTTGAATGTAACCGAAAAATATAACAATAAGTTAAGAAACGGCTCTGTCCAATATGTTTAACATATCGATATCGTGATCGATACCGATACCTAAAACACATTAAATTAATTGAAACATGTAATTGAAGACGAGCAGACGTAATTTATATAAAAATAAAATAAAACTACGGCCGCAATTGTTTTTTCACGAAAATGAATGCCAACGAAAGCTGGCACGACAGCATCTTTTAATATTACACCATGCTGATGCCAAAAACCTGCTGCTGTCAAATGTGAATGGCAAAAAAGGGCTGTTGATAGTTGGTACGCTGATCATGGAGACAAACTTTCGTTGTTGTCACGGATCATGCGAACAAGGCAATGTTTTTCTATACGAAGACACGCTTTGCAAGAGATAAAATGTGCTTGCACTTGTGATACGTAGAATATTACGCTGATCGCGAACATTAGATATTTAAAATCGATAGCTTTAATTTTACTATCGGCATTGGTGCTAGCCAATCGATAATCAATGGAGACGCGCAGCTTGCAAATTCAAGCATATGCATAAGTGCATATACTTAGAAAGAGATTGTAATACTAATATTTAGTTATTATTTTTGCGGTGCAATGTCAACGCAACCATGTTATCAAAGCAAAGTAAATGCTAAAATGCGCCTACAATAAAACCAAATTCAAATAACAACGGTCACCTATTCGCGTTGGCTGGCAGCACTGACTTGTTGCCAGGCGCAAGCGCGACAACGTTGCCACCCATTCATTTCAAATTTGACTTTTGCGCTAACGAACGTCGTGGAAAACGCAAACACGAAAAAATTTCGACGCTGCAATATTTTGCACTAATAAAATAGTATCAAATTAATATAAAACGTGCATATCATAATATAAACAAGTTGCAATATGCTAAGTGCCGCTGTGAACACACAAATGACAACAATGCGCACAAGCGCCGCCGCCGTGGCGGCCTTGGCAAACAACAAAGGACAACAACAAGCCGAACAGCAGGCTCAACAAGTGCCGCAACAAGTGGCCTCGAATTTAACAAAAATTATTGAAAAACTGCAATTGGATTATGGCAATTACAAGTACACAGTCTATCGCTGTGCCAGCAAATTTGTGGCATTGCAAAAAATCTTTCATAGTAAGTGCATTACGCATTTAATAATTCAAAAATTCCATATTTATATGTACATAATATTATTTTAGCCAGCAAAATTCCATATAAACTGGTGCTGGCCATACTCGAACGCCATGGCATGCCTGTGAGCAGTGGCAATTGCAATTTGAATCTGATGGTGCCGCCCTTTCAGCTCACATCGCTGTTGCATGATATTTACTTTGCCTGCGAGAAGCTCGGCCATTTTACTAAAACCCAAAGCTATCAGCTGGAAACAGCTACAGGCCTGTTGGCCAACTTCTTTTGGAACATCTATGATCCGTAGGTGAACACACACATGTTTATTGCTTTATACTTAAAAGTTTGTATTGCAGTCAACGTCGTCATTCCATATCTTTGCTGGAGATCAAGGTTACATTTTTGCTGCTCTGCAAGCTATATAGCAGCGAGCACATGGTCGGCGACTTCTATAGCCTGCTGGCGGATGCCAAATCGCAGTGTGTCTCACGCTATGCATTTGAACAGCTGCTCCATACGCTCAGCAAGCTGCTGGGCTATCTGGGCGAGGGCAAGGCTTACGGGTCTCACAATTTGCCGGCCATGATGTCGCAATGTTTTGCACGCTGCCATCATGGTGTCGCCGGTCTCGGCGAGCAGCAATTTCACAATTTATGGACACACACGCAGACCCGCTTTCTCATCTATGGCAATCTACTGGCGCTGATCAAACGCATTGAGGATACGGAGCATTTGATACATAGCAATTCGTGTGCTAGCTGTCGCATGGAGCATATTATTGGCATACGGTTCAAGTGTCAGGTCTGTCGCGATTTATCGCTGTGCCTGCCCTGTTTTGCCGCTGCCGCACCTGTCAGTGGCAAGCACGAGGCATCGCATCGCATGTGTGAGGTATTTGTCGAGGATCAGCCGACGCCAAGACGTTGGACACACTGTTTGGCGCGACTATGCGGCTGGTTTGTCTATGCGCAAAAGACACAGCGCGCCGGTGCTGAGGAAGAGGAACGTCGCGGTTTTTGTAATGCACAAGAGAGCGGCGCTGGCATCGGTCAGCCCAGCAATGCCACCGAACTGGCGCCCATACCAGCTGAAACGCACAGCATTCGCCGCAACTCCACGCTGCGCCTAAAGACGCCCCTAAATAATATGCCACAACAGCCCCAACAACAACAGCAACAGGAGCTAAGTATGTACAATTAATTGAGCAATTCTGTGTACACTAAAACCACTAGAGTAGGTTTTTCGATCTTTTTACAACTATATCTAAATTATTTGCCATTCTTTCTTCATATATTATAAGTTTGCTAACAATTTCCATTGCAGACTCATTGACAGGACTGGCTAGCAACGCATCGGGCCGTATGCAATCCATAATCGATCGTTTGTTGCTACAAAATGCGTAAGTGTTGTATTTCGTTGCCCATTTGTTATTTACACAGAGATTCCGTTAACAGGAAGTTGGAAACGCAGCTGCAACTGTTGGCCACCACATCGAGCGCACAAATTTCCGACTTTCTGAGCGCTCATCAGAAATTCTTGCTGCAAATAATTGAGGATATGCGTCAGCTATCGGTATGTGAAGCAGCTACGCACATAGTATAAAACACACAACTGACGCCACTTTATTATTGCTTGCAGCGCGCCTCCGCAGCTGCACCGCTGATTAGTTCAACATTTTTGAATGCCAGCACGCCGCATCGCTTGGCGGTGCCAGCTGGACAAGTGGTGTACGATATGTATGCGCCAGTGGGCGCCAATTTGACACATTCCAGTGCGTAACCAAATGCTCTGCTCCTAGACAATCAATCTAACGAATTCTCTGTCTCGTTCTCTCTCTCTCTCTCTCTCTCTCTCTGTTGCAGTCAATGGCGCCGAGCTAAATCGCAGCTATCTGGAGGCCAACAAGTCGGATTATTCGCTGAGTGACATCAGTTTGTGGTTCGATCAGCGTCGTTCCAGCTTACAGCATGCATCCGGTTCACAGCAGGCGCCATTGTCGCTGCCCATGCCGCTGGGCGCATTGCTGGAGCAGTCCATAAATGTTGATATGCGCGAAACGGAAATGACAAACTTTAAGCTGCTGCTTAACAAGGTCAAGGAGATTGTCGAGGATTCATACAGTGACAATGCGGAGCTCTCAGCGGCCACACAAAATCTCGAGAACGTGCTCGACAATATTATCAAAACTGAGGAGCAGCAGCGACGCAGCAGCACCGGCAGTGGAAGCGGCAGCGGCAGCGGCAACAGCACTAGAAGCTCACAGCGAGCACAGTCTTAAGCAGCTACCATATAAATATATATATAACTGTTACACATATCAAATTAACAAAGTTCACACGAAATGCTTTAAATCACGTTAAGTGCAGTTTGTATATACACATTATTACTTATTAACAAATGTTTCTACGCAATTTGACACTTTGTACAAGTTGTTAAAGACGCAGCTCTTATAATTCTGTTTAATCCTATGTGGCATATATGGCAAATTATATATATACCTGTTTAGGATAAACAAAACATAACATTAACGTATCCGTCCAATCAGAACTGTTAAAACTTAGGTACGGGCTCGATCGATAGTTTTGTTAACTATTAAAAATATTAGCTGTAACTCTGAATAAAGCTTGAAACATATCTAACAATTAAATCAACCGAATGCAAATTTGAATAGAGTTATAAGAATGGGTGTTATGCTTAAAATAAACGTACACTTATATATTATTATTATAAACGGCGGGGCATTTTTACTGCGGCCTGTAAGATCTATCTGATCTATTGTACCTTCTTCTCAGCCCATAGTTCGTTCATCAGCTCTATCTCTATCTCCTCGTCGGCTTAAGAGTTCCTCTATCTCCTCGTCGGCTTAAGAGTTCCTCTATCCACTGTTTGGCATATATGCATTCCCAGAAGCCTATTCATTTTTCAGACCAGTTATTTCTGCTAACAATGAGGATTCATCTTCAAGTTCACAGAACCTGCTTCCTAGTTTGCTGAGGTAACTATTCGGTCTTTAATGTCCCACTTAAGAGACCAGAGAGTAATTGCTTTCATCTTTGCAGATTATAGTTTCCTTGGCCTGTCCTAGACCTAGTCCACTTCCTCGGTTTGACTGCTTTATACTGTCCTCCTCTAACCTTAAGCGTTCTTGTATTGTGTGTCCTCCTCAGTTTGACACATCTACCTATGGCGCTTGCTTCAGCTTGAAAAATGCTCTTGTATTTGCCCAGGGACTAAGTCGAGGCCCCCGCAAGGCCGGTGTCTTGATTTATTAGGGATTCGTCGCTGAACGTATACACAATATAACTCAAAAGCTTGGAGAGCACTCTACACAAGAAGTGGAATTAGGAACCTTTAAAGGAAAATCATCATCACACAGATCTGTACATCTAAAAATATGATCAATCAACATCGGGAAGTAATACAAAAAAAAGTTTATTAATATGGTAAACGAGTTTAGTGTATAAAAATATATAAAAAGCCAAACTAAACCGACTCCTTATGCAGCTAAAGGGCTTCCGGCTGTGTTTGGCTGTTTATCACAGTTAGCAGTAAATCGCTGGCCATTTCCAGTTGATGGAGGTGCTTCAAGGCGCTGGCACTTAGCCGTGCCCCTGGCGGTTGCAGTTGCAATACTTCTGACCTAGCCTGCAATTCGTCGCGCAGCGCCGACTCCAGCAGCAGTGCCGCATTGGCGGGCACACTGCAGGTATTTTCGTGCAGCTCCAGCAGCGACAGATTGCAATCAAGTTGCAGAAGATCCCGCAATAGACGGCGCAGCAGCAGGAACAGCTGCGTCTGGTTGCTGGCATAGATGTGCCAGTGCTGGCCGGGATCTTTACGCAGCAGCAACAGCTGCGACTGACGATTGTAAAAGATACGCTGCACAGTCGTCGCGGAGCAGCTGCTGCTCCTGCTACTGCCATTGTTATTGGCAAAGGTAAAGTTTTGTGGCGGGCAAGTATCGTCCAGCAACTGTACGTCTGTAATTTAAGTAGAAAGTAGTTCCCGGATTAGGCTGAAGAACAGGCGTAATAGAAGCACTCACCCTGCTGCGGCTGTTGCTGATCCTGCGGCACAGTTGTAGCTGCAAATTGCAGTTTGTTGGTCAGCAGCTGTTCGAATTGCATTTGTTGCTCCAGGGACTTAAACTGCAGCCGCAATGCGCAATGCGCCGTCTGCGTCATGATCACGGCTAGAAAGTCCTGATGCAATGTATGCGGCGCAAAGCTGGGCACATGCAGCTCCTGCTGCTGCAGCAGCGCAGCGACGTTGATGCTGGCCAATTGTAGCTGCAGCTGCTGCCGTCGTGTGGACTCGCTTTGGAGCTCGTACAGCGCAAGCAGCTGGATGTGCTCGATGGTCAGCAAATCCACCAGCTGCAGACGCACCAGGAGCACAGCGCTGCGTTCGGGCGGCAGCTGGTTGGCACAGGTGGCGGGACGCCAACTTAAGCTTATGCTAAACTGATCCTGGCATGCCCAAAACTGCGCCAATTCATCGTAATCCTCCGGCGGGTGACCATCTGCTTGCAAGGGCAGCTCATACAAACAATGAGCATAGTTTAACCCACAGCCGTTAGGCAATCGTAGCAGCGGGCGCAGTGCATGCAGCATGCTGTGCCGATTACTCCCAGCGCTGTTGGTTAGCAGCGTGCCCAGAACCAGCGCATCACCGCAAATGCGCATCCAGTAGTCACCGCAACGACGCAGCAGCTGCTTCTCCTCCAGCAATGGTGAACGCTGGCCCGGCACGCCAAATGCGTACAGCTCACGTGCGCGCACAAAGTCATGCTGCGACTGGGCGCGCTGTGTATGCAGCTCAGCGCGTGCCCCATGGACGCGCTGCATCAAACGCTCAAAGCCAGCGGCGCTACTGCTGCCGATATTAGCGGCTGCCTGGCAAGCTGCGCCGCTATCAGCGCACTGAAAATTGGTGCGCTGTCGCTTGCCATTGGCAAAGTGCAGCTCCACATAGGCCTGATATTTAATGGGCCCTCTGACCAGTCTGTAGTCCTCCACATTCTCATGCTGCGCAATCAGCTCAAAGCTGGCGCCCAGCTCGGCTGGCCGGCGCAACACGAGCAGTGTTTGCCAGCAGCGCAGCAGCACATAAATGTGCTCGCCCAGCCACACAAACTTGCCAATGCTCAGCGGCAGCTCCTCGACGGCGTGCAGCATGCTGTAGCTGGTGGAATCGCCGCTGGTGCTGGCCACATCGTCGCGTATGAGAAAGCTGCTAATGGGACCGCTGTACGACTGCAGCTGGTCAGCCAGCTGCTGCAGGCACGTGCTTTTTAGATCGATGTAATGCACCAGCTCCTTCTTGCGGAACTCATAGAACTTTAGATTGCGACTGAGCACCAGACTGGATTTGGTTTTCTTCACATGCAGCTGACTGCAGTACGCGACTGTGCCACGTTGTATGAGAAATTCCGGCACATCGTCTTCGATGAGCGGCAGCATAATAACAGCAACCAAAATGTAAACAAAACATAAAAAAGAACACAACAGAAAACCGCGAAAATAGAATACAGTTTTGATAGAGATGAGCGATATTTTTGTAGCAGTTACTAGTCACTTGATTTTCGAAAAGTAGCATATTTAAAGTAACAGGTCTGCACCACTGACTCTATAACTGTATAGACCCTCCAAGCACCATTTAAAGAGTATATAGAAACTCCATCTAGTGGAAACGAATCGAGCCGACTACTTTGCCTTGATCAGGACCACTCAGACTTCGTTTTCGTTCGGGTTACTCTGATGTGAAGCGTGATCGCATTCTTATGAATCGCGAAATTTTGATACTATTGCCGGCCCGGCGTTACCACATATCCAAATTTAATTATCTTATATTACCGGATCTTCTTTTTATTTTGTTTTTGAATAAACGCGAAGTTTGAATATTTGTATCTACAAAATATTGATAAAAATGTTCTCAAGAACTTGTCGGTCCCCTAATTACTAACAATGTGAAGGAATAAATATGTTTCATAATCTCGCAAAAACTAGATCATCATACATATTTATGTATCATTAAAATAGTACGCTACTTATAGAAATATACTTAGCGATAGATAGAAACTTCAATTCCAATCCCTCTCGTCTCGAGAAACTTTGTCGTCCTTGATCCCGCTTTTTTTTGGTTTATTTTTAAATCAAAGTAATCCGAATTACCCACAACTTGGCATCCTTATAAAACAAACAAGTGGATTCCATTTATTTTTAAATTTTTCCAATGTTTTCTATTAAAGCCTTTGATTTAGTAAGATAGGTAAGGGTATCTTCAAAACAAACTACTCAATATTTAATTGATTGTTGCTATGGCAGATATATCATTAAATGGTCCGATTTTGAAAAAGTTTGACCAGTTTGTATAAAGAATACCAATACTAAGATTTGGTGTTTAAGTTTTTATACAAAAACATAATCCGACATTCTTAAAGAAGCTATATGTTATACATACATACATGGTTCGATCCTGCTGGTACCGACATACATGCATATGTATTTGCACAAAGAAGTCTTATTACGAAATCTTTAAAACTAAGAAACTGAAGGCAATCGGTCGAAACATGCGTTTCTGTTTAAAAAAAAAGCATTGCTGCAAGAGATCTTCATTCTTAAAACTGTCTTGATCTCGGCCATCCCGGAGGATTTGTACTCACGGGTCTACATTCTGTTCCCATTCAATAATTCAAATTCATACAATTTATAGTTAAAACGTAAACTTTGTAAATATAATTAAATCATACACATTATATTTCCTTGGTACATACACATTCTGTTGAAAAATAAGTTACTTTCACGCTCAGTTACGATGCGTTCGACAATTACAATACAATAATGAATAATATTATATAAGTTTCATAGTAAAATTGTACAGCTAAGAACAATTAATTGATTGCCCTACCGACTTTAAATATATAATTATTTATAAAACTAGATTTTACAAGTACTTCTAGCGAGCAGCTTCTACAATAAATTGCTTATTCATTCATTTCCTATATTAAGTATGTATATATATTGCGGCTTTGTGAAGAACAAGGCAGTTAAACACAAAAACGAGTTAGGATTTAATTGTGGAGCAGGGCAGCATTCTCAATCCATTAGATGCCTGCTCGCTCCAATGCACTAAGCTGTGTGCCCAAACGCTCCTCTTTGGCTTTGCGCTCTGCGCTGATTTTCTTCGAGCTCTGATAAGTATTGAGAAAGGTTTGCACATCGATCTTACCGCTCAGGAAATGCTCAACGTGACGATCGCAGTCGGCATCCGCATTTGAGGCGGCTATTTGCAGCAGTTCCTACAAACACAATGTTTGTTTATTAAAATTGTTATAGCTTATAAGCTTTTGTCATATATTACCCTTATGTGCTGCGGCGCATATTCCTCCGATTTTTTCAAGTACTTCTTGTTCAGCAGATCGCATTTCTCGCCGAGCGTTTTCAATGCCGTATAATCATCGCTGAGCCGACGTTTCAGCTCGACTAGATGCGTGCCCTTGGTTTCGTTTTCACCTGTGAATGTTCCAGCAATACAGTTAACTTGTTACTCTGTATGTATTTACTTATATATACATATGTATTCAATGTAGTATATTGCATATATTCTGGGCTTGGTTTGTAAACCTGGTTTCAGATTTCAATGACCCGAGGTTTCGGTTCGCACCCTGGCTCCTCAAATGTTGTCCAATTTTTAAATAAAACACTTTAATTTATAACATTTACATATTGTAAACAATTAAACTGTTTTATCTTCAAGAAATTTCTGCTTTGAAGGTCAGACAAAAATGTATACAAATTTTTATGTACACCTGTATGAAAAGTATTAGCAGTGCTTTTGAACAAGTTAAGGCAGCGTTTCCCAAAGTGTGGGATGCGACCTGGTACCGGTACAAAAATTTTGTAAAAAAGGAAAATAAATGTTTAAATAGAATAAATGTTTGTACATCAGATAAACCAAAGACTACAATACTACAAGGTGGGCAACGCAGTAAAAAATAATGGCATAAGGGCAGCTCACTTTTTGTAAAATAGAGAGCGCTCGAAATGTTCACGTTCGGTATTTTTCCATTAGAAGGATCGCGAAAAATTTTTAAAGCTCGACCAAAAATGTTTGGGAAACGCTGAGTTAAGGTAGAGATATTTTTATGAAAACTTCAATTATTTGCGTAACAAAACTCTTAACAACATCACTATATTTATTTTACTTTCGTTGCGGCAAACAAACTCCTAGATATCTTAAATTTCAGTAGGTGCTAAATAAAAGCATATAAATAGTGTATAGATCGTTATAATCTTATACTTTGTATGTTTTATACTTAAATGTAATGTTTCAAATGCAGAAATGGAGCGAGAAGTTAAAAAAGACAAATTAAGGAAAAAGGTGGTTAACCCAATAAGTACAAGTCAACTCTGTGAAGAATGTAAAGATAACCCTGTAAGTCGAGGTCTAAAATTTAAAATCAACACTCATTTGATAGGACAAATAAAAGGTGCACACGTCTATGAAATATATAATCAAATAAAATTAAAAAACATCCTAAGATGCGTCAACCGTTCGCAGAAATATTGCAAAACAAACATTGTATTGTAGGTGTTGAAAAAAAAGTCAAAACTCGCAACCAAAAAAGACATTGCGTGAACTGATTAAAAGTTCCCAGAATTCCCAGAAGTGCTGGTCAGCCTTCAAAAGTTAGAATACAATCCCAAACACATGGTGCAGGAGTAAAGTAAGACTAAACTAAACAAATTGGAATGAGTCTCTTACTTTGAAACTGTTCCGATTCTTAATATTGATGTGATTTTGGAAGAGTATTTTGAGATTTATGAAGAAGTCACGCTGCCTTATGTTGGGTGGAATGTGCCTGTGAAATAGTTCGTCTAGCTAGATAATGACCCAAAACATGCGAACAGGATATCCAGATAATAGATAACTGAACACAAATCAGCGCAGTCACTAGACCACTATTTAATTGCAGACTTGTGAACTGACATTATGAAACAGTTTTTCAGAAACAAAACCATAAGTACTGTTGGCCTTCGGGCAGTTGTGAACAATGCTTAAAATATGCCTAAAACATCAGCTGTGGGAAATTCATAGACTATGCCCCGACGATGTATGTAAGCTATACATTTTACCAATTATTAAAATATAATAAAACGGTTTCGGTAACAAAAGTACAGTGCCTCATTTTAAGCGCATATCCTCCAAATACTGCCATTATTTTTCTCCCCACTGAAATTGTAGGAAATTTGTTCGCGTAACGAAAGTTTGGCATACTATTTTCAATGTTGTGCGCTTAAATCAATGAAGATTCCATTCCAACACTTTATGCTTCAATAGGGGCACAGGATATAGGAGGAAGAGTACTCAGTGGCACATCCTGCGGTTTATAAGCAAATGCAGGTTAATAAGTTGTAGCAGCATGTTTACTTACGTGATATGTTCTCGACTTGATTCATCATCGAATCGAGCTCCTCATTCAAATGCTGCACCACAGACATTTCCTCAATGAAATCATCAAAAAACTCGGGATCCCTATCGAGCTGTTTTAGTTCTTCCAGCGAAAGTGTTGACAAATTTGGCATATTGTCGTCCTCCGGCTTTTGTTCGTTGACGCCATTATTGTCCTCATTGCTCAGTTGTTGTTGTTGCTGCTGCTGCTGCTGCTGTTGTTGCGGCTGCTGCGCAGTAGGCATCTTGCAGAGTCTGGCAGCAATTCGCTTAAAAAAGTCTTCAGTTCTGTACTATCTAAAGTTGTAACAATATTTAAATATCGTTACAGAGTATTGAAACACTACATGTCTGTATGAATATACTTAAGCGAATTTTACAGCATATACTCACATATTGCTTGCGTTTCGAACGTATTGCTTTAAAAATTAAAATCAAAATTAGAGTTCCTTTAGTGTTATGTTATAACAAAAAAAAAAAAACATTGCATTAGAGTTGTGTCGCTTCGTTCAGAATAAGCTCAATTGAACGGGTCATTCAAATGAGCGACTTAGTTTATTCCGGATGAATGAAACTGTTCATCTAGTTCAGCCTTTCAGTCGCACAGTTGCATATAAAAAACCTTGCTGTTAATCAACGCACAGAATTGAATTTCACTCATTTCTGGATACATCAAATAAATGCATTTAGTGACATCACAATTATTGCAAATGACGTCAGCAGATCAATCAAATGCATCAAGAACTTCACCATTTACGCACTTCAGTTTCGATGGCTAACGAGCAAACTGAACAAATTTTAACATTAATTAACATCTGAACAATTAAAACCAAAGTCTCTAAGCCTTATGATCGATTGAACAATTAGACAACTAAACTAACTAATTTAGTTCGCGAGACAAACATGAATGGCTGAACCTATTCATCAAATAGTACTAAGAATCCCAACTCTATTGCATTCTAAGCAGCAAGTTTGACAAACAGAGCTGCCACATTTCAAAAAATAAAAACCAGACAGCTGATGAAAAACAAAAATATTTTATCAATAAGTTTATATAGTTTATTGGGCATTTGTATATTCATAAGTGCATAAGCAAATTTAATTAGAATTCTTTTGATGTTGTCTAATTTGCAAGTTATGTTTGGGAGCAATCGCTGCGCAAGAGTTTTAAGCACACTGGACACATATGTATACAGAGAGATGGGCTTTGGCTGTGATTTTGCACAATTACTTAAAATAGTAAATACAAATTATATGCTATAGCATACCGATAAGATCCTATACTTTTTAATTGTTGCGAATTGTTTTTATACATTTAATTACTCTCAAATTGTAACTGATAACACTTCCAGTCACAGTTCGGCTCACCTCTAATGACAAAACAGCTGTTTTATGTTTTGTCATTATTTCCTATTCGAAGATCGCGTTACTAAACTCGAGTTCGAGAAGACCTTTATATAATAGTCAACGAAAAATTCTAGAAGATGGCCTTGTTTGAAATGAAATGGCTACGTCGCTTTGTGCGGCGTCACACAAATCCGATACCAGAGCATCGTGCCGATTTGTGGAAGCGCCGGTTGAGCATTGGCTATGCGATATTGGCCTGGCAGGCATTTGGCTTTGTGTGTTACATGGTCTACACCGGCCGCAACGACTGGGCTAAATACTATGGCTACAAATCGGAGGAGGAATTGGCTCTGTCGCCGGCGCAGCAGTTTGCCAAGCATATCCATGTGGAGGGTACTGGCAAAATAATACGTCTATCGGGCCTTTCTAAAGTGGAGGAGATACCATTTGACTCCAGCACCGTGAAGCGGGTCAAGGACTGAGCTTCTTTTACCTAATTTAGTTGGTAATTAAATTATAAACTATTTTTTTTTTGTTAGTTGCAAAATAAATGTAAAGAAAAAACCTAAATTTGGTATTCTGAGCAACGTGTTGGTATTTTGTGGACACCGAAACACGGTCACACTGGCCGCAAAGCCAAACAGAAACAGACGCCGCTGCATCAAACACAAACAAGCAGAGCCAGGGCTGCGAATACACAAGCAGCCAAGGCATCGGCGCTAATAACTAAATAACAATAATAATATTGGCAAAAAGTAATTAAAACGCGTACCTGTGTGTATTGCCTACTGTCGTGCATCGAAACCTTACCATTGTTGTTGTTGTTGTTGCCGCTTTTGAACTGTGTGTAGGCTGTCGCGTTGCATTTTGTCTAAAAATAAAACAACAACAACAACAACATAATCGAAATCTATTTAATGAATATTAATTGGCTATCAAGCGTGCAGTGCAGTCCAAGCCGAAGTCGAAGTCGAGGTCATAGTGTCTGTGTGCCTCAGCCAGCCCCTGTGCAGCACTGTGCATATGTATGTGTGAGAAATAACGGGACAAGCAGACAAACAACAACAACAACAAATGGCATTTGCGCTGCTTTCGTCTAATTGGAATTTTTGTGCCACAGAAATGTTTAAAATACGCTAGAGCCGCAAATAATTGCTAATTAGTTGCATATTTTTTGTTGTTTTTGGTTTGTTTGTTTGTTTGTTTGATGTCTTGCAAGGCTTCATTCGCGACACGCATACGAATTTCTAATGCAATTAACGTGCGCAACGCTGCCGACGTCGCAGTCGCAGTCGACGTAGCAGTCAACGTCTGTGGTTGCTGTTGCAGCAGTTGTATATGAAACATTAAAAATGTGTTTTTTTTTAAATATGTATGTACATGTGCATTTTTACATATATATAATTATTATAATATAATAATAATAAAAGAAATATATATATATGTAATACATAATATGCGCGTGCATATATACAAATATGTATGTACATATGTACGTTATTTATGTGTACTCCTTTCCATTTCTTTAGTTGCGTAGTGCAGAGAAGAGTTCAGTGTTCAACAATATCGCCGTCTAACCGTTAAACTCTAACGGCATAAAGGTGTGTTGGCAATTAAAAAAAAAACAAAGTCAAAGTGCAAGTGCAGCAAAGACACACACACGAACAAATAGACATATGACATACATATGTACATCATATATGTATGTATATATATGTCTTATGTATGTATGTATGTACGTGTGTACCGTTGATTGATTATTATTGCCGTTGATTGCTGCTGCATCTCTTGCGGGTAAGTTGAACTATTATGACAAATTGTAGCTCTCTCTTCCCCGCTACCCCACACCCCACCGCTTTGCGCCTTTAGAGCTGGCGTAATTGACTTTTCAGCTAATTAAAAACGCATTAATAACATAAATTGAGTGAAATTTTGAAAATTTGACTTCACTTTCAGCTTCTAAGTAACAACAAAAACAAACACTAATAAGCAAAACGTTAATCATTAACAATCAATGCATAAATATCTTTAATAAATTAGTTTAGAAATGCAACAAAAACAAACGAACGATATTCATAAAAAGTTAGTTTTCTATTTTTACCTAGCACAAGCAAAAATGAAACCGTTTTCTAAAAATAATTTATTTTGTTTGGTTTTTTTTTTTTTTTTCGAGAAGCGAAGGGAAAACGGATTATGTATATTAAAGTTTGAACAATCGAATAATAAAAGCGCGTTATACAAGCGCCGCGAAATGTTTAGCATATGGTAGAAATGCGAACAAAGCGTGCGATAAACACACACAAACATAAACACATGTCAACCGAGCATATTTCGAGCATGAAAACGGGAAAGGGAATGGAAACGGGAATGGGAATGGGAATGGGTCGGGGTTGGGGTTGGGGCTTAGGCACTGGAAAGGGGAAAGGGGGAAAAAGACATGGCCGTTTAATCGTATGCGGGGCGACAACGAATCTTTGACACCCTGCATCGCTTAAGAAAGCAGTGCTGCCAATTTGGCTATTTTTCACACCAGATTCTGGCTTTATATAAAAATCAGTTGAATGAAATTCTGGCCTTTCTCCCGAATACTAATTAGTTTATTTATAAAAATAATTTTTTTCATTTTACTCAATTGTTTTTCACATTCCTGATTAATTTTCATATTTATCGACTAGCTCTTGATTCACAGAACTAGCAATTGTGTAAAGTTCGAACTTTGCGATTTTACTTATAGCTAAAAACTGGAAAGTTAAGAGCTAACTATGTATGTACTATGTATGCATTTCAAATCGATGAAAAGGTATGCAACTTCTACCAACCAGCATTTGTCGCTTCTATAACCAATCGCATAAATCGATAATTGATCATAACTTCACGCTGTACATTATCCCTCCCCAAAGCTCCAATCTTCCCATACGCCCCATGTTGTAGCGCATTGCTGGCGCACCAAAGCGTAACACTCACACATACAAACGCCAAAGCGACAAACCGACAAACAAAACAACAAACAGACAAACGAACAAACAGTGCCGCTCACACGAGTGAATGCCCATGGATCGGGCAAAGCGACGGCCAAGCACTGACTTCTGGGCAATACCCTGTAGCTATTTAAACATGGTTCAAAGATGCAATCAAGTTGTGCTATGATATGTAACAGGAAAAAGGAGACATCCCACATATATAGGGATATATATCGGGTTTAGTATGTAGCCAAGTCCTTCCCGAGACTGTAGGAATTGAAGACATAAAAAACATAAAAAAACATAAAAAAAAATTGAAAATAAAATAAATATAATATATAGAAAAATATTACAATTAATCATCCTATATTTTCGTACTAGTTGCTAGGGCCATCGAAGGAAATGATTATAAGATATTGCCATGTGTAAACTATAAAATATGTTTAATGAAATTGTTCATGCTATAAGTCACTTGGGTATACCATTGCGTATCCATGTAGGAAAGATAAAAAAAAGAACAGATTTAATACCTCTTTTTACCCATTTTATGTGTACATGGCGTAAAAATCCCGGGATGACTATTTTCCATCCAGATCTAATCTCAAATTTAAACTCTGTGAAGGTTACAAATCAGACATGCCAAACGAAGAATATACTATTTATATTATTTTAGTGTAGGTTGTGTGAATTCTGTAGTTTATGTAATGTGGGTAGGATAATACCTTTACACGAATAAATTATAATTAAAAAAAACAATGCTTTCTATAGTCTATAGCACATTGTACAAGGGTGTGCGTTCTTTTTTTGGTTTTAAGAGGAAAACTTTCGATGTAATTGATAGGTATATCTTACATTACATTTATACATCAGATCAATTAAATAATCACAATTTTAAATGTAGCTTTGATTTGATATAAACCTGTATATAAACATGCTGTTTATAATTAAAAATAGCCCAACATTATATAATAATAATCCCAACACTCTATAATAATAATCCCAGCATTATATTATAAAAAAAACACACAAGATTGTGTCTTGGGGTAACTGAAACCTGGTTAGAGGGTATTTCCCAGTCGAGCAGTTCTAGTGGCTTACTGTTTTCATATTTTTTGAACACTTATGTCATGCTCGTTGGTTAGCCGACTGTCTGACTAGTTAACTGCCCACTGGGTTTCTCAGGTGCCGGTGCCGGTGCTGGTGATGGTGCCAGTGCCATTGCCAGGCGTAATGCGATCCGTTAGTACCACCCAACGGTCGGGGAAGAATCGTTGAAGCGGGGGTAACGGGACACCCTCTGCGGTGGTTATCACGACGCCTCTGAGCAGCGATAACTGACGTTGTTTGTTTCAGATGGTCATAGACCCCTGAATGAGGCGTCCGTCCGCCTGTCGGACGGCCAAAAACCTAAACAAGAAACATAAACACAACGTAGGAATACTTATATAGGAAAAAAATGCAGACAACCGCAAAATAGCCGACGCGCTTTGTGGATTTTGCGGTTCCGGAGCCCCCTTGCCCCTTTTCGACCCCTCCCCCACCACCACCACCAAAGCAACTCTCTGCCGCGCTTGATAAGCACACGCACCAGTAGCTATCACAGCTAAATAATTCGGTCTCTGGTCTCTCAACTGGAAGCAGAGCAGCGATGCTGTAAAGAAAGACATCAGAAGAGCCCGAGTAATCTAGCGAGTGTCTACCTGAGTTGCTTGTCTCTCTAAATGCTGGAGGAGAGCACGAGAGGGGGAGCTTGAAGGAAAATGAAACTGAATTGTCATCTATTGAGGCATTGAGCCAATGGCCGGGCCTCTTAGTTGATTGGCCTATGCTGGGGCAACTCATCATCCATTGCCTGGGAAATAATACTACTACGATAGTTCGAAGAGGCCTGCCTCGGCTGGGCTGGGCTGGTCATGGGTAACCCCGACAGTGTGAAATTAATACATAAACGTAACGTTCTGCATACTACACTTTTTTCTCCTCACTTTTATTTACTGTATCGAATCGAGAGGGGCAGGGATTGATGTTTTATTCCCGTATCAGACAATCCCTATGGTCTTTTATTTCAACTGAAGAAGAAATGCAATTTTTGTAAAAGTTGTTGATGAAGTCAAATGTTTTCGATTTGCAATCGATAGAATAACTATTTCAAATCATTTGTTTTGATGGAAACTAGTTTCAAAATATTAAACTTAATTTTATGAAAATTGGTACAGATAATTCGAGTTAAGTGAAGATAAGCACCCTGATAAGATCTTAAAGTCATCAATCTGCTAACAATAAAGAATTTAAAATAAAGAAGGTACAGATAAAGCATATAAAAAGATGAGGATCGGCTTTATCGACTATCGGCGCACATTTCACCGTCCAGATACATATATGTATGTATATAAGATCTGTTTCTAATTAATGCTATATGATTAACTAAAAACATTTTAGCATTTCTGAAGATTATTTCTTAGCTATTCTGTCATATTTATTTTTGTAGTTATATAAAAACTATCTCTGTATTTATGGCGTCTACAATATACATAGATTTGAATTAATATTATAAAGGGAATTTGAAAAACTATGTCATTATTTCATCACATCTCTCAACTTTTTGTTAAGTGCACTTAATCAATCTGAAAGGCTCATAACTCTGGTCCTGACTGACTTATTTGTAGGAGTTTCCTTTTTCACCTTTCACTTAACGCTTAACCGACGAATAATATAACAAGAATCAGGAAATCAAAAATATTAAAAGATATTATTTTCGTTTGGGTTTTTAAAAAAATAGCGACAAAACTATAGTTGAATATTGATAGTTACGTACTTGTTAGGCTAAAAACAGATTGATTATAAATTTTTATATATATATATATACAATGAAACATCCGTAAATATCGAATGTAAATTTTGAACTATTTTCTGCCCTCAGAGTTAATATTATCAAAGAATATTTTGTATTATTTTTGTCTATATTGGAAATTTGCCGAAAATAGTAATGTCCGTAACGGCTTAATTCTATCATTTCTAAAATCAGCTAAGAAATAAATTCTATAATTTCTATCATATGATAATGCTTTGTTTTTTATTTAATGATTTGAAATAATTGCTGTAAAGTGCACGTGTGAGATTTGAAAGTCCCACTGAAATTTAGTGATGATCGAGACATTGGGGTTCCTGCTGAACCCAGAACTTATTTAGTTGTACCAGACGTATCGTTTGAAGTATTGGGCTTGATATTTTCTGTATGAGAAAATCATATATGTATATATATATATATATATATTTAGCTTTGGAATGATTGAGTGGACTTACGATCGGACTGGCAGTCCATGTTGTCTCTACTAGATATAACCTGTAAGCCGCAACTGCTCCAAAGTGTGGTCAAGGAGGAACCAATATTGTCGAGCGCTGTCAAATGGTGTCCACCCTCGAATAGATCCGATATCTGTATGTCCGAGTCTATATCTTTCGTTTTGTCATCGGTGACCGGCTTGCCTTTAAGGTTGCCGCTTAGGATATTCTTAAAAAACGACATCATGTAGATCCGAAGATTTGCTATTGCAGAGCAAGGTTAAATAAAACAGGTTTACTTTGCAGGACACAAAAAAAAACACAAATATATATGTTTTGCCGAACTGGTTTAATTTAGTTTTAAGCTGAAATAAATTGAGCATAGTCTAAAGTAGAAAATAAAGCAGACGTTGAAAATTAAAAGCCTGCTTGTCAGTTAACATTTTTAAATTTCGATTCTCACCACACACTGTGGTGGTGGAAATCACCATCGTACAAATATATGTACCTAAATTGGTACACTTTTTATTCGTTGGTACACTCGATTGTACCTTTTGTTGTTCGGTTGGTTTACTGAAAACTGGAAAAAAATACAAAACAGCAACAATTTAAAAGTCTGTGTGGATCTAGTCTCACAAATTGTTACATTTTTTAAGCATTCAAAGTAAAATTTTGGATGTCTGCATTCAAACCAGAGTTTTGTTAAATTGTTGAAACTTAGTTTTGATGAAACTATCAATTAACAATGTTATTTAAATGATAGTAAATCGGTTTGACCACGTAGAAGATTTTTTTTAATGCAAATAAATACATAAAACCATAATTTACTGAGCTTCCTGTTTAAAATTGATGTCGTTGCATCGCTAATTGGGGAAAAAGTCAAAAATATTTGTTTAATAAAAATTTGGTACAAAATAATTTTTGTCAGTGGCAACCATGATTGTAAGTGCTGTAAGACACGTTGACTCATCAGTGTTGGTGAACGCGCCACGCATGCGCTGTTGTTGTCCGAATGAATAATAACATGGCACTGTTGTTAACATGCGCGCGCGCCCCAAACAAACATTTTTCGCTTGCCAACAACGGTCACACTGCATACAGTTGGCTCGTTCAGAAAACGCGCGTCGCGTCGCGTTCGCGTATTGTTGTCAGTTTCTCAGCTATTTTTATTTATTTGTGCGCGCTGTTGTTATTTTCTTGTCTTTTCCTTTTTTTTTTTGTTTGTTTGTTTTCCCCCTGTGTATATATGCTGACTTACATGGCTAACACTCTGTTCGGTATGTTTGTGTGTGTGTGTGCGAAAGAGTGCAAAAATACCTTTTACAGTTATTTGGTGCAAACAATTAAACGCACGCGTGTGTGTGTACACATATCGAAAGCCAGAGCTTGTGTACGTGTCCCCTGTGTATGAGAATACCTTGTATGTATGTATGTGTGTGTGCGTGTTTAATTCATTGTTAAGCGGTCGCGACGGCTCAAGCTGCTGCGCTTATGCTGCTTAGCTGATGTGTGTAAATTACACGCACAACATTCTCCAAGTGCTGCTTTATTCAATTTACGCTCGTCACTGGATTCTTGAGTACAGCGACAGTTTGTTGTTGTTGCCGCAGCAACAGTTTTATTTGTATTTAAATAAGCCAACACACACACACATGCATACATACACGTATGCGCTTGCATCCTGCTTGAGTATGTTCTCGTACTTGCTCTCGCTCTCCTGCTGCAACATATTCAGTGTTGCAAAACGTGTGCTAATTGTGCGCGCGTGGTATGCTAATAACACTGGCCAACAAAACAACATTTTTGTTGTTTCTGGAATTTCTTTTTGTGTTATTCATTTATAAATGTAGATTGTTGTGTGAAGTAATATGGTTTTGGAAAATAATAGTCCATTATGTTTTTTAAGGTTTTTTAAGGATAACATTCTTTTATAGATATCCTTTAATACTATGAGCAAACATCTTGAATCAAAAATGAAGGTTAACCCATTTTATATATGGGCTGATCCAGCGTTTCCCAAACTTTTTGTTGTCGCATTCTTTCAAAAAATATTCGCGATCCACCTAATGAAAAATACCGAACGTGCCAATTTCGAGCGCTCTCTATTTTACTAAAAGTGAGCTGCCCTTATGCCATTTTTTTTTACTTGCCCATCCTGTAGTATTGTAGTCTTTGGTTTATCTTTTCCTTTTTAAAATATTTCCCAGTGGGAAACGCTGCGTTAATTCAATACAATTTCCGACGATGGAAAAATTGTGTTAAATCTTCAAAAATTACATAAACTTTGTCTTTTTGTTAATGAAAGCATAAACTTTATATGTATACGCACACATGAAATGTTATCCCGAAGATCGAGACTATACTTACCTTCACTAACCTAAGATTTTTGATAATTTTTCAAAACCGTTTTTAAAAAGGTTTGAAAGCAAACTTCGATGCACCGATTTGTAATTGTTTTGTTGAAAATATAATCTTTGCTGGATGTAATTTTCATAAACATTTTAGTGAGAATGAACTTTGCCTTATTTGTGATGGGAAAGAAACTGAAAGCTGTTGGGCAAAGCTATTCGAGTTTTTGAAACCAAACCTGTGTCGAGCAGTGTAATTAAATTAACATTGAAACGCGAAACGAGTTCACGGGCTCATTTTTCATTTCTTGCCGTTTTATTGGGCAGTAATTTGTAATAATCTAATGGCAAAACATTTATCGCAATGCAAACAGCAGATAAACCTAAGCTTCCCACTCCAACAGCTTTGGCCCATGTCTCTTAGCGAATATACCCGGAACACATACAAACATAAATATATATATACATATCTATATATATACTTATGTATGTATGTATATGTAGTATATATGACCCACGCACCTGATAAAACTCGTGCGTGTAATTAACGAAATTGCGACAAGTCCAATTCAACAAAAATCTGATTTTGCGTGCATGATGTCATTTTTGTTGTGTTTGTGTTTGTGTTTCAATTTAAATGTCGCCGTGTCGTCAAAAGTTAAAAAGCCTTTAAACAAAATAAACAATATATTTGCGTGTATTTCGTCGTGTGGGCAGCAAAAGATTCAGTTACGTACAACAAATTCAAGAGATGGCGCCAAGAAAATTGCCATTTTTACTAGAACAAGCCAATATGACGTCACAGCTCACATATGTATTTGCCAGGGCTGCACTAATTTGGTACTATGCATTCCTAGTAATGCAAAAAAGCAATATATTCACACAAAAATAACAAAAATAGTTCCGATGTTGATTTAATGAAAATTTCATTTCAATTTTAGAGTATTTGCTCTTTCTTTATGGTTTGGTAATTTGTAATTTCAATAACGAGCTATTATTAGTAAGGCCTTTATGCAATGCAATCAGTGTTTAGCTGGCCCGTAGTATTTGAGGAAAATTCATTTCCCATCATTTATTATCTAGATTGATTTGACATTTCAATTTACTTGTACTTGCCCGGCATATGTATCTTTGGATTCGTAATACTCTTACCTATTAATATAGGAATCGTTTGTGTGTTGATAGCCGTGTTGCCAACTTTTAAGGAGCAAAAATATATCTGGTTTTGGTGTGAACTATGCCGAAAATAAGCTGAGTTGGCAACACTGCTTGGCTCGCGTACAAAGTGTTAAGCTGTGACGTCATGCGCAGTGAGAACTAAAATGTTGTCCAACCTGTAGATAAGTCGAATCTTAAATGATGTCTACCACTGTGCCGGCCGGCCATAAACGGGCAATATAACAACAATTATGTATGGATGTGTGCATGTTTGTTTGTATGTATGTATGTATATACACATGCATATGTACATATGCCTGTGCTTCCCCCCCTCTTGTTGCATATTTCAAGTTCTCAATTCACAATATGAATGAGTAATCAACACGCGGGCAACAATGATGACAATGAAAAAATAACCATATGAGTAAATAGACAAAACGAACTGATACGTGTGTATGTATGTAGATATGTGTATACGTATATATGTAGTTGCAATTTTAAATAGACGTTGACGTTGCAGTTTTAGTCTGTGCTTTGCATTTCAATTGCAATTATTTGTATTATTAACTGCATATTAATGAAGTGGCCGTGATTGTAGCTTGTTTTGATTTGTTTTTATCATAGGCGCTGACTCGACCACTGTTAGTTAACATTACAGCGCTCTGTTATTGTACTCTCTCTCGCTCTCATTCTCTCTGGCCCCACTCTTAATTCTCTCGCAACAATAGCAACAATGCAGGCGATTGTCAGAGCCAAAAAGCAACGACCAAACAAACGAGTTTATTGTTTTTGGTTCACATGCAACAGTCGCGCTTTGTTTTATTAGCAATTGCTTTGAACTTTCATTCATCGTTTACTTCACTTGCATTGCAAATGTATGTATGTATGTATATGTGCACATACATACAAATGATGTCTTGCAGAAAATGTACTTTCTCTCCTACCGCTTGCTTATTAACTGTCATCGTTATCGATAGACTCACACACACACACATGCACACAACATTAAGCAGAGGTTTAAAACTGATAAATATGTATGCGATAACAGCATGAAGAGCGATAACGATTAATTATAAGAACGATTAAAACGATCAAAACGAACGACGACGTTGCATTTATTGCAAGTGCAACGATAAATCAAAACAACAACAACAACATCGATTTAAAAAAGCTAAGAAGTTAATGATTAACGTTTTGCAACAACAACACCAATACCAACGACAAAAAAAGTTAACAAATTAAACAAAATGATTAAATTAAAATCATTATTCCGCAGAGGACAAGGAACTTCGAGTTCTGCATCCTCCAACAATTCGACGCACAAGCAACCGCAGCAACATTCCAACAACAATCGACAAAAATCACAGTCCAGCACATCTCTTAATACGGCGCATGAGCAGCAGCAGCAGCAGCAGCAGCAACAACAGCAGCAACAGCAGCAACAGCAGCAACAAGGACAACAACAACAGCTGAACAACAGCGCCTCCGCAGCAACAACAAAATTTTATTCAAATCACGACGCGACCTACGAACGCGGCGTCGATGTGGGCGACGAGGCTGCGCTGCTGCTGACAACACAACAACAACTGCAACAGCAACAACTGCAGCAGCAGCGACGCCAATCTCAACAGCCGCAGCAGCAGCCGCAGCAGCTGAGCAATACGTTACCGCAAAAGAAATCCAAATTTAAAGGACAAAAGCAGCCAAAGCAATTGCCGCCCCTGCAGCAACAGCCACCACAACAACAACAACAACCGCAGCAACAGCAACAACAACAACAACTGATGACTTCCATTGCAGCTGCACCAACACCTCAAAACAACAGCAGCAACAGTAACAGCAACAACAACAACAATAGCGCATTGGCCGCACTGCAAGATGGCGGCGCTGCTGCCGCTGCCGCTGCTGATTTTTACCAGCAATTAGCAGCAGCAGCAACAACATCATCAACAACAACAACAAGTGGCGTTAGTAACGGCAGCAACAACAGCAGCGCTGTAGCAGCAGCCAACGCATTTCCAGCCGCTGCAGCAGCTGTTGCCGTTGCCGCCGCTGCAGCAAGCAGCTATCAGCAACAACAGCAACAACTCATCAACAACGAGCAACAACAACAGCAACTATTAGAGGTACGTACATACATACTATCAATCAATACTAGTCATGAGCAATATCTTTGTATACGTTGAATGAGTATCGAAAGTAACATAATCGAAAGTAACAGTATCGAAAGTAACAGTCACAACCCCAATTCCAATAACAGCAACAGTGCCGGTACCAGTAACAGTCCCGAATTAACAGCTGTTAATATTGATATTCACGTTAACAGCGAAATATCGATAATTACAGTCACAAAAGCATGTTTTCTTATTCAACCTGTGACAGGCGTTATAACTGTATATCAAAAGTAACAGGTACACAGTTGCAACCCAGATATTAATATTGTATATAGGCAATTAGAGCTCTCGATATTAGAACTATTCAATAATTTCCATTCGCATTTCAAAAGCATAGAACATTTCTTTTTTTGGATACAAATTTATTTATTTTTTATTTTAAATTGCTGAGAAAATACCGTTTATGTAAACACAAAGTTACCATATGAAAAGCTATTATTGTGATTTTACAAATAAAACAATAACATTAGTTATTCGGCAATAAGATATTGTTCCCCTGACAAATATATATTACAGCATTTTTAGCAAAATTAATTAAATTCCAATAAATAATTCATATGTAGCAGCAATAGTATCGATTATTGTCACATTCCTTTTATGAATAGTCACAGTACTTATATTAATGCTCACAGGACATATTCGATATATGGCCAAGTTTCATCAGATGTTCAATGTTACAATTCTAAAATGGTAATTCCAAACACTGGCATACATTTTTGAAATTGTTATACATCAAGTTCGACTTTTAGCAAGATTTTCCTTATATGTAGTATACTATATTGTAACTAAATGACTAAACATTTTTATGAAGGCTATGTTTTGACTAGGGACTTGGGTAAAGAGAATCAGGATTGATGAATTGGTTGAGATTAGATTAGATCAGACAATAAAATTTGAAGAAGCCGCTCTTGAGAAGATCTTCCCTTAAACATTTCAAATGGTCACACTTGCCATTGAGCTAATTAATTGAATTCAATCTCAATGGCAAGTGAATTGAGTTCTAGAATAAAGTCAAGCAAATTGAATTGACGATATCCAGTCAAATACGTATGTATATTAAAGGGAAATTCACTTGCGCCATCAAAATCATTGATATTTCAAAGTAAAGTAATTGCAAAATTGCTTATTTCAATTAATATAAGCAATATACAAATTAAGCAGTAATCTATTGTAATTCCCGCCCAATTGCAGGCTAACAACAAAATGCAGGAGCTGCACAACCAGTTGGAACGACTCGGACGCGAGCAAGTGCAGCTGGAGACGCGGATTACGGAGCTGCTTCCATACCAAAGCGAGGTGACCAAACTGAAGGGTGATCTGCTCAAGATGCAGGTAAAAAATGGGGGGCAACCAATCAGTCAGTCAGTCAGTCAGTCAGTCAGTCAGCTAACCACAAAAGCTGTCGACTGCTCTCCAACAATTGTCTTCTTATTGTTTTCATTTCATTATTATTATTATCATTATTGTTGTTGTTGCTGTCGAACTGAGGGCGTTGCGCTTCGTTACTTTAACCAATTTATTGATATTCAATATGTTCTTATATGCTATGCAATATTGCGCTCCTTTAATTGAAATTCTCGCTCACACTGTTCGTTAAAAGTATGTAAACTTATTGTTTTATGTCGTTACTCGTTTCGATTAATAGTAATAGTCATTTTTGCACAAAACAACAGTCTTAGAAGGCACATTTAAAGCCCTGAAAAATTCAATAAATCTGTAAAAGTCATGCAATGTTCGCGACGATCGAAAGTCAACAAAATATAGAAAGCATTTAGATCTACATTTTGGTGCACTTTAAAGCTATTTGAATACTAGCCCAATAAATTTAAATTTCTCTCTTAATTTCGCTGAAAATGCACATATGTACATACGCCATAGACCCTGAAATGACTTCTGTTGTTTGTAACGTCCTAACAAACAGGTCCTGTTAGGAACACATGCCAGAAGAATGGGTGTACCACACTAAGTCTTCTGCAGAAGTTGCAACAACGTAGAAGAAGAAGAGGGAGTAGAACACTTGCTCTGTCACTGCCCTGCACTCAGTAGGAGGCGGCTCAATCATCTAGGACGATATAGTCTGAACATCCGAGGTAGGGATGAGCAACATTCTCAAGTTCTTGAACTCCATGAATTGTTCAGGGGGGAAGCACCAGCTTCCCACAAAGGGCCAACACTGGCCTAAGTTTGGAGCGGGGAAGTTTTTTGCCTTTCCGCCCCAGCCACTACAACCTAACTTAACCTAACCTAACCTAAAGTCCGCCACGGGACTTTACGCCTTTGCTGAAACCAGTTAGAAAATACTTTTAATGTCATTTGAAAGTACTGGTCTTAAAAAGCGACTTATCACTGCAATAAGTAAACTATATATGTTTTGTTTAAAGTGCCAGAAGGTTATTACAATTAATGTACTTAACGTAACGTAATGAAAAAGGAAACTTTTGTCAGCCGAGAGAACTGAGAATAAATATTTTGAGCTTTGTGTTTCGTGCGAACATTTTTGGTTATTGCCTTAAAGCCCACGATAATTAAAATCTGACTGCTTTAAAAATATATTAAATGCTTACACAATTAAAATTATCATAAATACGAAGCAAACAGGTTTTTACCTTTCTCTCTAAAGTAATTGTTTTGTCGGAACACTGTTCACGGATGCAACACAAGGAGCATCAGAAAATGTACTCAAACTAATGCTCTCGGTAGAGCAAACACATTAGAGTGAAAGCAAGAACGTTAATCAAATAAAGTTTAAGATACAGCAAAAGAAGACCTAAAGATATTAGAACTATTTAAAAATCTAGACCGGTCAAGCAATTGAATGATTTTCATTTGTGATGACTGACTCTAATTCTAAACCAAAACAAGTAAGAATGCCCAAGTCGAGTGTACCCGACTACGAAACCCTACGTACCCAGGTCTAAAACTTCCAAACACATCTTCGTCCACTTAGACATAGTACACAAAGACGCACATACATAAGCGAGGCATTTTAAGTGGTGGCTGCGTTTCTTCTTTCCCCGCCCTGCGGTACTGAATCTTGTATGTTGAATAGCTTGCGTGTTTATGATACGATCGACTTGAAATTTGGACAGTAGATTAAGAGAGACCAAATCATTATACATTCCAAATCCCAAAGCTATATCCTTAAAATTGTTTCTGTAAAACGTTATTATCGAATTGCGTGGGGGGAGGGGAATATCTCGGATCGAAAATAAACTTGACCTGCGTATGGTATACAGGGTACAGGGAGTAAATACTAATAGCCGTTGAATAACATATTCAAAATGTATTATTCCTTTCGGTATAGAATGTTATATTATCAAAATGTTCCTATTCGTTTCTCTGGAACACTCTTGTCATAGACAATTTGCAGGCAGTGTTAAGTTTTTGCGTCGTTAACAACAACAACAAGCATAAAAGCGCAAGAAGAGATATAGCAAAAACAATATTAATAACAAATGCTCACCTGCTTAATAAAATGTGCCGTACTCTCTGCTTACAGAATCAACAGGAAAAAACACAAATGGAAATTGGCAATCTAAAATATGAAAATGAATCTTTACGCAATCGTTTGCGGGACGTTGTTAACTCACCACTGTCGGACGCGGAGAAGCATCAGATCATACAAGACTCACAGCGCTTGCATAGCTCAGCGCCCGCCTCCATAGCACTGCCCAGTGTGAGTATAAGATATATGTATAATTCAATATCCTATAAATACAACTGCAATTTACAATAAATATTGAATTCTGTTTGTAATAGATTAACGACGGGCCACACGATGGTACGCCATGCCTCACGCCAGACTGGGACAAGCACTCGTCGTCTAGTGAGATTTCAGTAGCGTGCCTGCAGGATAAGATCATACAAATGGAGGAGACTCATTACTCAACAAATGAGGAGCTGCAGGCAACGCTGCAGGAGCTGGCCGATCTCCAGACGCAGCTCAGCGACACACAAACGGAGAATGAACGCCTCGCTGAGGAGAAGGATGTGCTTTTTCAATCGCTGTGTCGACAGACCGAAAAGCTTAACGAGTCGCGTACACAGATAAGCACGCTGCAGGAGCTGCTGCTACGCGACACTAAGCAGGCGGCCGAGGTGTCCACATCGGAGCGTGAAAAGAAGCTGCTTGATCTGATACAGACATCGCAAGAGGAGCGCGAAGCGCTGCTGCTAAAGCAGGAGGAGCTCAATGCGGAGCTGGCCGAGCTGCGGCAGTCGCGTGACTCCGTTCAGCTGGAGCAGCAGCGGCAGCGCGAACGCAATACTCTACTCGACTCGCAGCTGGACGCGGTCAATGCGGAACGCAAGCAGATTGATGCTCAGCTATCACAGGCCAAGGAGGAGATCTCACAGCATGCCATTGAGATTAGCAGGCTGAGCACGCTGCTGGAGAATGCACGCTCTAAGATTGAAGAGCTTGAGGCTGATCTGGCGCGTGGCGATAAGACCGATCTCAGCGATGTGCTCGATGCGGCGCGCCGCGAAAAGGATGCCCTCGAGGAGCGGCTGGCCGAGCTGCAGGATCAGTGGTCGCGCAGCCAGGTGGAACTGCGGCGACTGCGCGACCAACTAGCGGGTCTCAGTGAGGAATGCAAGGTCGCCAAAAATAATGCCAAGTGCGCTGTTTCGCACTACGAGTATAGGCTGGAGCAGCTGCAGTGTGACAAGGATAAGCTGGCCGGAGACTGTCAGACATTGGAGGAGCGTGTCGCTGAGCTGCAGGTGCAGTGCAAATGTCATCAGGAGGACAAGGCGCAGCTGCAGTCGCTGCTCAGTGAAACGCAGCGGCATTTGGGCGATGTTCAGCTGCAGCTAAGCGACAGCGAGTCCCGTCTGGAAAAGGAGACACAGCTGCGCAAACGCGAGGCTGACGAATGGCAACAGTTTCAGGCGGATCTCTTAATGACTGTGCGCGTTGCCAACGATTTTAAGACTGAGGCGCTCAGCGCACGCGAGCAGTTGGTGCTCGATAACAAGACGCAAAAAGATAAAATTCGTTTGCTCGAACAGCAGCTGGATAAGTTAGCCAAGCAGCGTAAGCAATACCTTACCAAATAAATCATTACATTCTTTAGCATTTCTAATATTTATATCCTTTGAAAATTCAACAGAACTGCAGCAAACGGAGACACAGCAATCGGTGATGTCCACTGTGCAGCAGGAGATGGCCTCGCGGCGCAGCAAGCTCAGCTTCAGTCGACAGGACTCCCGTCTCTCCGTTAAGACACTCATTGAGAGCATCGAAAACAACAAGCCGGTATGTACAATCTGTAAGCAGTTTGCTCTTTTCGGCGATTAATAATGTTAATATGTATTCGCTTCTGCAGCAAGGCAAGGCGGACGAGACCGAATCGCATTACAGCTCGACGTCCAGCCTGAACAGCGGCACGCCGGAAACTGGCCACACGCCCATTATATTGCCCGTATCCAGTGACTGGCATGAGAGCGTAAGTTTCAACCAGATAACGAATACAATTTCAGCTCCTTTTATAAGCGTTCCATAGATGATGCAATTCTTAAATGAAAAGATATTTTGTGCAAGATCTTTCATGACGAAGTGCCTCGTCTTATTTGTGTGTCTTTTTCAAATTCAAACTATTTCAAATAATATTGATAAACTCTGTGAAGATATCAAATTGAAGGAAGGTGGCTTACAGCACACTTTTAACTTTGGTTTCCGCCTTTCCAAACTGAGACGTCACCTTAATAAACTAGGCATTGTTAATGATTGTTCTAGCAGACTGTTCCGCCGGAAACAGGAATAGGATTGTTTGCTGGTTATTAAAGACTCAAAAGTGTGTGTTTTAAGTCTATGTACTTTATTGTCATACGTGTACGTCAATTGATCCCTGTTCTTAATTGTTATTCTTCTAGCAGCTGCGCTTCCCCGTTCTGCAGAGCAGCAATCTACATGTGAATGTTAACAATACGACAACGTCAGAAGCAGGAACAGCTACATCGACGTCCATAGCAACAACAGCAACAGGAACAGCAGCTATTACTACCAAAGCAACACAACAGCCGCAGCTGCAGCATCAGCAATCGCAACAGTCATCGACAAGTGCAACCTCATCGCAGCCCTCCACACCAAACACGCCCAGCTTGCAGCAACAGCAGGCTGGGTGCCTGACAACGCCGGTGCAAACGCCCAGCGGCGCCCTGGTGGGCAGCCTCAGCTTTGGCAATGTCTCAAAATCTTTCATTAGTGGTAAGCACCCCTCCCATGAGGCAGCAAATACCTCAGGCTATAGATTGCTAACGCATGTGCTACGAATTCAAAGCTTTATTTTATATTTTCCAAGTTGAGCTCAGTCATTTCGGATATTAAGTAGTTTAGAAAAACAAAAAGCAAATGACCACAGGATTTGATTCGGCTCTGGAAATCTCTTCAGACTCTTGCTTATAATAGAGATAGGAACTGGATTTCTGCCTCTCGGAACAAGTTCTTCAGGGTCAGGATAAAGTTCAAAATTCAGGGATCCCAGCAGTTATCTTGGGTATTTTTGTACCCTTGCAGAGGGTATTACAATTTTGTGAGGAATTGTGTAACGCATTGATGGAGAAAGCGAATTTTATTACAGCTTCTATAGTTTGGTAAAATTTGGATAGGAATAATCGGAAATTGTGTTTTTGTATGAAACATAAAATTTATAATTAAAGACTTCTTTAGCTCAACGAATATTTTTTCAAAAAACCTTTTTAAATATTTACGAAATAAGTAATATTTTACAACTGGTTACAAAAAGAAAGACATATTTCCGATTCGCAAATTTGTTTATACGGTTCGAACTAAGATTTTCAAATACTCCAAGAGAATTAACACAATTAATTAAGAAAAGCCATAGGGCTTATGTTTGGGTATATTTTGGACAACTGTTTCGTTTCAAGGTTTGTGGTCAGAGCAGAAAACAACTTGGAAAATTGTGAAAATTATGTTAAATGTAAACAATGGTTTTTCTTATGTTTTAATTGTGATATATTTTAAACTCTGTTACTATTCGTAAAGTTGTGACTCATACATAATTATATTTAATTGTAATTTGTACTGCAATCTGCAACGTTGTCTATAGAAACCCTTGCGTATATAGTACGCTTACTTAATTAGAATTTAACAGTATTTCTAATTAAATTGATGTTGTGTATTCTGTATTATTCGCAGGTGAGCGCAAAGATCCACTCAATATGCTGGCCAAAAACGGAGGTTCGAAGCGCAACGCGCTTTTGAAATGGTGCCAAAATAAAACCGTTGGATATCGCAACATTGACATCACGAACTTTAGCTCATCGTGGAACGATGGTCTGGCCTTCTGCGCCATTCTACATTCCTATCTACCGGATCGCATACCCTACGATACGCTCAGTCCGGCCAACAAGCGTCGCAACTTCTCGCTCGCCTTTGCCGCCGCAGAGTCCGTGGGCATTGGCACCACTCTGGTAAGTCCAACAGTTTTCCCATTTATAGCTCATTATAACATACCATCTTTTTCCCACAGAACATCAATGATATGTGTCAAATCGAGCGACCCGACTGGACGCAGGTCATGTCCTACGTAACAGCTATCTACAAGTATTTTGAGACGTAAACCGCAACCTAAAACTGCAACTTGGAGTACTGTAGCTGAAGCTGAAACTGAAGCGGATGGGGATGCGGGTGCGGGTGCACACCTTTTGTATATGTATTCTCTCCTTTGCACTTCATCTTCTTTTTATTATTACTTATTTATTACCACTATTATTAATGCATATGGCGACCAGCAATAATTTGGCACGAGTCTTAGCCTAGACATAGAACCCTTCTTAACCCTTATTTGTACGTTTTTTTGTTTGTTTTTTTTTGTGCAGCTTTGCCTACTCATAAATATAGTTTTAATATGTATTGTCAGGTTTATGTAGTTGCGCAAAAGTTGACGCAAATTTGTATGCATATTATCAATTTGAACGCCGATTTCAGAGTTTATTTTATATACACACACATATATACGATCATAAGACACAGAGAAAGCGATTGGCCGATTAGCTTTAGCATATTTATTTTACATATAACATAAACAAAGAAAAACAAAATATAACAACAATGATTATCTTTATTTTTAGTTCTACGAACAACAAACTGTATTTTTATATTCAATTCAAAAATACTATAAACAAAATAAATGGAAACATTCAAAACTACACAGATTGTATTCAATATCAAACAAATTTCTTTTTATGCAGATTGATCAACTCCAATAAAGCAAATTACAACTTTTAATCGTAGTGTTTCTTAAACTATTCAAGGAGAAAAGGGAATATTGTTGCTCGTTTGTGGCAACTCAATGATCGCAAGCATGATTGCCGTGTGTGGGCCTCACAGTGGGGCTTGTTGATTTTTTCGTTGTGAAATCATTACTCCCGTATAAAAAAATTTATTGCTAAAATTGTAAAAGTATTCAACACAATCGTTATAGCTTTAAAATCGTTATAATAACTTTTGAGTTGAATAAGTAGATTGTGTGTAATGGACTGTGAAAGTACATACCATTTAATGTGTTTAATGCTTCATAGGAAAAATATAGTTGAGACAATTTTAACTAACACAGCTAAGTAGGTTATTTATAGAGATTTAATTTTTACTATTTGTACTGTCAATGTATTTTTGGATATTATACTAAATTCGTATGCATTTATTCGAAGGATTTCATTTTTATTTTCAACAAGTACCATTTTGCTACTTTGATGAACCTACTCTCAAAATAAACTATCCAAATTCAGTAAATTGATCATTATAAGAAACAACGTTTCTCTTTCCAACCTAGTGTGTAGTTGATCGTGTTCGTTCGTGTGTGCAAAAGAGAGTACCCGATTATAGACGTTCGCACTACTTGATTTCATGTCTGCTCACATATGGTTCTTGAAGCTAAAACTAGTTGAATAAATCTCAAATATATATAGCATCGGTGGGATCGAAATGGGCATCCTACTGGTCCTGGTATCATGGCACTTTCTACTTTAAACTGTGGTAAATATGTACCCATAATCTATATCTATAATTTTTCCAAAAAAAAGGTGGGAAGGCAAGCTTGAAATCTTAAATTGGGCTTGCTATAATGAAACCTTTTGTTTCCTTTCCTAAAATCTTAGATAATTATCACAGAGATTTCTCACGTTTCCGCACAATTATTTGTTGTGGCTTTTCTTTGAGACGTGTGTTTAATTATGGAAAATATATATACTCTATTATTAACATACCAACAATTGCTAACATTTGTAGTAATTCCTGTGTTTGATCATACATAATTATTATTTTTGATTATAACAATAAAAATTATGAAAAAAAGATAGAAAATGATTTCATTTTATTGCTCACAAGTAAGAAGCGTATAATTTGCATAATTGTCTCGAATACTTTGCTATCTTAGAAAGACACTTAAGCTAATATTTGTTCTTACAATTTTTGGGTGACATTAAACTTTTTCAAAAATAAAGTGAGCAACATGTATTGGACTTGCATTAAAAGCTATTATATTCTTAACATAGCCGTAAGATATTCAACAAAACATTTATATTCTCAAAAAGTATGAAGTGCAATTTAGTTTCTGCAATTTTCATATGTAAGTAATGAACAGATGGATGCCCTCAAGAAGGTACTTTAGGGTAAAATGTAGTTATTTCATACAAAATTGGTGTTCCAATTATCATACTGATGTAGTTAAATATCGGGGCAGCTAATTATAATATACATAATATGCAATAGGAATGATCTGTTGAAAAACTAGCTTGAAGGATTATAACTTTTTCGTTGAATTTACAATTGAACACCTTTTTCTATTACATTTAAATGCTATTTATATAAAGATTCTTAACAGTAGCGCTGAACTGTTAGATGCAATAATGTTAAGCTCAAGATGGCACTGTTAATGCGTTGGTATCTGCTAAATTCGCAATGCTGTCGTCGCTGCCGTTGCTCATACGCCTCCTTGGCCGTCGTCGCGTGCGGTTGTTTTTGGTTTCCCACTGCTCTGGCTTCTTCGGGCGATTTCGCGACGGGACGTTGTTCTTGGCGCGTGTTTGAACTGCCTGCGAGAAAGTGAAATTAAAAATAAATAATATAATAACATTGGGAATTGGCTGCAATGCTTCTGGGCAGTTTGTGTGGGTGGCGCTGGGCGCCAGTTAATTGAAGTGACCAGACCAAAAAGTGCAAATTGTAAATATATATATACTACATATATATATATTTACAAAACGTTGAGCAGTGCGATGCCCGCCAAGGCCAGGTCGCCAGCCGACTATGACTCGCAGGATGAGGCGAACACAGAGCTGCTGGAGAAGCTCAAGCATCTCGATCGGCGCGCTGAGGCCGTGGAGAGCGGCAACGGTATTTGCAGTCGCAGCTCCGCCTGCTGGCACTCGGTCAAATGGAAGTCTGCCTTGAATCACATTGGACTGCTCGTCTCGCTGTCCATCTACTGCGGCGTGGGCGGATTGGTAAGCAAGTCATTCAATCAGTCTCAGTCAGGGGGAACTGCCGAAACGCGCTGCGCTTGCCAAGCTAGCCAGCAAACAAACAAACAAACAAATCATTTGCATATTTTCGAAATAAAAATAAAAGAAATAAAAATATGTAATATAATTTAAATGCACAACAACTTGCAACTGGAACTGGGCGTTCAAATTTTGTTTGCCAGAAAAAATAACACGGAAATTTATTGCAGTGAAAATACTAAAAATTAGCTCATAATTAAGACATAAAACTATTCTGTACATTTAAGTGCGGGCCACGCCCACACCCTTGCCGTTGCCGTTGCCGTTGCCGTTGCCTTTACCATTGCCCTCGCTGCCCTCTGGCCAAAACTGACGCCCACGCCTTAACTCGGCCAATTGCTACACATTTCACATTTCATATTCATCTCCAGCCGCTGGACTGGACGCGCTGCATCATTGACCACATTGACCGCAGTGTGTGTGTGTGTGCGCGGGCATTTAGACAAGTTTAAATAGTTTTGTCTAAACATTTACATTTTTGCCAATGACGTCGCCATTTATTGGTCTGCCCAATTGGCCAATGATGAAGTCAATATCCATCCATGACTGCATTCCCATCGACAGCCAACGCCAGTGGGCCAAGTTCAGCAGCGCTCATTAGCAGCGCTAATTGTCAACTTCTGGCCACGTGTCGTGTCTGTGCGGCATTTGTTATTGCCCAGTTATTATTGCCAACGCGTCCCATTGACATCTCGATAGTATACTGGCTCCTAACAGAACAACGCTCAGTATCAACGACAGCAAAGACAGTTGCAAGTCCTTGCAGGGCATAGTCCTTTCACGCAACTTGCACGAACTGAGAAACGTTTCTATTCAACAAGCAAGAAACTGAGTAATATTTGGCATAAGTATTGTCAAATGTACTTCAAATTCACAACTGAGAAGCAAATACATTTTTCATCTAAGATTTAAACTGCAAGAATTGCGGTTAGTCATCTATATTGTAAGTCCTCGAAAGGATACACTCTTTCATGCAACTTGCACGCAAAGCGATTCTATTCTATTCAACGCAATAATCAAAACTTGATTTCGCTTTTTCATCTTCATCTAAGATTTTGATAGCATCGTTAGTCAGTCTTCTTCCCAATCAGGTGCTTTCCCGGTGATCTAGCCTGCAGAATATTGTAAATAATGTAAATATTGTAAATATAATTTCCATATTATTTTTCTTCTAGTTATAAAGTTTAAATTAGATAAAGTTGTTTTTCCTTTTATATAAATCAATTTGAGCAAGCTGTCCAAATAGAAAATAGCAAATTGAAATTGAAATAAGTAAATATATTAATCTATAAAAAATATTCTAAGTCCTTGCAAAGTTGAAGCCCTTTCACACAACTGCTACGGCAAAAGAAAAGTTCCAATCCGATATTGTATATATATTTGTTCTGAGTGTTTTAGAGTCAAATATATTAAATTTCCCGTGCCGTTGCCAACGATATTTGTATTTCGTAACCTTGAACTTGAGCAAAACGAACTTAAGAGTGCGAATGTAGCTGGATTTACGATTTCTGATATTATATTTAGCTCTCAAAGTATTTAACAAGCATATAACTATAACTTTTTTTGAGTATCTCTATCCTATGGCCTCAAATTACGCTTCCCACTTCTCAGGTTGGACCAATCAGTATTAGAGGTGTTTTTAAAAGTCTGTCCACTATGTCATCAGGGAATCATTGAAAAGATGTTGCTGACTTATTAAAATGGGGCTGTCACAATTGCAAGCACTTTGCATACAAGTCTTGCACTCCGTTTTTGTGAGGAAATTAAAGCGAAATACAATTTATTTGCAAGTCAAATTTAATAAACACTACCCTCAACTTTGTCCTGGCCATGGAATTTATAATGTGGTTTTGTATTTTCTGACTCAGCGCATACTTATAATTTCATTTTGTTAAACACGCTGAAAAGTTTTTTGAAGTTTTTCAGGTACGTGAAAAGTGAAATATTTTACATAAGTATTTAAAGTACTTATAGCTTATAGCTTATATGGCTTATAGCTACCTTTTGCTAAGGCCGTTGTAGTTAAATTAAATAATATTATTTATATTATATTTTTAAGCCTTGTTGTTTATTTTCTGCAGGGAGTCTGACAAACTATTATTATCCCTTGAATTGCATCATAAATTTCAATTATTTTCGTTTCGTTTTATTTATTCAACTATCAAAATTTAAGTACGTATTTTTATGGATTTGTATTGGAAAACTATTTATCTATGGCCAATATTTTGAAATTATTTTTAGCCTTAACGACTCCTTGGCGCACATTTCTTGACAAATCCGTTGTATTATTTGAATGCACTTGAATTCGAGTAAACATATACTAAGAATTTAGTTTCGATCGTTCCACTAGCTCATAAGCTAAATAGTTCAATTGAACTTTATAATAATAATTCAACACAATTTGAGATTAATTTGATTTCAGTGTTTGCAAGTTTTTGGTTGATTTCAATTGATTGGGTTTGCAGTTACGAATCATTTACTGCTTAGTATGAGTACATGAATCATTTATCACTTGACTTTTAATTTGTTTGCAACTATATAAATTGCTTTGGCATGTCATCGAGAAGGCAGCTCTATTCAGTTTAGTTCAGTTCAGCTGGCTACGCCTGATTCATGGGCAGCCATTTGATCTGAGCCTTCGACCCCGGACATGCCATTGCCAGCTGGTCAAGATTCAGGCTCCAGCAATTTTCCAGTTTCTCATAGTCAACACCTCATCGGCAGCATTTGCCATTTGCACAGACTAGAGTACATATTGGTTGTGTTGGGTTTGATCAGTGAGCAATTGCCATGAATTAATCAAAAAGGCACCCATACACACACTCACACACACACGCACACACGCACAGCTGCGGGCATGCCACCCACAGCAAATGTTGGCCAATTACGCGCACTTCGATGCCAAATTGCTCATCAAATAGTTGGAAATTTGAATTTGAAATCGAATTGTAAGCATTTGTTTTATGTTTGGCAGCCTTTGATTTGGGCTATCCTCGTCCACTTGGCGCTACTTGATTTGCTTGCCCCACCCTCATATAAGCGGCTACATAATGAACTGCCCGAGACAGGCCAAGTACCAAAAATAAAATGTGGCCTCATCTGTTCCAGCAGGCGGTAGTTCTTTCTAACTTGCTGCATCACGGGGCGTATGCGTAATCATCAAAGCATCAGCACAGCATCAGCAGCATCAGCAGCAGCATCAGCTTTATACGCTCTACCATAAACCATCTATTAAGCCACAGCCACAGGACTCCAGCTGTGTGGCAGTTGCATGTGCAGTGCATTCACTGCATTCACTTAGCATTCACTTTGCACTCACTTAAGCGTAATCCTGCCGCTGTGACACTTTCCGAATGCGTAGCTACATTTATTCGGGGTGTCAGCTGCCAAATGAAATGGAACAACTACAGCACACACAACACACACACGCACACATACGATATACACACATAGGGACACATTACGCTTAGTAGGATATCATATAGCACAATATGGGTTTGGGATTTGTAAGCATGTGCGCAAAGATTGACCGAAATTCATCTGAAAACCAACAATTCGCGTGACCGACACTGGGTTAAAGAGCAGCTCCAATTTCGACCTTGAATGGCTCCACTGCGTATACCATTACATAGAACATTCCGCAAATCGCCTTCTCTTCAATTTCATCTGCAGTTTTCGCTGCAGCCCAATCATGTGGATCATTGCTAGCCGGAACACATTTGTAATTGAGCCTATCTGAAAACTCATCTTCAATATTATGTAAATTCGTAAATCGCTTTCGCTTAAGTTACAGCTGTAGTTACACTGTAAAAAATAATAAGCTGCACAATTTTTGCGACGCAACATAGGAGGGGCCAAATTGCGGAGATGATGATGAGCAAGGAGGTTTTTGTAAATATTAACATTTTTATTTTATTGCTTTTTATTATTTCCTTTTTATTTATTTAGAGTTAGATACAATTCTAAAAACTAGACCATGGCTAAGAATTATTGTTAATTTATAGTCTTAACTACAAATTAACATTATATAAATAAATAAATAAATATCTAACTTGTGTAGTATAGCAATGGCTACTGAGCCTTCGGCTATGTTGTGTATTATGATTTTTATTTTCATTTAATTAATCAGATTTAGTTCTTTTTTAGTAGTTCTTGCTTATACTTATATTTAGGGCTCACTGAAGTTGTTCATAAAATAATAGGGAGATTTAGTAAAAAAACATCATTTTTAAGGCGTATTGTGCTCTTCTATACTATAAAACTTACCTTGCTATTTATTTTGTTATTTGTTTGTTTTACTCCCCGTACCCATAAAATGGATAAAAAGGGGGTACTAAATCTGTGCAAATGTATGTAACAGGCAGAAGTAGACATCTCCGACCCTATAAAGTATATATATTCTTGATCAGTGTCAAGGGAGATTTCGATTTGGCCATGTCCGTCTGTCTGTCCGTATGAACGCGTCGATCTCAGCAACTAAAAGAGCTAGAGACACCAAATTTGGAATGTAGGTTCCTGTATACCATACGCAGATCAAGTTTGTTTCATATTTTAGATATCTCCCCCGTTCCCCCGCAAATCGATTAAAACCGTTTTATAGTAGCAATTTTCAAGATATAGCTTTTAGATTTAGCATGTACAATACATTTGTCACGTTTAATCTACTGTAAAAATTTCAAATAGATCAAATAATAAGCACGGAAGTTATTCACGAAAGAAGATTGAGTGATGCAGCGCGCGGGGGAAGAAGAAGCACAGCCACAACCTTAAATGCCTCGCTTGCGCTGTGCTTGAGTGTGCGCCCTTGTGTATGTGTGTGTGAATGTGTAAGTGTACGAAGAAGCGATCGGAATTATTTGACCTGGGTACAGGGAGCTTTGTAGTCTGGTATACTCGACTATAGCATTCTTACTTGTTTTTGTTGGGAAAAATATAAAGTATAAGAATAAAATTTGTAGTTTACTTTTAAAAATGATGCTACCCAACTTTCTGTGGAATTGCATCGACAGTAAAATTCAAAGCTAACCTGATAATGCAACAACAATTTGTTATTGAAGCGAAATTGAGCTGAAAGCGATTTGGGGAACACCATGCCAATAAGTTTTAATTGGTTTAGCTCTGTGCTGTGCTGCCAACTTTGTCCGTGAAGCAATCGACATTTATCTGTTTTATGTTCCCTCTTTTTTTAGTGGCTGTCAACGGCAGTGAAAGTTTATTTATTAATTAAGCCCTTTTCAGGACAGGACTGGAAAGGATCTGTAGAGATTTCGAGTGTGATTTTCAAACAGAGCTCGAATATCATACACACGCGTCCATATGGATTGGAGGGGAGTGGAGTGGAGTGGAGTGGAGTGGAGTGGGGCATTAACTCTGTCATTATGGCAAGGGAATCTGTCTATAAATCATTTTAATTAGCATATATTATACTTGGCTTTGTGTGTGGGGGCGCCTCTGTTTGTGGAATAGTTTGAGGCGTTTCTATTGTAAATTGCGCAACTTTATCGATTCGCATCACGTGAAATATTCGCTTTGTCAAATGCTCGAGTCACCTTTCCTGTTACAACCGCCAAAGTTAGGGGCCAAATGAATTAAGTTGTTGGCCAAAAAAAAGGCAATTAGACAACACAAGACAGGCCAGCCAGCTTGTGTGTATGAGTGTTTGTTATCTGATTAACTAAGCCATCCAAGCGCAGGCAGACATGATTTTATATTAGGCCAATATCTTGCCCAGAAATGAGCCCAGGAACTAGGCACGGCCACGCTCCGGATGTTTACGTTTTGATTTTGACCAAAATGGCGCGCATAACAAAATAAAAAAAATAAATAAAAAACGAGAAAGAGCAGTTATCTTCAGCTCACCGAAGCTATATACCCTTCCAGCAATGTTTCTCTAACAAACGAGTATTAAATATATTAATAATATATGTAAAAGCAAACAATAACTTTCACACACAACTCATTTTTCATCCGATTGTTGCTATGACTATGACAACGGAAGCATATACAAATCAGACTAATCTGATAAACCCTGAACATCATACATAAACTTAGTACTGTTGAGTATCGTAAAAATCCGAAAAGTGTTTCATACAAGAACATACTATATTTCTCTATTCACACAGGATATCTTGAAAAACATGAGTGTTATCATAGTGTTCATTTCAATGGTTGACCAATCGTTTCTTAGGAGCTATTTGTTATATTGGTGCAATCCCTACGGTTCCAGCAACAACAAGAAGTATCTGTGGCAAGTTCCAACAAGATAAGCAGACTACTGATGCTGATCAAGACTATATAAGCTCTGTGGGTTCGGAAATGTCTCCTTCTGTGCGTTACGCAGTCCGTGACAAAACTTGAATGCCCTCTGCAAGGATATTAAAAGCCAAGCAACACACAGACACAAGGACACACACAGGAAATCACGCCAGGCTCGCATTAAGCGTCTGTCAAGCGGTCATTTTATTGTGCGTCGCTTTGTTCGGCTCGAACTTTGTTATCGTGTCAGTTTACGTTGCCTACTTTGTGGCGCTCGGAGTGTAGAAAGTGAAATTCTGCAGAAAGGCGCCTTGAAATGGCTACATTATGTTGAACAGTGAGTGAAATAACAATTCTGTACTGTCCCTCATCACTCAATACATAGCTCAATCGATTTAAAGAGAGTTTTAAAATTGCGTCACGATTTGTCCTGCGTATTGGGGGAGATATTTCTGACCCTATATAAGCTATACATACTTTCCGCGCTGTGAACGTTACATATTTGGGCAAGCAGGTCTTTCAATTGGCATTCAAAATATTTCTTAAAGTTTCATCAGTCGTATCTAAAAGTAAACTGACTTTGCTTTCATTTAAACAGTGAAGTTGCTTGGAGCTCTCTGAGCATCTTCATTAATTTTATTTAATTTATTTTTTAGTTCGCAAGCTGTTCTTGGGTAAATACAAATTTTGACTACTATCTACATAAAAAATATCGGTTAATTTCGGCTTGCCGAAGATATATAAAGCAATGTTTGTTACCTTAATTTTCGTTAGATTGTTTCTAGCTATACTAGTTTGATATGGTGGTCCGATTTTGATCAATTTTGTTCAGCTTATTTGAAGCAGTATGTAAGTTCAATTTGGTAAGTTTGGTTAAGATACGAGTATCTTTATCAACGATATTGAAGCTGGAAATCTAAAACGATTTCGACGTTTTTTTTTAATTTTCAGCATGAATTTTGAACCATAAAATAAACGGCCTCAGAAAAGTTTTAAAATAGCGTCTTATACTAAATTTGAAAATTTGAAAAAAAAAGAACAAATAATAATAATATGTTTCAAAATGTAATATTTTTCAAAACTTTGGAAATCGCATAAATAAACTCCAAAATTGTATTTTGAAATATCAACCAAATTGAAATGCCAAGTCAATTTAGAGTACAAAACATGATTTAGAAGATATTCCGCATGGAAATCGGTTAGGTTTTGACAAAGTTATGGGGGTTGGTAGTCCAGGAGGAGAATAATTTTCAAAAATTGTATTTTAGAATATTAGAAAATGAAAGTGCCATGTGAGTTCGATTTGGCCAGGTTTGTTTGTTCAAATACTTACTATATCTTACTCTAACTTACATCTTCAATGTAGCAATTTAATACTAGCTTTCCATTCATTTCGATAGGACACAAGGACACAGTTCTGGTCTCCATGTTTATTTGCAATGCTGGCTTCATTTGAGATACACTTTTCGCCCTGCCAGTGCACTCGTCACTTAAATACGAGTATTTTGATCCTGTTTGCCGCAATTCCATTTTCTTGATGTTAAATGAAACAATTGGGCTGTAACGCCTTCCCCTATGCAACACATTGTGATGTTTGCAAATTCCAATCATGTCAAGGGAGCGCAACACCCTAAAAATCAAGATAGAATAAGCTTGGTCGGTCTAGTCGAGTGTGCTCGACTAGGAGATATTCTGTAGCCATGTTTCACGTGTATTGAATAGCTTCCACAACTATGAATTGCTTGTACAAATATTATGGATGCAACTTGTGGTAGCCAGGTTCTTGATCTTGGACAGAAAAGTTGTCGGCTCGAATCCCTATCAAGATATAGTCTTTCTATATCTATATCAATGTCAGTGCAATCGTCGAGAAATTTTTGAAACAAGCTAAACTCCATAGTCTGCATTCACTGGTAGTATCTGTCGGATAGGTAGACAGACAGTCGGACGTAGACTTGGTTTATAGGGTCTGAGCTGCCTTCCGCTGCCTGCATACTTTGTCATACCATGTTTAGCCATCTATAATAGTTTACAGGGTATACAAATAGATGAGTGCAAATGGCACAACAACGACTAGCTACATACCCAAAATGTGAAATGAGAATCGCATTCACCGTTGGTCGACGCCTCATCAATGCAAACTGTTTACAAAGTGTTTAAGTGTATTAGCGAAGGGAGTGGGGAGGGAGCAGGTTATATAGGGTGTTGATGGGGTGCAGTCATGCTGACCATGAGACAAACTTGCTCCTTTTTGCATATTTTTTTTGGGGTCAGTCTGCTGTGGCACGCATAAGGCATACAAATCGAGTGTCGGGCTGTCAGTTGGCAATTGCTTTCGCATATTTTCAATTTATTTACAAGAACAAGAGATACAAGAGATACTATACACACACACAGTATCTATAGTATGTATATAGTGTAAGTCATAAAATCACTTGGCCGCAACAAAAACAACAGCATGAAATGACTTTTGCGTTTTTGATGTTGACGGCTTCAAGGGGGTCGGTCGTTAGGGCCAAGGGCTATTCTGCGATTTATTTACGCATTTTACACGCAACAAAAAACTTTATCAATTTGTATATATGCCAGTCACACACACACACACACATGCACTTCAACTGTCTTCTCAAGTATGTGTGCCACCTTGAGTATAATATGTCCTGTGTGTCCTGTTCCGCTTCAAGTTTCGATTCCATTTAAAATTTGCGAAAATTATGTCGATTGTTCCGGAAATGGCAACATTTTACAACGGAAGTTAAAGTGATTGCATTCAGGATACTTGGAAATAAGTATTTCCTTTATTATTGTTTGGAATTTTTAGAAACGCTGACTCAACTAACGACCGATTATTCCTATAGCAGCTATATGTTATACACATTCAATTTTAATCAAACTATATTAGTAATGAGATAATTGCGGAGTTTACAAAAATACTTTTCCTTGATAGCTATGTGTAATAGTAATGGAATTCTAACCAAACTTACCGAGTTTCTTGCAAAATAATACTTTGATTTGGTGAGTTTGATAAGGATATCTTTAAACACATTGAAGTTTTTCATACGACAACCAATCCCTCTTATGGCAACTATATGATAAAGTGATCCTATCTGCTTGGTTTCAACCAAAGACCACAGAATTAATCATACAATTAATCGGACGGCATGACAATAGTATAAGAATCAATTTCATAAGTCCGGGGTACAAATACTGTCATTGCCGACACCAAAAGAACATGAAACTTGGACTCAAACTTAAATTGAATTGTGAAACTCGCTGGCTGCTTTTAAGATGCCACCGAATCGTAGAGTGAGAGAGAGCAACAGTGAAAGATATCGAGTGCCATGAGGCTGAGAGCGCACTCTATTCTTAGTATTTTACGCTCTCAAAGTAGTGCGGCCGATCGCGTGCTCATTTCGAGCCCAGAGAGCGGTTTCACGCAAAATAAGCTGCCCTTGTGCCGTATTATTGCACTGCGTTAGACATCTTAGTTATTATAAGGTCTTTGTTTTAACCATCGGGATAGCTTAAAACTGAGAGAGATAAGGACGGAGGGACATCGATAGATCGATTGGGCTCTTACACAGCTCGCGACAAAACTATAATACGCTAAGCAAAGGTTATTAAAACACGCGCAAAACTCGAACACAAGCATTAATAATTATAATTATCAGATTATCCGATAACTGGCAGGTGACAAAATTTGGACAGATTTATGCAGCAAGCGCCATAACAGTAATAATAAAATCAACACATAAATTATACATATAGCCTGGCAGAGATTTTCGTCGCGTGCCATTTCCTCTATAAATAGCTAATGGAATTCATTTTCTCCCACTGCCACCCTGGCTGGCCAGTAAATTTGGATTTTCATGCGATGTCTGCGAAATTATTCGGATCGTTGGCTTTTAAACTGTTGTGTAAAGTGCAGCGTGCAATTAACTCAAATTTAATGGAGACCTCTTTCCGGGTAGACACTCAAACGGCGCCTTCATCGAGATCGTTTGCTTGATCGAAATGCTTGATTGAGTGCTCCATTTGGCACAGGGTGACCGGGATGTGACTCAGTCCGATGCATACATATATCATTCATATATATATTATATTAATGCATCTCTTTATATACGACTATATTAATCTTTTTGCCAATTATTAAAAGGAAAGGAACATATGAAAATTATCATCTGACAAATGTGGGAAAATACTGTGTGTAAAACTATTTATAATATTTTTCAATAGATCTACAGGTTTGAATCGAATACAGAAAATGTGAGGTTAAGGTTCGACACAAAGAACGGACTTAACATAATCCACCCCCAAGATCGGGAATAAGAACAATAAGAACAGAACATAAGTGAACATAAATACCGAAAATAAAAGTTATTCGAAGAGGTTCCGTTTCCTCTTTTATTTTCCGCTGATCGCGAAAATGCGCTTTTTCTCTAAATATAGCTGTTTTATGGCGTTTCACCTTTTGTCAATACATTTTAGTCTTATTTTTGCTGTCATGTTTACATTTATGAACATCAGCTGTAAACAATTAAACATTTAATAATTGAGACGATTAACGTCTTGAGCTGTTTAAGAAGCCAAGTACCATAGGACATACCAGATTGTATCAAACTCATCTATCACTTCTAATAATTGATCAAGGAGCAAGTTATGCTGGTGAATGTGGCCGAAAACCCAACAGCTCAATTGCCTGCAGTTGTAATCCATTTAGAATGAAGTTGTTACAGAGCCATTAAAGAACTGCTAAAACAATCAAATGCGATGCGGGGCATTTACAATAATTTCCTGTTGTATGATTATCTTGGGCTATTTATAAACACGTTTGCTTCCAACTTGCGCCTGCAGTCAATGCCTTCGGCCAGGTAAAGGCCATGGCACATTCACATACAGAGCACACATGCAAAAAACGGCAGACAGTCAGAGAGTTCAGTGCAACAAAACATTTTGTTATTTTTTTTAAAAAAAAAAAGGAAAAACATTTTTTGTTTCTTTTTTATTTTTGGTGGGCTGCCGCACTTTGGTGTTGCCCACAACATTTCAGTTTCAGTAGCCCAACGCGGCGTATGAGTAATTATTGAGTTCTGTGGGCCTTTGGCCGGCCACAGCACAAAAAAAGAGCAAATAACGTAAAATTATTTAACATATTTTACGTGTGTGTAGCTATTGTTGTTGTTGTTGTTGTTGTTGCTGAGCAAATAAATTTAAAGCATTCTGCAGATGTTTGCGTTTCATATGATTTTGGCTCAATTTTTATATATCTTTCGTCGCTGCGGCTTGTTGTTGTTTCTGGAGCAAACAAAAGAAAACAAAAAAAAACACAAAAAAAAGAAAACGAATTAAAAATAATTTGTAAACTATTGTAGCTATAGTTTCTGGTAATTGCCGCGTCTGCAAAATTCAACTATCTATTAAAAACAAGCATTAATAATTTTCACAATTTATTATAAAATAATAAACTACAAAATGTGCTCGCGATTTGTTTATTTGAGTTTTATTTTATTTATTTTACGTATAGTTTTCAGCCTTCTTCCAGACATGTAGTATACGTATCTAGGAATTATTGTAGTTTGGGTGGTTCACGGTCTGCTGAGTTGGGGGGCGTGGCAGCATCTGGTCGCTGAATGAAAGGCGCCAAAAAAAACAAGAAAACGAAAAAAAAACAAAAAAGAACTGCAATGAAATCAAAGCCAAGTGCAAAAGATTATGGGGAGTTGGCGTGTCAAGGTTGTTGTTCTTGTTATAATAGTTATGTACTATTATTGTGCTTGTTGCTGTTGTTGTTGTTGCTGTTGTTGTTGTTATTGTGGCAATTGTTGGCACTTAGCAGCAGGAAGTGGCCCATAACAAAACATTCGATGTATTAGCATAATTGAAATTAGAAATGAAAGTGGTGGGAAAATGTTATTTATGGCGAATTTAAATGCACCTTATACAATAATTGCCAAAATGTGAACTAAATTAAGCAAATTTACTAACGTATATACTATATATAAATAGGAATAAATATATATATTACTAGCTGGTAAAACACCGGCGTTGCTCGGCGAAATATTTACAAATTGATTACTTTCGTCAATCGTAAACAATACACCACGATTTTCCCGCCCATGGGTTGGATTTTCCAAAATCGGTGAGATATGTGTCAAATGATTTTTCGTATAGAACTTGGAAAATGAGTTTGAAGCCGATTGGTTAAGAAACAAAAAAGTTACATACAACAGTTTTTCGCTATTTTCCACACTTGTGGGGGGAATTTTACAAAATCCCTTCCTAGTGTGCACTTTCCTCATTGATGGAAACTACTGTGAAAATTTCAGCATCTTGGGCTGTGCGATGGTTGCCAATCAGTCAGTCACCAATCAAAAGCAACTGTTTTATATACTCGTATATAGATTGAAAACTAAGTTGATCTCTAGGTATGCGAATTTCCCAATTAAAAGAGTTGTCAAGTATTTATACATACACTATATATTTATATTTATATATACATACGCGATATATGCATATACCAAATGCCGCAGCAATTACGGAGAGAGAGCAGCCAAAACAAGAAACCAGAATAACAACTTAACCAACTTTACGGGGCCATCTTGGCGCCCCGAAAGCGCCGTCCGATATGACCAAGTACAACGTTTGCGTGCAGTGCATGTCCTGTGGAGGGGGTGGTACGGGAGCACAAAGGAGTAAAAGGACTTAACAACGGGCCAAGCGATTCGCATGCTTTGGCGTTTCTTTGATTGTTTGCAGTGGCCAATCTTTGGGCAATGTTGCGGAGCTCTTCGACACGCAAGCAACTTTGGCTATTCAATTTGGGTTTTCCAGGACTTTTAGCTGTGTTCCTTAAAATCCTTTCGATGTTGACTTGCGTGCAGAATTTGCATGTCAAAATGGCGTTGATTGATGATATATGCTGTGTGTGTGTGTGCGTGTGTGTGTGTGTGTGCTTACTGTATTACCTAAATGCACATAATGCGCATACGCAGCGTGTAACGGTGACGAGCTTCGACTTTTGACAAAACATATTTTCCATTACAAGCTGTAAACAACCAAACAAGTGACACACACATACACACACACTCATACAAATTCCTGACACATCCTTTCCCTACAACAAAGTGCATTAAAGTTGCTGTCGAAATTTGCATACAAACCATAAATCAATTTATCAGAGTTCAGACTGTACAAGTTGTCAGTTATGTGATATTCTTATAATACTTAAGAGGATGTTGACGTTGATTCACTCAATGTTCGCCGAAACCAATGGGAAAAATTCAAAACACTCTATTAACTTAACTTCTTAGTTTGGAATTACAACAAACTGTTGTTTATCTTCCCATCTATCTCAGAGGATAGTCAGACTTGTTCCAATTAAAACAAGTAAGAATGCTATAGTCGAGTATACCCGACTACTAAACTCTCTGTACCCAGGTCAAAAATTTCCGATCGCATCTACGTACACACACACATACACAAAAGACGCACTCACACGAGCACAGCTCAAGCGCAGCGCAAGCGAGGCATTTTAGGTTGTGGCTGTGCTTCTTCTTCCCCCCGCGCTAAAGCACTGAATCTTCTTTCGTGGATAACTCCCGTGTTTATTATCCGATCGACTTGAAATTTGGACAGTAGATTAAGTGTGACCAAAGTATTATACATGCTAAATTCCAAAACTATATATTTTAAGATGTTGGTAAAAAAACGTTTTTATCGATTTGCGGGGGAACGGGGGGAGATATGAAATATGAAACAAACTTGATCTGCGTATGCTATACAAGTACCTACATTTCAGATTTGGTGTTTCTAGCTCTTGTAGTTGCTGAGATCGACGCGTTCATACGGACAGACAGACGGACATGGCCAAATCGAAATCTCTTTTGATACTGATCAAGAATATATATACTTTATAGGGTCGGAGAAGTCTCCTTCTGCCTGTTACATACATTTGCACAAATCCAATACCCCCTTTTTACCCATTTTATGGGTACGGGAGTAAATAAACTCTTCACTTTTCAATACTAACACAATTTTGGCTGGAGTTCCCGGTTCGAACCGCTTCAGCGGTTCTGCTATATATATCGATGCCTTTATCCATATACTATATATATTATGTATCTATGTCTACATGTATATATATCTACATCTACATATGTATGTATATCTATGCAAAGGTATAAGAAGGAATCCCTGAACCTATAAAATGTATATAATATTCTAGAACAGCATCAACCTTTGAGTCGATTCAGCCAAATACCTGATAATTACTATAATTACTATAATTAATTATAAGGTCTTTGATTCAGCCTCGTTCGCCTCTCCTGCCGTCGAAAGCGTCGATTACAGCAACTATAAAAACTAAATTTATTTATTTTTGAACGATTATTTTCTATATATAATGTGCAGCATTCCCAGAAATTTATTATCAGACCAGTTTAAAGAGAGTCGGGGCTACTTATTATAAAATATTGAAATAATTGTTCCTATGAAAATTGCGCAAATACTTTGAGCAAGTAAAATAAAGTTAGATGGAAATAACAGATTTAGGTGTACTTATGTTCATTCATATTTCTTTTCAAATTCTGAATAATCGGCATAAATTTGTTTACTCTAACATGAGTTACGTGTATTGGGGGGCGTTAAGTGTGAAAAGTGCTTCGAAAATATTTTGTGCTCATAGCTTGGAATATTAGAGGAAAGTTTCCATCACGCCGAAATTCTATACTTGATTAGGTGTTTTCAAACATTCCTCGAAATGATCACTGTGTAATTGAACAATCGAACAATTACAACAAATATAATAATGTGAATATAACCTGTTCTTTTTTTTTTGGGTTTGGGACTCCCCTTGAATCCATTGTATATAAATATGTATGTACTATTTGAGTAAGACTTAGGTAGTGGTGGTAAAAAGATTGCAATAATCGATTATCGAATCATATGATTAATTTAAGCCGAGCGATTATTAATCGCAACTAATCGAAGAAAAATTAAAATATTCGATAAATCAAATGATTTTTTTTAATGTGCACTAATTAGTGATATTTTTACATGTAAATGAATGCAAAGGATTTTTGATGCCAACAACAACTAAAAAATACATAAAAATGCACATAAATGATCTTTTTAATTAGTTTTGCAATAATATTTCCACACTTTTATTTTGCATTCACTCGCAAATAGTGATGCGATTAATTGAGCATATAATCGATAAACGATTTCATTAATCGAAACCCATTTTGCGATACAATTAAATCGTGAGTTGAGACATAATAATCGATTAATGTATATCATATGATCAATCGTGCCATCACTAGACTTAGGGCACTTCTTCGGACCTGGGGATAACAGAGAATCTCCTCTTGCATTCTCATATGTTTGAATTGCAGTTTTTGTTAAGCAAACTTAAAAGTTGATGTGTTATGAAGACATAAGTTATAAAGAAACCTAAGACTAAGAAACAAAATGCTTCTCTCCATCAAAATGCACAATCTGTATGGTCTTTGGTAATTCAGTTTCAAACAAGTTGGCGTATTTCTATTGTTTGGTTTGTTTGGCGGCTGATTTGAAACTGGTTGAAGAACGCGTTGACTGTGTTGAAATGAAGAAATTGTGCTATAGTTGGTAACAAAAAAGGTGAGGGCGTATGTAGGCAGCAGAACCGGTTGGTTATATACGGATATGGGCTATTAAGCTAACTACCAAGCCAATTTTGTGGCGCTGAAGTGCCTGAAATTGTTGTTGGCCCTGCAGGTCCAATGATGGCATCACCTTTAACCGCAAGAAAGAAAAAAAACGGCAGCCTCATCCGGCAGCTGCTCACAACATAATGTCCATCAATGTGTCTATATGCTTGGCGGCCTCCCCTCGCTCTGCAGTTGCCCCGCGGCCAACAAGTGGATCTTGGCTGTCAAGAGCTGTAAAACACAAGCACATAATTAAAAGCCAATATGTTGGCTGTCAGAAATTGTTTGGTTTTTGCTGTACTTGATGATGTTTGAAATGAATACGCGTTTATCATTGAAATGTTGTTGTTGCTGCCCCTATTTGTTGGCAATTTAATAATTTAATAACGCGGCTCATTCAAATTGAGCCAAAACACCTGGCCAGCATGAGCATCGATGTGGACACTGCCTTAACTGCTGCCACTGCCTTAACTGCTGCCACTGCTGCCACTGCTGCTCGGCCATGTCATGTGGCACGCAAGCCAGCGGAAACCCTTTTTGGCAGTTCCAATCTCTGCTGCCGTTTACTAAATGTGCCCCGCTCTCCCCGCTCTCTCCTCTCCGCTGCCCGTTCCCCGCTCCCCGTTCAACAGAGGCGCCCATCAACCTGGCACCTGCCATGTTTGGCTTGCACGCGTCAAAACGTTAAAAACGCAAAGCAGCTCGGAAAGATTGCGCTATGAAAGAAATATTTTCGAATACTTAATTCGAAAATGCTTGGTTTTGAGATATCCAGTAGCAAATTTTTGGCTGCCTTCCATCTGTTACACTGCAGCTCCTTGCTGGATGATGAATTTAGAAAAACTAATTAGTTTCTTTTTTCGTTTATTATTTATATTTATATCCTTAATTAAAAGCAAATTTCGGATGCGTTTGGCATATGAGAATATAAATATAAGCATAAGTAAATTAAAATATAAACATAAATATATAAATATAAATATAAAAATAAATATAAATGTAAATAAAATATAAATAAATATAAATATAACAATAAATATAAATGGAAATATAAAATTAGCTGCCCACAGGAGAGCAATAGTATCTCCAAGTTAACGTGCAAATTTCTAAGACATTAATTTATATAAATCAGTTGAAAAACTAAAAGAAATAATTATTTTTTAACTTCTTAGCTTTTTATTGCATTTTTCCATTCAATCTTTTTCTTTTATTTTAACAACAACTTAAATTAAGCTCAAAATATATTTACAACAACTACTTGATCTAAACAAAAAATTAAGTCAATGAGATAAAATAAAAAAATTAAAATAATAATAAAAATAATAATATTTGCTGTCAAGGATAATCATTTTGTTGGTCATTGAAGCAGATCTCAGGTCTTCGATCTCATAAAGCATATAACCATATACTTGATCAACAGCCGAGTCAATCTAGTTTATTTATAGGTATTTTAAGCAAACTCTGCAATTACAATTCTAATTTTACTTTCCATATGTATTGTGGACTTGGGCAAATGAAAAACAAGCCAGTTCTTAGAATTAATTGGTAGAGGGTATTAAAAAATGTTGGTCTAGAGAAATCTTATTGGTTGACTTTAAGTGGCTGACCTGATTTGCGAAAGGGGCTGGAGAAAGGGGGCGGCGAAAGTGGGCGGCCTGCACTCTAACAGCTGATTTGTTGTTGCACGCAAATCTCGCGTAATTATTGTTGATTTCTTTTAACGTCTTCGTGACACGGTAAAATGCTTGTCACGTGCGCAGGACATGCGGCAGGTGAGGTGAGGTAAGGTGAGGTGAGTGCCAGAAGCGGGTCAGTGAAAGTAAGTGTAAGCAAATGGCCAATAGTTGTTGCGAATGCTTTGTTTTATTAGGGCTAATTTCGACATGCTGACTCCCATTTCGAGTGCGAACTTTAATTGTCGGCTGTATACATAAATATACTTACGTAACAACCACATCCACCTGAACAACCCCCTTAACAACACCCTTAACAACCCCCTTCACGCGCCCAGGCAGCTTCCGACATTGGGGAAATCAACATATGTATACTAAACAAGCAGGAATGCTATGGTCACGAAGGCACGTCTAGCATATACCATGTACTCAGGTGTTTCCTATCCAATCACAATGAAGTGCAGCTTAAACAAATTTAATTTTCTAAAAATCTAGTTAAGTATTATAATAGAAAATACAAAATGATATGCAGAGCAGTCAGTGATTAGATTAGATCTTGTCTTTACAGCTAAGGTGCATACATTTGTTCAATTCAATTTATTCACTTGTTTTTTAGTATTTAAAACATGTTGTGAGTTAAGGCTTATGACATTTCCAGCTTAAATACAATCTATAATGAAAAAAAGATTTGATGGATTATAATATTTTATGATATATGGGGAAATATACATTTGTTAACAAGTGTATTTGCGTATTATTTCCTGAAAATATTACTTACATTTTTATTATAAACTAGCAGAAGGTATTATAATTTTGTCTCTAAATGTGTAGTAAACTGAAGGAGACATTTGCGACCCAACAAAGTATATATATTCTGTATCAGCATGAATAGCCGACTCGATATAGCGATGTCCGCCTGTTTCTATGCAAACTAGTCTCTCAGTAAAGCTATTGTAATGCAATTTGGCACAGATGCTTTTTTTGCTGCAGGCAGTACATATGTCGGAACTGGCCGGATCGGACTACTATAACATATGGCTGCCATAGGAATGATCGGTCGACAATTATGTTTTTGTATGAAAAACATTTTTGCTTATAATGATATCTCCACCAAACTCACCCAAACTAAGTATCTGAAAAGTTTATACAATCGTTTGGTCAAAATCGGACTACTATATCACATAGCTGCCATAGAACGGGGTGAAAAATTAGTTTTTGTATGACCAACCATTTGTTTATACAAATATTATATTCAAACTAAGTGCGACTCTTATTATACTTCATTACTACTACTACTTTATTTTAAGCCTTTTCTTTTCACAAAAATAAAAATAAATATAATATATAATAAATGATATAAATCGCTTGAAGAACACATGCTGTTTGAAGTAGTCTATTCTGCCACTTACTTTTCAATATTATTATTATCATATTATTATTTAGAATACCCTTTTGAAACTATTTATGGGTACAGGGTATAGAACATACCTTATTGTGTGCGTTTGTCCAGCTGACAGTCATCTGATGTTCATTATCTGCTGGTCATCAAGGCAGAGTATCAACCTTTGGCTGCGATTGCCCATTTGCTGTAGGCTTTGCTATTTTTTTATATTTTTTTTTGTTGACCACCTTCCTATACAAATTGTCCTTTTTGGCAGTTGTTGTCTGGTTTGTGGGCTGGATATTTGGGTCAGAGGGTATTAGCATAAAATAAACATACCACGGCGCTTGGGTGTGAGCGTGGAATGTGGCACTTACTTCTGTGGTTAAGGAAATAACAGCAACAACCACTCAGATCTGTTAATTAGCGGTCGCCCAGGTGGGGCGCACATTATTATCATTGCTGGTTGGAATTATAATTTGATTGTGTAAGGGGCACAGCATTTTTCAATCGCGGCATCTTTTATGGCCTTGGCCATAATTCGTGGCCCATAACAATTGCGCATAAATATGTCAAGTGTAGAGGCAAATGAGTTCCACAGAGGCAAACTGCTCCATGGGCGGCTGCTGTGCGGCGTAGTCATAAAAAAAATGAAAAAAAATGAAAAAATAATCGTATTTCTTATTTAATGCGATTGGTTTTAGGTCAACAGTTGCTGCAAACAGGCGTGTGCACAAAGCCGGAAAACTCTGTAAACTCTTACAATGATAATATGCAACTTGTCGCGAGTGTCATGTTTTACACCGAGAAAAATAAGGAATACAACACAAATTTGTATCCCAAATATCTTCTATCAAATCGGTCGGTGTATCCGAAAAAAGTCATTTTTACATTTTTCAGGATACGTTTTGAGCTAAGCGAAATATGCTAGTATTTGTCTGACTTTTCAAACTGATTGTTTAAGATAAATGAAAATAACTTCGAACTTTGTTTAAATTTAATAAACTATCCGATTAACCAGGCAGATCTTGCAATAAAGTGGTTTAATGAAAACAAAAAAAATAATAATAATAATAAAATAAATAATACAAAAATTTGGCAAGAAAATGATGTTCAATGAAAAATAAAAGTTTTTTTTATTTATTTTGAAATTTTTTCCAAATATAAAAAAATTAAAGTTCAAAAAATTTTTTTTTAATTATTTTATTTATTTCTCGAAAATTTAAGTGTTGGTTTCTCTCGTACTTCTAAAAACGCGAATAAACTTTAAATTTTTGAACTATTTATATGTATGTATGTATGTACTATATGCATATGTGATCTTAACACTTTATCAGACGAGACTATATGCCAACATGTGTTCGAAATTTGATTTTTCGAAAACAAAACCATTTTCGAATATGCCAAAAATTCGCTTCTAGTTGGCAGCGAGTGTACAATGTAATTTATATAGTTGGCAACTTATTTAATCAAAATATATGTATACACATGCTTGATTGTTTTGTTGACGCGGCATTTTTCTTTATCTTTAATCGGTTAATGCGATTCAAAACTAGCCTGAATAGCTCAAATTATAAGGAATTTGAAGCAAACAATTTGAGTCTTTACTTAGAAAAGTCTTTTAATCGTCGAAAACAAATACGAAAGGCATAAGGTCGAGACAAATCTATAGATTTGAGCTGACACAGGTAATTTTAGTTCGAAAAAAACACATAAAAATTTGTTTGTATTTTAAGAATTTGAAAAAAGTGAAATGCATGTTTGATAGTTCATTAAATTGTTTTTTGCTATTTTTTTAAATTTTTTAATGACTTTTAATAGAAACAGTAAACATCTCATATATAGGAATTTGTTGACTTATTGATTACTCATTATTTTTGCTTTTTCTTTCCTATCTTCATTAAAACTATATCCATATGTATGTATATAGTAACATGGGATACAATTGTGCACCAAGAAAGCCACTGGAACTAGTTCTCGACCTTCTTAATGATTAGATATCACGATGGCACTGCTTGCTTGAACTGCTTGCATCAAGTACTCAAAAATGTATGCCCCCAACAAGGTGGAATAGTATTTAGCAGCTTGTTAAATGCTGTTTATTATGTTTTATGTTAAAACACTTAATTTGAACTTATTTATAGAAATCTTGGTAAATGTTTATTGTACAAATATGATGGTATTTATTTTAGAAATACTGGCATTTGCATTTTCAAATCAAGATTTGTGTTCTAGTATTTGGACTTTGACTTCTCTCAGTGTATGTCAGCAGACCCGCTAATTATCAATAAATAATATACGAATCACCACTCAAATTTAATGGGCTGGCAGCGATTTATGTTGAACAACAACAAGATAATAAACTTATATCTAATTTGGTATCAAATCATAAGCTCATGAAATCATTAAATCAACAAGGAACAACAATAACAACAACAAAAGTGTAAAATCAACAAAGTTCAAGTACATGAAAATTTGTAGCCGTATGAAAAGGCCACCCCGCGGCGGTTTAAAGCGCACGACAGGAAGGAAAACGCATCGATATGGAAAATGGAAAAGCGTGCTGTCTATTAAGCAGCAACAGCAAGGCAGGAAGTTTCTCTCTCACTTACTGTTGGGCATTAAACTTTCCCTCAAAAATATAAGTACATTAAAATTGCATGCGAACTTAACAGTGAGGAAATATTTTCCATAACATTTAAAACGAAGCCATTTGGTGGCGCCCCTTGGACGCCTTTAATAATTTTCGCTATTTACACCGCGCTTCCGTTTTGGCAGGCAACTGGTCATAAGAACACACAGACATATGTAGTTACTGGCCCAGGACCTAGACCCACAGCCTCAGTCTCAGTCACAGTTCTGGGGCCAGTGAAGGTCGCAATTCGCGATGATATATTCACTTGGGTTTTTGGCCAAGACCCGTCGTGCTATGTTTATGGCTTGTTGATGCCGCTCCAGCTAGAGTAGGGCATAGCCCAGATCTAATTATACCCTGTGCCCCATAATAGGGTTAACAGGTAAGAGTATGCACGACTACGAGACCCAGCTCTACAGTCACAAGATTCCTATCAAGCAATAGTTCTATTCTCGCATACTAGGTACTCCATACTGAATAAGTAGTTCTAAAACAGTTATACAACTAAACTAAGCACAGAAATAACTATTCTCGGGGAACCCATTTAAGCATTGGAGGGGGCTTTGTTGTGACTTCAACTTCGTGAATCGGAAAAAGTGCAAATGTAGGTTATTGCACTCGCGTGCACATATTTGCCAGTTTAGCACCGAAAAAGTTTTTTTACTTCATATTTAGCAGGAAAGAAGTGCGAACGTTGCGGACGGATGTGCCCGACTGCAGTATACTCTCTTTCCAGTATGTTCTTTTTTGTCTTAGCTCAATACGAGCATGTATATCAACATGTGTACCAAGTTTGGTTGCTCTAGCTTCAATTTCAAAAAATTGCATTCAAACGGACAGATGGACAGACGGAGGGACGGATAGACGAACAGACGGACATTTCGCAAACCCAATATACTCTTTTTCCCTTCGAAAACAGAGTATAATAAACCTAGTGCCTTTGGCTTCAAAAGTATGGCGAATTTCTGCATTTATTTTTCTGATTGTAGCTCTTAAAGACTCTGGGATCGTTGCGTTCATATATAGGATGTTTTTCTTTTGTTTTATACAATATTTATTAATATTAATATACAGTTTAGAATTCAGTAACCCATAAATCGAAATTTGTTACATTTAGCTGTTAGTCATAAAGTTAACTTATAGTGTAGTGTTATTTTTAAACATTTTATAATAGTTTCTTGGTTTGAGTGTTTTTATGGGTAGTCCTATATGAAGGGGTTCTAACAGCTAATTTTGGGTTTGTAGGTATGGGAAGAATATATAGTCTACTATATACAGAGGGTGTTGCTCCGTATCAAGTATACATATATGAATCTAGTTTCTAGGGTTGCTGGGGTAGTTTTATTATCGCCTTTTGTACAGGGTGCAAAAACGGCGCATCTTAGTTTTCTTGCAGTTTTAGTCCTGATATGTATAATCATGATTTCCTGTTGGATCGCTGGAATAACATTTGCTGTTGATATCTGTAATTGTACATAGCTTATTCATCCATTAACTAAAAAGTAAGTTTGAACAAGTTTATAATTTTGCCTTGGGTTATCCTATAGAGTAATAAATAAATAAATTACTCTATGGGATTGGCCCATATGTAGGTAATAAGCAACAAAATTATTATTTTGTTGCAACTTGCTTGTGTGAGGCCACAACATATGGCATACACACACACACACACACACACCCACTTATACATACACAATCAGCCCTTGGCCTTTGATTACTGTTGGCTGCTTTTGGGCGCTTTTACCCCCGAACCGGAGACAAGCACAGCGGAAATGAAATATCACCCGCTAAATGGGCGCGCACATCATTATTAGAGCAGCAGGAACAACAATTTGCAGGATTTTTTAAATGAAGAGAAATTGCGGTGGACATAATTGTTCTTGGTGCGGCACAATGGGAAATTTGACCCCTTTTTCTGGCATTAACTCAAATTTTGAAATGAAAGAGTTTCTTTTATGAATACAGTACATTAGGTATACATCAAACTATAATATTACATACCAGAAATGTTAACATTGCTAACAGCTGTTAAGGTAACAGTTGTTAAAAGCGGCTGTTCTGAACTGAAAATACGCCTCTCTTATGGTGATAATTGAAGTGGTTAAATTTAAATAGAAACCAGTAAGAATGCTATAGTCGAGTATACCCGACTACGAAACTCCCTGTACCCAGGTCTAAAACATCCAATCACATCTACGTCCACTTACACATACACACACACATACACAAAGACGCGCACACACAGGTGGCAAAGGCGACAGCGCAAGCGAGGCATTTTAAATGGTGGCTGTGCTTCTTCTTCCCCCTCTCGCTGCATTACTGAATCTTCTTTCGTGAATAACTTCCGTGTTTATTAACCGATCGACTTGGACAGTAGATTAAGAGGAACTAAAGTATCGTACATGCCAAATCTAAAAGCTTTATCTTGAAAATTGTTCCTCTTAAACGGTTTTTATCGATTTGCGGGGGAACGGGGGGAGATATCTAAAATATGAAACAAACTTGATCTGCGTATGGTATACAGGAACCTACATTCAAAATTTGGTGTCTCTAGCTCTTGTAGTTGCTGAGATCGACGCGTTCATACGGACAGACGGACATGGCCAAATCGAAATCTCTTTTGATACTGATCAAGAATATATATACTTTATAGGGTCGGAGATGTCTCCCTCTGCCTGTTACATACATTTGCACAGATGTAATACCCCCTTTTTACCCATTTTATGGATACAGGGAGTAAAAAGCATGAAGAAAATTAAGTCTTTCACACTTTGTAAAACCATCAATTCCGATGTGAATGCAGTTAATGAGAATATCCATTTTTCACCCCCGTTTTTACTTAAATTCAAGTTCTTGGCGATAACCTTACTTTTACTAATACTACTGAATATTTTTCCAAAAACAACTTACAAACACTTTTATTTAATAATAGAACATTTCCTTCTTGTTATACATAAGTATTATATGGTCTCTAATTTATTCGCCAAACAGCTGGTCTCAAAATCCCTGAGTTATTAATTAATGCGAGAAAATGGCTGAAATTTTCCATAGTGTGCTGTCGCTTATTATTAAAAGCAACTGTCGCTTATTATTAAAAGCAACAAGATAAACGAATTTTCTATGCTTATTTGTTTTGCATTCTAATGAAAATTAATGGGTTTATATTGTATGAGGGACTAGCCGTCTGGCCGTCAGGTCTCCATTCAAGTTTCACCCGGTTCACCCAGGCATCAACTGAACGTTAAGTAGCTAAGTAACTGTAAACAGCCAGGTGAACCAGGTGACACCCAAGAGCACTTTCTAACCAAGTACCGTGTGACAATTTGTAAGTCGACCTGCGTGCGCCACGTGATTTATGACGTGCAAATGGACTGACACTTGCTCTGACAAGTGCTTTAAATCCTTCCGGAAAAGGACTACCAGAACTGCACAAGGTGTAACAGTTACTTTGGGTGTTCACGATAGTTAGTTGGGTTTGTGAATTGTTGAAAAAAATGAAATTTCATCAGTCAAATCAATTGAGATTGGGTTGACCTGGTAAGGAGCAAAATCTTGCTTTCGGGTAACTACGTTGTACATGTGACTATCTATGCGAAAAAAAAAGAAAAAACTAGTAAGAATGCTATAGTCGAGTATACCCGACTACGAAACTCCCTGTACCCAGGTCTAAGACATTCAATCACATCTACGTCCACTTACACATACACACACACATACACAAAGACGCATGCACACAGGCGGCAAAAGCGACAGCGCAAGCGAGGCATTTTAATTGGTGGCTGTGCTTCTCCTTCCCCCCTCTCGATGCATTACTGAATCTTCTTTCGTGAATAACTTCCGTGTTTATTATCCGATCGACTTGAAATTTGGACAGTAGATTAAGAGAGACTTAAGTATTGTACATGCTAAATCTAAAAGCTTTATCTTGAAAATTGTTCCTGTAAAACGGGTTTTATCGATTTGCGGGGGAACGGGGGGAGATATCTGAAATATGAAACAAACTTGATCTGCGTGTGCTATACAAGTACCTACATTTCAAATTTGGTGTCTCTAGCTCTTATAGTTGCTGAGATCGACGCGTTCATACAGACGGACAGACAGACGGACATGGCCAAATCGAAATCTCTTTTGATACTGATCAAGAATATATATACTTTATAGGGTCGGAGATGTCTCCTTCTGCCTGTTACATACATTTGCACAGATTTAGTACCTCCTTTTTACCCATTTTATGGCTACAGGGAGTAAAAATGAGATTTCAGTCAGTCGAGATGTGAGGATTCACATCAATCTGATAATAATAATAATAATAAAATATACATATGTATTTATATATTAATCAATGTTTTATTATTTATAAAAAATAAAAATTAAGAAAACAGTTTTTAAGATACATTTTGCGCACAAGAAAAAATTAACCTTACAAACAAGAAAAACAAAATAAATAAGTGAATAGATGTATTTTTTTTTTAAAACCATAAATTAATTTCCCTAACGTGCATATCCTAACTCATTTAACTTAATCCCAAGCGAATTACATATGACATTAATTCTGTCTCACATAAAGTGTGATATCTGTCACTTGAATTATCACATGCCATATATAAACAAAGTGGTCAATTTCCCTTTCTAAAGTACTATAGTATATATAGTACATATGCCGGACATCCCTGTCGGGATCTTGGCAACGGGCTTCGCATTGCCTGGCTGGCAGGCTGTGAGCAAATATCTAACAAAAGTTCGTCTAATAATAATTATAATTTATGCGCCGGCACAAAAAAAGTACGCACACACCCACACCCACACCCACACACGCAGACACAGACACACACACAGACACAGAGGACAGGCCAGGACATATACGACAACAATGCGCATTCGGCACATTGTACGGTCTTAGACACGGACAGGGGTACGGGTGTGGGTACGGGTATCATTCAGTAGCTCTAAAGTTGATTTAACGCCTGTCTGCTGCGTGCTTGTCCTTGTTTGGGATGGCTAGCAAATTATAAATCTGTGTTAATACCCATCTGAGTTTGAACTTGGACAAGTTGTCGCCGTCATTTGGATGAGTGAACCAAAACTAATTGCGCAAATGCTAAGCTCTGCAAAAATATCCTCAGTCTGTCATAAACGATGTCGGTGGACAAGCGACAAGCTTGGCTAATGGAATGTGTGTTAAAATCTGTCTATACTCAAAGAACAAAGTTTTATCTTATAAAATATCAGAGTTCGCTTGTGTTAAAGCTTGGGTCAACTTCTTGGGCGTTTCGAAACTCAGAATTGTCTAGATTAGTTGCAATATTTTAAAAAGCAACTAAGTTTTTCATTTGCTAACGAACATTCCAAGGACCTCAAGCAAATAATCTTGAGCAGACATTTTGGTAAGGACAGACTCTGAAGTGTGCCAGGAGCAGGATGTCTCCAAATTCTATATTTATTTTTTAAGTTACGAGTATAAAGAGAAAAATAAATGCCCTAAAATTTAGAAAGTTGCCATACTTTTGAAGCCAAAGGCACTAGCCATATTTTCTGAATTTAAGAAATATATTTCCTTAATTTGGGAAATTATTACTGCTAAATAGAAATTATTTCTGGCTTTAAGGTTGATTTTTATTCTAGGGCGATTAGCTGAATTCTATGGCATTTATTTTGCTGAGTGTATAAACATAGTTTCCCTAAATAAAATTAAGGAAAATATTTTTATAGCTGGCTTAGATTTATTGAATCTATGCAGTCAAACAGCATTTTCTTTTGTGCAGCTTTACTGTCTACAGAAGCAAAATGCCAATTTTCAGCTGCTGGAAAAGTGCATTGGACTGGAGAGGGGAAAGACTTTGTTGGGCGTGACTAAGAGAAATGGCTGACACATTTGAATTGAATTTCGAATGGGATTTTCAATTCTGGTATACGGCAGACAGTGATGCTTGTTGTTCTTTTGTGCTGAAAGTAAAACACAAATCAATTTATGCAACTATTTTTATAACAAGAATGAAGCAAAGGCAAACACTACATGTTAAGCAAATTTATTGCGATGATGTGTGAAAAATTAAAAGAAAAAATTCTGGTTTTTTTTTTGAAACCTCACAGCCTGAACATAAAAAATTAAAATTCAAAATTCAACGCCAAAAAGAATTTGGGAAAAATTTCTTATTGCTTATTGTTTAACTTAATTGCATTTGTTTTATGTATTTACCAATACTTGGCAAAGGTGAAGGTCGAGAGCAGGCTACCAAAGTTCGAGGATGTATCAGACCAAATTTAAACCAGATTATACTCGATCATTTGATGCTTAATTGTTAATATACCAGGGAACCTGTTCAACACAAGCTGACTCACTGAATTGACATTCAAAATTGCATTTATTCCACTTGACTAAATGCCACTTAGCTGGTTTAATGATGCCAGCCATTCAACAACAGCAACAACCAAGACTGATGTACACGAATAAAAGATATCCTGTCCGTTCCGAAGTAGATGACATATCTGAAATTTATTACAGTATTATGCAAAATAGTTTTTTCTGACTGACCCAGGATTGTGTGTGGTGAAAACTCAATTCTCGTCCTCTCAGCCTTAATCCCATTTGCAAACCACTTTGGAGTAAATGTTTCATACTTTCACAGAACATTTACAGACTTGAGCGTTGTTTGGTAACTTCCCAAGATCCGTTCTCGGTGATCACCTTCGATTGTTTCTTACCACTAGAACACAAGAACGACTTACTTAGTGATGGGAAGTCTTGCAACATAACAGATTATTTCGAGAATAACAGCTCTGCTTGAAGCTATTTTAACAGTTAACATTGACAATAAAGATACGCTTCGGCATTTACATAACAGATCGTTTTGAGTGAGCTGAAATGGGTTCGTTTGGAATGAACATTAACAATCAGGGACCGTAACTGTTATAAGTATTACTAGTAAAAATTAACTTTTAAGCATTATTGCTTGAATTTATTTACTGATCAAGAAATTAAACTTACTTACCAGATGACTTTTTTTCCTTAAAACAATCAATCAAACAATTACTTGGATTTTGTATTTTTGCTCAGAAATAAAAATTATTTCCTGAGTTTTATATTTCGAAGAAAAATTAAACTTACATCTTTTTTTCAAGCAATAAGTATAATATTAAATAAATACTGCATTATTATTTTATATTATTTGAAGTTTGGGCTCAAAAAACGCAGAAATTTTTGAAAATTCTAATGAATATTATTATTTGGTATGCTTTTGGTATTTTTCAGATTCGAAAAATACCAAAAAAATCCCAAATTCAGTATTTTCAAGAAGTCACAAAATACATATTTCTGATGTCAGCGATGTGAATTAACATTTTAAGAGATTGCTCTCTTTCTGTTTCGTGTCATACATGGGATTTTTGACCAACTTCACAAACTTCTTTTGCCAGTGCTAAGACCGAAAATACTATGGCGCAGTACTAGAATAAACACACCATTATATTTTCAAGCAATAATGAAAGTTGCGCGAGAATCATGATTGAAAATATTATACGTAAAAGGAAATATCAAATTAAAATATTAAAAAATACTCTAGTTATAAAATAGCTTAATTATAATATCGACTATCCACTATTGAAACTATCGACTGTCTGTTAGATAGTATTGGTATTGTACATATTTGCACAGCTTTATGATACCCTTCTTAATTAATCTCATGGCTAAAGGGTATAACAGCAACAACAATATGCCAGACACAACGTCGCGACGAGGGCCAAAGTGGAGTCTGGCCTGGCTATCAATCAAATGCCAATAAATTGCACAAAGCTGCGCCAGACAAGGCCATAGTCATAGTGCTAGTGATGCCATCAAAGCGTTTCTACCCACAACCGCCAGACTCGTCACCCCTCACCCCTCACGCCTCACGCCTCTCAGCGGCCAATGCACAGAGGCATGCCATTCATTATGCGGCACACTTTCATTAAATGCTAATGCAGCGTTGCCTCTATAATTTGCAATTTCCAATATACTATATACTATTACTCGTTCCCCCACAGATCTTTCGCCACTTGGAGCGGCCGGCGGAGGTGGCGCGTCTGACGCAGCTGAAGGATGTGGTGAAGACACAGCGGGAACGCTTCATGAGCACCATACTGAACAACACCGAGGTGAACAATCTTAATGAGCTACTGTCCTTTGAGCTGGCCAAATATGAAGCGGTAAGCCCGGCCAAGCATTGCTATCAATTTCAATTTTCAATTAATTTCGCAATAATAATATGCTGCATACTTATTGGAGTGGCACACTTATACTATACTACTACTACTATACTACCACTATATAATCTTCTCATGTGTTAATAGGCCGTACAAGTGGCGGCCGAGGGCGGGCTGCTTATCGTGGCCGATAAAGACTTTCCAGAGCCCTACGAGCGCTGGAGCATACTGCAAGCTGTGTTCTTCTCATCAACTGTGTTAACCACCATAGGTAGGTAAACCACATATACAGGAAAGATCCGTAAAACTTCTCTAGTTGAAAGTGTTAATTTCAAGCCCAGGTTTGGAGTATGGTGTATACAGCTTAAAGTTTATAACAAACAGATGTTCACATACATATATCATAAATAGATTCTGAGTTTTATACAATAGACAGACTTCTAAGCATACTTTACTTTCTAATGTCGGAACTAAGTATATACTCGTATAGATTATTCTAGCTTTATTGTGGGAAATAAGTATCTCTAAGCTAATTTAGACATAAATATAAGTATAGATTCTGTTGAAACTTTTTTACTCCTGTACCCATAAAATGGGTAAAAAGGGGGTACTAAATCTGTGCAAATGTATGTAATAGGCAGAAGGAGACATCTCCGACCCTATAAAGTATATATATTCTTGATCAGTATCAAAAGAGATTTCGATTTGGCCATGTCCGTCTGTCTGTCCGTCTGTCCGTCTGTCCGGATGAACGCGTCGATCTCAGCAACTATAAAAGCTAGAGACACCAAATTTGGAATGTAGGTTCCTGTATACCATACGCAGATCAAGTTTGTTTCCAATTTCAAATATCTCCCCCGTTCCCCCGCAAATCGATTAAAACCGTTTTACAGTAACAATTTTCAAGATATAGCTTTAAGATTTGGCATGTACAATACTTTAGTCTCTCTTAATCTACTGTCCAAATTTCAAGTCGATCGGATAATAAACACGGAAGTTATTCACGATAGAAGATTCAGTAATGCAGCGAGAGGGGGAAGAAGAAGCACAGCCACTTTTGCCGCCTGTGTGCGTGCGTCTTTGTGTATGTGTGTGTGTATGGGTAAGTGGACTTAGATGTGATTGGATGTTTTAGACCTGGGTACAGGGAGTTTCGTAGTCGGGTATACTCGACTATAGCATTCTTACTTGATCTGCGTATGGTATACAGGAACCTACATTCCAAATTTGGTGTCTCTAGCTTTTATAGTTGCTGAGATCGACGCGTTCATCCGGACAGACGGACAGACGGACAGACGGACAGACGGACAGACAGACGGACATGGCCAAATCAAAATCTCTTTTGATACTGATCAAGAATATATATACTTTATAGGGTCGGAGATGTCTCCTTCTGCCTGTTACATACTTTTGAACAAATCCAATACCCCTTTTTACCCATTTTATGGGTACAGGGAGTAAAAAGGTTAGGCAGTAATATCTTTGGTTCTAGAAAACAAGTTGTAAGGAATTATATTTAATTCCATGCATTGTATCACAATCAGAGTATTAGTTGAAACCATATTAACAAACAAATCAAAGGGCCATGCAACCATTTAAGCAAAGGGAAAGAAAACTTTGACTTTTCTGACCTTTATCACTCAGGACAAAAAGTGTATTCAAATGTATTTCCTTATTGACGGATAAGAAACAGTATATAATTGAGGAATAAACGGGCATGCTCCCATTTCCAACTACTTTTCATCCCGAGACGTTTTTGTTTTCCTTTTCGATTAAAATAACAGGAGATTCTTTCGTATACTTTTCAATTCACTGACTCACAGAGAATGTTTTTCAATCGCTATCCGGACCTTATATATTTTTAATCATCATAATAAGAATGACGACTTTAATATGATAACTACAAAGTTAAGATCTAAGGATCCAGATCATTCTAGTTATAGTTAGAAACCTAAAAATAAACAAAGAACAACTTACAAGGAAGGCATTGATCGGAATCGGAAATGGTTCTCATTTCCTGCTGCTAATGTAATTCGCAAATTGTTATTTCCTAAGAGAAGCTAAAAATTTATCCCTTCATTCCCCTTTGCAGGGTATGGCAACATTGTGCCCGTGACAATCAGCGGTCGCGTCTTTTGCATTTGCTTTGCACTGATTGGAATACCCTTCACGCTGACGGTCATTGCCGACTGGGGCAGGCTGTTTGCCAGTGCTGTGTCCGTGTTTGGCAAGCACATGCCCAGTAAGTCATCAGTAATTAATACCCTTCTTTAGCGGGCATTGTTGTTAATGTTTATCGATTGCAGCCAAGCCGAAGTTTACGAACTTCATTGGGAAGACCTGGTTCTATGCGATCCTGGCCGTTGGCTTTCTGGGCGTTTATTTGGCCGCAGGAGCTGGCCTGCTGCTGCTCTGGGAGGATGACTGGACATTTTTTGATGGGTTTTACTTCTGCTTCATAACCATGACAACCATAGGCTTCGGTGATCTGGTGCCCAGTGCGTTAACCACTAAAACTGAGCATATTTCAACTGCTAACCATCTGCTTGAAATCCACAGAGAAACCCAACTATATGCTGCTCTGCACGCTGTACATACTCATTGGTCTGGCACTAACCTCTACCATAATTGAGCTGGTGCGTCGCCAGTACGCTACCAGCTGGGCCAAGCTGCAGGTAAGTGTTTGTCGTCCTCTGGCGACCTTCAAATCGCCGACGCACTCTAACTAAAAGGGGTCACATTGCAGGAGCTATCCGGTCCCATGGCGGAGACACTGCGTCGCCTCGGCGAGACGGCGGGCACGGGCCTGGACTACACGACATTGCAAAAAGTTTTAACCGTAAGTTGAGAGAAATTGTTAGCGAACTTTTTGAATAATATATGCATATTGCAAGCACAGGTGTCAATGCCCAAGTGGAACAGCAACAAAAAGAACCAGCATAATTCAGATATTGCCGCTTTGGAAGCCATCACAAATGCTATACTCAAGGAGGTCAAGGAGGCGCAAAATACCAAGCCCAAGGTTCTACAAATTGTCATCTACGAGTCGTCCGTTTAGAGAGCTTCCAATCTTATAGAAAACACACAGCATACTTTTGGACCCAGACAAACTAAAATATATCATATAGGAATTCGTACTTAGCTAGGTTCTAGTTATCAAATACTGCGTTTATGCTATGAAGGATTGCTTTAACTTGCACATTCAAAAATATCCCTGCAGAATACATAAATTACTTACAAATTCAACCAATGAAAACTGCACTTGAAAAATAGGCACATCATATCATGAATTGACACTGAATTCATGTAAAAGTTGAATTCATGAAATGCTATTTTATGAAATTTGATTGCAAATCGAGCATAGCGTGAACGCAGTAAATGTTGTTATCCTTAATTGTTCTTGTTTATAATACGTACGAGTATGTGTGTATCTATGTATGTATGCATGTATGCATGTATTAGTGCTGCAAAACTATTGATCGTGGCCCACTTGATAGATTAGAGCTATATTAATATGTATGCAAAGCTGTATGTAAATCTTATTTGTAAAGCTTCTAAATATAAACTCAGACAATGCAAGCATATTTAAATCTCAGTATTCTCTATAAATAATAATTATTTGCTTAAATTACTTTCTAGAATTTTAATTAATTAAATTTAAAGTACACAAATATGTTAATATTACCAAAAAAACACTTATATTTGAAAAAAAAAAAAAACTAACGCTATAAACACAATCGATATGGGCAGCGATAGTTTGCGGCAATATATTTATATCAGAGCTGCAAAAATATCGATAGCGCCCTCATTCGTAAGCTTTGATAGTTTTTGCCCACACGATCACCATTATCGCGATAGAAACTTACAAATAAAGCTCATAATATTTTTTTAATTTAAAATGTTTACTGATAGATTTTTGAGTAAATTGTGTTGCATAAGGAATTATGAAACTATCGCGATAAAAAGAAAACAATCGTTAAGCAAATAACATCGATACTTTCGAGTGGCATCGATCGTTTTGCAGCTCTAGTACGGGTACACTTGTCATGCAAAATGAGTGTAAAATTTGTTTATCTACCCTGCCCGAATGCGTTCGTCTTAGTTGTCCAGCCAACGACTTCCATAAGCTAATATATATTTATAATTAATTGTAAATGTCTGGGCAATAATATTGCTCATACGTACTGAGGTCACCTACACATACTACACTAGCTATAATTAGGATCAAATACTTATTATGCAGAAAACTGAACTTTTTTTTTGAAGGTATTTTAAGAAATGATGTATTTATCTTTAGGAATCAGCTACTAACAATAACCATGCATAAGTGTCCAGTATAATAAACAACCAAAAAGACTTACACAATTGGAAAACGATGGAGTTGAGGAAATAAATTACAGCTTTGCGATGATCTTTCAATGCAACATTCGACATGTATTTTTCCATATGATTAGGCAAAGCTTTAAGCTTTGTCAGTTAGCTTTACCGATCTCATTGAGTATAAAGTAGTCTACTTTCATTGCAACCTGCAATTAGTTCACAATAAAACAATGCTTCCCGATTTATTATAAGTTTTTCCTCATTTCCTCATCGAGCTTTTAAGCTATCAGTTTGATCGGTGTGCTTTCGACGCATCTATACAACATACAACACTTTAATAACGGACAGGCCAATGTTCAAGCAATGCACCTTGATCACCATCAAGCGAAGCATTAAGCTCTTCCAGTACGCTCTGTCGAGCTTTCAAAATCATGTTGCTCTGGTTACGAGAAAGTGCTCGCCACTTTTTACTCCCTGTACTCATAAAATGGATAAGAAAGGGGGTATTAAATCTGTGCAAAAGCATGTCACAGGCAGAAGGAAACATCTCCGACTCTATAAAGTATGTATGTTCTTGATCAGAATCAATAATCGAGTCGAGTCCCTGTTCGTCAGACATATGACCGTCTGTCCGTCCGTCCGGATGAACACTTCAGTAACTAAATATAAGAGCCAGAGACACCAAATTTGAAATGTAGGCTACTGTATACCGTGTGCAGATCAAGTTTGTTACAGATTTCAGAAAGAACTTGTGATTGGAAACCTTAGACCATGGTACAGGGAGTCTTGTTGTCGGGTATACTCGACTAGAGCATTCATAATTGTTGAATAGGAGAGGTTAGTGTATCTTAACGGACGATCTTTTGATGTGCTCTCAATGCATCATGCAACAAGCGCCTAACTCACCATCAAGCCAGGCTTTAAGCTCTCCCCGTAAGCTCCGGCAAGCTTGCAAAGCTCTGCCCAGCTTTTACGCTAGGCCCGACAACTGCGCGCCACTTTTTAAATAGAAGGGGAGCGGGGGCAAGGTAGACTATATAAACGGACGGCCATTTGACCGCCTCTGTGGATGGTGTGGGTCGCTCTTCCCGCTCGTCCGTTCGTCCATTCGTCCGGTTGTCTGTCGGTCAGCGCCAGTTCGCTGCTGTTTGCCACATTGTTCGCTATAAAAGTCGCTCGCACTGGCGGCGGCGGCTAGTCACAAGCCACTAGTCAGAGCGCGGAGCGTGCGACGTCGGGCGGCCACTTCCCAGTCCAGTCCACTTCATTTATATTTTTTTGTAACATATTTTATTTTGTTGCCCGTGCTTGTGCTCATTGTAGTGGCTTCCTTGCGGTGCCCCTCCATGCACTGTGTGCTCTGCTCTGTTGTGATTTTGTGTGTCTTTATATTAGTATTTTTGTTCATTTTTTTTCTGTTGAATCTGCCTGAGTTTGTAGGCATCGCTCGGCGCTTTGGAGACACTTCCATCAGTATCGCGGCGGACGAGCAGCGACGAGCATCCGCAGCATCCGGATTCTAAAACAAATCTTACGGCGCGCCCTCTGCCGTCTGCCTCCGTTGTTGTGGTTGCCACCATTCGTGGCGTGTGGCGCGTGTTCGTTCGTGTGTGTGCAACTAAATTTTTTGTTTTTTTTTTTAAACCTTTTTTTGATCCGTAATTACATAAGTAAAGTTGCTTGGTTGAGTGCGCTCCTCCGACATGGAGGTGCTGAAGAAAGACGCCGCCCTGGGCTCGCCCAGCAGCGTCTTCTATCTACTGTTGTTGCCCACCTTGGTGCTCTGGTACTTCTATTGGCGACTCTCCCGCGCCCATCTCTACAGGCTGGCGGCGCGTCTGCCGGGTCCACGGGGCCTGCCAATTGTGGGGCATCTGTTTGATGTGATTGGACCCGCTTCGTGTAGGTCATCCCACTTAACCTTCTCCCACTACCACCTTCCCCAAAAAGAACCCCATTCATTTTCTCATTTGTCTCTCGGTCTGGCTACAACTCTGAATCCTTTTGCAGCTGTTTTCAAAACAGTCATTCGCAAGAGCACACCCTTTGAGCACATCGCCAAAATGTGGATCGGCCCCAAGCTGGTGGTGTTCATCTATGATCCCCGCGATGTGGAGCTGCTCCTGAGCAGCCACGTGTACATTGACAAGGCATCCGAGTACAAGTTCTTCAAGCCCTGGCTGGGCGATGGTCTTCTAATCAGCACAGGTGAGTGTATATGTGTGTGTGGTGAGGCCTGGTGACTCGGTGACTCGGTGAAAATTGAGACAAGTGCCACTCTATAGACTAGCTAATGCAATTTAAATTGCGTTTATGAAATCATAAATTAATTAAACGATTTGCAAGCCTGACAGTTGGCACAACAACGCCGAACAAATGGCGGCTATAAATAAACAGAATTGAACAGAATAGAACCTAACCGAACTGAATCCGAGCCGAGAACAGCGTTAAATGATGAGGGGAGCAATCGCCATCTCTTTCTAATGCGCTCTGTCATCTCTATAGCTACCTCTGTCGCCCCCTATTCCATACCTCGAGCTTGATCTAAATCGCAGTCACTGTGCGGATTTTAACTGCACTGAAAAAAATATTGCACACATATAGATATATATGACCTTAGCTACTCATCGATCTAAAGTTTTCTTGACATTGAATTCAAAATAAATTGTAGAAAAGTTTTTCATTAAAAACTACATCCGAGTACAATAAAATTGTAATTCCGTTACTTTTGCTGCCTTCCTTTTTAAAAAATATTATAGCAGTTTATTTTGAAAGAATTGATAGATCTGGAAATAGTATATTCAGGCCTGTTCTCGTTTCCGCGGTCGTTTCAATCCGTATTTTTTTTCTATTTTGTTTTCCCTTTCCAAAGATTTTATCAAGTAGGACAGTTTGGAAGAGCTAACATTTTTGATTCCGAATGATTTGATCGATATCGAAAAGAGGAACAGGCCTGCTCTACTTTTCCAATTGGAAAATAAGAGTATAAAAATAAATATTACGAGATTGATCTGAATCTTCAGATCTTAGCTAGGATGATTTCCTTATTTAAATTGCCGTTTTATTATAATTAAAAAATGAAAATATTTAATATTTAATCAAATAGTAGTTAACCTTCAAATTATAACAATTTTAGTTATATAATAATAATAATAATATAGCCGCAGGCCCCAGCAGCCAGTGCTATATCAAACAAGTTATCTAGCTCTAAATAAATAAATAAATAAATAATAATAATATATGTGGGTTCGTTTCTTTTCCCGATCAGGCCAAAAGTGGCGGGCTCATCGCAAACTAATCGCACCCACATTCCATTTGAATGTCTTAAAGAGTTTCATTGAATTGTTTAACGAGAATTCGCGCAATGTGGTGCGGAAACTACGTGCGGAGGATGGACGCACGTTTGATTGTCATGATTACATGAGTGAGGCAACTGTGGAGATTCTATTGGGTAAGTGACACACACATGTACACACACACACACACACACGCACACACACCCAGATCGTCATTCAAACGGTACAGTCCTCTCACACGCACTCAGACTACGATTTTGATTCAGTTTCAGATTCAAATTCCGATTCATTTTTTTTGTGACTTTTTTTTTTTGCATTAGTTGCGTGTTTGCTTTATTTCCCAGAGTCACATAGCCTATAATACATAATACAAGCACATGCACATATGCTTATATACATAGTATTATATGTGTATATAATATACATGCTACAATTGAGCACAGAGCCATTTCCCTATATACTCGCACAAATCAAAATTTTGTTTGTTATCCGTTTGCCTCTTTTTGTAGCTTACGAGTTGACAATGGCACGAAAAAAAACACGGGACTCGGGACCCGAATTATTTCAAATATGTACCTAACTAATCCGTATAGTCCGAATAATGGGCCCAAAGCCGCTCCAAACTGGCGTAGACTGATTCACAGATCATTTATTATTTTACAAGATGATCTAACTTGTCAAATCAAAGCTACATGATTACATAACTCAGCTGTGGGCACAGTCAAATTGTCTGATCAACTGATTATAATCTATCCTCCCTTGCTCTCGAACGAAATATACAGTTATTTCAAATATTTTCCTCAGACCTTCTAAAAAAAATATCCCCACATAAGTCAGCTGTAATTCAGTCCAGTTTCGTATCATTCGATTGACTGAACATATTTCTTAAATTTTATTTAAAATAGTTTATTTCAAAAGAAGCCTAGCTGCCTTTGGCGACTTTCCGCATTTTAGGGGATTTGTTTTTCTAAGGCTATAGCCTCAAGTAACTCAGTTATGGTTAAGCTAAATTTTGCTATATAAGTCTGAGTGAACTCTCACAAATCAAGCGACTATAGCTTATCAAAGGCAGGAAACAATAAAAATAATAAAACTTGTTAAGCTTTTGCGGTTCTTGAATACCACTCACCCCGCTTTGTCATCAATGCAGCTAATTTTTAAATAGCTATAAGAATAAATCTAGATGAACTAAATTGATAAATCAAAAAAAAGCGAACTTTGTATAATTAAAACTCAGATTGGAAGCAACCTTGTGGAACCTATCACGTAACTGTATTTCAGGGAAATATATGTGGTTTCTCCGAGCATTCATTAGTTTTCTCTACACTGCAACAATTCCAACTACTTATCAGGGAGGGCAGTAAACCCAAAAAGGGACTACTAGCTGGTGTGAGTTGAGACACTTTCACTCCTTTCCTAAGTTAAATTTGATTGGCAATAGCACAGCTATTACTATATAGTATATTATGTATATATATACAGGTAACTTGGCCTGACTAACTGTCAACTATGCCAATTGCCTGTCATTTAGTTAAAGCCAAACACGTTCTGACTTAAAAGTGAAACAGCCCATTTGGCTGGACAGCTGTGGCCAGTGGCCAGGCAGATTGCCAGAGATCGGCGAATGTTAATGACATTGCCACATGTGCCTGTTGTATGTCTGTGGGCCAGTTAACTGCTTAAATCGGTTGCCCGATTGATTTCTAGGCCATTGCATAACGCCGTACAACAGTACGGCGTTTACCTTCGCCTATAATTGAAATGCTGCCAAAACGCGCATCAGACTGCAAATTGCCAAGTGCAATTAAAACCACGTCGCATTGCCATTAAGCATTTAATCAGGAAAATTTGAATTCAACTGCATCAGAGGCCCATGCCCATGCCCAGGCCCTGGCCCGGGTCGACAGTCGGCTCTCGACTGACGCAAACGGGCAATTAGCAATTAAGAGTGAAAATAATAATAATAATAACAATAAAAAAATGAAAAATGAAAAAGTGTGCAAATCATTTCAGTTTGAGTTTATGTTATGATATGCGCACATGACGAAACCTGAACAGAAAACTAAGCTCAAGGGAATTGACTATAAAAAAGGTTCCATTACTTAAATAGTAATATCTTTGAATGTAGTAAACGGATCGAAAGGGATTCTATTCCATTCCCTGCATTACATCACAATCAAAGTATAAGCTTAACAAACAAATTGTCTGACTTCCAACAATTGAGGCAAATTCAAAGAAAACTTTGACTTTTCTGACCTTTATCACTCAGGACAAAAAGTGTATTCAAATGTATTTCCTTATTGACGGATAAGAAACAGCAATTAATTGAGGGAAAAACGGGACTGCTCCCATTTCCAACTACTTTTCATCCCGAGACGTTTTTGTTTTCCTTTTCGATTGAAATAACAGGAGATTCTTTCGTATACTTTTCAAATCACTGACTCACGGGGAATACTTTTCAATTGCTATTCGAACCTTATTTCTTTTAAATTATCATAATTAGAATGGCGACTTTAATAAGATAACAGTTAAGATCTGAAGATCCAGATCAGTTTAGTAACAATATGAGGGGGATAAAAAAGAGATGATGAAAACTGAACCAAATACCAAATGTCACTTTTTTCCATTGTTGTTTCACATTACATAATCGAAAATTAAAGGAAAGTTGATAATAGCGCAACAACAACAACAAGTTTTTTCAGCTAAAAGACAGCTGCCACCCCAAGCTTGTAGGCCAATTTGAAATAAATACAAACAACTAAAGAAAAACTTGCATTTCCATGCTTGCGCAATGAGTTTTTCATTTGTGTTGAGGATCTTCGACACGCAACCGTTTATAGTTGCCGGAAAAATTCAAATCGATCAAATAATGCAATTATGATATCCACTTCTTACAAGTTTATGAAATTATCTATAGGCAAATGCGAGTAATGCCAGATATCTAGTAAATACGATAAATAAATGTACAAAATCTTAGCTTAAAGCCCACGCTACAGCTTTAGCATTATTTCGTATGTAGTTTTCATAATGCATAGGAAGTTCCTATTGGGATCTCGTAAGAAATAAAATCAATAAAATAATAAATACAATTGGGCTTATGCATCTTAAATCTTAAATAAAGAAATCTGTCAGTTGAGATCTGAAGATCCAGATCAGTCCGATTACAATAAAAACAAGTAAGAACGTTGCAGTCGAACGTATCCGACAGCAGAATACTCTGTTCCCAGTCCTGTATAATTTGCTTATTTGTTGATTCGGAAAGAGACGCGGAGAAAACAGTAGTCTGTATGTTAAATTTGATGACTATATCTGCACAGGTGTGGGAGATATAGATTTTGCTCATTGCGGGGGAGGGGGTGGGGAGGTTAAAAATTGTGTGATGCAGATTTGTCCAGGGGATCAACATTAGTCTGTATGCCAAATTTGGTGACTCTACCTGTACAGGTGTGGGAGATCTCCCCTTCGGGAACAGAGTATAAAAAACATCTTAAAATCTTAAACTTAACTAGGCGTTAAATTGGCTGCGCTTTATAATTTCATGTGCATCCTACTAGATTTCTTATGACCATATTCACAGACTTATAACATGATGTACAGAGAAATGCCAAAGTGTATGACGTAAAGTTTCGTAAATTGAATTCCCTTAAATTCATAAGATTACGCGAAAATCATTATAAACTTTGGTTTTGGTTGGTAGAGATCCGTGGATCAACCATATCTCAACTAAGATACTACGGCTTAGCATGTGTTTCATTTGAAATAGATTTCTAGGGAAACTAGCTGAGCAGTTATCAAAATAGGCTGCCACTTCCGCTTGGCATGAAGATGATGCTGTATGAGATTCTCATACGCCCCGTTGGCCATAGGTCGACCGCTGATGCTCGTCTATGCTACTAAATACCTATGTAGATATGATTTATATGTTTGTATCTGTATGTTCCATCTATAGCGATTGCTATTTATGCATGGTATGTGCAATTAGACAGCCGGAGCAGCCTCCGTTGTGTGTTTGTTAAGTTTAATTGGCGCTTGGGTCAGTAGAGTGCATTCCACTTCCGATCTTAAAACCATACCCATTCCCGTAACAAATTGTTTCAATGAATGGGCTAATCGGAGCTGCGGCTCTACTTGTCGATGTTCCCTGTATTTGTATTCCTCTTGCAGAGACGGCAATGGGCGTGTCGAAGAAGACGCAGGATAAGTCCGGATTTGAGTACGCGATGGCCGTGATGCGCATGTGCGACATACTCCATGCGCGTCATCGCAGCATCTTTTTGCGCAACGAGTTCATCTTTACGCTGACCCGATACTATAAGGAGCAGGGCCGTTTGCTCAACATCATTCACGGCCTCACCACCAAGGTCATTCGCAGCAAGAAGGCGGCCTTCGAGCAGGGCACCCGCGGTTCCCTGGCACAGAGCGAGCTGAAGGCGGCTGCCCTGGAGCAGGAGGAGCGTGAGCAGCGCGAACAGCTAGAGCGGCAGAAGGAGCAAAAGGAGACAATGCCAGACACAAGCGGCAAGCAGGAGCAAGGCAGTCCGGTGGCAGGTCTCTCCTACGGCCAGTCGGCGGGCCTCAAGGATGATTTAGATGTGGAGGACAACGATATTGGGGAGAAAAAGCGTTTGGCCTTCCTAGATTTGATGCTAGAGAGTGCCCAAAATGGTGCACTCATTACGGACACGGAAATTAAGGAGCAGGTGGATACAATTATGTTTGAAGGACATGATACGACGGCGGCAGGCTCCTCGTTCTTCTTGTCGCTGATGGGCATACACCAGGATATACAGGATCGCGTAATTGCCGAACTAGATGGCATCTTTGGTGACTCCGAACGCCCGGCCACATTTCAGGACACGCTAGAGATGAAATATCTGGAACGTTGCCTAATGGAAACGCTGCGCATGTTTCCACCAGTGCCGCTCATAGCTCGCGAGCTCCAGGAGGATCTAAAGCTCAACTCGGGACCCTATGTTATTCCATGTGGCGCCACAGTGACCGTGGCCACCATACTGCTGCATCGTAATCCCAAGGTCTACGACAATCCCAATGTCTTTGATCCTGATAACTTTCTGCCCGAACGCCAGGCGAATCGACATTACTATGCCTTTGTGCCATTCTCCGCGGGACCCCGCAGCTGTGTAGGTAAGTACAGTCCAAATGTAGCATCGATGACCCGATGTCACCGTTAATCGACTACACATTTCCGATAGGTCGCAAGTACGCCATGCTGAAACTGAAGATACTGCTGTCGACCATCATGCGCAATTATCGTGTCTTTTCGGACCTCAGCGAGGCGGACTTCAGGCTGCAGGCGGACATCATCCTGAAGCGGGAGGAGGGCTTTCGTGTGCGCCTGCAGCCCCGCCAGCCGGGACAGGCGACCACAACCGGCAGCACGGCAGCATCATAAGCTTATGCATATATTATATCGCAAGTGATAGTCCCGGTTTATACAGTAATACTACATAATGATTATTAAATAAATACCAACACCCGCACACACACACACACACACACAAACACACACCAGACACTAATAAAGAGCGTAGTATGTAATCTTATTGATATTTGATAATTATTTGTTTATGGTAGCAATTTTCAAGCGCTGCATTTAACATTTAACACCAAAACACATATAGACACTCAAATTACAACAACTATTAATTATTTCTATTTTTTTTCGTGTATTTAATAATAATATGTGTAATGTTTTGACAATATATTTGGTGTAATATTTTGAATTGCGCGTTTCATTTGTTTTTTTTGTCTAATCTTCTTGGAGTTTAGCAGTTTTTAGCAGCTACCAATTTTCTCAAGTGTTTCGCATTTGGTCAGAATATATATATTTATATATATATGTAAATATACGTTGAACGGGTTATACATATTTTATTTGAAGCTTTTATTATCTAATTCAAATCTGCGCGGGCTTACCATATAAATTATCAAACAGGCTGGCAGCTCTGTGCATTTTTCAACACTAAGGGCCATTATTTACAGTGTCGATATTTGCATTTATTTCATTATTTTGAAATTTGCTTTCTTATTTTCAAACGCGTTGTTTAAAACCAAAATTTGACATTTTAAAGCAGACTTTATATGGGGCCGCTAAAATTAACGGACTTTCAGTCACGCCACAAGCTTTAACTACTCTGCGAATGGGTTGCTTGGAAGACAACCCCAAATTTGGAGGAAATTAACTTAACATTTTTTTGTGTGTGGAGTTGCGAGAGTTGTGTGTTATATAGAGTTGAATTTGTTATTGGAACCTTCATAAATATGTATGCATATGTTAAGCATGTTGAGAGCGACTGCCAAAATATTCAACTGTAAGCGCCATTTATACAACGGATAGCAACACCATGCATCTCGGACAACAACCTTATACGAAATATCGTTAATTAAATTTGAATTATTTCATCACAGCTGTTTTTGGACTGGCGGACGGTGGGGCTTGTCAGCTGCTGGCAGTTGTCTCAAAATAAATGCATGGGGTTTGTGTGTGTATCAATATTCCTAACTGCCAGCAGTAGACTCCTCGGTTTTCAGTTGCGCATGGCTAAATTCCGTTGAGTTCCTATTCAATTATTGTTTATGGTATTTTTTTAATATATTTTGTAGTCTTTAATTTTAATTTGATTTTAGACTTGCATGCTTTCATACTTACTTAGAGATTACATTATTCAAATATGAGCGCCGATATATTTTTATCGAACTATTTAACAGTCTGGCAGCTCCGTTAATATTAACATACATAATATCACTAGTCTGTTAGCGCTACGTACTTACCAACACTACTCTGTTAGCGCATACGTACATAGTTGCCAGCACTGCTCTGATAGCTAACAAAATAATCGAATGCGCTGTGTGGACCGCACTTTATTTATTGTTTTATTAATTAGTTGTGCAAGAAAGGTAACCAAAGCCGACGGAAATCGCATCCTGAATTTCATACGAGTGTCCTGAGATCAAAAGCAGACTTATTGGAACGTTCTTTATGTGCGGGTAGCTAAAGTAAACACAGCCCAAATATGATACACAGTTTGTTCATAGTAAACAGCAGCGGGTAAGCAAGGCACAAAACAATAACCAGCTGTACATTGTACAATATGGCAATATGTGAAGATATTGAACTTAAAACTTTACTTCGCACACAGCGAAGTCTTTCTGGAGAAGCACTGGCGCTCCGTTGTCTCTCGATCCGTCTGCGAATACTTTCTCGATGCCCAACGAACCGACCCATACGTGAGTAGTGAGCCACGTTTGCAATTTTGAAGTTAATCCTTGTGTTTTGTGTCTGGCTCGCAGGATGTGCCGCCTGTGATTGCCACGCCGCATTATTATCTGATAACGGTGCAAAGGGACAGCGTATCCCTGGTGGCTGCCTGCAAACAGGAGGTGCCGCCGCTGTTTGTCATCGAGTTTCTGCATCGCGTCGTCGATACATTCAAAGACTATTTTAGCGATTGCAGCGAGTCTGTGATAAAGGACAACTATGTAGTCGTCTACGAGCTACTCGACGAGATGCTCGACAATGGCTTCCCCCTCTCCACCGAAAGCAACATACTCAAGGAACTGATCAAGCCGCCAAACATATTACGCACCATTGCCAACACCGTCACCGGCAAGAGCAAGTCAGTGTCAATTAAGTCAAGCCAATTAATTGCACTCGTTTCCATAACATATGTTCTTATGGTTGCAGCGTCAGCACCATTCTGCCCTTGGGCCAACTATCAGCCATACCCTGGCGCCGCAGCGGCGTACGCTACTCCAACAACGAAGCCTATTTCGATGTCATCGAGGAGGTGGATGCCATCATTGACAAATCCGGCTCCACGGTGTTTGCTGAAATACAGGGTCACGTAAGTTACAGCCCAAATACATTCAACTATGTGTATCATTTCAATATTTGGTGGCATTTAGATTGACTGTTGCATCAAGCTGACTGGCATGCCCGATCTGACGTTGTCGTTCATGAATCCGCGTCTCTTTGACGACGTCTCGTTTCATCCGTGCGTGCGCTTTAAGCGCTGGGAGTCGGAACGTTTGCTGTCCTTTATACCGCCCGATGGCAACTTTCGGCTCATGTCGTATCACATCAGCTCACAGTCTGTGGTGGCCATACCCATTTATATACGGCATAACTTTTCCATTAAGACTGGTGAGCAGGGTCGCATGGATCTGACTATTGGGCCACGCAACACGCTTGGCCGCACCGTGGACAAGGTCAAGCTGGAGCTCGCCATGCCCAAGTGTGTGCTTAATTGCCTGCTGACGCCCAATCAGGGCAAGTACACATTTGACTCGGTAAACAAAACGCTCTCCTGGGATGTGGGACGCATTGATGTCTCCAAGTTGCCCAACATACGCGGCACGGTAAGACAAATGATTGATTCAAGCCAACCCCAACTAATATGATATTTATATGTAGGTCTCCTTAACGCCTGGTACTCCTAACATTGATGCGAATCCGTCCATCAATGTGCAATTCCAAATCTCACAGCTGGCCGTCTCCGGCCTTAAGGTCAATCGCCTGGACATGTACGGCGAGAAATACAAGCCTTTCAAGGGCGTCAAGTACCTAACCAAAGCTGGCAAATTCCAGGTGCGCATGTAGCTGCAGGCTGCACACCGCGCGCGCCTTTCTACTAAGCTTTAATTAAGTATAAAAGAAAAACAATAGAACAGATTACAAGAATTCTTAAGTTTAATGTTCAGCATATGATTGTACTGCTACTTTTATTATTACAACTATTATCTATTATACCCTGTATTCATAAATATGTGTAAAGATTTGCAAACTTATGTAATGGGCAGAGGCTGCTTTGACCCTATAGAGTATATATGTATATGTATAGGTGTATATTTGTGTATTTCTGAACAGATTAACTATGCTCATCTATATATACCTACGTCTGTCTGGATGAACGCATCGCATTCAGAAATCTGAAGTCTGGAAATTCTGTAACAATCACAATTTACAAGATGCAGCCTTAGACTTAAATACATACATCCATATTTTTGCATGTCATCTAATCAATTATTATCTATATATTAATCGTCACGATTGGATAATAAACACAGACGTTATTTATGAGTTGAATCTTGTTTAAATGTGCATTTAACATCCTGTGTTGCGGACGTTAAGACCTGCTGACGCTCTAAAAGGAATATTTTAAACTTAACTTCAATACTAATTAGCTTTTACGAGAGTACTTTCAATGATATTTCAAAACTAGCTCGTTGACTACATAATCGAGCCTAAAGTGCCGTTGCGGACGTTACAAAAAACGGAAATCGTTACGAAGATCAATGTGTATTTCAATATCACTTAACATTAGTTTAAATGGAATATGTGAAAATATGATAGTGCTTTCTACTCCCTGCATCCATAAAATGGGTAAAAGGGGACATCAAATCTGTACATTCTTGATAAGTAGCAATAGCCGAGTCGATTTGGCCCTACGCGTATGTAAAAACACAAGGATCTCGGAAACTATGATAGCTAGATACACCAAATTTAGAATGTAGGTTCGTGCATAGAGGGCGCACTTCAAGTTAACTTCAAATTTTGCATATTCTCTTTCTTTCTGCCTATCCACAGATTTAAATATCTCCTTTTACCCATTTTATGGGAACAGGGAGAAAAGTGAACTTTGAGCAACTTATTCGTTTTTCCCTTGGTACTGCTAAATTCTTTGATTAGATTAAGTTTTCTTATGCATAAACGCTGCGTAAGACATTACTAAATGATTAGTTATTATATTTGCGAAGGGTAAACCATTTTATCGGATGTACTTAGTATATGTGCTAAGGCACTTAAGAGTACAACATTTATCGAGTGTGCTCGACTAAAGCAGTTGTTGTTTTTATTTAAGTATTATATGTATACTTATGTATGTCAAATCACAGCCATACAAATTGAATCCAGACTTCAAGTGTTTTTTGTGTGTGGTATGTGTTGTGTGTGTGTGCTGTGTGTGTGTGTGTGTGTGCCCAATGTCCAAATGCGCGGCGTCGCCATATTTAAAACTTGCTGCAGAATCTTGTTTACCACTTGACTGGAAATCAAGTTGCAAGTCCGCCGTTGCTGCGACTGCTTGGCAACAAAACCTCAACGCCAAACCAAAACCAATAAATTTAAATGAAAATGCAAAACTTGATTTTTTTGCAGTCCAGGCATTGGCAACACATCCACATTATGTATATTTTTATATCTTTATGTACAGTGAAAGCTCTTCTTGCGCACAGATTTCAATAAAACGAGTATTTTTTTGTTCGTTTAGTTTAACCAAGCAAGTCTACAGTTATATATATCTCTACACTCTCCAGTTAAAGATGGGTACAAGTGGGTCACAAGATTGTGAAAAAGACATCTGAGAAGAGCATTAATATTCGATCTAGCTATGTCCGTATGTGGGTCTGTTTCTATGTAAACTAACTTGTAAAATATCTAGAATCCTGCATTCAGCAGTCGCTCTTTGTTGAGGACAACTTTTTTCAATTCAATTTATTTACTAGTTTCTTAATAAGTATTTAAAACATATTGTGATTATAATATTTACTATGTTAAGAGTTAAGGCAATGACCTTTTCAGCTTAAATATAATATAATGAGAACGAAAAGATTTGTGGATTATAATATTATACTTATGATATGGGGAGAGTTTTTACAAAAACCCAAGCGAATTATATTTTTAATAAAACACTAAAGCTAGACTTAAGAAATAAAATACATTTTTTTTTTAATAAATCATTAATATTTTCTTCTATGTAAGTTTTATATATGCTTGTTCCCACAAATATGGAAGTTCCACTTTCTGTAGAAATTTGTTTAGGGCTAGATGCCTAGTCTGGATACAAGAACTATAGCTATTATAACGTAATGGGTATATCTACTTTCTGCTATTACATATGTACATTTTATAACTATTTTACTTTATTTATATTATTATGTTTTTGTATGGTAAGGAAAAATGTAATACGATGACAATTCCTTGGGATGAAATCGTTTCTTACTTAAAAAGAATTTTTATACTTAAAAAGTTCCCTTGGCCTGGGTGGGTATATCCTTCAGATAAGCGATATAGATACTCTCGACCAAACTAAAATTCTTGCATTAATGCAGGAGATAGCGTTGATGAGTGAGCTTTAGGCTCAGAAGGGGGTACAATAGATCTTTTAGGTCGCCCCATCACCAATAATAAGCTCCCTTGGCACTTTAGCCATGGCTGAATGTTTTCAAGAGTGTTTACTGTAGATGTCTATATGTACTGTATTTAGTATATAGCCTGCATTTTTGTCTGTGGCAACCGGTTTTGGCCTCGACTTGGTCTGGCTTTTGGTTTTTTGTACGTTTTTGTTTTTTGCTGTGGATCTAGCATTGGGCGCGCTGGCATGCAACGGTAGCCAACAAGCGCCACCAGGGCGAGGATATGCCGCAGCCCATAGTCAGGGCTAGTAGTACACACACACACGCACAGACACACACACACACACCGCCAAACCAAATAGCAAGCGTGGGAAACGTTTTGGTTTTAGTTCAACTGGACTAAGCCTAACCCCAAGCGGCATGTGGCATGCCACATGCTGTGCCTGTGCCTGTGGCTGTGCTGTGAACCAAGTTATCCAACAACTGAGGTGTTCGATAAATGCTCATTATTTATAATTTCATTTGGGCCAAGTTCGTTGCATAAGTCTTTTGTTTTGCGCTAAAGAAACATCATTTAAATATGCAATTTTATAAGACTTTGCTCTAAACAGCTTTGCTCCTATAATTAATGGCATTCTATTCGATCTGTCAAAATTATTTATTACACTCTGTGTACATTTCAGTGCATGAGCATTTGTTTTCAACAGCCCACAGTAATTATGGCCGAGCAAGTGTGCAAATAATTAAGTGTGAAACAAAGTAAATGCTGAATAGTCATTACTGAAAGCGACGGCATTTAGCAGTACATACACACACACACACACACACACACACACACACACACGCACATACACACGCAAAGAGCAGTACACAGAAATCTACTTATTTACATATGACAATCACAGAAATTAATGGGCATTTACATAAACTTGAAACTGGTTGTACCCCTTCTTGCCCCGCCTTCACTTAATGGAATTCATCTTTAGAAATTTTAACTTTTGACATTTTGAACAAGCAAAGGATTGTTCCTAAAACACGAGTACAACTTCATGTGCAATGTATTTATTTATACATACATATTTATAAGGCTTTAAAAAAAAGGTTCACCGAACTTAAACCGCTCCTGAGTCGCTCTTACAGCAGGAGTGTAATCTACTAACCATATTTCATATTAATAGAAATTTACACAAAACTCTTTAAGCTTGCTTCAATGTCAAACAACTTTTAATTCGGCTGTGAACTATGCTTGAACCGTTTATGAACTGATTTCACGGCTGCAAACCGGTTCAAGTCCGGAATTCACATTGCTACTCTGTACCCAACTGTATGGGTCCGAAAAATAGCTGAACCCGTAAAAATACAATTTTCTTTCCTCAAATCGGTTCGGTTCAAGCTAAATTTTAATTTTTAATTATTATTACTACATATATGTAATTAATAATGCTTGATTTTAAAATTGTAAGAAGTCGCTTAACCAAGATTGGAATCAAAACATGGGTTCATCGTGATGAAACTTATTACAGATGCTTCCTTTCGCTACAGGATCGCTGACATAGGAACGATCGGTCGACAATTATGTTTTCGTATGAGAAACTTGTTTGCCCATGAAGATATCCTGACCAATCTCACCCCATCGGAGTTTTTGCATGGTCTAGACAACCTGACCAAATTTGATCAATATCGGATAGGAGGAATCTGTTTAAAATTTAACATTTTTGTTTATGAAGATATTTGGATTAAATTCACCAAATCGATTGCAGAATAACCAAATTTGGTACAAATCGAATCTATTCTATACCTTATATGGCGGCCATGGGCACCATCGGATGAAAAGTAAGTTTTTATATGAATTTCTTTTTTATTTACACAAATATTACATCCAAGCTCAGCCATTGCGAGTTTTATTATACTTAATATAGTTTCCTATAATTTGGTCAAAATCGGACCACATTATTATATAGCTGTCATGGGAACAGTCGTATGAAAATTGAATTTTTGTATTCTTATATCTTCGTCAGGCCAAAGATAGCTGTTCTATATTGTTTTAATCTATTAACAAATGAAGGTTGGAAAACTTATAGCCTGACAGCCATACTCAAAATATCGTTACTTCTTTAATCTATTAACCAATACAAAAATTGGGAAACTCCTAACCAGGTAGACATATTTCAAATATGATTAATACAAATATCGATATTGCTTTAATCTATTAAGCAATACAAAAGATTGGGAAACTCACAGCCTGGTGGAAATACTTCAAATATGTTTTATACAAATATCGATATTGCTGTAATCTATTAACCAATGCAAGAGATTGGGAAACTCAACGCAACCTGATAGAGAGTTACTTTCTGCATACAGTGTTTGCTGAAAGTGCTGACATACAGATCAGATTGCAGGTGTATTTGATTAGTTGGCTGGTTAACGTCTATCAGTTCCACTCCCTGCAGCAACCCACTCGCCAGCCAGACAGGCCGAACCAACTTAACTCAGACTCTGATTCAAACCCCACCCAGCGTTTTCCACTCTATTTGAAGTCGCATTGGAGCGCTCCAATTGCGTAATATGCTGAGCAAACTGAGCTAAACACTGAACACTGAACACTGGGCTGAGTGTGTGCTAATGATTTCAACTAAATGCAAGTACATGAGCGAGACGTGCCACGCCCCAATGCCCTCAAGGCCCAAGAGTCACTTGCATGTTGCACATTTGTTTGAAGACAAATACTCGCAAATGAAGTGGGCAGCAAGACATTGGCAAATATTCAATACCCTTCATTTTGGAATAATGAGAGGAACAAAAATATCTTAAGTCAGCTTTTAAAAATATATTACAGAGCTTTTTTATAATAAAAACAATCCAGGAGATGGGATAGGGACGAGAATCCGAACAATTCTTTGGAATCGAATGGAATCGGAACAAATTTCAAAATACCAGACCAACGCGGGATGTATTGTCTATCCTAAATATCCTGCTGTTCGCGAAAAACTCCCGGCTACCGAAATTTCTCTCAGGTCTCGATAAATTTTTTTGGTATTATAAGGAATGCACGTACGGGTGAGATTAGGATAGGAAAAAACTTTTCGAGATCCCATCTCAAGTTTCAAAAAAATAACATTAAACAAAGTTACCATTTAAAAAGCTTATCCATATCGTTAATTAGAGAATAATGAAAATATTTAAAAAAAAAAAAAAAAACATTAAAATTTAATTAAATAAATAAATAAATAACTTTATAAACTTTTCAAATATTTGGCATTATTACAAACCTTAAAAGTGATAAAAATACGGGATCAGAATAAACATAAATATTGATATGAAATTCAACTTACTCGAGATATATGTTTTTCTGCTTCAGAAAAGGCCGTATAACGATCGGACCGATTTGCTATATTATACTAAAGCTGGCAGGAACGATTTAAAGATTTTTGTCCATATTATGACAGATCAATCTAGTAAGTAATGTGATTTGTGTGAATAACTATATAGTTTTGTTTTACAGATTTTTATTAAGCTTAGCTTACCATATGCCCTATTCTTTTAAGGCCAGCTGGGTTATAGTTTAAGATATGAATATTTATTTATTTTTTGGTACAAAGCTTATGTGTGAGTCCATAAGCTCTTGTTGATGTGGCATCAAAATCAATAACAAATTCAACTACATGCATTTGTCATTAGCATCAAAGTTTTGTCTCTTTTTTCTTATTTATTTATATATTTTTTGTGTGCACAATGAATCGTGCAGTTTGCAATTGCATTTGCGCTCAATAATAATTTATGCAACTTGTTCGTTGTACTGTGCAAATGTTTGAACTGAAGTTGTTACTATTATTGTTGTTGTTGTTGTTGTTAGCTTGTGAAAGGTAAATACCTGGCAACAAGCTGCGAGCGTCATTTGCTCATTTTGAAAACCAAAACCGAAGCCAAAATTGGAAACTGCAACTGAAGCCTGAATCCGTTGTCCAAAATCCAAAGTCTAATGAGCGTCTGGCCGGCTAATTAGTTGCGCTGATTGTGCCACACACACGTACACACAAGCACACACACCACACACACACCACACACACCACACACACCACACACAAACCCCTCAGATGGGTCATATGAGTGTAGACAGCAGAGATCAACACGCTAAATTGAAACGACAAACGACGCCAACGCCTTTTGTGATGGCGTTTTATACCCTGTAAGCCTAAAACGCACAAATAGGGCATAACCACGGCTGCTCGAGTTTGTAAATAACAGATGAAGACATCTCTAAGAACATTCAGTACATAAGTATGTCTGGCAGGATTACATTTGCGACTTCTTTTCCTTCCGAATCAATCCGAATCGAAAATGAGAACCGAATTAAATTGATTTTTTTAAAGCTTTATGTTGTGTAGGATTGGATCAGCCACTTGTGAATAGTGTACATATTTTAAAGAGATTTCTTAATTGATATAAACAAAACCAATGCTATAATTCGGGAGAATATTTATTCACCCATCTATCACAACTCAGAGACCAAAAAAGCTAAAGTCAGCAAATTTAGTATGAGTGTTCTTATGCACTATACAAATATTCCCCTTGTTTCAAAATTTTGGTATTTATCCGCAACACGATAAAAACGATTTACAAATACCACACGTCGAACTTTATAAAATTGAATGTTGTTCTTAATATATATAGCACTCGATCGGGGCATCTACTATTCGGTATGTATAGACTACATTTTGTATGTGTTGTGGTCGTTGTAACGCTCATTAAACCCGATTGAAACTTCCGCAAAAGTGAACCGCAACTCATTACTGAAGAAATAACTTTGGAGTCGACATACATAGATAAATATCATATAGGGCTAGGTATATACAATAGATTGGGCATATCAGGCACACACTTATATCAAACTATGTTTGTGGCACAGAACATGCTTTCATAAGAAATTCATATAAAAGCAAAACAAATTTTTTGTTTATTCTTTATACTTCAGTGTATAAAGTAACTTTGGAAAATAAATACATTTTTGTTTAGCAGAAATTGCGTTTGTTTCAAAGAGGTCATTGCTTAGTGTGTTTGGTGGGGTATTTAGGGGGATGGGGAGGGGGAGGGCTGCCATTTCCCCCATATGCGTCAGTGACAAAATGGCAACGGCTGTTTGTTCATTGTGCCTTAATTACGCCAATTTCGTCAACAAAGTGGTCGACTGCTCGTATAAACAAAAGGCCCAAAAGACACAAAGAATGCGAGTGACCAAAATTTAAAAAATGGGGATTTGCATACAAAGTCGGCTGGCGATAAACAATTACCGAATATAAACTGTTATGTCTGACTAAATGTTCTGGGGTGCGGGCCATGGCCAAGGGGCAGGGTGAAGCGGAAGGGGCCTACCGATAACTGTGCTATGCTAATCAATGTGTTTAAAATGGATTGATAGATTTGCGGGCGACTTAGATGCCGCATGATAACGCCAATGATAATGATAAGGTAACCAAATATTTATCGCCTCTTGTGGGTACAAGCTTTAAAGAGATTTTTTGTATATATGTATATGTATACAAGATATATAATTTAAACCACTTTCAAAAATATAACGGAATACAGAGCACAGGGATCTAACAGAGGGGCCTTGAAGAGAATTATTATTATTTAAGTAATTTATTGCCAAGAACAAAGCAATAATGTGCAGTCAGATCTTGAAAAGCTGGAAAAGAAGTCCAAAGAACTGAACGACACATCTCAGGACGATAAGTTTCGATAACTATATATACCATATGTATAAAACATTTTTATATACTTACAAAAATCTATTGATAATTACTCTATTCACAAATTAATAAATATTTTAATGTCAATCCAATATAGTGGACTTATGGACTTTGGAGAAAGTATACTATAGTATAAACAAACAAAAAATGATTGCACAAATATGTTCCCATTTCTGAATACTTATCATTCAAAACGTTTTTCATTTGGTGTTGCCAATTTAGTTTTTATTTTCCAAGCTAGGTTCGCAATGTTTTCAATCCACTTACTCAAAGGGAATACTTTTCAAAACAAATTTTCAATCGAAATTCGTAACTTAGAACAGTTTTTTTACTGACTTAAAGGGAATACTTTTCAAAACGAATTTTCATCCGAAATTCGTAACTTAGAACAGCTTTCATCAAATTCGGAAATGGGAACAGATCCGACTCAAGATTAAATGATATTCTTTAATATTCTAACTAGTTATTTCAAAATTTTAAGCGACATAGATTCTGATTTACAATTGTACTTTAGTCTTAGGAACACAACAACTTAGGAATATAACAAATTTCGAAAATTAAAATTGCTGCAAAAAGCCAATTCACTGTACAAAAATAATTTGCTGTACTCCGTTGCCATTGCTTAGTTAACTCCCAATTAGCTTATAATATAAATTTTAAGGTAATATTATAATAAATAAATCAAATAAATAACTTTTTGTCTATATATTATTAGTTATTACGTGTGGTATTATTATACCCTAGCAGGGTATTATAATTTTGTCTCGAAATGTGTAATGGACCGAAGGAGACATTTGCGACCCAACAAAGTATATATATTCTGAATCAGCATGAATAGCCGACTCGATATAACGATGTCCGTCTGTTTCTATGCAAACTAGTCTCTCAGTAAAGCTATTGTAATGAAACTCGGCACATATCCTAATTTTTGCTGCAGGCAGTACATATGTCAGAACCGGCCGGATCGGATCACTATAACATATAGCTGCCATAGGAATGATCGGTCGACAATTATGTTTTTGTATGAAAAACTTTTTTGTTTATTGATGTGTCCTTACCAAACAGACCAAAATTAAGTTTTGTATATAAAACATTCTTGCTATATGGCTTCGTCCCCCGAAGATAGCCGCTTTTCTTGTTTTTTATTTCCATAGACCTCTGAACCCTCGAAAAAGTGAATATGTTGTAAATTGAAAAGTTGATTGCAGCAACAGCAAATTGAAATAGACGAGAACGCAACAGGGAAGCCTGGGATCAAGTATTGTTTAGGTTTCACAGTAAATTGTTATATGCCAGAAAACAAAATAAATAAAAAAGAAAATAAACAAAAGAGAACAAAACCAAAACAATAAAACTGACTGCAAACAAACGTACGACAAAAACAAAAGACGAGCCCACAAACAAAAAAAAACTTTGATAGTTGGGCTTTAAATAAATAAATAGTGTCTAAAATTTAGTGTATGCCCCATGTGCACACACATACACACACATATGGGTATATATACATATATATTTATGTAGACATATAGCTATTATGTTATGCAATTTTCCTCCGGCAATGATCCGAGTTGATTCGCATTTATGCAACGTGTTTAGCGGCTTTGCGAATTTGCTTGGATTGAATTAAAATTGCAATTTATTTGCCATTTGACGGCATTTGTGTGGCTCGAATTGACCTTTCGAATGACACAAGTTTCAAGGTCATCAAAAGTACGAAAACTGACACTGACACTGATAATATCTGCTTTTGAAAGTGACTGTCAACGGACCTCGGACTTGTGATTGATAACGCATTCACTTTATACTTAAAGTCGTCAAGTCTGTCCCCCTATACTTTGCCGCTTCCCATACAAGCACTAAATTTCTCCGATCCCTCTTTGTGGGGCATCCTTAAAAGTTTAACTGGCATAGGACTTAGATAGGAATATAGGCTTAAGAATGAGTTGGATGAACTTTTGAGCAGGCAACGTGTATTAGTTCTTTTCAGAAGTTCTGATCACACTGGGTCTGAGATTTTCCACTCTATAACTATTATTGTTCTTATCCCATTCGTACCCTTTTCTAGATCCTTCTTTCCTTCATGAAATCTCGAACCAACCTAGCTGTGACTTGGGGTTGTAGCCGGTCCACTAAAACTTCCCCCAACGGGTTGAAGATTTCATTTCTATTCTTTTCTTTAGTTTTATGCTTCAAATTAACCTTACATTTGTGAAGTTTTTTCTTTATGACTAACTCTTTACTATCTAGCCTTAGGTTCCAACAATTCCTAGCCGGACTGGCAAATCAAATTCCCTCAATGTGTTGGTTTTTGTTATTAGATTCAAATGGAATTTCCTGTAGGCTTTCAAATTTGTTTCCTAAATTTATGTTATAAATTATATTTTCATTTATTCGAGGCAACATTTTTTTGCCTTCGTAAATAAATAATTAAATAAATAACAAGTAAGAATGCTATAGTCGAGTAAACCCGACTACAAAACTCCCTGTACCCAGGTCAAAAATTTCCGGTCGCATCTTCGTACACATATACACGCACATATACACATACACATACACAAAAGACGCACACACACAAGCGACAGCTCGAGCGCAGCGCAAGCGAGGCATTTAAAGTGGTGGCTGTGCTTCTTCTTCCCCTTGCGCTGAAGCACTGAATCTTCTTTCGTTAATAACTTCCGTGTTTATTATCCGAACGACTTGAAATTTGGACAGTAGATTAGGAGTGACTAAAGTATTGCACATGCCAAATCCCAAATTGTTCCTGTAAAACGGTTTTTATCGAATTGCGGGGGAACGGGGGGAGATATATCAAATCTAAAATAAACTTGACCTGCTCCCGCTATACACGAACCTACATTCAAAATTTGGTGTCTCTAGCTCTTATAGTTGCTGAGATCCTTGCGTTCATACATACGGACGGACAGACGGACAGACAGACGGGCATGGCCAAATCGAAATCTCTTCTGATACTGATCAAGAATATATATATTTTATAGGGTCGGAGATGTCTCCTTCTGCCTGTTACATACATTTGCACAAATCCAATACCCCCTTTTTACCCATTTTATGGGTACAGGGAGTAAAAATATGCAGTAGTAGCATGTGACATATTTTGGGAACATACGATTAAAATGGTATAGTAGGATTATCAAAAATTACTTGAACTCTTCGACTATGATAAGCATGCAACATTTTTTTAAAATTGTACAAATCCAGAATGCTGTAGTAGTATTCAACAATATAATATATAGCTATATCTGTAGACCCAGATCGATTGGCATTGCTTAAGTTTTCAATTATCTCAATCTATTGTTGTCAATATTCATATTTGTTTTGTAATATTTATTTAATAAATTACTTAAGTCGAAGGCGATTCTCACATTCCAATTGCAAATTCTGTTGACCCGGCCACCCCCAGCACCATCCCATGCCCTCCCTCCCTCCCTCCGCGTGGCAAGCGGTCTCGACGTCAGCGTTCCAAGTTCCGTAACCCAGTCTAATTTCGCTTTTCTTGTGCCGTAATATTTATTTATTTATTTATTTATTGAGGGCAGGCCTGGACAATTGCAGCAGTTAATTCAATTTGATATGCTAATTTGCCTGAACAAACGCAATGGACACACTCTCTGTGGATGCGTGTGTGTGTAGATATTTACATTAGACATCAGGTCAAATATCTGGCAATACACGCGTATCAGGTTCACTTGGCAATTCTGATTCAAGATTTGAATATATAACGAATTCCCACAATCATATCCATTGTTACTTTATAGTATATTTCTTCTTTGCACCCCATACGTATTGGGTAAGGGTTCCTGCATATCATACACAAATAAAGGTTGTTCCACATATCTATAAAATGAATCATTTTAAGTAATTCCTGCATAAATTCCAAGACGATCGATTGATAAACACAGAAGTTATGTAGGAAACTATTTTCAGTACTGTAGAGCATAGAGAAACAGCAGTGGAACCGCCTCCTGAAATGCACCGCTTGCCTGCACTGACTCTGCACTGCTTAATGCACATGTGTACAAAAGCGTGGTGGCAAACTTCAAACCTGGGTAGAAATCATCTGGAAGTTGGGTATACTTAACTGGATCATTCTTACTTTATATTCTTACATATACATATACTTGATCAGGCCTATTTGGCCCGTTTTGAAGCTATTTATTTGGATAAATCTTTGGTATATACGATAAGCTGACTAATGTCAAAACTATCCCAATAAAAAACTGAATTATATTATACAAATTGTTGATTTCCTGACGAAGAGTAGCTTACTTTATTAAAGCAGTTTACCACTGGAACTTCTGTTTAGATATCATTCCGACTTTTGCTACATTTTTTTAATTTCTTAAGAATCTTCTAAATATTTTGATGTTTCCTCAGACAAAGTACATTATTTTACAAACCTAATTATTGTCAGCCAAGGCAGATTTAAAATAATACACTTAGTGAATATATCATTTATACGTGTCAAGATAAAATACCCTGGTAAATGTATTATACGTATTGGAATAATACATTTTGCCAGAGTATTTTATCTTGACGCGTTCGTCTGTTTTCATTTTATTTCAAGACTTTATAGGATTGCATTGCAAATACGTTAACTGGGTTGAGTAACTGTAAAACGAGCACAACGGCAATTTGTTTTATCATACATATATATGAAATCAGAAAGAAATACATTCCACTTTTCCGCAGCCATACTTACCTATAGATCTAGTTAGTTCAATTTGAAACTGTACTTAAACTCAAATGCTCTTAAGTCTAATCAATCATTCAACTGAAACTGACAAAATCGAAGAGTTCGTTGGAAATACTAGATTTATTTGTAATATTAACTCCTTAACCTGTTTCTTTTTTGCCAATAAACAAATTACCATGAGAGGATTCTCGACAACAAAGTTGATTCTATCTAGAAACTTTAACTAAGAAGGTTCCTCAAGGTTTTTTACTATATTTGAATATGCTATCAACAGGTCCATCAAATTTCACCGCCACCCCCAAGCCCGGTTCGTCAAATCAGCAAGATCTAAAAATTCCAATTTAAAGCTAGGCTCACCAAATTTGATATATGGACTACTGATATCCAAAGCGAAAGATTCGACTGAAAATGTTTTAAAAACTCCCACTTACACTCCCGAAAATGAGACTGAAAACAGAGTATATTTATATTTACTTAATTCCTGATTTCCAATACATTTATCTTATATAAATATCTTATTGTGTCATCGATAGTTTTGCTCTGGCAACGAAAGACTGCACCATCTGTAAAATTGTGAGTACTACGGCTATGAAAACATATTCGGATAAAATTGCGTAATCAAATTTGACCAGCTGGCGCATTTGAGGAGTTCTTCGTACCATACATGATTCTAACATTGGCATACTTTTCAAGTAAATCAGCGACACTGGAGAACTTAAGAATGAACAAATAAATACACGAATCTAATAAAATGGCACGAGTGGCACGGCAACTGTCTGAGGCGCAGTGGTAATCCGATACGAAAATCCTTGAATTGCGAGAGGAATGGGTGTGGAATTGCTCGAGTTCTAAGACCCGGTCAGCAACTGACTATTTATTGCCTGATTCATTTACAAGACGTGTCGGCTTTCAGACACTAAGAACATTGACTCAGCAAGAAGGCGGCTCCACACGTGTTTGTTTTCCCGGACGAATGCCAGCACGCTCGAATGCGAGTCTCTCCAAGCTCGACCTCAAGCAAGCCTAGCACCCCAAACATAATATTCACTCAATAAATTAATAGTTGAAACAAAGAACAGTATAATAATAATTACAATTGCCGATTTTGGTTTGGATATTTTAATAAACAAACAAGTAAGAATGCTATAGTCGAGTATACCCGACTACGAAACTCCCTGTACCCAGGTCTAAAACATCCAATCACATCTAAGTCCACTTACCCATACACACACACATACACAAAGACGCACGCACACAGGCGGCAAAAGTGGCTGTGCTTCTTCTTCCCCCTCTCGCTGCATTACTGAATCTTCTTTCGTGAATAACTTCCGTGTTTATTATCCGATCGACTTGAAATTTGGACAGTAGATTAAGAGAGACTAAAGTATTGTACATGCCAAATCTTAAAGCTATATCTTGAAAATTGTCACTGTAAAACGGTTTTAATCGATTTGCGGGGGAACGGGGGAGATATCTGAAATATGAAACAAACTTGATCTGCGTATGCTATACAGGAACCTACATTCCAAATTTGGTGTCTCTAGCTATTATAGTTGAGATCGACGCGTTCATCCGGACAGACAGACAGACGGACAGACGGACAGACAGACGGACATGGCCAAATCGAAATCTCTTTTGATACTGATCAAGAATATATATACTTTATAGGGTCGGAGATGTCTCCTTCTGCCTGTTACATACTTTTGCACAAATCCAATACCCCCTTTTTACCCATTTTATGGGTACAGGGAGTAAAAAGTTGTTCATACAACTCATTGTCGTAGGGCAGCTATAAGACATTGTGGGCTGATTTTCATCAACCTATTTCAACTTCCACAGAGCATACTGAATTTTTGATTTGCTGAATTCGGTTAGGGTATTTTGGAAAATATAAACGTATTTCATACTACAACTCACTTGTCAATCGCGCGTTTCTATGGCAACTATATATAGTCATCTTATCTAGCTAATTCCGAGCTACTATGTTCTGCAGCAAATAGTAAACTCATCTGTGCCAGGTTTCATCAAGATAGATCTAAAACTGAGAGATCGACTTAGTTATTGATGCTGATCAAAAATATGTTTAATTTTTGGGGTCGGAAAAGCCTTTTCCAATGCGTTACACATTTCGTGATAAAGTTCTAATACTAATAGACTTCAAAATGATTATCAAATTTCTGATTCAACATCTCAAAAAAGGCATTATATATCCTGCCGTCAAAAATTAAGACTGAATGGGAAATTTGTTATAACTGGAGAATTTAAGATATGAAACACTTCTTTCTAAAGGCACTATTATCAGTACATTTTATCCAGCATCTACTTTATTTCTATGTAAAGACAAAAGATTTCCTTAAATGTCTCAACTGCTCCGACGCTGACAACCTTTGAAGCGCTCCATGTTTGTCTTTAGATTTATTACTCGTTAGATAGCTGTTAGGGTATCTGATTCTATGCGATCTATTTGGATATAATTGTGTATAATACCTTTAATTTATTATAGGGACTATTTACGGATCGAATCGAAAAACTATACCCAAAGTATCCATAGGAACGAACGTTCAATGATTGATCTGTTTTCTAAGAAATTCGTTTGTCATTCTTAAGATAAATATATTTAATTTTTCTCATATTTTTTTTGTCAGAACGAAAAACAACAAGTTGTTCTCTAAATAGCCCGATAGCTATGTTTATTTCCTTGCTAGCTAAAACTATTTTCTTATATTTCTTTGCCCTTCAAGTCAAGTATTTCAAGTATTTCTTTTGTCTGGATTGATAACGCTCAACTTATAGAATTGAGTATAATATTCTATGTTCTCATAGTTCAACTAGTTTAAGCTGCCAACAAAGTTGTAGGGCATCCGTAAAATAGATAAACAAATCTTTTAATAAAAAATACCCCATTTTTAATGCACCTTATTTACCGTATCATCAGGATATCATATATATAGATGATATATTATATATGTACATCTTATATTTAGTTGCAGGGCATTGAAAGTTACCCATAGTTCTGCCTCTTGTAAGATTTATGACTCGTTAGTTAGTTTTCAACTGTTTGCAGAAGACTTTTGGTTGCTTGCGGGGGGAAAATGGTGGAGCTCACTTTAGATAAGATAGCAGGAAAACAGTTTTCATTTGATAATTTTCTTGTTGTATTTGTTTTCGTAATTGTTGTGGTTTTTCTTTATTCAAAAATATGTTGTTTATTTTTTTAAAATAATGTGGATTTTAAAATCTTAACCTACGGCCTGTGGCGCACTTACACACACACACTCGATAAGTCGATAAATCGATTAAAAAATATATCAAGCTGGCATGTAAATGTGCACACTTACATATTAAATATATACTCGCATATATAAATTTCATTTTTCAAAATAGTTTTAGGCAACAAAAAATTGCTGCATACAATTTAAGCAGTTATCATTTTTGATTATTATTATTATTTTCAGTTTTTGTTTTAGATTTGCTTGCCGTTTAAATATTGCTTTTGAGTCTTTCATTTGTATAATTTAAAATTATAAATAATATTATTATTTGATGTCGTTTTACAAAAAAAAAAATTGCGCTAAACTAAAATGCCTAAAAACTAACCAAATAAATGCTAAGAAAATATGACAAAATTGAAAAAAAAAATAAAAATAATATATAAATTGCTGGCGAAAATTGCTAAAAAAAAAAAATGTAAATTTAAAAAAAAATATTACAATTATGCCTTATGTTATAATATAGGCATGCTGTTAAATTGATATTATAATATAGTATAGTTATAATTGTTGTTGCTGCTGTTGTTGATGTGGTTGTTGTTGGCATTTGTAGCCAAAGCTCGAAGCAATTGTTTACTTTAATTGTAAATTATTGTTTTGTTTTTGTTTTGTTTATTTTTTCAATTCGTTTATAAGATTTATAAACTGCTTAATCAATGATCACAACTCTTAGCATAAATATTAATCGCATGTGGCATTTTCATCATAAATATATATGTATGTATGTAATGTATGTATATGTATCTATGTTTATGTATGTATGTATGTACGCAGTATGTATCTAGTTACATACAGGTCTGCATATCGTTATACTATATATTTATATATATATATATATGTATATGTAGTGTGGCTTGTGTGTGCTTTATAAAAAATATTTCCCAATCTGCTGCTCAATTGTTATTTCTTCTTCAAAAATATATGTGGTATATAAAAATTGCTTGCACTTTGTTGTTGTTGTTGTTGTTGTTGTTGTTGTTGTTGTCTTTCTCGTTTAGTTTTGTCTTTTATCGTTAGATGAGTTAATTCCTTTTACGTTTCCTTTTCTTATCCTGACGTCTTTCACTTGCTTAGCTGCCCATCGAATTTATGAACTAACAATTAATGATTGTCGTTGGCTTACAGACAGCTGCCAGTCCAGGGCCTGGCAAGGGAGAGGGGCTGGGGGTTGGCTAGTATTATTGTAATTGCATTGTATATTGTTGTAGTTGTCTTTTAATTGCATTTCAAATGTTTTCAAGTGTTTTGCAATCGTGCAAAGCACCAAAAACACATGCATGTTTACCATGGAATTCGTTGATATGTGTTCATCAGCTCGTTTTTCTTCATCCTTCAAAATTCGGCTGCGTGCAACTGCAAAAAATAATGGGAAAGAGTTTGGAAGGGAAGGGGAAACATTTGATGAGTTAATTAAATCATTGTCATCACTTAAATGTATGCATTTAAAGATCTAATCGTGAATACAGCTTAACCAAATAATACACAAAACACGAAAATTGCAGAAAGTTGCAATCAAAAGTTCCCAACTCCAGTCTGTTATATTGTGCTAATTTCTGGGGCAGGCGGTAAACTGGAAAACATTTTTTGATGACGATCTGTCAAGGAGATCAACAGCTGTCTGTATATCAAATTTAGTGACTCTAGCTATAAAAATGTGGCAGATATGAGATTTTGCCGAATTGCGGGGCAGAGGGTGGCAGGAGATCTTAACACCCTACAAGAGGAGAGGAGGTACCTGTGTACCAAATTTGGTTTATCTAGTTTCTAGCTTTAATATAATAAGAGGAATATATTTCCAGCGGCATAAAATTGATTTTAGAAGGCAAACAATTCAAATTTGATAAACAAATAATTGAGCTCAGTATTGAAGCTTAGCAAAAAGTGTGCAATTATTGTTCATTGTTGAACTAAAGTTAGTTAAGTTAAGTTAGCTGCCTGGGATTATGCAATTTGACTTGGGGTCAGGCGGCACAACGTGGCATAATGCTCAATAATTTTGCCATTTTGCATCACGTATATGAAATATTCATTTCAATTTCAACTTTCGCGCTAAACTTTGACACAATTATTAATGGCAATTAACTTGGCCATGTTTGTTGCTGTTGTTTTCGGCGCTTTGGCTAATTGAAAGTAATTAATGCAATTAAAAATGCTATAGAAATGAGTTAACTTGTGTCCGCAATGTTGTGTTTATGTGTGTGTGTGTGTGTGTATTTGTCGGTTATATTCGTAAGTACACATTGTGCGTTCCTATTGCCTAACAACAATAAACAATAATATTACTGAATCGAGTGTTTTTCATTAACGTTTTCATTTTCATTTTTCGCGTGTCGAAACGCTTTTTGGAGGCTGACATTTCCCATTCATACAACGATTACTATACAGGCATTTGTCACATTCTGATCTGCTGATCTATGGACAGTTTTGTGTAGTACACACACGACTCTATGATGGGGAGGCCCATTCATTGATACCACAAGCTGGCGGTCACTGTTTTTTACAGTGTATGAGTGTGTTTGCGTGGGTGTGTGTTGATTATCACAATGCTGAGGCTGAGGCTGAGGCTGAAGCTGAGGCTGAGGCTAAGGCTGATCTCTATGTACAACAAACACATAAATTATCTGTTTGATGCTCTGTATCCAGAGTGCAAAACGAGTACATGGGTTTTATGCAATGTTTGTCTGTTCAAGACCAACTTTGGTATCTAAGTTTTGCTATGATATCTACAAATTTTCAAGAGCTAGAGTTACTAAATTTTATATACGAACTACTTATGATCTTTTTGATTGATTAAACCAACAATATTTTAGCCAAGCTCACTCGCGACGCCACAAATTAGCATTCAAAAGCTAGAAATATACGGTTGGGAGTATATATTTGTCATGCCCTATGACAGCACCAGAGAACAGGGTATAGTGCGGTCGGTAGCTAACAACTGCAACGTTCTTATTTGTATTTTCTTTTCTTTGTATCTGTTACAGTAATTGAAAATTATATGAAAGCAATGTGTGTGTGTGTGTGTGTGTGTGTGAGCACTGAATTGTGATCGCGCGATCTCAAAATGTGTGCTAATTACAACACTTTATCACTTGACATGCCGCAGTCACAGCCCCATTAAGCCATCAGCATCTCTCGTTTGCTTTATCAATGACGCCCGATTGTTATTTGGGGTGCTGTTGCTTGGCCCTGTAAGCCCCCTCAGCCCCCTGTCTCTTACACACGCATTGCGAGGGCAAGGATTGATAAGATAAGGCAGCTCAAATGAGCGCATACATTCAAATGTGTGTATAGCAGACGGAAGACGAGAACATGTTGCCCAACTTCTAATTGGCATTGTATGTACTACGAAACACAAAAACGCACAAAAAGAAAATCAACAAAACAAAAGGAAGACGAAAAAGAACTAACACCAAAAGTAGAGAAAGAAAGGCACTCCAGCAACTTTCAGCTAACGATAAAAAGAAATATGTTCCAAACTAAGAACTAGAGAACACTCGCGTGTCGTGACAGGAACGTAAAGGACTCAAGCTTTGGCTGGATGAGCTCAACTAGAAAATACTCTGTAATCCAAATTTTTTTTTTTTAAAACTGATCGAAATTCCTTTTGAAAATAAAAACTTTTAACTGTGTTTGGTTATTGAGAACTGTCATATTAGATTTATTGTGCCTGGCATATAAATTCTCTAAAATCAATGAGTTTCTTTAGCTGAAACATTGGGTTGATGACGTATGACTTTATAACACCCTAGTTTAATTTCTTGTAACTTGTATAAGTTCTGTGAAATAAACATACACATATCTTCGCTTCGAATCAGGCAATTCAACAGAACTAAAAGATGACGAATTTCGTCAAAGTTCAACTGTTTTGTTTCAAGTGCACTTACTAATAAATCGTAAGAAACGCAGCGGAAATCAGTCAGCGATTTGTTCTGCTGAATGCAAGTTTTATAAGTCATAGATTGATGTCACTTTGAGCTGCCCATTAACGATATCAATTTGATAATTAACACCATAAGTACAGGGTATTAAAATGTCATCTCGGGTCGCGCGATCATCTCTACAGAAGTTTCTCTTAATTGGACGATGATTTCCTGTAGCCAGCGCATTTTGCCTTGTTGGCAAGCCATCCTCACAAACGCCCTGAACTTGCGCCAGTTGCTGGTGCTGCCGCTGTCGCTGCTGGTCAAACCAGTTTGCATGCAGATTCAGCAGCTTCAGCGTCTTCAGCGGCTTCACCTACCAACTGAAGATAAAACAAACAAAAAAAACTCAGGAATGTTGCTCGGCGTGCGAACGGGACAGATATACGCGCTGTTAAGAAGTCTAGCTGCGCATGCGCCACAGTCGCTGTTTTCGTCTTGCTCTTACTTATGTAGCAGCGAGACGTCGACTTTGGCTGCTTGCGTTACGCTTAAATGAGCGCGTAAGACCAGCAGTGCGTGCGCGCTCTGTTTGAGTAGCTCTCTCTTTTTCGCTCTCTCTCTGTCTCTCTGTTGAAGCTTGCGCTTGAGCTTGCGTTGTAAAAAGCGCGTGGCTTATGCAAGTGCTTTCACAAGAGCTTTACACCAATTTCATAGTTAAGCATTGTTGTTGTATTTGTCTCTTTTATTGATATTATTGTTGTTCGTTGCGAGTCTGCAGATTTCGTTGCTTGTGGTATAAAAAAAATTGACAATAGTATTATAATAATACATACAACTAATAATAAAAGCATGTAAGTCAAGCATTAACTAACTAAGCACAAACAATTTTACAGAACAAAAAAATAATTGCGTTTACAAATTTAATATGCATAAGATTTAGTTTAGTATTAAGAGCTAGTGTTTACTATGTATGTATGTATGTATGCGCTAATGCTAAATGTCTTTTGCATGCCAAAACTTTTATCGTCTCTCTCTCTCTCTCTTGCACTATCTCTCCCTATCTCTCTCGCTCTCTCTTTCCTCGCTCCACAAGTCGTTAGCTAATGGGGCCCATTCACGACGTTGATGATCGCGGTAATAAAATAAAGTGAGTTGCTTGTTTTTATACTCAATTCTCGCGTTAGGATGTTTTGGTAAATGGGGCTCATCAGATCGATTGTAATATTACTCTATGTACTAATCTATATGTATGTATATGCGTGGTATGTGTAAGTGTATGTATGCATGTATGTGTGGGCTACTACTTCTAGTACAATTGTTGGCTGGGTGTGTGGGGGTTGGGGGTATATTCGGTTTTATAGGTTGCTCAACTTACGGCCGGTGGCACGCTGCCCGGCCTAGCACAGGGCTTAGGTCCGACTCCGACTCCGACATCCTTCCGATTAATTAGGCCTCGAAGGGCTGCTTCTGTGGGCTCGGTCCATCGCCGCCCAATTCACGGGATAGATCCGATATCACCTCTTTGTAGATCAATGGATCGATGTTCTTGCCCAACTGGTAGAGCAGGAACCAGTCGCCAATGTTACACCTGTTGGCCACGTTCTCGACCTCGTCGCTTTCGGCAAGACGCGATCGGGCGCGCAGCAACAGGTGACGCAGCTTAGGTCCAACGACAACGGCAATGCGATAGACCAGCGAGATGCCAGATAGTATGCTCAATATGATGAACCAGAACCAGAGGAACACGTAGATTTTCTCGTTGACAATGTTCAGTGGCAGCACGCAGAGGCCGTCGAACCTTTGCACGGTGCCCGAAGGACCGTATTTGTGGAATGTGCATTTGGTGACTTTGGGAAAGACCTTAGCCATAGGATCGATACGCTCATCGGGCTCCATTTCGGTGAACTTGAGCACATCACTGCCGTAGGTGCTGAACTCGCCATCCAAAAAGAAGTCCACAAAATAGATCTGTCCAATCACGTTGACAAAGTTGAGAGCCTCGCAAACGAAGAAGCGGAATGCGTAGAAATTGTGACGATTTAGATTACCAATGAAGTAGTCGACGAGTATCTTCTTGCGATCGTTTTTACAATCATCATTCACAATGGGACTGTTGAGATCCATCACAAGCATCTTAAGGCGTCCGCCCTCCCACGATTTCCATAGATACCGGGGCACATAGAACATTATGGCCTGGAAGAACAGCACGAAGCAGACCCACTGATAGTACTTGTGGTACTTGACCTTATCCTCCCCATCAACATGCGAACCAACGCCCGGCTGGACGACATCCCGTCCGGTGACGCCCGTCAATCGCTCTGGTACCGTAAACGTTGAATAGATCCAGCAATAGGTGTCCATAACTCCCAAGGGTATCTCATCCACAATACAATCGATGGGATCGCCAATATATTGACGGGAGGTGACCAACAGCGAGAATGCGATCAATATAATGACAGTAGCCTTATAGTGCATGCGGAAAACATTGTTGTCAATGCAGACCTGATCGATCTTCAGTAGCCCCTTGACGGAGCCGAATACATCAAACATTTTGGCACTTGTATCTCAATGCAACTTGGGAAAGAACTAAAGGATTTCCTGTATCTGTTGGTTTAGTTAAGTTCTTGGTGTTTTCTTCTTAATTGTTGTTTTGTTTTGATTCGATTTGATTGATTGATTGATTGATTGTTATGATTGTTGTTGTATGTGATGCTGCTTCACGAGTCGCTTGTCCAACATAACGCTTGAGTTTCTGCCTCGAGAATGCACCAAAGCATGCACATCAGGCGGGCCGTAACGAGCCGACGCTGCTCCGTTCTGAATTGAACTGATCTTTGCCTTAAGTAAGTCTTCGCTCTCCGGCAGAGATGGCGATCGACGCACGACAACGAAACGGAAACACACCAAACAAAAAAAAACAGTGTACTACAACAACAACAACAAAATTGCTGCTGTTGCTGGTGTGAGCGTCGTGGAAACGTGCGTGTTGTTTAGCCCAAAAAAAAAACACAGACAGTTGTGCTGTGTGTATTTTCTGTATTTAAACGCCGTCACAGCAGCGGGCACTAAGCGCACTCTTCGGATAGAAAATTCAAACTGAGCCCAAACGCCACAGTCCCAAAGAGAGCGGCAGGTCTCGCGCTTGAGTCGTTTTCAACATTATCGCTGTGTGCGTGAATGCGCGAGTCAGCCACAGCGCAAGAGAGCTAGTAGCTAAACGCGCTCTCGGTAGTGCGAACGCGAGCGCAAGAGTGAGTTGTAATTGTCCAGGTAAACTTCACTATTGGGGTGGATCTTGTTGAGTGCGCGCCTTGAGTGCACACACACACATACACATACACATACAGCTACACATACAATTGAAATCTCTTTGCCTTTGTGTCTGCAGTCAGACCTGTTTCTATGCTGCTGCGAGAGAGCAAACTGTTGCCTATAAACATGATTTAGTGGACGCATCGGCATCAGAGTCCAATCCTCCAAACTGGAAGCTGAAGCGCGACTCTTGAGTTGGTAACACACACACATAAACAAGTGCGCAACTCGAAGGGGCATATAAAGGCAACAGAGCGGCAGCGGGGTCAAGTGCCATTTGGCAAGGGGAAGGGAGTCATGACTCGTGATGCCACTTTTAAACTGTCGCCATTTTTTATTTTTTATTTTGGCCAAGTCGCTGTATTGGGACTTGGCTAATACTTGCAAACATACATACATATGTATGTAAGAATACATACCACATACATACATATGTATGTATGCATGTACATGGATGTATTAGCCAAGTGCATGCCAATTGCTGGCTAACGCAGTTGCACTTTTTTGCCTTTTAAGCCTGTGTTGGCAGTTATCCAAAGATCACCCATCGGTCAGCTATATCCATATTAAACAACATTGCGCACAGTCTGGCAACGCTGTGCACATTTTATTTTTGTAACAAACTAAGAATCTTTTCTAGTGCGTATTAATATCAAAAAGTTTTGCCTACTTACGAATATGTAGCTACAAATTATTGTTTCAAACTAATTGCTAACTTTATCGATTGTTCCTTCGATAGTTTTAATTTCAACTGGAAATGCCCTTTAATTGAATTGAATAATTCATGAACATATATACTTATCAAGTTATCAAGAAGTTAAATTAAGATTTAAATACACTTATAAGCATATTTAAAGTTATCGATAGTATCGATTAACGAAACTTTAGAGTGGAGCTACTATCGATAGAATATATTATGTAGTATTCTAAATGGCGACAGTCTGGCAACGCCATAACGCAAGCTGCACCCAAAATGGCACCCGGTACAACCAAAAGATACATACAATGCATTGCATACCTCACATACACATGTATATTGTTTTGTGTGTGTATGTTTATGTAATGCTCAACAAAGACGTAGACGAAGACGAATACGAAGAGTTCTTGGAACTTGTCAATTTAGTGTGGAATTGTATGGAGCTACAGAAAAAAGTGCAGAGCCGCCCGCTTCCAACACCAGTGCCCATGGGCTGCACCACAGAGAAACAAGTTATTGACGGATACCCACTAAGAAATGAGAGAATGTGCTTCTTTCCACATTGAATGCCTTCTCAGTTAGTAATTTCCTTCCAAAGGAAAGGGTTTTTCTGTATGCTTAGCAATATCTGCGTGCCAACTTAAATACTTCAATTGGCACTAATTTATTATGTTTCTGCCTGTATTACAACAACAACAATGAAAAAATAACGACAAATATCACGAAGACCTTTAAAGCTATGTTTTATTGTACAAATTGAATAAAAGTTAATTAAAATAATATTAGGAGCCTTATATTTTATATGTCATTATTAAAGGGTAATTTATTTTGGGATGTCATGAAAATTAATATATGCACATATGACATATGGAAATTACAGCCGCTAGAATGCCTTCTGGTATCATACATTGAGCAGCGAACGCCGCATTACATGCAGCTATGCCTTCTCAAAGTCAAATTCGGATATAGAACCTTGAAACGGAACCCGAGCGTTTCACGAAGTTGAAATTACAACAACAACCCCATGCAAAAATAGGTTCTAAAAAATACATGATTTCTGTGCTTAGTCCCTTTATAAACTGAATTAAAAGAATGCAGGTTTTTGGAACCACTTCCATGTGCAATAGTTTGTATACAAGAAGTACTTCTGGCAAGAAACCCACTGCCAACTGGGTACAGGCGCGCGAACCCACACACGCACATACAGAGAGACAACAAAGATACATAGCATACCTAAGCATGTGTGTGTGTATTCATGTTTATGTAGCTGGCAGTACGTGCAGGTTTGTCTCCAAACACTCGCATGCGCTAAAGATACAAAGCAGGAAGACGCGACAGATATTTGGTTTTACTTGTATCTTGCTGCTTTCACTGGCATTATGTTTGCCCTCAAATGATATTTACCTGACGCGTCTCTGATAATGTCCAGCAATTAACTACAAACTGACAAAATATTTCGTTACCTGGCCGTGGCCTAACTACCTGTACATGTATCTGTATCTTTACCTAGCGCCAAATGAAAATTCGTTATGCTTTCAATCTATGCCATCGATAGATACATTTTAAATGCTCAATCAATGGGTTTTCGTGCTTGCCTCACTCAGCTCTCATACATTATCGCTATACACACACAGACACACACACACATGCATATATAGATACATACATAGCCATAAATATATAGCCTATATATGTCAGGACTACCTGTTACACTCGTTTCGTTTATGGGGCTACATTTGCTGTAGGTGCGACCAATACTTAATCTTCGGATTGTTGTGCTGACCGTCTTTGTAGCTTAGTTCGGGCTCCGTTGAGATCATAAATAACTTATAAACGCGAGCAGGCTAAGCGACTGCTTCGACTATCTTAATTATAAATTAAATGCCTAATACGAAGTATATTTGTACTATTTTGTGGCTCTCAGTCGATTCGCTTATCTCAGATTGATATACATATACAAACAAACGGGCATTATAAGTACTATATTTATTCGATTATTGGGCCCAAGTGCCTGCATGCCATTATAAGAACTTAGATTGGCTGTTTCATAACACCATTCTTAAGGTTCCCTTGGGTAAACAAAACAAACTTCGCATATTGGTAGAAACGCAAATGGCATTGTTCAAAACAAGTCCCAGCGGATCATTATACATTATAATAATATTATAATTATAAATATGAATAGACTTATGAATAAAATACCTAATCAAATCGAAAGTTTGACAGAAATAACATACATATTTTGAAAAAAATTCACTTTTCCTGAATGTAAGGCGTTGAAATTGGAAATTCTTTTGACTTGACTATAACACTGATTTATACTTGTTAGCATACTAAATTTCAGCAAAATTCTTCTTCAGCATTTTCTTCTTGAGATATGATATTGGAACAGCTTTTGGAAACCACCTTAAAGTCTATTTCAAAAAGTTTCACAAGCAAAAACATAAAACATTTAATTGAGTTTAAATCATTCATTCACTTTTATATACATTTATAGATAACTTACAGATATCTTATAGATTTATTACAATGTTGAACATAGATATCTATAATTTAATACGCCTACTATGTAGTATAAATCGCACGCCCATAAATCCATTAGATACATTGCCAAAATAACGCCACTTGCCCGGAGGCTGTCGACCGCTCGCTATAAATAGCCAGACAGAGCTATACAAACACATAATTGATCATATCGTATATCAGATTGAAGGCGGGGAACTCGTCTATTTTGGCATAAATCAAATCAACGCCCCAACGACTCAATTTGTAAAGTGTTCTCGCTCGACGATGCTCGAATTTCGCAAAAGAGGACAAAAGTTGTATTTTAAACAAATGTTGAAAATATGAGATAAGAAGCTCGAGGCGCAGCATAAATGTTTATACAATGTTATATTGAAAACGGGGCAGCTAGCTTTATTATAAATATTATTTAATAATTTTTCATGTGTGTTATATTCTGGATTCACAAAATTGGGTAAGGAAAAGAAAATCTCTCCTTTCAAGAATACAAGGAATGTTTCCATTTACAAATACTTTTCATTCCGAATCTGTTTTTTATTTTGTTCTCTTTTTCATACCACAGAATCAAAGGCTATACTTTTTAAGACAAATGTTCAAACTGTTTTCTTAATTCACAACAGCTAAAAATCTGAATTTCTAATGAATTAATTGGAATCGGAAATAATCAACAATCTAAATTGATCTAAACATCTATGTGATCTAAGAGACTATTGTATTCAGGGTATCTGCTAGTCGAGCAGCTACTTGCTTTTACTTAGAAAAACAAACTTTGAGCTTGCTGAAGCACGTGTTAATTTAAGATTAATCGAATTTTAATTGATTTACCACTGAGCTTCCCCATAAAAATTATATTATGTATTTATAACGTTGTTCAAAAGTCGTATCGATTCATACATCTTTGTTATCTTATTGCTCAAGGATTTTGGGTATAGGTTCAGGGCATCTGGTAGTCGAGCAGCTTGATTTTACGCATCGAAACTTTGAGTTTGCGTTTTCAGCACATGTTAATTTAAGATGAATCAATCGTTTGGGAAACAGACTCAACCCTTATAAGATGCTCCACGAATTTTGATGGCTTAGTCATTGAGAATTCTCCGAATTTCGTCAGTGTCATAGTCCGCAAAGTGAGTCCGTTAAAGATTTTCGATCTTCATTAAGTCGAGTTTTATAGCCTACTGCTGGTACGTGTTGTGGCTGTCGCCCTTGGGCTGTCTATTCGGAACTCATTTCTGGACTGATCTGATTTTCTGAGCGGTTAATCATCTGCCGGCTGGCTAAGGTGAAAACTATTTGAAAGATAGCTTTGTTTGCACTTAATTTGTCGACTTAATCAATTGATTTTCAATTGCATTGGGCACTTCAAAGAGCCGACTTTATCATGCACAATAGATACCTAAGGTATCATATCGTATAATTTGTGGGTTATTAGAATTGATTACTTTTGGTGACCTCACAATGGCTACGTATGCAAATTGTGAATGAACAAGCATAGACTATATATACTATCTATAGAACTAACCATTTTAATATATTTAATCATTTATTGCATATAAATTCTCGAATTTTAATTAGTATTATTGAGTAACTTTCCAGCTAAACATTTGCAGGTAGGAATTAGGGTAAGATATCTAAAGAAAATACTTATCTTTTAAGAATTTTGCAACGGAAACTTGGATAACTAAATATATATAAAATAGTGTTATTTCTTATTATTTGGTAGGTTATTTACAAAGAGCCATAAATTATGATAAATTATGATTGGTTAACAATCTCAATTAGGTTGATTAATTAACTTCATATAGCACTGTTTACTACAACCTTCGGTTTAGGATTGGAATCCGGCCATGCATGTTCAGTTGCATTAATGTGTTACTCTAAAAACTCCAACCAAGATGACACTATATAAATAATGTAAAATAAACATATTCAAGTTGCAGCATTATTTCTCAGATGATCCAGAACTATACGGGTATGATGGCTATATCATAAAAATACAATGAGAGAGCGAAGTATATTAATTCCTTTTGTTTGACAAAGCTGTTATTATTGAATGTATCTTCAGCATTATAGACAAATTAGCATATTTTTTATTATTTTACTACTTTAAACTATATAATATGTTAGCAGTCTAGTTTTTATAGTTCGTACTGTATTTTAATTAAAGTTTTCAACTATATAAATGTTATTTATATTTCACCTAATATACATATTTCGAACTCCAACGAGTGATTTTGAGACTCCATCAAATTTGTCAGTCATGGAATTTAACAACCAAACACAGCAAAAGAGATTTTTACGGTTGTTCAAATTTGATCAGTATAGATCATATGGCGGACATAGGGATAATCGTTTGCAAATTGAGTTTTTGTACTGCTTCGGATTTGTTTGATTCTTGTTTTGGTTGCCGTTCTGCTCATTGCGCAAAAATTCCAATCAATATCAAAAATACTTTCTCTTTTTTCAGCTGAACTTGTTGCACAAATGCAATTCATATATACGTTCTCTTCGGCATGTTGTAATGGCGCTAATTGTAATTGTATCTCTGCCTGGGGTGCGATTTTGTATATTTCTATTTTTTTATAAATATATATATTTGATTTCTTTCGTCGTTTTGTGCGCGCCTTGCATGAATGGTTCGCATTTCAATTTATTTTGTGGTTGGCAGTATTCAAATTTCGCCTGTAATTCAATGCGACTTTTAAACAGTTTTACAGAAAGGCAGTGACAGACACAGTAGAGTACACAGTAGAGTACACAGTAGAGTACACAGTAGAGTGATAGGGGCCACAGGCCGGTATTGTTTATGGAGCTGATTTGCCAATAAAGCGATATTAATCAATCAGTGAACTTTGTCATATTGTAATTTGCCTTATACCTTATTCATTTGCAACAAAGAAACCAGAAATGAATACACAAGCTAAATAAGACCTTATCTTGCGCATTTCGGAGCAACCAGTCAGCTAACTAAAATTGTACAAGTTACTAACGCAAAAAGCCAACGTCTCGTATCTATCGTCACGGACACGACCAATCTTATCCGACTAAATTTTGATTCTTCCTTTTGCCAGTTAATACGCACAATATAATAATTGTGACTTCCACAGATAAGCGACATACTACATAGATACACCCTGAGATACGGATGAAATTGTAGCTAGCATTTGGAATAAATAAGTAGTTTAGTCAGATATGCAGATTCAGAAACAGATGCAATTTTAGCTAGATGAATACTCATATGCAGGTATCAAGAAATGTGATTTAGTCAGGGATTTAGATACATGTATATAGATACGGATGAAAAGCGTTGTAGAGCATTGCGTTGAAGAAGATCAAATTCAGATATGGGTATAGTGCATAGTCAGAGATGCAGATAAATTGTAGTTACTTTTACATACATATGTGGATTATACAGAAGAACGTTAACAGAGTATACAGATAAATAATATAGAATAAATATAGATTACAGAATAGACAGAATACTGAAACAGATTTTTTACCTAAATTATTAGATTGAAAAAGTTATTAAACAAGTAAGAGAAATAGATAAATTGTAAGTTTAGGTAGTGAGAATGTCGTTGAAGTTTCAAGTACACATGGAATTATACGTAAAGATTTGTACAAATTATGCGGTGCGTAAAATGTATACAGCTGAAACTGATGTTATGGATATAGAGGGAATGAAAGATTTCATTCTGTAAGTGATATCAGCACAAACTTGAATAAAGATACATATTAGCTATAGAGATAAGTCGCTATGTTGGCTTTAGCTGTGTTCGTTTCAATCATCTTTCAGTGCAGCCAAATATTGACTTATCACAATTACCCAAAGTCTCAGCTAACATTGACGTAGTTTAGTTGTAAATGTCGCATAATTCTAAACAACACTCCTTGATAAGATTCGAGCGAAGACGCATGCCTCACAGTGACTGGGAATTCTGATATTGTCATTCGTATTTTCATTGTACTAATTAGTTTTGCTACATACTAGATAGCGCATATGCCTAGTACAGGTGCGCAACATGAATCAGTTATGACGCAAAATAACAACCAGCTACTAAGCAGTAATCAGTAATCGCTAATCACTAATCACTTGTAACTTTCAATGCCAATAAGACCACAGCTGACGTCTGAGCTAAGTCCAATGATCAATGCTAACACAGTTTTTGATCTGTATAGATATTTGTATCTTTAAGAGTTTAGCAGTGATAGCACGCCTGAAATGTCGGTCAGTTGGACTAGGGGAAGACATTCTCCTATAGCTCATCAAATTCTACCGGTTCTACCAAGCCGAATAGTAAAAACATTCCAGGTTGGTTCTCTAATATATGACATAATACCTGAGCTGCTTGTGTTCCATTTGTTACTGAGAAGGTGAACCACTTCTAGAAAGATTTTGTCAAGCAAATAGGTTTTCAATTGAAGCCCGTTGAGTCAATCATCTAATCTTTAGTGTTTGAGAATCCTGTGCAACGTACTGATCTTACCTTTGGTTCTATTCAACTAATAAGGAGAGAGTAATTTGCCTGTCTAGACGAAAGTCGTTATATGTATATCTATCTGAACAATGAGGCCATGGCCAGACAAAAGTCTACATTAACTGGCAACAGTCTGTTATTTATCCTCATTAATGATCTGGGTCAATATTTTAATCGTTTTTCGAAAGTGCAGCACGTTATCATTGCTGGTAAAAAAAATCAGACCCATAATACTTGACATAATCAGTGTTAATATTAGTTATCGGTCAGTTGTAGCTCCATTGTAAAATATAATAGTACGGGCTTAACCACATAATAGGACACATTGTACTGCCAAGCTTAAAGTGGATTTGATGAGTGTTTTTGCAGTATAATGCTTGAGATGTTTGTCCCCCAACTGCTCCGGTATGTGCTTATGTTGTGCAATCGATAAGGTTCTCTTTCAATACACAACTCAAAAATCTCAAACAAAAACTGTAATACTTTAAACTCAATTAAATCGCTTAACTTTTTGTTGATTTCACTAGTATTATCTTATCGTGTGCTTTGTAGCGCTCCCGAGTGGCTCGTTTATACAAAAATATCGTCAAGGGGGAGTTATGTGATAAGGTTTCATTCTCTCTTGCTAGCTCACTCGGCTGCCCAACTGCCTCAAAGAGTGTAGCCTTACAGTACTATGCGGACAACGATACAGGGAGTCAGTCGTGCACAAATATCAAAAGAGCTCACATAACTGATCGCATAAGGTGCGATATTAACTGGGCTAGCTCTCAGCTAAAGGAAAGTTAACACCATGCTGGGCACATTCAGTTCGGTTAAGCAGTACCTCAAGTTCGATCTAACGCGCGTTATCATTGACAATATTGTCTTTAAGCTACACTACCGATGGACCTTTGTGCTGCTGTTGGTGGCAACCCTATTGATAACCTCACGTCAATATATTGGCGAACATATACAGTGTATATCGGATAATGTGGTTGCGCCAGTGATAAACACCTTTTGTTTCTTTACGCCCACGTTTACAGTGGTAAGTGAACTTTGACATTAAAAACAAGGTACTGTGGGATGAGAGGTCCTCTTCTGACATCTACGGTCAGATGGAAGTACAATAGATTATATAGGTTGCAGTCCAATAGCCTTGACTATAATACTATTAACTCTGTGCATCTGCTTTCGAATTATAAGCTGTTCCTTCCTTGTGACTATTTTTTTTCTGATTACACTATGATTGATCCTTCAAAAATCCCTTAAAGCCTTCAACCCTTTAGGTCTCTAGCTCTGCTTATCTCAAGGGCAGTCAATCTAATTCTACTTTTGACTAACCACTATATAGAATGTTTAACTTCCGCTAATGCTACTTTATTGTTTATTCAACAGGTGCGTCACAACAACAACACAGCTCTTGACTCTGGCACCGTCTTTCAGCCGGGTATTGGACCCTACAATCCCAATGAGGATAAGATCAAGCGACACGCATACTATCAGTGGGTACCCTTTGTCCTGTTCGCCCAGGCTCTGTGCTTCTACATACCACATGTGCTCTGGAAGAAGTGGGAGGGTGGTCGCATTAAGGCTTTAGTGTACGGTCTACGCATGGTTGGGCTGACCAAGTATCTGAAGAATGATAGTATGCGCATTGGGAAGCTGAACATTCCCTCCATGGCGGAGGCGGAAGAGCGGGTCATTAACATCAGGCGTACCATGATCGATCGCATGCGTTTGAATCAGTCTTGGGGCGCTCATCTGGTCTTTTCCGAACTGCTTAATTTGGCCAATCTGTGCTTTCAAATCTACTGGACCAATCGCTTTTTGGGCCACCAGTTCTTCACACTAGGCATCAAAGTATTGCGTGAGCGTTGGGTGGACAAAATGGATGTACTCGACGTTGTCTTTCCCAAGATGACCAAGTGCACCTTCTACAAATATGGTGCAGCCGGCTCCCTGCAGGAGCACGATACGCTCTGTGTCATGGCCCTGAACGTTATGAACGAGAAGATTTATACCATACTTTGGTTCTGGTATGTTTTTCTACTCACCGTCACCGTTTTGGGTCTCCTTTGGCGCTTACTTACGCTCTTCCTTTACCATAAGTAAGTAGAATTCAGTATTAGTCTTATTGACCTATCACCCATTGGGAGTCTGAACAATAATACATACAAGTATATGCTCTCCTTAAACATTTATCATTTTCATTCGATATTGGTGTCCCAAGCCGATGATAAAGGTTCTTAAATTTCTTAAGAATACTCGCATTTCATTTGATTCAGCTCTTCCTCTCCCTTGTAACACAATTATAGCTTATCTTCAGAACAGTCTTTTCATATATGTATATACCATCTTATCTTTAGCGTAACATTCACCAAATGGTCGCTGTATTGGGCCAAGCCCGGCAAACTGGATGAATCTGATCTGAGGTCCGTTATTGACAAGTGCAATTTCTCCAATTGGATGTTCCTGTTCTTTTTGCGCACCAACCTATCGGAGTTCCTATTCCAGAAGGTCATATACCATCTGGCTAGTGAGTTTCCCAACGATCCCATCCACGAAAACGACATCAATACTCATCGAGCACGCGAACGTGATGCGAGTGGTAGTTCTGGAGCTGCCATATATCCACACATCGGTACGCTGGACTCGGTGGATTCGCCGCTATTGCATCATCGTGGGGCAGGTGGTAGCGTCGGTACAGCACCGGAGGGTGCTGCTACATTACTCGTTTGACGACAGTTATTTATGTACCTTATTTAAATCTAAGTAATTAATTATTGATTTGTATAGTTCCTTCTTTCTCTTTTTTTTTGTAACTGTTTTATAAAATATATTTATTGTTAAGTTGAATGTGTTTTGTTTTCTTTTTAGTCTGGAACTGGTTTAAAATACAATTCAATACGTATATTTAAAAATACCAAAAACTCGTAGAAAATGGCCGCGAGCCAGTTTAGAAATTGAGACAAGCGTAAAACCGGCTGAGCCGAGCCACCTTACCACATTAAGCTGTGTGGGTGTGGAGGCCCCTTAAAAAACCGAGGCAGCCAGACCCCCCAACCTTTTCCTATCGGGCGTCAAGTCGAGCGTTTAGCTTGGATTTGACTGACTGTCTTTACTGTGGCTTGACCCACTTTCAACTGACACGGACAGCAGGCGCGGCAAATGTGGCCAACAGCTGTGGTTTTCAATCAGAGATCAAAGATCTAGTAATGCATTAGATCATATATGAAGCGTTCAATTGGGTCATGAAATTAATCTACAGTTTCATTTGGCCAAGTAATCTATAGAAATCTCGTTTCTATTTTTTTAATATGGTTTTACGAAGCTAGACCTTAACCAGAGAAGTTGCTTATTCATTTCAGTAAAGAACAATAATGATCTATAAAATACATTATACTGACAGCAGAAACCCTTTTAAAGGTTATATATTTAATTTTAAGATTAGATAGTCGGATTTCAGTTCAGAATTGCTAAGTACATTTGTCGGTTTAATCAGATGTCATAAAACTGATCAAAAAACAATAATAATACAACCCTTTACTGCGATATCATCAAAATATTACACAAAGTAAGCGAGTTCCAACTACAGATAAGATCGGAGTAAAACTTCAAGCCGATTCCCGTTCCGAACCTATGCCTAGTACAAAACATAGCTAAGACGTGTACGCACCTTCCTTAGATTTGGCTTATAAGATCCTGAGATATTTCGCAATGATTTATGGCAACTGCAATACACAACGTTATACTTATTTGGAATAGTTGTCAATTTGTAGCGTAGTAGTTTATAACATTTGGCATTTTCAACACTTGAAATTTGTTAAAAAAAATAATGCATCCATAAAATATTTCGTAGCCTTATACGTGCACATGTAATTGCCAGTTAGTTATGACACCTGCTTGGCATGCCATATACGAACGATTCTCTAGCTTTTTGACACACTCGTATTCAGTTTATATTTTATTGGCCGACAAGCCGACAATCACATCCAAAGCGCCAGATAGAAAATCTTTTCGTTTCTAACTCTTTTTAGGTATTTGCCAATTTAATTTTACCAGTATTGGCCAGCTTACGAGTATTTTGCGGTCAATGCCGACGAGTTGAAATCACTTGAGTTGTCTGAGTCGGCTCTACCCCTTTGCCCCTGTTGAGGCTGACAGTCGACATGTGTTTGCTGTCGCTTTAAGTAGTTGAGTTAATAAAAAAATGAGGTTAGAAGGAACAAATAGATTTCTTTGGTATACCAAATATTGAATACCCTTGACAGCTGTACTATCTTAATAAACCAACGATCATTCTTTCAGATCCCTTTGTTATTCTTTATGATTTAAAATTAGTTTAAGCTGCCGTGTGGTAGCAGTATGCTAGTTCAATACAATATAAACAAATTTTAATAAATAAATTACAATTAAAAAAAAATAAAAATAAAAAAATTCTTTCAGATCCAATTTTGACACACTAATTATTAGCTGATGATATGGTGTCTAGTTCATACTTGAAAAACCAAAAGCAACTTTTTATAAAACACCTTGCGTTTCCACTGACCGTTCCTATGGAAACAAAATGATATAGCATATATTCTGATATGCAGCCAGTTTCTACAACGGATTAGATTTCATCAGCTTATCTTAAGATATCTGGTATACATCTTTTGGAACGACGTCGGAGTAAAATAACAATTTTTTTCTACGAGGTGAGCTTATAAATTCATTTCGACAACGTAGGGATAAACGGACAACAATCAAGCATACTTTATAAGGTTGGGATAGGGGCACTATCCATACGTAACACATTTGGTTGAAAATATTTAATACCCTCTGGCAGAGTATAGAAATTTCTATGAAAAATGTTCATTATTAGTAGGTAAAACACAATATTCTTACGAGCATTTAATACTCAGCTTTACTGTTCAACTTTAAAAATGAAATTAAAGTAAAACGTAAAAGCACAGAAATGCTCTGGTCGCATTTGCTCGACAAGAAGATACCCAGTACCCAAGTTTCAAGTTCCGAATCGCTATTATTAAAAGTTGGGAGTCCAAAATTGAAAACAAACAACATCTGGCTATGGTATACTGGAACCTATATACATACATATGTACATACCAAATTTGGTGTCTGTAGCTGTTAAAGGCTCTGAGATCGATGCGACAGGCAGATGTTGCTGGATCGACTTGGTCGTTGATGCTGATCAAGAATATATACTTTATAGAGCTGTAATATAAATTTGCCATATTCACCCATACTAAGTATAAGCACTGATCAGGTTATTTACTCGTATTGTTGGATTCTCATGGCATTGAAACCAACTAAGTAAATTTGTCACATTGGCGAAATGTATTGTTGTTTCTTTTGTCTTTTGCATATCAAGTGGTTCTCATTTTATTTTTTTATATATTTTTTTTTGAAACTCCGTTTATTTGGAGTTCTGACAAAGCAGAATACAAATACAAGCCGAAAACGGATCTTTTGAATTACGAAACCCGAAAAAAAAGAATATAAGAAAATACGATATACAATAAATAATTGTGTAGAGCGCGCATTGTTTTCTTTTTTTATTGTTTGGTGGGGCTCTCATATGGTGAATGACCGTTAACATTTTCGAGATCGTCATCAAAAAACATGCTTTCTGGTATGACAGGTTCTTCTAGCCTCGATTGGGCTGTGTTTTTGGTGTTGGCCGAAAGCAGTCGGCAGATCAATGATAGCTAAAATAGTATAGGATGGTGAAGAATGGTAACAAGTGTGACAACTTTGGTATGATGACTATTTAGTATTCATAACAGAAATTTAAAAGCTTATGAATAGTTGTGAATGTGACAAATACTATACATTTGTAGTATTCAAAAGAACTAATTTATGTATTTCAAGTTTCTATTTAGCACAAGTATCAAAGATTAAAAGTTTCCAGATTTAGTAAAGCTATTTAGGAATGTTTATAAGGAGTTCTATAAATGCATCTTTGGAAAGAGTACAAATATTGGAAGTTGGAAGTTCCGTAAGCAGAGTACTTCCATATCTCGACACTTTATAAACTAAGGGTACTATATGTACCAAATTGGATTGTCCAGCCTCAAAGGTGTCGAAAGCAGTCAGATTTCTATCTGTATAATAAAGAAATGTATTATTCGAGTCAGAAATAATTAGAATTAACAGTTTTTGCCGATTAAAACTTAGTGGAAAATTGGATTATATTCCACTATGATTCCTTCAAATAGTTATAGACACATATAGTACATAGTATGCGACTTACAGATGCCCTGTTCCTATATATATAATTTTACATACTAAGTATAAATTTATATGAAACAAAGAACACTTTCTGCATATCAAAGAATGTTAATTTTTTCATAGAAAGCTTGCTTTTATATATATTATAAGACCAACATATATTTGTCTTATTTAAATCATAAAAAGTATTGTCGTGTTGTAGGAATTTTCATAAAACTTTTAAATTTTATTTTTGTTTTCCATAGAAGTAAGTAATCTACATACGATAGAAAAAATGTCTTTCTCTGAGTGTAGTCTTAGATCAAGATATGATAGTTAAGATTCTTATCATATGAATGCTAATACAGTCTTAAACGAAATATTGTTTTAATGGAAATTAGCCTACTAAAAACAAGTCAAAACGTTGGGTTATCCCAATTTCGTTGTAATATTCTTAATCTCAAAAGTTTTGAGTCTATTTTTGATAAATATTCGCTTGGGATCAGACCAGATTATCAGGGTATGTTGTATATATAGTCATGTCTTAGTAGCTTATAGCTGTAATCTTAAATTAAAAGACAATGACTCGTCTACAGATTCCTATTGCTATCTACAGAAATCTACCCTGTATTTCCCTAAACTTTCACTAAACCTTATCGATATGCTTACCTCTAAGCACTTGTATGCAGTGCTTAACACGCGACAATCCTTGGGACATTATATGACAACAATTTGCCTCAATTATCAAAGCTTATGCGACAATTAACACTTTGAACTGTGGCAGCCAAGCGAAACGAGCTCCAAGCACTGAGATGGAGATGGGGATGGGCTTGGGGATGGGAATGAGGATGGGAATGGGGCTGGGGCTTGGGATGGGGCTGTAGCTGGGTCTGCAAGTGGGGATGCTCAGACCTGTGGACCTGCCGTAGACCTGTGGCTGCCCGTTGTCTGAATTCGTTGCCAATAAATTTATGCAATTGGAACACACTTGTTGAATGCCCGCAAATTCTGCCAATTTCTTGGCATGTAAATTTATTTCAATTGCATTTAATTTGTGCGGATTAGCAAATGTTTTGTCACCCAAATGGGGGCCGGCTGCAATTGCAATTGCAGCAGGAACTGCATTTTGCATCTAATTTGCATCTCATATCGCATTTATTGCAATTTATTAGCAATTTCAATAAATACATGCCCTCATTTGGCCACGTGATTTTATTTGCACCCCTGATGGTACCTGGTATTCAATTGTTATTCCAGCAATTCCCATTTCTATAAGCTATAGACTATACCTATTGTAGGACTTATATCAAAACTTAACTGATTTTAGTGTTGTTTCTATTTCATATCTAGATTATATCTGCGCTTGGATTTCGCATTATTATTTATTACGTATGTTCTTCAACAATTTTGTGATAAAACGGAACACCGAAGATTTATTTATTTATTACGATTGTGAAAACTACATACGAACTGAAGTGCCGAAGATATAAACGATCGTTCTTATGTTGGGCTATATCATATTCTGACGATTCTGACCAAATGATAAGCTTGCTTAAAACGTTATTCTACATCGACCTTTGACACTTCATAAATTGAGGATATACACCAACATGTGTACCAAGTTTGCTTGCTCTAGCTTCAAGGGTGTCGAAAAAACTGCGTTCATACAGACAGACGGATGTTTCGCAAGCCCAATATACTCAATTTCCCTTCAAGAACAGGATATACAATTTTCTGCGCATTGTTTTGGTCTGTACTGCTCCATAGCTAAAATTGTACTTAAATAAAGCTTCAAATGAGCTTTATGTCAAGTTGTCATAGATGACCACGAGATGGTGCACCCTTTATCTTTACAAGCAAAACTCAATGCTCGATTTCCTATGTTTCAATGGCTTTGATTTGGTGAGTTTGATTAGGACAACTTAAAAAACATAACAGTTTTTTATACAAAACTCAATGATTCATCAATCGTTCCAATGACAGCTATGTGTTATAGTCCCGATCCAGATGATTCCGACACACGAGAAGTATCTGTGCCTAGTTTCATTAAGATAGACACAGGCAGATGGAGATCGGTAGATAAACTCGGCTTATGCCAAAAATTAAAATAAGTTTCATTGTACAAGTTCATAGTAATAATAGATTGATATTTTAGTCAAACTATTTTCATAGGTTAGATTAATTTAGCATCAAATGTTGTTTATTTATATTTAATAATCGAATTTTAAAAAGAAATTTTAGTTATTTGAGTATATTTATATAGATATAGTTTTTTGCTTATATCCTGAAATCCAAAAAACATTTTAGTGCAAGGGATGACTTTAAGGAAGCCAAAAAGTTCTTTGTCTGATTTTGGCTATATTGGAAATCAACTTACACTAATACATACAAAGGATGTGAGCTTATTTCCGCGTTGTCATTGTGTCTTTGTTCCGGCAATAGAAAGCAATGTCCTGGTGGCTGCTTCCGCCAGGATAATAAAGAAATACCATCCACACACATTCGCAGAGCACGTAGGTCAGTTCAATTGAGAGAACTGCACAACAACATAAAACTCACTCAAAATTCGTCGCTCTCTTCTTTGTCTTTCCGTATATTGAGCACTCTCTCTGGCCAGGATCAAGCGGAGTGGGCAGCAACCCCCGAAGCATTTGAAATGACGTCGCAACGCAGCAGCCCTGCAACAAACAAAGCATACGACGCAATTCTCACCCGCAATCCGGAAAAACAGAAAACGGAAAACAAATGTTACCCTCATAAAACTTTGAACTGAGCGGATTCCAGGAAGCGAATGCGTTTTTGGGCAAAATCATAGCGACAGGGGTTGGGTGCTATTCGGGGGTTGTTTATAAAACTTGCAATGTGTTGTGTGTATGTGTGTGTGTGTGTGTGTTTGTATACGCATACAACATTTGGCACGTTCTAATGTTTTATTTTCATTGCCCGGAAATTTTTGTTCTTTATTCTGTTGTGCTATGCGAGTTCTTGAGACTTTTCCAGAGGTCTGTCGTCTGTTGTCTGGTCTGCTGATGCATCTATTTCCGTTTTATGGTTTTACCATGTCTGCATTTCCATTTTGATGCTTACTCTGTCTCTACATCTTTCTGGAGTTCTTGGTGATTTGCCACTTGACAATGACCTTGAACAGCCGCTGTGCTCCCCTTCTAAGAATATACACATAGTACATGTGTACTATGTTTTCATCTATCAGCTTCTGACAACTCACGTTTCCTCGACTCAGGCCCAACAGAACACATTTCATCATGTCTGGCGTATCAGCAAATGTTATTGACCTCTCACCTTAGAATTTTTAATAAAAATCTGTAAAATAAACATGCTGGCATGCTGGACTACAAGATACGATCCTATAGCTACACATTCTATGATTAGCATAATTATCTTAATAGTACTTCTCAAAGCTGCTATAAACAGGAACGTTCCTGACTACATTTATTTATTTAGCTATATTCTTAAAGTTAGTACTCTGCAGTTCTTATCTCACCCACCTCTTACAACTAACCCACAGGGTATACAAATATAAGCTTTTATACAAAATATGACTAAATTCTCGATTATCAGCTTGTTATTTGTTTCTACAACAAATTATTTGCGCACATTTGTTACTGAATTGTTAACACGCTCAATTTAAGATTATAGATTGCTCAACTGAACTCAGTTTTCACCTGATCATGTTACATATATTTTATAAATGATCCATGAATATAATCCAATTGCCGAAACATATACAGAAGATTTTCACAAGTAATGATGGTAACTGTATGATATAAGCTGATAGATGAGCCCAATCGATTTGGCAACTAGAGCAACTTGTGTATATAAACAATAAAGTAGAGTTATATTTAGAATTTCGGTCGAAAATTTGATCCAGATCGCGTTTGCCGAAGTTTTCTCAGTAGCGGTCAATTCTCGTACCGATCCAATCTATATTTTAAACAATTTGGTTAAGTTATTTATATTCAAAGTGTCTCATATTAAATACTTTTGTGGTACAAGCTTATCATATAAACAGATCGCGTTTCCCGACGTTTTCCGGTACCAGGGAATTCTCGAACCGATCCAATCTCTATTTTAAACAATAAAGATAAATTATTTATATTCAGAGTGCCCAAGACTTTTGTGGTGAATTGATAATAATGCTGCAAGTTTATCATATCAACATTTATTTATCAACCGATCATTACAGCTATATGATATGCTGGTACAATCCGGCTAATTCTGGTTGTTGTACTATGCAACTGCAATCAAATAAAGCAACTGCACCAAGTCAAACTTTGTACGTAAATTGTAGAGTCAGTAACCATTTTTATTCATATATGTAAGTTTCTTCTGCCAGCCCCTCAACATTCCAGATCAATCTTAAACCTATCAAGAGGGCAATGCTCAGACGCACAGAACACGATCTTTTTGCTGTTTCTTTGATGAGACAATGTCATAAGAGTCAATTGAAAGAGCTGGTACTGTCAGTGGAGGACCCATCTTATAATTCTTATGTTATTCTCATAGATTAGTCAAGAGTGGCTGATAAGAAGCAACAAGTGTTGATTAGAAGCTGGCATTTCGACTATATATAGTAGCAAGTCATCACTTATTTTATGTCTAAAATGATCTTTCTTTGATGTCTATACCTTGCAGAGGGTATTTCAATTTGTACACGAAAGTATGTACGAAGTCGACGATTTTTCAAATAAGTATTAAGTGCTAAGTACATTTGACCTACGATTTTTTTCTTTGGTGTGATTATCATCATCAGTCATTTTGAATTATTGGTTTATTTTTTACAGATATAAAGGTTAGATGTGTCTCGGTGCATTACATTCGTCTATCGTGGCAAACCTTCGTCCTTTCCTGATTATTTTAAGTTTTGGGAACAAGAAAATGTCACAGTGGGCCAAGTCCGGTAAACACGGTGGCTGAGGCATGATTATGATGTTGTTTTTGGACTATGTGTGACCAGGTACATACATTTCCTTATGCAAAGCCCATGAGTTATTTCTTCGTATTGTCTCACGCAAAAGACGCATAACTTCAATGTATTATTCCTTATTGACCGAACGACCTTTTGTCAAGAACTCATGATGCACCACTCCATTGAACTCGAACAAAACAATGAGCAGTGACTCACCTTTTTTTAAAGACGCGTTGAGTTAATTTAGCCATGTTTTTTGTAACTAGACTCCCAGTTATGAAGCTACTCGTATATTGATGAAACTTGATACAGATACTTATTTGAAGCTTTCCATACCGACTCAGTATATCGTATAGCACTCAACGGTACGATCGAGCCAGAATTTAGAACTTAGCAATAGCTCTGCTCAATATCGGATCACTATATCATTTAGCTGGCAATGAAACAAGTGGTATTAGTACGTCTTCAAGGGTATTTAATCTTCGGCAAGCCGAAAAACACCGTTCTTTCTTGTTGGATGTTTTTTGGGTGCTGTCGTCCGCCCAGGCGGAGACTCAAATTAGCATCGCATGACAATGATAGCGCCTCAAGGCGTTTTCAATTTAGACAATTACGCAATGAGCTAAAATTGTAAATGGAATTGAGACTGAGAATGGAATTGGGACAACGTGGGCGGCGATTCTAACCTTAAACATATGTACAACACGTTCTAAATAGTAGCGACCTTAATCAATCGAACCGCAGATCAGCGAGAATTGAGCCGGATTAAATGGTTTGCCATAAAATTCGCTTAATGAAATGTCAATATCAATTTGCTGATGAGACCGGCCGGGCTCTGTGGTTGTACACAGGTTGGAAGCCGTTCGATTGAGGGTCGTCAGTCGATAAGTCAATTCAAGGCGATAGACAACCACAACAACGACGACAACTTTCAAAACAGTCGTCAAAATGTGTGTCACAGTTGCACTTATTATACTCTGTTTCCAAGGGGCAATCGAGTATATCGAGTTTGTGCTTTGAAAGCCATTGATAGTACAAGTGTAAAGGATCCACATTCGCTCCCTAAATGAGTCAAAATCTATATCCCCAACCATTTTTTAGGCTAGAGTCACCAAATTTATTTGAGGATCATCAAGCACTTCCTTGGAATATTCGAACAAGCCAATTAAGCACAAAATTGATAAAAGGATAACTGCTGATCACCCTTTTTTACACTCACCCCCGCCAAGAAACAAGATGTACATATATCTCCCACACCCTTAGAGTTCGATTCACCAAATTTGAAAGGAGGACTACTGATGATCTTCTTGTTAAGCGAGTCCCAAAAGAAGTTTGCCACCCCCAACTCCACCTCCTGGTGTGGGCACAGAGTATGTAGCTGTCGGGAGTTGCCAACTGTATTGTTGCTACTTGTTGTTGTTGCTGCTGCTAGTAAGTATTGCAGTGGCCGCCACAGATATCAATCTGTCGATTAACAAATATATGCCGCAAAGCTATCAAATTGCCAGCGCCCTGCCCCCAAGTTGAGGGAGGGCGTAGCATGCCAAGCACGCGCAAGCGTTGTTCCATTTCATTTCGTTTCATACCGTTCCTCTTATAAAATCGCCGTTTGTTTATGTGTGAGAAACTTTACTTTTTGTTCAACTTACAATTCTACAAGCTTAACTAACGAAAAAAAAAACAATAATAATAGTTTTTGTGTGTGGGGGGTGGGGGAAACAAAAAAATCAAAGACAACAACAACAGCGTGTGTTTGAGCGTTCTTTGTTTACAAAGCTATGTTTGTGATGTGGCCTCTCTTCAAACCAGCCGCGCTGCCTCTCTCTCTCTCTCTCTGTCTCTCTGGCTCGCTTAAACATGTTGGCTTCAGCAGCGTTGCCAGATCGCCAGCAGTGGCAGCAGCAGTGCAAACGCCACACCCCAACGTCCAGCGGCCAGTTGATTGGAGCCATTGCATCCATCCGTGTCGCAGGTGTATATACAGCTGCGATAGTCCATGCGATCGCCCTTATTGCGCACATAGTCACAGTAGTTGCCCAGATCCTTGGAGCTGCAGAAACGCTTTGCGCCGATGCCGCCCTCAAAGCGGCCAACATGCTTCACGCAAAATGTGGCACCATGGACGTTGGAACAGTTCTGCGGCTGTATATCCGGCTGATCGAAACGCTCGAACCACTCGCCGCACTGAAAAGGATTCTTCGTATCGCTGGCATCGCACACGTAGCACTCAATGGCCAAACTGCAGCGCAGGCAGCAGCAGCACCAAAGCAGCGCGGCCAACACAAGCGGCAGCAGCGACGTTGACATTTTATTTTCAAGCTTTCGATTGCACAATGCTTGTGGGTTGTTTGTTGGGGGGGCGGGCGGTCGATTTCGTTGCGGTTGGCGGGGTGATGACGCACTGGGCTGGGCAAGCAAACAGCAAGCAGTCACACATACACGTACGCACGTTACACACACAGACACAGAGAGCGGGCAAGTCGTCGTCGTCGCCGTCAGCGTCGTCAGCAAATGCCAAGCTAGTACTGAAGCGTTGGTTTAACTTCGTTTCCGTTCGTTTCAAGCGGCGCTGAGACAGCGAGTGAATGGGAGAGGAGAGCACACCTAGTGTGTGTGCACGTTTCAGCCAACTCGCATACGCTCGCGCTCTCTCATTCACCTGGCTGTTGTGTTGCTTGACTGTTTTGGCTTAGCCCTAGGCTCTCAGCTCTAGCGCATCCTGGCTGCATTGGCGCTAATCGTTATCGTTATCGCTATCGCCAAACAGCAATCGGTTATTGCCTGACCTTCCAACTGAAACTTGTTGCATAGGAACAACATCTACCATAGGCAACAGGTATTTGAGTCTTGTCTGCACACACACATACACACATATGTACAGCCGACACACACGCGTGTCTTTTATTCTGAGCCCCCTTTTTGAGTTCTTATTGGAATTTCATTAAATTTGCTGGCAACATCATCATTGGGTTCTCGTGCTGCCCGCTTTGAGCCATGGCCCAGCCCAGGCAGAGAGCCACAAGACATTAACCAAACGAGGGCATTAAACTTTGAAGAGACAAACCCATACACAGATACACACACACACGCAGCACACAACACTACAAACAAAGTAAAAGCTGCTTTTTCTTGTGGTCGCTTCTTGGCAACGAGTTAGAGCCAACAAACCAAAGCCAGCAAATCAGCATTGTCAACGATCTTCCAGGCCCCATACTGGAGCCCAGTCCCCAGCCAAGGCCCAAAACCCACATGGTCTGTGTCTGTAATTGAAACGATCCACAATAAACCGCTATCAGACATCGCCATCGCCATCGCCATCGCCATTTGCCATCAAGTTGTCTTTTTATGGTTTATACTTCATTTCAGTTGCTTGTACGAGTTTTTTACTTAGGCGTCCGTTTGGCATGGCTAGCCATTTCTCAATGCAAAGGCGGCACCCGCATCTTGGGGCAAGGCATTGCTTTGCAATCGATGTCCACAGTGGTTTTCCAGCTCCCCAACGAGAGCTCATGTTCCCTCTCAAGTGTCCATTGCGTCTCCAGTGTCGTCACTGTTATTACAACTCTAATGCTTGTTTTCAGTTCATCAAAGCAAAGGGATCGTAAGTACTCGAGTTGTGTAATTGCTTAATGTGGCATGACCAAAATCTCCAAGGGGGAATGGAACGTATGTAGAGATTGAACAAATAATGCTAAATACGGGAGAAAAAACTGAACAAAATAGAGACAACATTATCCCTAAGCAAGTAAATAAGTGAACATATTTTAAAATAAATCCACCTGCGTCCGATTCCATGTATTTTTCAATCCAAATCGTTTTTGATTTTATGTCCGGTCTTGTCTTTTCAAGGTATGATCCCTTTTTTTAAGCTCATTAATGCTATCAGATTATCATCATATCTTAGCTTTTTATCATAATATTTATATGTGAACTATGATAATCCAATTCCAATCCGTTTTTCAGAACACCAAACGATTATCAATTTCAGAATATATGTAAGAATGAACTACCCAGTAATTAGGCGAGGGTATGGATGCTCTGTTCCCCCTATAAAGTGATGCAAAGTTATTAGTTTCTAACTATAACTTATATAATAATGACATTAATAAAGAATAATAAATATCTTTGTATGTTGTAATGTAATAACAAAACTCTAGAGCCCTGATTCGTAATAAGATTGAATATCCATTTGACCTTTGATATTTGTTCATTAGATTAATATAAAGATCACTTGATTTAATGCTTTCAAATTTAGCTTGTACATTTTGAAATACGAGTATAATTTTAAATCTTGAGGCTGTTTACTATTTTCACTGATCGCATTAATTACAAAATATATGTAAATATACTACAAATTTGAATGTAGGAGCAATAGTCACGAATACCAGATTAAATATTGAATTTAAGTGTATATAGATGCATATAGATACAAATAGATACATATAGATACTTATGGTATGTAGATATCTAAAGATACAGCTACAGATAGCTGCACAGTTTCTATCAAAACGCGTCTCTCAGTTTTATTGAAACTTGAGCAGATGCTTCATAATAAAAGTTTGGATTGGACTATATCAGCCTAGGAACGATCTGTCGATCATAAGGATATCTCAATTATACTTAACAAATCTGCATTTCATAATGCTTAACACAAGTTGATTAAGTTTGATTAAGATCGGGTCACTATATCTTACAATCGATCGGAAATTTCGTTTTTTGTATGTTTTATTAGGTGTTGAGTAGTATCTCAAGAGAAACTGACAAATTTATTTTGCTATTTTCTTTTATATCTAATTATGTTCTTTTTTATTTCTTAAAGATTTTGTAGCCAATAGGTTGAATTTATAATAAAGATTATTTTCGATAGTATTCAGCTAGAAACATTAATAAAATGATAGAAACTTATCATTAGACTCAAGTATATCGCCTGTCTGGATCTTCTGATCTATAATGATGCATGTATGAATGTAAGCAACATTTGAACGTATTCGGCAACAAGAAAGATATGGTATCATCTTCATTCTAGAAAGATATGGTATCATCTTCATTCTACTTAGAAAGAAATGGTATCATCTTTATTCTAGAAATATATGGTATCATCTTCATTCATTCTTATGTCCTGTGTGTACGTGACAAATGCAACGATCTTCAACTTCGGACCAGATGTTGAAATGCAGTAATGTTTATATGGATATGTGTTTGTATAAGTACAAAATCTATTTATGCATATGTATATGTATCTGCGAGCAAGTACCATCCACCCCTTTGAAGTGCATATGTATATGTGGTTTTTATGTTCCAAACGTGCACTTTGATCTTCACATTTGGTGACCTTAAAACTGAGCGCATTATTGAAGAACGAGCATATTTCGCCTTGCCACGACGCGCGTCGCCTCGCCACACGCACACACACATGCACACAAGCACACAGATACAAGTTTAGCATTGAAAAAAAAGGAAGCAGCGACGCGCAGCCTGCATCTCACCCTCAGCGCGATGCAAGCAAGAAAGGAAATTGCAACACAGGAGCGAGCAGCTGCTGTACCATGCTTGAGTGAGTGAGAGTCTGGAGAGCATGTGAGTCTGAGTGAGTGAGTGTCTTGAATGAGACGTGGCAAATTGAGCATAAATTAGAGATGAGAGAATATAATACATTGGTTGAGGTGAAAACATTCCAGGCTCAGAAACATATCGACAACATATGCGGGGAGCGTAGCGAGGGGCGGGTATGGCCCAAAATCAAAAGGAATGCAATCTGACTAAGAGACACGCACACACGCACTCTCATAAATCAATGTCACGTACACCCGTGCACCCGCACACGTATCACCCACAGAGTAGTAATCCAAATGTTTATCGGTCTACGGGCAAACGTGAGACACGAGTGAAAGGCAATGGCTGTCCAAAAGTCAGGCTCAAGACCAGAGTCTCGAGAGCGCATGTACATACATACATGTTTCTGTACAGTCGAGCTTCCCTAACTCGAACTTTGGAGACTTCGTGTTGTAAAGCCATTTATGAAAAGTGTTAAATCATTCTATTATATACACATAGTATTTACAATGAATTTGGAGAGAACTTTTATGAAAAGTACCGCGGTCTTATACTCCAGACGTTACATTTCATTTTGTTTCTTTCACACTCTAAATGTATTGTTATAAACTCTTCCACAGTGATAAAATGCTACTTGAGAACACTTTTAAAAATCAACAAAAGTATTTAGCTTGCATATGCATATACATTATTTTCCGGGACTTATATAAAAAGCTCAAAAAGAGTACAAAATAATAGTTCGTTCAATCTAAATTTTAAAAGCTTACATGCAGAAAATGAAGTTTTTCAAAGAAGTTTGTTTTAAGCCAAGTATTTTGCATACCACATACGTACATACGTATATTATGAAAAAATAATTTGAGTTTTTAGCTAAGTTTTTCCTCTTTCGAAATAGATTTTTAAAGGTTCAATTTAATGTATCTTAAGTAATATTTTAATTTGAAATATGTATTTTTAATTTACTGAAATCTAAATTTAGCAACAAGAGAAAAGTGATGACGGTTGTCTTTTAAGGAAGTTTCACTGTATTGAAGTAAAAATGTATGTACAGAGGTAATGACAACGCACTTGAATTATTTCAACTTTACGAAAGTGCGCAGTTTATTATAGGACCAAGTGGCCATTAAAAAGCCAAGACATGAAAGAAGACAATATAACAACAGCAACAAAACAAAAAAAAAACTGAATAAATAAAGCCCAAAAAGCAACCCACGAGCTCACTTCATGATATCTTACCTGAATAGGGGGGAGATTGTTGAGGAGGGGCTGAGTGTCTTGGGGTCCATAGGCGGAAAACAAACCTTATAACTAGCGTTGCACACGCGCAGGCAGCTTTGGGCAATGAATGTGGCTAAAATGTTAACTGCAGCGTTGTCTGCCCTACATAACTGTAATTTGAGCGCAGCCATATTGAATGACTGATGAACTGTCTAACTAACTGAAGTGACCAACTGGCATATCCACGACATAAGGGTGGACCACCTCCGCCAACTGATAGTGTCATTGGGGTACGAGTAATGTATTATATCACCCATCCAGGCATTGATCTACAAGCCCAACTAACAGTATTGACACTTTTTTGCGAGGGGCATAGAAGCCCAAAGAATGCGTCAATTCCACACACCCACAAAAATATAACCACTTGCACTTATCTATTATTTTGTAGACAAACGACTAGACTCTTCCCAATTTATTGGTATCTGTATATGTATATTTGTTAGTCGATAGTTTATCAGAAAAGTATTTCTTTTCATTTCTGTACTTTGAAACTATAAAGTAAATTAGGTATTTTCTTTAACTACGAGTATTTATCTTAATTACATTCGTAATACAAACTATCGATAGTGGTAAAACAATCGAGAGTTCATCATCGATATTATCGTTTGTGCCAATTTATCAGATACAAGCTATCGATAGTGGTAAAACAATCGAGAGCTCGTCATCGATATTATCGTTTGAGCCATTGGTTACAGAAATTGGAAGCGATAATTTATGATTACCTTAAAACGCGCTCAAACTTAGTATTGAGTGAGTTTTGTGTGTGCGGCGTCTTTATGAGTTTTTTTTCGTACACACACGCAATGATCCCGCTCATGATCGCCGTGAATGGGCGACATTAGCCTCAGCCTTATATGGTCGATTATAGAGCATTCCCGAGTCGACTCCATGGATGAAGACCGAGAATGCCGAAAAATTAAATTCAACACCATTTAAAATTTCCAGTTTTTCTTCTTGCTGCAGCAACAAAAAGTTTGGACAACAAAAAACCTTACCTTTCAAAATGTTTTCATATTGGCGTGACTTTAAATTGGACACAGAAAGCAAAGGAAAAGAAACGCAACAAAAGAGAACCTCGTGAAATTTGAAACATTAACAAAATGACTAAAAATAAGCGGTACCCCTTGGCCTACTCCCCTCCGCGCAGAGACACACTCGCAGTCAACCACGAAAAGAAGTCAAGTAATCAAAAATTGTAACCAAGACGACAAAGCTGAGTTAAAAAACGAAATTCAATCGAAATACATCGTGTATGGACAGTGGCTCAAAAAAAGAGAGAGAGAGAGAGAGAGAGAGTTGAAGAGTGCTTAAAATGTTGGATTTTGTAGCCATGTATTTGTTGTATGCTTGCAATTGCTGCTCCAATTTGTTTGTTGTGTATGCGATCAGTTTAATTCGTAGCTTAATTCATTTAAACAGCAAACAACAAAAAGTAGAAAATATTGCTGACTGAGTAGAAAAGCACACTCCTCGCAATCCACTCAAAGAGAGAGAGCGCGCTCGAGCCCCCACTCGAAATGGTAAAACTACTCGAACATCAGCTCGCGCACACATGCTCACATCTGCACAACAGAGATACGCACGCACACTGTACATGTAAGCAATGGGAGAGCATGAGAGCGGCTTGAAGCTTAGTGAAAAATTGAGTTTCAGTTTTGAGCGCAACAGCGAACAACGCGCGTGTGAGTTACAGCAACAACGAAAACGGATCGAAACGAAACGAAACAACGAAAACCAAGCGGTGACAGTCGACAGCGACAGCAGCGTGTGCTGGGCTCTGCTCACTACAAAAGCCATACCGGAGCGCACAGTCAAAACGAGCTCAATATTATTTTTACTTCTGTTTTACGTTGCTGCTGTTCTTATTTTGATTTTATATATACACATATATGTATATATATAATTTTTTTTCGTATTATTCTTGTGTGCTTCTCGAGTGACAGATTGCGATTGAGATACACAGATACAACAAGCGGTTTTTGTTTTAGTTGCGCGGTTTTTGGATTTGGATTTTGGGTTTTAGTTGCGCGTGTTTGGCTGCAGCGACTGCAACGCGACGCGCGCGTTTTATGCAGCAGCAACAACAACAACAACGACAACGACAACAAACAAACTGCAACAGAACTACGTTCACGTTTTACGTGCAAACAATATCAAAATCGAGAAAAGTAAAAATAAAAAATAAATTACAAGTCAAAAAAACGGCACGCAGCAGCCCTGCAGCAAACCTTAAGAGAACCTGTTCTGTTCCTGTCTCTCTGTGTGTGTGCTTGTGTGTGTGCCGCTGCTTATGCAAATTCGTAACCCACGATAGCAACAGCAGCAACAACGACACTCGCACACCTGGCAGCTGATTTGCAGCGAAGCACACAATGAAAGTTCAGCTTCAGCTGCTGCTCTGACACGAACATCCAACAACAACAACAGCAATAATAACAACAACAACTTCGCAAAGACCAACGCAACGTATTTCAATATCGCGTAAGTCACACATTCTTATTTACTTTACACATATCTCATACGTCATACGTCATATGCAGTTAAAGCTCTGTAATTCAAAGAGAGTGAGCGCAAGACCGCGTGAGCTGAGTGTGAAAGAGCGCATAGTAAGCTTAACGGGGTTAAGCTTGATAATCCGAAGTTAAAGGACAGATAACGGTTCTAATGCAATTTGAATCATTTTTTTTCCCATCATAAATTTCCAAATATTTGCTATGCATTTTACTTATCAGTTGTACATTGCTCCAACTTCGTATTCTTTCATTTTGCCACTCCCGTATTCCCTTCTATTCAAGTAAAGTAAGTTTATTCCTCCTTGTGTGAATGCTTCATAGCATTTTATGACTTCTTACTTTATTTGTTCCCTCTCCATTAATCTTAATTTATCCACTGTTCTCATACATATTTCTCTCAATTAGTGATCCCTTTGCATATGACTCCTTTCATTTTGATTGCTCTTTACTCAGTTCATAGGTTCTTCTGTATTTTATTACACTTCTATGAAGTCGTGTAGACTTCAAGACATTCCTCCAACTTTTCCATCTTACATTTTGTTTCATCATGCCCTTCGCTCCACGACTCCCTTTCCCACACTCTTTCACGTTTTAATGGTGCATATTAAAAGTTCATGATCTGAGGTAGAGTTTCTTCCCCCTACACCCAACATCTTTCATTTTCTTATATTACTTCTTTCGTTCAACTTGGAAACGTAACCCCCGACAATGGGCGGTAATTCTTCAGCTTCTGTAGTTGTTCCACTGCCCCGCAGCTTCTGCTTCCCCTTTGGCAACGGAAATGGTTAATTGAAACCGGACAGAAACGAGGCATTGTTTTGAGCAGTATGTGCCTATGGATCGAATTGTCCCGGTCTCTGAGCAACTCCCCACACTCTCAACATGTGCACAAGCCTTTTGTGGTTTGTACTGGCCAAGACCCAAAGGAGGGCGGTTCCATGAACGACTATTTGTTTAAAATCAAATAAGAGCTCTATTCATTTTATTTTATAAAATTTCTAGTTATGTATCTACACTTTAAAGCGAAAATGTGCTTTCAAAGGCAAGCCGAAAGCATCCTAAAGTCAGACACTGCAAGTTGAAGTAGAAAGTTGAGTATCATATAGAAAATTTATGCTTGGAAAGCCCAACATTTTAAATCAAATTTACGGATTTACGCTATATTTATCTGATTTTGATTAAATTTAATCAATATAGACAAAGCAAAGCTGAGGTTTGGTGAGTTTCCTTAAATTATCATTTTTTAGCTATTCTTCCTGAGACAGCTATACGAAAGATATAGTATTAAATGCGATCAACATGTGTAGGCCATATTGATGCTTAGAACTAGTATTGTTTCACTGAGATAACTGTTAAAAAAAAAAACTAAAAAGTTGTCCATACAACAAAAGCAGCAAAGTCATATTGCAGCAAGAATTGTAGTTGCGATATGCATTAAACCGCCCTCGTTAGACCCTAATTGAAGTTTGCTAAAGCAGCTGCCAGCACGGAATCATAGCGAGAAAGCGAGAGAGCTGCATAGAAAGAATGCGAGAGGGAGAGATGAACAACTTCCGCTTTGCTGGTCGACTCTTGGGACAGCTGGGTTACCGACCAACTAACAAACAATGCAAATGTCAATGCAATTAAATAATTAATTTGCTTTAAGGCTTGTGACGTCACAGCTTCTGTTGAGGAGCTGACTGAATGACTAACTAACTGACTAACTGACTGATTGACTGACTGAGGTACAGGTTCTGAGTGTATTCATGTTAAGGTTAAACGTGTAAATCTGTACACATTCTAATTGTATAATAGCTAGCAAAGTCACTAAAAGCGATGCAAATCAAGTTAAAATGCTGCACTCAAGTAGTATGCTCGACTAGTAAATACCCAGTACACCCAGAAAAATAAATGCCATAGAATTCAGGAAATCGACCCAAAAGTCAAAATCACTCTTAAAGCCAGAAATAATTTCTGTTTAATAGAAATATTTTCTAAACTTCACTTAAACTTTCTACATTTACGGGCATTTATTTTCTGAGTGTACCCAGCACTAAACTATCCTACAAACTCATATACTTGGGAATCGTTGAAAGTTCAAGAATTAACATACCAACGATAGAATTAAGTTTATTCTACCCCAATAAGTATGCAATCAGCGTCTGTAAAACATAAATTAATTATAATTATTTCAAATGATACACTCAGAAAAATAAATGCCCTAGATTTGAGAAAATCACCATACTTTTTAAATAAGGTCATCATTACTATATTTGAGAAAAAACTTCTAATTATTAATGTTTTGAATTTCTAACATTAAGAAGCATATTTCTTAAAACTAGAAAATATTTCTGAAAATTAGAAATATAAATTAATTTTTTGGGATTGCCGATTAAGGGCCTGCGTTTCTACATTTAACAAATAAGATTCTTAATTTTAGTAATTATTTCTATAAAATAGAAAATATTTCTGGTTTTTAGGGCGATGTTCTAAATTATAGAACGATTTTCTTTCTTAGTGTATGTACCAAATATTCTGAACTCTAATTTCAAATTGAGTTCAGAACCTAGATTATGTTTATAAGTCGATTCTATTGTTTTACCGCTACTGCAGCTTGGGGCAGCTAACATTTTAAATAAACATAACTAAAAAACAATCGATGACATTATCGAGATATTTTCCACTATGAATACTATCGAACTGTTCTTAAGCATGAATAGATTTGAAGCCTTGAATCTTTATTTTCAAATTCAATAATAATATAAATAGGATAACTTTCATTATGCATAATAGTTTTCAAAAATTCATAGGAAGCTTTTTTAAAAATAATATCGATAGCTTAAGCTATGACTATCGAAACTAGCGACAGTTTTCATGCTCCAACTGATTGTTACATACACTCTTAAGACATCGTGATGCTCTTTTTTGATCTGTTTGATGTGTGTAGGGTATGTGAAATACTCATTTATTTGCCCGGGCACGTAACAAACATTTTATTCATTTGCGACCTTTGCAATGTGACACCTGCAAGCCCCGTGCCTCCCACCTGCTCACACCTCACATCCCCCCCCCCTAGACACAGCTCTCCTGCAGAGCCGCCCCTGTTTTCAAAATGTGCACACAAATTGCAATTTTTTATGCCATAAAGCTGGAAAATCGCTGCAGCTGCCGTTGTCCATGGCCTTGGCAATGAAAAGCTTAAGCTCTTCTGTGTGTGTGTGTGTGTGTGTGTGTGTGTGTGTGTGTGTGTGGGGAGGTGAGAGCGTGTGGGTGGTGGCGGTCATTGTTTGCCTACCGTTGTTGTTGTTGTTGATGTTGATGTTGATGTTAATGTTAATTGTTGCGGCTGCAGTTTTGTTGCCTTGCCAAAGTCAGCGAAGCGTGTGGCAAAAACAAATAAAAACACCAGACAGGAAAGCGTTGTATGTGTGTAAGTGTGAGTGGAGATGGAGAGGGAGAGGGAGAGGGGAAGTGGTAACATTTGATAGTGGGCCTACCTTTTCCTAGGGGTCAAACATCTAATCAAAAAAATTGAATAGCTAGAGCACAAGCTGAAGAGTTTGCCACTATTCCCCCGCCCATGTCTCCCTCACGCCCTGGGGAGCATTTTATCCTGTACTTCACAGCATCCTTAAGCGTTTAATACCTCAACAGAGATCAATAGCTCTTTACTATTTTATAAACATTTTTAATTCAATTTTTATAAATCTATTTAAATGAATTGGAATAAGGAAGACTTTCCTAGAAGCAAATGATGGAATGAAACCCACTGACAATTATTGCATTTGTTTAAAAAATCGGCTTGATGACTTTAATTCTGAAAGGTAACCATAATTACAATAATACAGGTTTGATTCAGTTTCCACCTCAGGCAAGATTTTGTTAGGAAGTAAATTTTTCCTTCAATTTAAGGAAGCCTTTCTTAGAAACAAATGATGGAATGAAACCTAAATACAATTATTGCATTTCTTTAAGAAATCGGGTTGATGGCGGAACTTGGTGACTTTGATTTTTAGAGGTAACCATCGTAAAAACAAGAAAGAACGTCTATCTTCGGAGTGCCGAAGCTGTATAACCTGGCAGCAATGTTTTTTATACAAAACTCAATTTACGGCTGATTGTTCCTAGGTGATCCAATTTTGATAAAATTATAGAAAACTATTTGAAGCATAATAAAACTCTCATTTAGTTTGAATGTAAAACAAAAAGTTTCACCCGATTACCCAATGGCAGCTATGTGATATAGTCGTCCGATTCTAGCCAAATTTGATCAGATTGTATAAGCTCCTCAGAGACTTGGTTTGAGTAAGTTTGGTGAGAATATCTTCATAAACAAAAAAAATTTTCATACGAAAACAAAATTGTCGACCGATGATTCCTATGGTAGCTATATGTTATAGTAGTCCGATCTGGCCAGTTCCGACATATGTACCGCCTGCAGCAAAAACATGAATCTGTGCCAAGTTTCATTATGATAGCCTTAAAGCTGAGAGACTTGTTTGCTTAGAATCAGACGGACTGACTGACATCTCTATATCGAGTCGACTATTCATGCTTATTCAGAATATATGTATATACTCTGTTGGATCGGAAACGTCTCCTTCAGTCCATTAAACATTTCGAGAGACAATTATAATAACCTCTGCTAGGGTTTGATAATACAGTTTTGCTTCAGTTTCCATCTAGGGCAAGATTTTGTTAGGAAGTGCATTTTTCTTCCCAATTACACTTTTGGGAATGGGAATGGCTTGTCGTTGATCTAGGATTGAATTCATTTGCCATTGAGAAAGGATTCAATTCATTAGCTTAACTGCAATCCTATAAACCAATTGCTTCTATGGGAAACAGTCAAAATGAATATACTTAGAACTTTGTCTCTCTCTCTCTAATTATGGTTGACAGCAGCTTCGGGGCACAAGTGTTGCAACTGATTGCTATGTGGGGGTGCACGCGGGTCAGGCGTGTGAGGATCGATGGCACCGAGTGCATTCAACCCGCCTCAAAGCCAGCGAGCGTGGAGCGGGTGGGGGTTGGGGAGGGGTAGGGAAATGTATCTGCAAGTGGAGCAAATGCCAATTGGATATTTAATTGGCGGCGCATCAATTTCCAGTGCAGCGCATTTGCCTTTTAATTGAAATTGAAGCTGTCTACAGATTCTATTAGTTGATTTATGTGAGCGAGTGCACAATATTGCTCAATCACACACACGCTCACACACACACACAACAAACGAAGAATACCCGAAGCGCCTCACCAGCCCACAATTAATGCGCGAATACGAGCCCAGCCCAAGATAAGATTTGAAGTCTTCAGTCGCGTGTTTGTCTTGTGATAGTGCCAAAGGCAAACAAAGCGAACGTACTCAACAAAATTTACATTTTTCGGCAGACTTCAATCAAGTATCTGACACGTTTTTCAATCAACCAAATGTAGACAAATACAAATGTACTTAGGTCGTAGATACTTTTGTGTGTTTTGTGTTGCCTGAATGTGCAATATATTCTTCTATCTATGCTCTTGCTGATAGATAGATAGATAGATACATTTAAAGATACTTTGCGCTAGATGTGCAACATTCTTAATTAAGTATCTTTGCAGCTGATATTGCTAATCAAAGATACTTAGATACGCGCTACAGTTAGTGTGTAGATACTTTGTGTTTTGTGTCAATTTTATCTATTCAGTTGCTGCTGATAATCAAAGATAGTCAGATACTTTGCGTGCAATATTCTTAATTAAGTATCTTTGCAGTTGATTCTGCACTTCAAAGATACTTAGATACGCGTTACATATTTTACAGATAATCATTATTTCTTTTCTCTATTATCCTTACAGCTAATATTGATATGCATCGCTTGCGTTCTTTGATCAACAACAGAAGGAACTTCAAGGAACGTGCAACGTAAAAGTAACGAATCAACGTGACATTTTGCAACACTGCCCGGCAGCTAGCAGCTATAACCTTATATACTCGCATTGGCCACTGATTCAGATCCAGATCCCGATCGAGATCCTCTAACTGTGCCAAAATGTATAAGCTATTGGGTAGCTTAAAGAGCTACCTTAAGTGGCAGGATATACAGACGGACAATGCCGTCTTCCGTCTGCACAACTCCTTCACAACGGTACTGCTGCTCACCTGCAGTCTGATCATTACGGCCACCCAGTATGTGGGACAGCCGATCAGCTGCATTGTTAACGGCATTCCACCCCACGTGGTCAACACCTTCTGCTGGATACACAGTACGTTCACCATGCCGGATGCGTTCAACCGACAGGTGAGTGTCCAAAACTCTACAAGGCGGAAACTATGCAAATTGCTTATATAAGTATAATGTCCACCAAGCGTAAATATATGTTATACCACACTTTTGCATGGAATTTGTCAACTTTACAAAGTCTCCAAAGATATGTACACTGTTTAAATCTGAAATTACTGATCAAACTGGTAACAATAAGGAACCTACAACAACAAGGAACGTTGTATGGAATCTCTACATAGTCTACACAAGTCTCCAAAATACCGTTAGATGAATATTTTTCGTTGTTATGTATAAAAGAAAGAAAAAAACTATTTGAAGTTAGCTTAAAGGCAATTATTTGAGTTGTCCACAAGTCTCCAACTTCAATGTCATATGTATTTTCTTTTATTATGTGCAATAGAACGAAAAAAAACCTTTTATGGAAACTCTACATGGTCTACACAAGTCTCCAAAATGCAGTTAAATGAATATTCTCTGTTGTTATGTATAAAAGAAAGGAAAAAACGTTAAACATAGCTTCAAGGCTATTTTTCGAGGTATCCACAAGTCTCCAACTGCTATGCCATATGTATATTCTTTTATTATGTACAAAAGAAGGGTTCAATCAAAATGTAACGACAACTCTACAAAGTCTACACAAGTCTCCAAAATGCAGTTCTTTGAATATTTTATGTTATTATGTATACTTAAAAGCAGTGAAGTTTTTAATCTTTATTTAAAAGTAACTCTACACAAGTCTCCAAATGCAATAACATGAAAAAAAACATCTTTTAAACTCAAGTTTTCAAAAGTTTTAGTCGAACATCCCCATAAGGCATATCCTTTTTGACTTCTCTTTCCCTATCCAACTCCGCCTTTGAGACGGACAGTCTTGTCATATCCCCACGTAGGCTGATCACGTCCGTCGTCGTCTCATTTGTATGATATGTAATACACGCCTTACTTATGCTCGTATACATATACATAAATATTTATGTATGTGCATATTTATGTTCTGCGGCTATAAAGCAATTATAAACTGGGCGTTGTCGGGCCACAACGGCACAGATTTAAATTGCACTCCATGTTTACCAAGTGACCCAAAAAAAAAGTCCAAAGAATAAAGGTAAAAATAAAATAAAACGATTAAGAACGACACACAAAAATTGAATACCCCGCGGGAGTCTCATATTTCAACAGGGACAGGAAGTGGCCACCGAAACGCTGCCAATTTCGTGGAACCTTCTCAGCAGATGCATATCCCTTTGCAGGGTACAATACCTACATCCTTTGGTTTGTCTTGCCATGAGAAAGGCTCATACTTTTGAAAGGAGCTTGAAAAGTTGATAAGAACTCTTAATTCCAAGTCTACAAACTTAAGATTTGAAGAACCGGATTAAAATAAAAGGAAACATGTAGTAGCTTATCCACAAAACTCTAGAATCTTGATCAGTTGTAAGATTGAATATCGACTTCATATAAAAGTATATAAAAGTCAATATCAATGTATTGATAATAGTAAACGATAATAAAAATCATAAAAAATAGCCAAAAGCATCTTATTTTCTATAGTATTTAAGTTTGCCTGAAAAAAGAAACAATGCTCAAAGAAATCGTTTGAGTTTGGACAAAGTTACAATAATCAAGAAATTCACAAGTGACAACTATTTAATTTTTACATGAATTTTAGCCAAGACTTTCGAATGGTTTTCTACAGAAAAGATAAGTTATGCAGAGGATTTAGATTGTGATTGAAAGTATAAATTCTTATTATAATTCAAATTAATGCTTAAGGTAGAACTCATTTTTTCATTATTCTCCAAAAAATATTTATGTCTTTGTCGATTTAAATGAACTCTGCAATTTCTGGTGACATTTCATATTTAAGGTTCACATTCTATATGACATTGTGATTCGAAATGCTTGTTCTTCTTTATTTTGTTGCACAGGTCGGTCGGGACGTGGCACATCCTGGCATTACCAATGATTTCAACGACAAGGATGCCAGAAAATACTATACCTACTATCAATGGGTTTGCTTTGTGCTGTTCTTCCAGGTGAGTTCAACATTTGATCTTTCAGCTAATTGGAATGCTCCAGCCAATTGAATGCCAATCAGAAATATATTCACCCGCACCCCATGCCCCCAACCCATACTACCCCCCTCTCACTCGCGGGCATACTCTCTATTGAGCGTACTGAGGGATCACGACTTGCTTGCGATTCTTTTCATGCTCGTGGTCTCAATTGCCGCGCAGATGCCAACACACACAGGCAGAAACAGAAAGCTGTACTTCAATCAAGCTTAATTGAATGCGTAAGAGATGGAGAGGGGCAATGGCTGGCTGAAGGGGGGTGGTGGGTGTGATAATGGCAGCCAGTGGCAGCTACGGGGAGGGGTCATCGTATTGTCAAGCACGCTCAATCAAGCATGATTGCGCCTCTGTTGCGCAATCAACAGAGACAGAGGCATCAAATGCTCACAGCCCGGGCACAGCTGCTAAACACTGAACACTGAACACTAAACACTGGAACAATCACTTGAAGTTGCTAAATTCCAGATAAATTTGTAGATTTATATGATTAATTGCTTGCTAAATAGCAAAAACAACAAAAACAACAGCAGCAGCAGCAACAACAATGCTTGTCAACAGCTTGAAGCGCTTCAAGTTTCAATCAATCAGAGTTGACAGGTGCGCGAAGCGCTTTAGCAGCTTTTCCAAATGAGTACTTAAAAAGCTCTCTACTAATAATGTCTGCTTCTTGCTACTTGTAATTACTCAACTAGCAGGCAGACTTTCTCATCCGTATACAGTGTGACCAGCCTACGCTGACTACATTTACATTTATGTATATTAAGTAACAAGTATGAATGCTCATGTCGAGTATACTTGACTACTGGTCTGAATTTACCAACACACATACCGCATCAAGCAGTGCAAGCAAGCAGAATATATAATGTGGCGGGTACTGGTTTTAGGCGTTACATTTATGTGAAGTAATAAGTATGAATGCTCTTGTCGAGTACACCCGACCAGTATATCCAGGTCTGCATTCCAAACACACATATCGCATCAAGCAGTTCAGCGGCAGTGCCAGCAAGCAGACAATTTCAAGGGGCGGGTACTGGTTTTAGGCGTTACATTTATGTGAAGTAATAAGTATGAATGCTCTTGTCGAGTACACCCGACCAGTATATCCAGGTCTGAAATTCCATATCGCATCAAGCAGTTCAGCGGCAGTGCAAGCAAGCAGACTATTTCAAGTGGCGGCTGCGCTGCTGCCTTCTCGCGCTCTGCAATACGACAACTATTTTCATATGATTCAATAACAATTATTATCTATTATTAATTTATTATTTATTTATTATTATTTTAGGCCATGGCCTGTTATACGCCCAAGTTTCTGTGGAACAAATTCGAGGGCGGCCTAATGCGCATGATTGTCATGGGCCTGAACATAACCATCTGCACGCGCGAGGAGAAGGAGGCTAAGCGCGATGCGCTCCTCGATTATCTCATCAAGCACGTGAAGGTGAGTCGTCCTGCAGATGATGCCCTGCTTAGATACTAATCCTTAATTCGTTTGCAGCGCCATAAACTATACGCCATACGCTACTGGGCCTGTGAGGTGCTCTGCTTTATCAACATTGTGGTGCAGATGTATCTGATGAATCGCTTCTTTGACGGCGAGTTCATATCGTATGGCACCAACATAATGGGTCTATCCGATGTACCCCAGGAGCAGCGTGTCGATCCTATGGTCTTCGTCTTTCCCCGTGTCACCAAATGCATATTCCACAAATACGGTGCCGGTGGCTCATTACAGACCCACGACTCCCTATGCATACTGCCGCTCAACATTGTGAACGAGAAGACATATGTGTTCATCTGGTTCTGGTACTGGATCCTGCTTGTACTGCTCATTGGACTGATGATATTCCGGTAAGTGTTGTATATATCTTGCAAATTACTTCACTTTTATTATGTGCTCTAAAGATATACGCATTTCTTGACTTATATTTTCGAGCTATAATAAAACTTATTTCTTGAGTTTTATATTGCGTTTTGAAAATAACTATTTACCAGAAACATAAACCTTTTTCTTTAGTTTGTTTCCTTCGAAGAATTCAAACTCTTTTTTATGCCAAATTATAATAATTTTGCAGTAATTCAAAGAATTATTCAAAGTATTTCTAGTATTTTATTTTTCCAAATACTGCAAGCAATACTTTATATTTTAATGTTGGTAATTTAATTTCCGGAGAAAATAAAATATAATTCAAGAAATCTGAGCAATAAATAAAACTTAAAAGAATAAGTTTATGTAGATCATTTTAAAAAGTAAGAGTTAGGATAGTTCATGCTTATAAGATAATATGTTTATTGGGCTTAGGCAAGTTACTTTTCAGTATGATTCCTTGAGTTGGACATTTAAAGTAAATACAAACAACTCTTGAGGTTAGAGGAGGACAATTTGAGGCAGTCAAACGGGGGAAAAACGGGATCTGAAACAGGCCAACAGCTACTGCTAGGAGACTATAATATGAAAAGATTCAAGCACATAATACCAATGGGTAAGAAGTCACTCTAAACGGTAGACTGTGGAGAACTGAGAGCAGCGGACTTGAGAATGTATCCTTATTGCACGAATGTAAGTACTAGAAGAAGGAAACTGTTACTGGGAAAGCAAACAGTGGATATAGGAACTCTCTGCTAGGATTCGAGCAGGAAATAGGGCTGACGAGCGAGATCTTTAGGCTCTGAAGGGTATATAATAGATTTTATAGATCTCGCTATTGATGATAATAAGGAAATGGGGCTTGTAAAGATTTCAATAAAAACGTTTATAATTTGAATGTTGATGTCGGGGTCAGTGTGACCAAATAGAATAAGTTATCGGAATTGAAATGTATCGATCATAATTTGAGATATTAAGATAAAAAGAAGACGGTCACATTGGAGTGGCAGGAAGACGGAATATAATTGTGAGAAGGAAAGGTTGTCGCGGAGAAAAAACGTATTTTGAATTAATTTGCCGAGAAATTATTATTGAATTGCTTTATACTTAAGTTCAACTTCATATTATGTTCAATAAACCGTTTAAATTGAAAAAATGTGGTTTTTGGTCGCCAAAAATTTCAACAGGGCTTATTCATCAGATATAATCGCTAACTGATTTGCTTCTGCTGAACGAGCACAACTGGATTTGCTGATAAGTATATAAATAGTACAGCTGAAACAGCATAATAATCTTATGACTAACTTTTGATCGGCGCAATTACTAAACATTGATTTTGAGCCCGGAAAAACAGCAGCGGAAATCAGTCATCAGAATAATCCCAATTGGCAATCAGCATTTGCGTTTCCTGATTTTGAATATTACACTCGCTGCTCATATACTATTACTATGTTATTATATCATGATTCGCTTATCCATTGCAGTGCCTGCATCATTTTTATGCCCAAGTTCCGGCCGCGTCTGCTGAATGCGCGCAATCGCATGATCCCTATGGAGATTTGTCGCTCGCTGTCCCGTAAGCTGGACATTGGGGACTGGTGGCTAATTTATATGCTGGGCCGCAATCTGGATCCGGTCATCTATAAGGATGTGATGGGCGAATTTGCCAAACAGGTGGAGCCCTCGAAGCACGATCGCGCCAAATGATGGAATCCTGGACGCTGACGAGAGACCCTTTGATTGTATTCATAATTATTATATGCATAACTATTATTATTATTTAGCACAAATCATGACAATTAGTTGAAAAAACAAAACCATACTGGATAAACGAAAAGACAATCTATAGCATTAGATCTGTTCCCTTCCGCCTTTTTTTATCCAACCTGAAAATAATATCCCAAAACTCTTAATCAATGATCACAGCTCGAATTTGTTTTCGAATTAAACTAACAAATTGAGTTATTTTTTTTTTTTAATTTTTTGTTCAATCAAGTGCATACATTGAAAACAACAACAACAAATGAAATGAAGACATTTTCAATCAATATTTTTTTTATAATTTTTTTCTTACTTTTAAATTAAATGTAATATTTAGCATGTATTTATGTAGTCATAAAAAGAAATAACTACAAACAAAAAACGGCCCACGAAATTCTATCAAATATATACATATATATATAGTATATACACATATATATTTTTGATTCTTATGAAATTAATGGAAGCTGCCAGCAATATTAATAACGCTACATTAAATAATACAACAAACGACATAAATATTGCTTTTGAGTCTTTCATAATAGATCATCATCTATAATTCGTAACTTTAAAGCGTTAGCTGGTACATTTTTGGGCAGATTTCCTTTGGAGCCGCACTATACTACTTTATCCAAGAAACGACAATTAAATGTTAAGTTTATTGTGTAGTTTTAGGCGAAAATTGCAAGTTTTTTTTATAAAAGAGATAAATATAATACGTATAAAATAAACTCTATATAACTGGCGAAAATCAATTTGTTTCTATACACAAGAAAACCAAAAGAAAAAAAAACAAAACAAGTAAGGTAAGTGCAAGTTCCTAGAGTTTTTGAGAGTTTTTTTCTGAATTGTTTTGGGCTAACAGTTTTTGTTCATATTTTCAATATTTTAATTTATTGGCTTCTCAGAAGGCTACTACTACTTATTTTATGGTGTAATAATTTGGATTATAAAATATTTGTAACAGATTGATCCGGGTTTGGTTGTATTTGCAGCAAAAGTATTATTTTGACAAACCTTTTAAGATTTCAGAGGGAATATTTGGTCTTTCGTTATGTGGGTAAGCTTCGTTAAGTGAGTCAGTTTGCTCACACAACGTAAATAGTTAGCGGAATAACGTAAGCGCTAAATGCGCAAGGAACGCAAGAAGCGCAAAGTTAGCCCAAAATGAGTAACGTGAACGCAGAATGCGCCACACTAACCCAAACTGCGTAACACATTAAACTAATGCAGCAATTTGTTGCAAAACTCAATTAAAAACTAAAACCAAATAGAATAAGTGATAAAAATGTGATGTTAAGTGTAAGTGCAAGTGTCAGTGCAACAAGAAAGCATACAGCAAACAAACCTAACATGAAAATTCAGTGTTTGTTGTAGTCGCGCGTAAGATTGTGTGGGTGTTGGTGCTGTGCGTGTGCGGGAGAGCGAAACAGTTGAAAAGGCAGCCAAAAATCTGATACAGAGCCAAAATAAACGCGCTAAAGATAAAAAAAAATAAACATAGGATAACTGTATTTACAGGATGTTGTGTTGTTGTGCTGGATAATGTGGGGGGTACCGTAGGGCAACTTTTATATATGTAAACATTCCGAGCGCCGCTATTTTGATAAATCTTTTTGATTTCTCTTTTGTTTTTATATTGTGTTAATTTGCGCCCTTGCGTACATGCGTTGGTGTGCGTGTGTGCGTGCATGGAATTTAGCGACGCCTACTGGCACAAAATTCAACCCCCAATACCCCCGACTCAGGCAAACAACAACAACAATAACGCTACCACAACGCCAACCACCACCCCCTGCCGCCAACAGCAGCAGCAGCAGCACCCTCTAACGGCAACGAAGCTCAAAATTGACTCTCGGTCGAACGAAGGTGATGTCGTTGTTATAGTGTTGTTGTTGTTGCTGTTGTTGTTCTTGGCGTAGGAGTGTTAAGCTAAAATAACAAGCGCCGTAATTCAAAAAACTGTCGAAATGAAACGGCTCTGCGCTCCACTTGCTGACACTCTGACTTCCCGCGCTCGCTCCCTCCCGCTATGAAGCTCACTGATGCGCGTTCTTTCCCTCTCTCTCTCTCGTGTGTTGCTTATTTTGCCGCAGCGACAGCCAAAAACTTGGGCTCCAAGCGCGCTGTCCCTTGTATTAGTGTGTGTGCGTATGGCAAAGGCGCATAAATGTACGCCAAAAAAGAAGAGGCAACGGAAAGCAAGCTGAAAGCATAGGCTCCAATAGCCAAAATAGCTCAGTGCTGCATATTGCAAAAATTTGCGAGCTTCATTTTAGGTCTTTTTTATTTTATTTTTTTGTGTTGGCCGCTATTTTGTACGAAAATGTAAATCGTATTTTGCAGAGTTGTCTCATTTCGCTCAGATAAAGTTCAATTGAACTAATCTTCCTACTGAACGAATGAAGCAAGATTATCGTTCAATTATGTTCAAAATATGAATGAGATTCCAAAATCGTTAAGTCGTTCCAGGCAGTCCCTAGTTTAAATCGTTCGCTCGAGTTGTTGTTTTGATTTCAATTGTCCTTCGAGCGAACGTAGAAAGGAGATCGTTGGTTTTTGTCTTATTATTATTATTATTGTGTTAAAATGGTAAACAGAAAAGGAAAACGTTTTTCACTGCTTTGTTACAAAGTATGGAAACACGGCAGACATTTAAAATATAGTATTTGTTGTCAAAATATAATAAATTTTACAAATTTGTATATGCCAATTAAATACCAATCAATTTACTCACAAAAATTTAAATATTCGCTTAAACTAGTTTTAAAATATTAAAAAGAATGATTTTGCGTTTCAAATCAATTTAACGATAATGGGAGACAATTAAATTCTACTTCGATCAGTAGAAATTGAAGTATTGAAACTTCAGTTATTTTAATTAGAACGTAAAACTTTTCGTTTAAAAAAATTAAATTCTACGGAATATTTAAATGAACGACTAAATTTGTTCAGTGATTCATGAACGAACAGTACGACGTGCTTAACCCAAGTTGTTTTTGAACACAAGCAAATTTCTCTCTTTTAGTTCTGGGTTAATGACCATGTAGAGACAACAACTGAACAAAATAGTTGATTTAGTACACGGAACAAATATGAGCAACTAATTTATTTATCTATTTGAACCAGAAATCGCAACTCTACGAGTAGTCTATTGTAATTTGTTTTGTTTTAAATTTGCGCAATTTGCACGCTGCACAGCACCGGCCGGCGGCGTTTGGCAACACTAGTAATGTTATTGCCGCTGTGTGCAACCCTGTGTGCCGCACACGAATTTGAGTGTGAAAGCGTGTGGTCGAAAATTAAGAACAGCAACAAAAATGTAAGATTGAAAACGGCTCTCTTTGTATGAGTATAGGGCAACAGCAGCAGCGGTAAAACCAAAAAAATGCTCGCGGGGGAGCAAACTAAATTGACAGCAGTAGCAGCAGCAGGAAAGCAGCGCAGCCGCTAATCGTTGCCGTCGGTCGCGTCGCAAAAGCAAAAGCAACAAAAATAAAAATAAAAAAATTCCATACCCAAAAATAACCAAAAATTTTCAAGTTTGACGTTTTTATGGTGTGTGAAAAACGACACGGGAACAGGGCGCAAAGGAATAGGCCACAAACTCAAAGCAAAGCTAAAGAACAAGGCGCAAGAAGAAGAAGAAGTAGCAGCAGCAGCAGTAGTGAGCGAAAAGCGTGCAAAGGCGAAAGGAAAAAGGTCGAAATGTGTGTGAGATAGAAGAATCATGGAGAATCAATGAAAATGGAGCAAAAGTGAAAAACTTGTGGAAAAGCTAAAATTAATTTTTGTTTTTGTTCACGCGCGCTTATTTTCCATTGTATGTGTGTGTGTGTGTGTGTGTGCGCGCATGTTGTCTCTCTGTGTCCGCGAATGAGTGGGTGAGTAGTGAGGGAGAGGGAGAGTGTGAATGAGTGAGTGGGCGCCAGAAGAAAGGTAGAAGGAAAGGAGCAAATGATTTTGTAAAACGCATTTACTAATTAAATACAAATACAAAAAGTGAATTAATTTATTGTACACGCGCACAAATTGCACAAATTAGACGACGACGAAGCAGGAGCAGCTGCAAAGGCGATTGATGAACAAATTTTATAAGAACAAATCAATAATAAATAACAATAACAATAAACGAAACTTTCTTGGTGTCTTCTCTTCTAGTTCTGTGTTTTACTTAAAGCAACAATAACAACAATAACATTACAATCAAAATCAAAGGGACAACAAAACAAATATAATAAAAAATTTATAAATTTGGGATAAGCGGCGCAGCAGCGGCAGCAAAGAAAATGTGCAAAGCCAGCGAATGCGCCGCAGCAGCGCCTCACAGCGTCGCCGTCGCCGTTGCCGTCGCAGCAGCCGCCGCCACCGCGTGGAAAGTAGCTAAAGGCAGCGCATGACCGACGCGGCAAGCAAGCAAATCAATTGCTTAAATAAGTGAAAACAAAAACACAACTAATAACAACAACAACAACCACAACCACAGAGCGAAATAGAAGTAGAAGTAGAAGAAGCGATTAAGAAGAAGAAGAAGCAAACAAACGTGCAATAACACTAAACGCACACGCAAAAAAAGAAGAATATACAAAAACAAAAAAGCGACAGAGCGAGAAGAGAGCAGAGAACACAGCAAAAGCTCTCACACTCGCTTAAGGAGTCAGAGCTTTCATTGTTGTTGTTGTTGTTGCCATGGCCAGCATTAGCAACAACAACAGCAGCGCAACAAATGCATCCAGCGTCGTCAGCAGCAGCAGCAGCGCAACCGCGCTGCCATCACTGTTTGCCGGCACCTGCAGCAGCAGCAGCAGCAGCACAGCAACAAACAACGTAGCAGTTGCCGCCAAAGATATGGACGGACTGATTGCCATTAATGATAGCGCATTATCACAACAAATCGAATTTATACTACAAGATGCTCCCATGGAGCAGGATGACGAGCATCAGCTGCAGCTAAATATGGCAGCGGCAAGAGCAGCAGCAGCAGCAGCAGCTGCTGCTGCGACGGCGGCAGCGGCAGCAAAGCTCGACAACCACCCACCGACAACAAATGCAACAATAATAACAACAACAACAAACAGCGCTTCCGCCTACATGAATCATAACAACAACAATAACAACATCAGCAGCACCACTAGCATTAACAACAACAACAGCCTCACTGTTGAGGAACATCAGCAACTGTTGCTGCAGCAACATCGCATACAGCAGCAACAACAACAGCAGCAGCAGCAGCAACAACTGATGAATGGCCGCCGCATTATCATACAATCAACAGGCAATGGCCCCAGCTCCAGCTCAGTTCTGTCCGCCGCTGATATCAAGGAGGAGCTGCTGGATCAGGAGGACGAACCGGAGCTGGAGGAGGATGATCCGGAGTTGAACGATGAGAATTTGCAGGACATTGAAGAGGAGGCGCAGGCAGCCGAAGCCGATGAGGAGCCCGAAACGGCGCCACATTTGCATCATCATCATCATCATCATCATCATCACCAACAACAACAACAACAACAACAACATCAGCAACAACAGCAGGAGCAACAACAACAGCAGCAACATCAGCAGCAACAACAACAGCAGCAGCAACAACAACATCAGCAGCAACAACAACATCTTAACCAACAACAGCCACTGCTGCAAACGCAGGTTAAACTGGAACTGGAAGATCTGCCAGATGACGATGATGAGGAAGAGGATGAGGATGAGCACATGTCGCAGTCAGCACAGCAGCGGCAACAACAGCTCGAGGTACATATACTATGCCTGAAATCACTGAAATCAATATTCAATAAATTTATTTGAGAGTGTTTACTCGAATATTTACTTTTAATTACTTGAGTAATTACTTTTAATTACTTGAGTAGTTGTGACTAATTACTTGAGTAATTGTGACGACTTGAGTAATTCAGACTAGTTACTTGAGTAATTCGGACTAATTACTTGAGTAATTGTGACTAACATACGTATGATAGGAAGTCTTTTAGTTCCTTAATTCCTTAACTAGGCTTTCTACCTCTAATTGGTTGAGTATTCTGAAAAAGGATGAAATTATATTATCGGATTATGCAGATCCCAAGAAGAAGAATGTAAATGGTATTGATAAACCAATGAATCTTTTGTAGTCACTTATAAAAAGATTAGTTATTGGATGATAAACCAATGATGCCCAGGGAGACAGGGAAACTTATTGAAATGCTAAGTAACTCTATAGGTCAGTAATCCGATGTGACTGAAATCATGTTTTGGGAATGTGCATCCCATCTACTTTTGAATGTGAACAAACATATTTACAAATATCTCTGTACATCGAAAATAAGAGTTCATTGCCAGTTGTGGTTTCTTATTATCATACATCCAGTTCGTTGTCACTAAATACTCTCCAGTTGGTAAAGGAAGTCGTAATCCCTCAGGTCTCAGATAACCTCCTTTAACCGCTACAAGACCCGAATAAGGGCATGTGTGGTTGATGTTCGTCAAATCTTTAAGAAGATTATTTCTATTTATTATCCCTTGAGCCATTGCCCCGCTATGATTTGCGTTAACATTCGATTTCTCTGCTTGCTAAAGTGTAGAAGTTTGAAAGTCGCTTCCAAGTGCATTGTCCAGAAGACCCGACAGTCCCCACTGTCTATCTGCCAGGTTCCTGGAATGGTTTCTGAATTTTTGCGTTTATTACTTTCGAAAGGATTTTGCGAATTTAATCACCACTTAAATATTTTCATTCATTTTGTATTGTATTGGAATTAATGTTCACTAGAACTGAATCCTAGTTCGAAGGCAAGTGAATTCAATCCGCCAAATCTTATCAATTATAAAAAATGTTAACTTTTCTAAAAGTCCTTGCATCCGAATGACGAAGCGTCCAATTTTGTGTAAAAGGAAGATAATAGATGCTTTATAGAATAAAGGCAGCTTCGTTTTTGTGAAATACAGAGCACTCGAAATGGGAAAGTTCGGTATTTTTTCATTAGGTGGATCGCGTGGGAACGCTGCCCTAACCTAACATAATGTATATCCGCAAAATCTTTCCGAAACTGGAAATTGGAACAGGCCTGATTCTTAATGTTTTCACTGAAAACAATTTGTTAACTGTTTCTTAGTTACCAAGTTAGCTATAATCGACTAAGACTATTTAATTGAATCAATGATCCTGCAAATGTTAAGCCGCAATACTAATCTTGCACTCTGTTTGATTTTCATGCAACAATAAATGAAAATAGTCGCTGCAGCAACAACTGGAGTACTCGTCAGCGGGACAGCAGTTGGTGTTGCCGGCTGGCAGCATTATGAGCTCCGCATCCCGCGGAATGACGGTGCCCGTCTCCGAGGCGGCGCTAGTGCAGCTGCAGCGACGTCCCGTCTATATCAGCAATGCCACAATGAGCAGCTTGGCCGGCGCCACATATGTGCGCATGCCCTCCGCTGCTGTGATCAGTCGCAGTCCTATGACGGTGCTGAATGTGGTGCAACAGACGGGCGGACCCACCGCACAGCTTATACTGCAGGCGGCAACAGCAGCAGCAGCGGCAACAACAGGCACGCAACCAGCAGCAACGGCGGCGGCGGCATCATCGTCGTCTTCACCCAGCAACGAGCAGCAGCAGCAGCAACTGGCGGCAATTGCGCTTGCCCAACAGCAGCAGCAGCAACATCAGCAGCAGCAGCAACAACAGCAGCAGCAACAGCAACAGCAGCAGCAGCAGCAACACCAATCAATCAAGCCAGCACCTGTCACCAGCACTGTACCAACGTCCACGGCCAGCTATCAGTGCATGGAATGTGTGGAAAAGTTCGATTCAAAGGAACTGTTCGACATACATCGCAGCGGGCACGCGAACAACATGAAATGCGCCATATGCAACATGGTGTTGAAGTCATTGAAGAACTATGAGAAGCATTGTCTACGCTGCAAGCCCTACGAGTGCCAGATCTGTGGGCGTGTTGTGCGCTTTCGTCCCAATTTTATAAAGCATATGCGCGTGCATACGGGCCAACAATCGGAGCGGCATAAATACAAATGTGAGGTGTGCCACAAGGAGTTTATGAGCTTTGAATACTTCAAGGTGCACAAGAAGATACACAATGAGAATGTTAATTTAACCTGCGAGATTTGTGGCAAGGTGTTCAGCGCGCTGGCTTCGCTGCGCGGCCACTCCAAGCTACACTCTGGCGTCAAGTTGCACAAGTAAGTTCCCCCCACCTTAAGCCTCGCACTTTAGTTACAATCTCTAAACTTCTTTCAATTTGCAGATGCGATGTATGCGGCAAGGGTTTTGGCCAGCGCTACAATCTTAAGATACATGCGCGCACGCACACGGGTGATTTTCCATTTGAGTGCAAGGTGTGCAAGAAGAAGCTGCACACGCAATCCTCGCTGCAGACGCACATGCAGGTGCATTTGCGAGATCAACCCAAGAGCGCCATTGCAAGCAGTAGCAGCAGCGCGAGCGCGAGTGCGAGCACGAGCACGAGCAGCAGCGGTAGCAGCAGCAGCCATAACAGTGCTGCAACAATCCCTAGCGCAATTGTTAAACTAGAGCCGGATCTGGATAGGCCCAGCACGAGTCTACAACAACAGCAGCAGCAGCAGCAACAGTTGCAGCAGCAGCAACAGCAACAGTTGCAGCAACAACAGCAGCAGCAGCACCTTCACCAACAGCAGCAGCATGAAATGGACATGGATGAGCAGTCCGGGTTGAGTGACGAGGATCATGACAGCGCTGTCCATAACTCGCGGATAAGCTCGAGCAGCAATCGTTTAAACACCGGTGAGGACTCCTCTGAGTCCTCATCGAATGCCTCGCTACAGCAGCAGCAGCACTCATCCTCAGCCAGCTCCACGCACTCGCAGCAATATATGGTCTCCACGCCGACGCCCACGCGCTCCATTGTTATTAAGAACTATATGCAACAGCAGCAATCGACGGAGCAGCCAACTGGCAATGGCAACTGTTCGACCGTGCTGCACACACAGGTCATACAGAGCGGTGCGGGCACCAGCAACGGCCATCACATAATGAACACCACCACCAGCAGCAACAACAACAACCACCACCACCACCACCACCAGCAGCAGCAGCAACAACAACAGCAACACCACCACCAGCACCACCACCACAATAGCAGCAGCAACAGCAGCACCAACACCAACAGCAGCAATAGTCACAACAACAGCAGCAATGCTACGTTGCCGGCAACGTCCGCCTCTGCCAGCAATTTGGCACAGCAGCTGCTGCGGAAAACGCCCATCATACATTCAACGGGCACGCTGAGCTCGGCGTTGGCCAGCGTCGTGCATCAGACGGGCGGTAAGTAACGAGTAGCGAGTAAACGTGGCGAGTAACAAATTAGCAATAACTAGAGGCGCGTAACAAGCAGCGAGTATTAGTGATGGCAAAACAAATTGCATTTATCGATTATTGAATCATATGATTCATTCAAGCCGAGCGATTATTAATCCCAATTAATCGAAGAAAAATGAAACTAATCGATTAATCAAATAAATTTTTAAATTTGCAGCAATTTTTGACAATTTACATGTTAATGCTGATGCATGTTTGTTGTGTTTCTGCAATGTCTTAGTTGCTTCTCACACAGTCGGCACTGCACTTATTTTTTCATTAGTTTCGGAATAATAATTCCACACATTGCTGTATGTTGTTGCCATAATCAGTCCTTGCAAGTTGCTTTGCCACCTTTAATTTTGCATTTACGCGCAAATAGTGACGTGATTATTTGAGCATATAATCGATTAAAGATTCAATTAATCGAAACCCATTTTGCGCTACAATTAAGTCGTAAACTGAGACAAAATAATCGATTAATGTGTGTCATGTGATTAATCGTGCCATCACTAGCGAGTATCAAGTTACAAGTGTCGAGTAACAAGTAGCTAGAATCGAGCTGCAATTAACAAATAGCGAGTAACATGTAGCGAATAACAAATAGCGAGCTACAAATAACGAGCATCAAATAAAAGGTAACGAATAGACTGATATCTTTATAGTTAGTCCGATGTGTACTCAATTGAATGAAACATGAAAACAAACCGATGCGAGTCCGGATGGGCTTGTAACCGGTGTAGCTCACAACCCTTTTAACTTTACCATTCTAGAAGAAGATAACAAAAATAGCGATCAAGATATATTATCGCTATCCTAGGCAGGGTTAATTAAATCGATCCTAAGACTGTCATTTAACAATCTACACAGAATAATCAATTTTGGCGTAGTTAGCTTCATAACAAAATAGTTTGTCGCTATCAAAAAAATCATTTTATAACGTCCTAATCCGGAATATACATACATATATACATTTTGGGATCGAAAATGTCTCATTGCACAATTTCTGTTCGTTATTTTAATTAATTTACGGAGTTGTATTTGGTTGAAACATGTATGATCTGTGTTTCGTTGTTGGGTAGAAGCTACATACCAAATTTACTCACTGTAGCTCATATAATTGCTGAGGTCTGCCAGTTATATCAGTCATAGACATAACTAACGATTTATCGACTTGATTTGTTTGTGTTATTCAGTTGGCTCGCCGTCGCCGTCGCAGTCACCATCATCTTCATCCACATCGTGTTCCTCCACCGTGCTGGTGTCCAAGGCGACGGGTGTGCCGATGTCCATTGCTTCATCGGCGGCCATGGGCGGCTCGACAATTATACGTAGCACGCGCAGTCATCATCATCATCATCAGCAGCAGCAACAACAGCAGCAGCAGCAGCAGAGCAACTGCAGCAGTCAGCGTGTTGTGATGGGACAGCAGCAGCGTAATAACCACCGAAACCACCACCGACGTCGTCATCTGGCGGATATGGACGACGATGATGATGATGACGATGATGAGGAGGATGAGGCGAATGCTCAGTTGCGTGCTGCCACCAATGGGCATCATCATCAGCATCAATCGCAGCACCAGCAACATCATCATCAACAGCAGCAGCAACAACAGCATCAGCAACAACAGCATCAGCAGCAACATCAGCTGAATCAGCAACATAATCAGCATCAAAATCATAATCATAGCCACAATCAGAGCCAAGGCCAAGGCCAAGGCCAAAGCCACAACCATCATAATCACAGTCATCATAATCATTTTGATGATGATGATGACGATGAGAAATCATCACCGTCCTTGGCCACAGCGGCCATTATTAAAATTGAACCGAATCTCTATTCATCCGGCTCCGGCGACAATTCCAATGATATGTTCATCAAGGAGGAGGTCATGTTTGAGGATTCAGCTGCGCCGCATTCGCCACAATCGCCGCCCAGTTCCAAATTTCGTATATCGAATTTTGACAGCGATCTGGTTGATCATCATGTCGATCTAAATCATTCGCTGCCGCCATATGGCAATCTATTTGAGCCGCACTCGATACCCGATAGCATACCCGTACAGCTCTATCCGGACGATGATGATGATTTTCGTCTGGACCATAGCTCGCTGGGTGGCCTGCATAATACCTCGTCCTCCACCACCGATGGCGACTTTATCAAAAAGGAATGGGTCTATGGCAGCGGCACCAGCAGCTATGCGATGAATGCCAAATTCGATGATGACAGCGATGCCCTCTGCGATGCATCCAACTTCATTTACAATTGAGTGGATCAGCGTGTGCTGCGGCGTGTCCACGATGCGGCCATGTGGAGTGTACGTGGAAATGCTGCCGCTAAACGGTAGCGGGGACAGGGGCAGGCCGGAACAAAGCAACGGGTGTAGCAGCAATAGCAGCAACAAATTGGAATCCTTAACGCACACAACACACACACACACACCCACAACTAAACCACATATTTGTGTGCTTGCATATATATATATGTATATATATACATATATATATGAATGAATAGAAAACCTAACTAATCCTTTATATAAATATACATATGTGTCTATATATATGTATTGATTATGTGCGAGCATCTTTTATATATATGTATATTGTATATTGTATATATATATATATATATGCACATATGTATATTTATATATTATTATATATATAGTAATTTGCTATCTCTGTCGCGCTCGTGATCTTAACGTGATCTTAAACTAAATCGATGTGTAAAACGTATTTGTAACTGTATTTTGTAGTTCTTTCTATAAATGAAAATGAAAGGTAAACTCTTTTTAGGATGTATGAGAATGATGCAACTGTCTCTTTCACACAAACACAAACACACATACACATGCCCACACAGTGTCTGTCTGTCTCCCTCACTATCTCTGTCTCTTTCTCTCTGGATGTCTTTGTTGAAGTTCATGTGTCCTTTGCAAGGCAAAACAACAAATTGAAAAGAATTCTTTTCAAGCATTTCGTTTGTATATATATTTTTTTTATCCTTCTCTGTCACTATAGCTCTCTCCCTTTCTCTCTATATTTTGCACTCTACTTTTGGACAGCGCATTTTTTGTTTAGGTTATTTCATTTTGATCTCGCTATAAGTCTCCGTTTTTTTTTGATTTAAACAAAAATTTCAATATAATTTACTTGTTTGTAGTTGTCATCATTTCTGTTTATTTCGAAGCACCTATAAACGTAAACATTTCATTCATTTAATGTTTAGTTATGAATTTATTATGAGCTGTCGAAAAACGTGTAAACTTCCTTTCCGAACTTCCAATTATTTTCAGTATTTAGTTTTTGCTTGTAATATTTTCGAAACGAAATCAAAGATTGAACCTCAAAACCAAAAGTTACTACAAAACGCTCGTAATGAAAAAGAATCGAAATCAAAAATTCCCAATTCTCAATTATTTTGTTTTATATTTATTTATTTTTTGCGCAAAAATCGTTTTAATTGTTCTCAGTATTCTTTTCCGGCAATTTTGCAACAATTTTTATCGAGCAGTTGCGCTGTTGCTCCTCCCCTCCACCCACTCCTCCCCAAACCACTTCCGCTCTCTGTGTCTGTCATCCTATATATTAAATAATAAATATTCTAATTTTTCGATTCTATGTGCAATTCTGAAACACAAACAAGCACGCCCACAGCTGCTTAATAAACTTTGCAAAATTCAAAGGATGATCTTAAAAACAAAACAACAAATAAAAAAAAACAAGTAGAAGAAAAAGAACTTCAAAGTTTTGTGCTTTAAACTTAAATTGAAATTATATGTGGTTTCCTTAATTAGTTGTTAAGTTGTATTTTTAAATTAATTTGCATAAACACAACACACACACACACACACACACCCATATACCCACACCCATATATATATATATATATAGTGCATATAACATAACATCTAACATTATATATACATATATATATATATATATTTAGCGAGTTATATACATTTAAGCACTTATTTTTTTCATAGTCATAAGCTCGAGAGCATGCTTTATACACACACAAACACACACACACACACAACAATACAAGGCAACTCTATACATACGCATAAATATATATATAGTCTATATAAAACATATTTATAGCTACGTTCATGATCTTAACATATATAATACATGATATATATATATATATATATAAAGTAATATATAAATTTGTATTTGCATTTAATGAAGTTTCAGTTGTGCGATTTCTTTCCTGTATTAACAAATTTTTGTGTTTTGTTTTGGTTTCTGTTCTCTTTGTTACATTTTTGACTACAACATATTGAAGCATGTAAATTGAATTGAAACAATAATTGCATTGCATATGCAAAGAGCAGGAAATACATGCAAATATATACAAATCGATATGGATGTATGCTAAATACATATACATATATTGCTAGAACGTTTACGGAGCTGCGTAGGAAGCGAGAAACGTTCAAATGTTGACAAGTTTAGCGCAAATTGAACAAACATTTATTCAAGCATTTAATGTTACAACAAAACAAGAAAAAAACAAAAAACGAAAGTCAAATGATTGGTTAAGGAAATGAATCAGAAATAAGAAACAAAGAACAATTTACTTAATGTTCAATTATAATTCGAGACACAAGTTTATCAATTGGTGTTTATCGTTACGATAAACGTAAGTCGAAATTTCATTTTTGGGACCTGCCTGAAAACAGATATATGATTATTATGTATATACATATATTAAACTAAACAAATATCTAATAATTAATAATAAACACATTGTAGCTGCAAATTTAGCTTAATAGTAGTTGAAAGAACAAATGCGTGGAAATGTTTCTTTTTCTTTTCTGCTTTGTTTCGACATTCTTAAACGTTTTGTGTCGCTTCGTCAAGTATTTAAGCATAATGTTTGTTGTTGCCTAACTTTTGTTTGTTATGCTAACGTTAATTGATTATTGTTGCATTTATACAATGCCACATAATATTTATAACAATAACTCACACACACACACACATATACACATACAAAGCGCGCGCACACACATACACACGCACACGCACACAGCTGCAAGCACTTATATATTTTATTTTATGCATTTTACGGGTAGTTACTGGGCGCTTTGGTGCCTTGTGTGGCGCCTTAGGGTCCAGGAGCGTGGTGTGGCATCAAGTAAACGCACACTGCACCTCCTCCTCCCCCCACCCTCCACTCCAAATGTCTTCCGCACTGTCTTTAGTTTCTTTAGCAACGACAAGAAACACAAATACTTAAAGAAAAGTTTATAAATATAACGCCTCTGCCAGTTGAAACACAGCAATGTACAAAACGTTTAGTTAATAAACGAGTTAAGCGAAATTCTATTTAATTAGATCATTAGAGAAAACAAAAATGAAAACTTAAACGAAGGATCCCCTTACTTCGGCACACCGAAGCTTGTATATCCCCGCAGTTGTAATTGTTTAAACAGATATTTTCACAGCAAGACGATAGCACAATCAGTACTGAAAGTTAATGCAGTTAAGTTAACAAAACAGATATCCTTTTTTGGATGGATCACTTACAAGGTTAAATTGTATACACATGCTATAGTTATTCGATCCGATATATATCAGCATTAGTATCAAGTTTCAAGCGACTATTTTTAGCTCAGCTTGTCTTCCTGATCAACTGTATGAGTATCTATATATATACATATGTATATAGTTTATGGGTTCGCCAATGTCTTTTTTAAATAGTAGTATAAGCAAACATGACGACTATGATATTGTAATAATACCCTCTGCAAGGCTATAAAACACCAAGTACATCAAACTTTTAAATTCGAAACCAGCACTGCCCCAAATAACTAGCAACGGAGAACGAGAGAGATAGTTGAAAGATATGGAGAGATAGAGAGCGATCCCTTTCTACAGACAGTCGTCCTTTCATCCATATTTCAGAGAACAAATTTGATTTGACACAAAAATCAAATTGAAAACAAAAACATAAATCTTTAATACAACTAAGTAAGAAGAAATATCTAATTTTGTATATGAAATCTATTTTATATACTGTGACTAGAAGAACAAGCTGCAAGTGGTGCAAAAACAAAGCTGTATCTCGCCCAAAAACACACACACACTTACACACACACACAGAACCCCCCTAGCCCACATACTTGAATGGGTCGGAGGAAGAAGCCAGTGAAAATGACAAATTTTTGCACCCAAAACACATAAACAACAACAACAAGTAAATCTCAACGACTGCGCACACAAAAAGTGAACAAATTTTTTGTATTATATCGAGAGAAAAACAAAAACAAAAAAAAACGAAAAAGAAAAATGAAAATGAAACAAACACTTTAACTTTAATATTATTGAAAGAGAATTAAATACTATTTTTTAATTGTAAACCAAGCCTCCAATCTGAAACAAGGGCTTGGACGCCAAATTTTCTGCAACACAAAACTTAAATAAATCAAATGAAAAAGAATGAGAAAAACGATATAAATGAAAACTAAGTATGATAACAAAGCGTAACAAGAACTTTATAGGCATATACATATGTACAAAAACACGCACACCACACACACACACACACACACACGATACACACACACACAGTCAAAAAGTGAAACAAAATATATAGTATATATATATTAAAAACAAATATACATATTAATATTTTTTGTACCACAAAACTGACTTAATGAATTTAAGCAAAACTTTGTGTAGTTAATGTGAATAACTGTTTGATATTTTGAAAACTCAAAACAGTTTGGCGAAAAATCAAGCCCGCCCGCCCCCTATACCGCCACGCCCCACACATACAAACAAAAACAAACATTTATATTTAAACTCAAAGAATATATAAAAACCTACAAATGGGCAAGAATTGGGTTGTAGTTGAGTTATGGGGCCTCAATCCAACAAAAATATCACAATTATGAAAGTAAAAACTGTTTTTTTTTTATGTAAATGTACCTAACAAAATTGAAAAAGAAAAAGAAACGGAAACGGAAACGGAAACGGAAACAGAACACAAACCAGTTGTATAAAATCAACTCAATTGAATATATTAATTAAACAATCAGATCTTGAGACGTCTTCGATATGTTTGTAAGACGCAACTGGATGGGAAAGGATATAAAAATAAAGAAAGTAAAACAAAATTAATAGTAATATTAATCATATACACATACATATAGTATATACATACGTACATTTAATTAAATGTGTAGTTTCGAACTAAACACACACACATATACATATATATGTATATATACATATATACATACAAAGTCGCATATACTTCTATTACATAATAATAACGATGAACTTGTTTTTAATGGCATAAGATTTATATAAAATTGGCAATTGGCTGGCGAAAATGTAAATTATTTTTAAAGGAGCTAAAGAAAACTTTGTTAAAGGAAAACAAAACACAACAAAACAAAAAACAACAACAAATACTAGAAAAGAAAACAAAAATAGCACAAATGTCAACAACCCTGAAACTTGAATTTTGTTGGAATTGATTTTAAATTTGTGATTTTCCTTTCAAACCCATTTTCCTATATATATATTAAAGATGCGCAGCAACTGATCCAATACGAGATGAACAAGAAGTTTTTTAAAGCATTTTCGATAAATATTAAAAGCAACCGAAACAAAGCCGAACAACTTCAATCTGAACAAAACCTAAAGCCCACGAAATACATAAATATATAAATATATATATATTTAAAGAAATTATATAGATATATATATATGAGAAACACAAGAGCAAAAACATATTTATATATTATGAATGTCTAGTCGTATTTTCAGTATTATACAAATAAAAATGAACAAAATATAAAAAAAAACAACAATATAAAAAAAAATTGTGTGAAGAAAACAAATTTTTGAAAAATGCAAAACAGTTATAAAAATGATGAAGAAAAAACAAAAAAAACAAAAAACAAAAAAAAAACAATTAAGTGTGTAGCGTGTACAATAAAACAATTAATAAAATATAAAAAAAATATATATATGGTAAACAATTTTTAGAAGCATTTTTAACACATTAAAAGAAAAATAAATAAATGTTTACATAATTATCGTAAAATACAAAACAAACAAGAAATAAATAAAAACATACATATATTAAAATAGTTATTTATATAAATATGATATTAAACAAATAAACAAATTAAACGAAAATGTGTCTGTTTTTAGTGTTAGTTTTTATGTAAGCTACCAATTAAAACAATAACAAAACTCGATGTGTGTAAAAGTAACAAAATATATATACATATATATATATATATATATGTGAATATATAAATATGATATATCATATAGAGAAAAGAAGGCCAGAAAATCATGTCAAAACTCGCGCTGCTGTTATACGTATTTATGAATTAACACAACATTATGTTTACAAATATTACACGTAAATAAACAAAACTATTGCAATAATTTTTTTAAACTATTATTATGTTATTTGTATTTATATTTTTTGTATACGTTTTAACATTTCAAGAGCAGTAAGCCAAGCAGAAAACATTTAATTAATTTTTTATATACATATATACTTAACTATAATTTTTTATTTGTATACTTATTGCTTTTTGAACTCGATGCGCTAATTTTTCTATGTATATGTAACAAAAAAAAAACAAAAACAAAAACAAAAACAAAATATATATACATATATATGTATAAAAATATATTTTATAAAAATTTGTGTTTGATTTTCTTGCTGATCTTGCCCCGGGCTCGTGTGGTTCATATCAATGTAATAATAATGCTATTAAAAGAAATGAATTATGTAACAAAATCAACCTAAACAAATATAGAAATGAATTATTATCTATGTAAATGACATTGTATGTCATTTAAAAAACAAACGAAAGAAAAACCAATCGGCCTGATTTGCTCAACAAATGTAAGGAAGCACAATTATAATTAAAATATAATATAATTAAAAAATAAATCAAATTATACTTGCAACAATTTTGTTCGTTACGTTTAGTCACACCAATTTTTTAAATAGTTGAATTCTTATGCATTTAGTTGAACTAATGAGAGGGCAGCCCTATCAAAAACAATACTTGCTAAACTAATAAAATCAATGCAAAACAGCAACAATACATATATTACAATTCTCGATAATAAAATGGTATATTAATTCTTGTGAAGCAACAAACAAAAAGTAAAAACATTTCGTTTTTATTGTAATTCCGTGTCTGTGTGTGTATTTCAGTAATTATTGTAAAAAAAAAACAAACAAACAAAAAAAAACTTAGAAAAAAACTACAATCACAAAAAGCGAACAAAAAAATTGAAAAAATACAAACAAAGAAAACACTGAACATAAAACATAATGAAACTAGCGAAATAAATAAAGTGAAAAAATTTGAAGAAAAAAATATGTATATATATATATATATATTATTCTTGACTTTGTTATATCTTCACTCTTAGCTTAGCGGAGTGAACTGCTTGCTCATTAAAGCAGTTGAACTACGTGGTATCGAGCTTGATACTCAAGCTATGTATCTACATATAATACCAATTATGTTAAATTATCAACTTTTCAACCTATTTTCAGCACGCGGGAGTGAAATATCGAATTTCAATGACTATCGGGTTAAGTTCTTTGCTCTGCTGACATTTGAAAATAAGTTTCAAGCAAATCAGAAATTGAATTCAAGAGCTATCCGCCTGTTTTCCAAAATCGGTGTGACAGGTGACGTAATGAAAATGAAAATGAAGTTAAATGAACGAAAAATAGTCTTTCGCCCATATAACACTTAGACCTCAATTTTCACCCTAGGTTGGACTTTCCGAAACTTATGAAACATTTCTCGATATGTCATACATTTGATCTTGACCCCCATTTCCCGCCCGTAGCCACGTTGTGGTGTAGATTTTCCGATTTGTTTAGCACTTTCATGAATTATTATTTGTGTTTTGAGGATAAGTTTGAGATAAACAAAAAAGTTTCATACAACAGTTGTACGTGAGTTTCCGATGAATTGACCGATCGTTTCTATGGCAGCTATGTTCTAGTTATCTGATTTGGCCCGTTCTGATATGGACTGCCTGCAACAATAGTAAGTATATGTGCTGTGAATTATTAAAATATTCTAAGACTGAGAGGGAACCGACATCGGATCGACTGTTGATGCTGATCAAGAATATATACTACTATGTATATATATTTGTTAAGCATTTCGTGACGCAATTATAATGCTTACCATCTGCAATAGTGTAATACTACCCCCGTCTTTTATAAGTCCGAATTAACATCCTTAAAATGAAATGCCATGTTCGAAATATTCCAAATGTTGACGAATGGGGATTGGCATGGTTATAAATAAAACCATTGATGGTTTTCCAGCTGAATTCTAAAGTTTAGTTTCAAAAATCAGTTCACTTCGATCAGTTGCAGATCTGCACGATATTTATGCGATATATAATATTATTAGAGATGGGATCGGAATCTAACTTCCACCCGCATTTCGCCCGTTCCGAAAAATTGTAAGTCCCGATCCGCCCGTCCCAGTTACTTTTCGAAGTACTTGTAACATGAACAATTTGATAAAAGTTATCGCTCTGATCCCAATTGATTCGAAAAGATGTTTTTGTTGATTGATCTTAAAAGTCCTTAGACATAATTCCATTTTGATTAAAAACAAATACTTGTTCGTTTTGTAATATTCAATATTTATTATATAATTTGCTTCTCATAAACTTTATATAGTATACATAAGTACATATAATAGTTATGTTAAGAAAAAATATATATTAAAAACTAATTCAATGCGATTTTCTTTACCGTTTTGCTTACGTAAACTTCGAGACACTCGTTTATGCATTTTATTTCAAGAAATTTGTTGCAGTGTGCTTAAAAATTCGTATAAAATTAAATAAAATTTTAAATGTTTTTCACATGGAAGTACATAATGTATGTCTCTTAGTTAAGGCCATTAAATTACAGTTTTGAATGAGTTTTTCTGTGTATATCATTTTTAAAGCTAAACAGAATGTTGACAGGGGGATCTAAGTGTATATAAACTATATATAGTAAGTATGTGTGTGTGTGTGTATGGATGAGTGAGTAGGTTTTGTATGTGTTAATGTGTGTAAGTGTCTGTGTATGTGTGTGTGTGCTGCGCCCAGGCGTGGGCGGCTTTTTGGTGGGTGGGCGTGGCTAGCGCCAGTGCGCAGCACACAAAGTTGCTGCTTAACAGTTCTCTCTAATGCTCTATAGTAAGTTATATTCTTTTGTTTTTTGTTTTTTTTTTTATATACCAACACCAAGCGATTGCACAAATAACCCGTTGTTGCTTACAGAACTATGCAAAAAATAAGTTTACTGTAGTTTTCTGTGTGAGTGTGAGTGTGTGTGTGTGTGTGTTTGTTTAATTAATGAATTACTACGCATCTTATAAGCAAAATATTGTATCTGATAACTGTTAGATCGAATCTTGTATCTTATAGCTCGAAGCGCGCATCTAACATACATCATTTGCGATGCGAATACAAGAGAATGCAGACAAAAAAAAAAAAATAACTGGGATATTATTACTAATGAACGAGCGTTCAAATTGAATTCTCAAAATGCTGTTCACAAACAAAGTTTCGCCTTAAATTAAACTAGTTACATATAAGAATGCAAATCCTTAACACATCCTTAAAGATGTTGTTACTTTGTTCTCAGTACAGTTGGTGGTTGGTTCAGCTTTAATAATTACATTAAACAACTAAATTCAAATGTTTAAGTGCTCAATGTGCCACAGATTATCTTAGGCTGGCTGGCCGGATGGTGGGGCGCCAGTGTGTTTGTCGGGGTGGGTGGAGGAGGTGTGAATTGAAGGCTTATAAATACGTAATAATAATTAAGTATGATACATAATGTTGAATGTTTTGTTGCGCTTTGACTTCATTTATGAACAGCATAATTAGCATACAGTTTGCATTAGTTAATTAATCAATTAATTAGTTAGTTAATTAAGGCTTAAATGTTATTAACTAAATAGCTAAGCGCTTATCAATTAATTGATTCTGTTACGTTTCATTTCGTTACATTTGCTTTTTTGTTTTTGTTTTTATGCCTCTTTACAATGGATTTGTGATGTGTTGAAAACTCGTAATAATAAATACATACAATGGTGTGTATTGATAAGCTTAAATAACTAGAACTTCGTAGCAGGAAGTCGTTATGTTTTTAATATGCATAATGATGTTTTTTGTTTCGTTTTTGTTTTTGTTTTTGTTTTTGTTTTTGTAAATAAATGCAAAGTTTGCAGCTTGTTCATTTCGCTAATCAGTAAACAGCATTTCAGATAAGATAACTAATCAATACTCATAATAATCCATCATTTGTTTGCTTTAAGCATTCAAATCTTAACCGTTAACTAGCTTAAGTAACTATAGAAAAAACTGTGTTCAAAAAAAAAAAAAAATTATATATTTAGAATTAATTTCTAGGCATACAAAACCAAAAAATCTTTGACTAAACGAATAAAATAAGTTTGGGACTTTCCAAGCTATACTACATATATCATGTTTAAGATAAATGATTTTTTGCATATTTTTGTTTTTGTTTTTGTTTTTGTTTTCGTTTTTTCACTATTAACTAATCGATCGAATGTGAAATGTTTAAGCAATGTTTTTTGTTTGTTTTTGTTTGCACAGCAAAGTGTTAAATTAAGGAATTATTGTGGAAAAAACTCTTGAGCTACACTAAAAATAACTCATTTACTTAGTTAAGCTACTAACTAATATAAGTACGAAATATATTATACATGTACAAAACATAATCTCTCCATTTTCGTGGGCAGTTTTCATAAAACTTCAGTGTCACACGTTGAACAGCTTAAAGTTGAAAAATGTTTAAGTTAGTTAGTTTATTCAGTTAGTTGGTGTGTTTAGTTAGTTAGTGAGTTTCGGGGCCTACGCCTTAAATTTCTATAATTAATTTTAATTAATTGTGCACCGGCATGGGCAGCTGGCCGAGCAAATTGTTCGCAAACTGCGAATTGGTGAACTTGAAGTGACGCTTGTCGTAGAACTTCAGCAGCGCCGGCGAAAAAGGATGATTATCCTTCAGATGCAGATAGTGTACCTCCGGTTCGCAGGTGGTGTGACCGCACTCCTCGCACACGTACATCTAAAATGAAGAAAGGATAATTAAAGAATGCTTTTATGCAGATGAAGTTTCGTTTCACTTTCGTCTTTCCTTTTGAATTCTTACCATTATAGCAGAGGGTATTATAATTTTGTCTCGAAATTTGTAATGCACTGAAGGAGACGTTTCCGACCCAACAAACTATATAGTATATTCTGAAGCAGCATGAATAGCCGAGTCGATAAAGAGATGTCCGTCTCTCCGTCTGTTTCTATGCAAACTAGTCTCTCAGTTTTGAAGCTATCGTAATGAAACTTGGCACAGACCCTTCTTTTTGCAGGCAGTACATATGTCAGAACGGGCCGGATCGGACCACTATAACATATAGCTGCCATAGGAATGATCGATGGACAACTATGTTTTTGTGTGAAAAACTTTTTTGTTTATAAAGATATCCTTACCAAACTCACTCAAACCGAGTCTCTGAAGAATTTATACAATCTGACAAAATTTGATTTAAATCGGAGTACTATAATACATAGCTGCCATAGGATCGGTTGAAAAATTAGTTTATTTTATGAACAACTTTTTGTATTACATCCAAACTCAGTAAGAGTTCTTTTATACATAACATAGTGTCCTATCTTCTTATCAAAATCGGACCTAGTATAAGAACAATCAGAAGAAAATTGAGTTTTGTATAAGAAACATTGCTGCTAGGGTATACAGCTTCGGCACTCGGAAGATAGCCGTTCTTTCTTGTTTTAGTTGACATTTATTTTCATTTTCTATGCCAAACTTATGACTTTAAGACAGTTTTGAACCATTTATGAAACGGTTTAGATTACAAAAATACGGCAAAGGTTTTGGAGTGCAATTTGACAACTCTTTTATCTGCTTACTGGCTTGACATTGAAATGTACATGATTGTACTGGAGGTTTTGTTTAGGTTAGCTGGTTGATGGTTAGTTAAACTCACCTTGGCTCGTCGCTCCTTGTAGGCATACTGATGTTGCACACTGTGCACCTTCTGGCAGTGCGATTCGAGGGAGCAGCGCTGCGTGAAGCTCTTCTCGCACAGGTTGCACTTGTAGGGGCGAACACCTGTGTGGGTGCGCGTGTGGCGCTTCAGATCGAAGGTGTCGTTGAAGCCCTTGCCACAGAAGGTGCACAGATAGCGCTTGATGTCCGAGTGGCATTTCATGTGGCGATTGAGCAAACGCTGCAGCGAAAATGTTTTCATGCATACGCGGCAGACAAACTTATTGTTGGCATCCTCGGCGCCGCTATTGGGGCAGAGTGTGTCGCCCTGGCTGCTGCTGTTGCTGCTAACACTGCTGCTGCTATTGTTGCGATTGTTGCTGCCGCTGCCATTGCTGTTGTTATTGTTGCTGTTGCTGCTGTTGCTGTTATTCAGCTGCTGGCTGAGCGAATGATGCTGCACCGCTGCTACCAGCTGCAGCGACTGTTGCTGCTGCTGCGGCGACTGTTGCTGCTGTGGCGAATGTTGCTGCTGCTGCTGCAGCTGTTGCTGCTGCTGCTGCGACTGGTGGCCATGCTTGAGATCATCGATGCAATCCATATTGCGTATGCGGTGGTGATGATGGCCCCCGTGCGCATTCTCCACGGCCAGCGGATTCTTAATACCATGTCCTCCATTCACAAACTCCAGCTGCAAGTCATGCGGCAGGCCCAACTGTATAACAAATTGAAACCATTAATGAATTGCTAAATGATGCTTCTCTTGTATAACTAACTACTCTATAAACGAGACGAGCACATGAACTAAGGACAACACAACACAGGACACATTGCAACACACATGTAAAGCATATCGAGCAAACATAACAAACAAGACTGCAACTACAAAATGTTCATAGAAATACTATCAAATTCAACTTGATAAACTTTGACTGGAAGTTACTTCTGAAGTCCTCGAAGCTGATCGTGTTAATTATGTGACGTTAACACAGCAGAGAAATGTTCCAAGCTGACCATGTTAATGTGACGTTAACAGTGCGATGTTAACACATCAGAGAGATCTTACTTAAGCTTCGAGTTGCTGGGTCAAAAGAAGACATATTTTGAGCCATTTCTCTCAAGTTCATGTTGAAGTTATTAACTATAGATAAGTTCATCTATATTTTAAGTATTAGACAGTAAGATTTTCAGCAACACCGAAGAACAAAGCATTTATTTGCTTGCGATTGACAATTAAGTAAATAAATATATAAATGTATATGCATTTTAACAATATCCTGACAACTAACATGAACCTTGATTATGAGAAGATGTCCTTTAAATGTTGAAAGCGACGTTAACAGAAGAGAGATTAAGCTGATACTCCAAAAATGCAAGTGTTCTGGTTGACAGGAATAATTCTATAAAAATTGTAGAAATATAAATATTTGTTGCATAAAGCATATATTCACATCAGTTAAAAGGAAAGAGTACAATACAACAAGATGTGCAACGCAGTAAAATACAATGGCATAAGGGCAGCCTCCTTTTCGTAAAGTAGAGAGTTATGGAAATTGTCTCACAACTTTGAGAGCGTAAAATTCTAAAAATAGATTAGCGCGCGTGTATTCTGCGCACTCGATCTCTTACTTTACTTTATTTAAGTTTTATCCTTTCACTTTCTTAGAAAACAAGAGGTTGATCAAAAGAAAAGTATTTGAAACTGAGCCACTAACAAATTTTTGGATCAAAAGGATTATAGTACATATAGAATATATTATAGAATATAGGAAATCTTAAGTTTCCAAGATATGATATGATACAGAAATTTGGTACAGTGGTTTCGTTGAAGTGGAGACAATTGCACTGGTCAAATCGTTTGACTACATCATATAGTATAATCGTCTGACATATGTATATGATAAAAATTACTTGATCATATTAAATCATATCATCAACCATCAAGCAAGCAATATAATAATAATACATAATAAAAAAGTAACTTTGCAGTCTTGAGCATACAACACAATACACATAACAACGATACGAAACATAACAGCAAAAAGGACTAATGTCCTTTTTATACCCTTGCAGAGGGTATGTGTAGCGCCCTTGAAGGAAACGTTTCCGATTCCAAAAATTACATATGTATATACTATTCTTGACTAGCAACAAAAGCCGAGTCGATCTAACCATTACAGACGTAAATACTAAGCAAATTACTCTCACTATTTAAAAAGTATTAGGACTCTCATATGCTTAATTTTGTTCAAGGCAGTCGGAGCCAGCCGGATCAGTTCACTAAGACATATAGCTTACATAGGAACGATCGTTCGAAAGCTGAGTTGTTGTATAAGAAACGTTTTTATTTTTAAAGACTTCCTAAACAAACTAACAAAATCAAAGTTTCATTGGGCCTTTTTACAAGTCATTTACATCTTATAGAAAAATCGGTTGAAAAATGAGTTATATGAACCATTTTTGTTGTTGTTTTTTATAGATATTTCAAGCAAACTCAGCCATTGCGAGTATTATTATGCTTTTTACAGTTTGATCAAAGTTGATCATTATCGGATCACTATATACACTATATCATATTTAGGCAGACATGCCAAATTTCAGCGGGATACAGCCCCTTAATTTTGTTTTGACAGCTGATTATTGACGTGTTCGCCATCATGTTGAGGATGAAAAAAAAACGATTTTCGTTCTCTCGCGGCATCATGGCTTAAATCAACAATTTAGGGATCCAATTGCTTCCCCATGCAACTTATTCGCCCGATTTGGCGACATCGGACTATTAGCTCTACCCTTAAACTCAAAAGATGGCTCATCAATAAAAAATTCAGCTCGCGCGAGGAGATCATCGACGCCGCGGAGGAGTATTTTGCGGACCTTCCGGAAAATTAGTTTTCGGACAGGATCTTCCGAACTAAGGGCTGAATCGTGCTGAAATTTGACATGTCTGCCTAAATATGTTTGGACTATAAGGCACCATAATCTTTTTTGCGATAGCAGCGCATTCTGGCGGTCAAGGAGGTTACTTTTCATCCCACCTAATACTCAAAAATGAAGTTTATTTAACCTTTCTGCAAGGGTGTATATATTCGGCGCCCCGAAGATAGCTGTTCTTTCATGTTTTTAGGTATTATTTTTTTTGAGCCAATTCGAATCTTGGGCCCTCTTACCCGACGATGTAGCATTTTACTGTCATTGAGCACCTCAACGGTCGGCGATAGCGGTATTAGGCCCGCTGCTGTCGCAGCCGCTGCGCTGGCCAGCGAGCGTAACGTGGTGCGATGCACACGACGCTGGATGGGCACCTCCGGCGATGGCTTCACAGTGGATACAAATGTGATCACAGTGGAGCCGTAGGCCGCTGCCTTGGCGCGACCGCCCTGCCTGGCACTGTTACTGTTTCTCATGCCCTTACTGCTACTGTTACTGTTGCTGTTACTGTTATTGGTACTGTTATTGTTAGCCTTGCTGTTACTGTTGCTGTTAATGTGAGTGTTGTTGCTTGTGGTGCTATTACAGTGATTACCGTCTAGCAATAGATACTCGAGTGGTGGTTGGGCAATATTCAGCTCAGCTGGAATTGCTACTGCTGCTGCTGCACTGCAGCTGTTGGGCTTTAAAATATATTCTGAACTTACGCTTTGGATTAGCGGCTTGGTATCGAGCAGCGCTGCGGCGGCAACAGCTGCTGTATTGGCGTCTAGCAAATTGGAACTGCTGCTGCTGCTGCTGGACATTGGACGCAATGCGGCAACAGCGGCGGCCGCGGCAGCAGCAGCAGCTGCAGCAGCTGTTGTTGGCGACGGCAGCGATAGATTGCTGTTATCGTTATGAAGGAGATGTTGCTGCTGCTGCTGTTGTTGCTGCTGCTGCTGCTGTTGCTGATGATGGTGATGGTGATGCCCATGTTGCTGCGAATGATGATGTGCATGTTGCTGCTGCTGCTGCTGTTGTTGCTGATGGAAATGATGCTGCTGTTGCTGCTGCTGTTGTTGCTGCTGCTGCTGCTGCACATGATGTTGCTGCTGTGTATAGAGATTATGTTGCTGGTAGGCATGTTGCTGCTGCTGTTGATGATGCACATGCTGCTGTTGCTGCAGCAATTGTTGCTGCTGCTGGGCCAACAGCGTTGGCTGCTGCTGCTGCTGATGGTAGCTGTTGTTGTTGTTGCTGTTGTTGTTGCTGTTAGCATTATGTTGCTGCTGCATTTGCATTAAATTGCGCGTGGCATGTTGATACGAAGGCGGCGGCTGCTGTTGCTGCTGCAAATGTTGCTGAGCAACATGTTGCTGCTGCTGCAAATGCTGTTGCGCATTGGCAACATGTTGCTGCTGCTGCTGCGTACCGCTATAAACATTGTTGCTGCCACTGCTGCTGCTGTTGTTGTTGTTGTTGTTGCGTGTCATATTGTTGGTCAGCTGCGTCAACAGATTCTCATGCAGCACATCCAGCTGCGCATGTGTGTGCGGCGTCACAGAGACGGCATCGGAGTCCGGGGTCAAGGATGGCGTTGAGACAAGCTCAAAGTCCTGACGATGATGGGGACTGTTTGTCGAATTATCATCATCATCATCATCGACACAGCTGCGCTGCAGAAACGAACTGAGATCCACCGCATCCGACAGCTGCTCGAGCAGATGATCCGTTTGGGAGCTTAGCATTAGGGTGGCCGTAAACTGCAGCGGATCAACGACAGTAACACCATTTGGGCACTGCCCAGCGCTGTTGGCCAGATCCGACATGATGGCATCTTCATAGGCGCTGGCATTGAAGCCGCCAGAGATGCCACCATTGCCAGTGTTAACTCCGGCACCCCCACTACCGCCCCCAGCACCACCAGCAGTGTTGCCACCCATCGTTGCCTGTATTATATTTTGGGCAAATGTGCCAATATCTATTTTGGCCTCATCATACTCAATATCCGGTTCGTCCTTAAGTATAATGCCATAGGCTGAAGGATTGCCGCCATAGAAAGGATGACCCACAACAGATGCCGAATGTAAATTATGAAATTTGGAATTAGAATTGATTTCATTATAATTATTGGCATTGCCGAGACCATGGGCAAAGTTCAAAAGATTATTACCATCGACTGCAACACCACCACCAGCTCCTGCTCCGGCTCCAGCTCCAGCTCCTGCTCCACCACCACCTGTATTCGCTCCTCCGGCTGTTACGTTTACAGCCGTTCCACCGCTGTTATTGCAACTGTTACTGTTACTGTTATAGTGCTGTTGCCCACCCCCAGACATAATGTAAGCGGCCGCAGCGGCGTTCTGTATTAGAAAATTTGAATTGCTGTGCAGCAGTTGGGCGTTGGTTGTGGGCGTGGTCGCTTGTGCGTCGGCGCTTTGGCCGCTCTTCAGGCTTTCGTAGAAGGGCGGCAGGGCGCCAGTGGGTGGCGAGTTTGGTCCGTAATTGCCACGTCCGTCACGGCCACCGCCCATGCCACCGCCACCGCCAGCACCGCTGCCAAAGCTGCCGCTACCACCGCCGCTGTTTGGTGACCCACCAGCGCTGCCACTGCCGCTGCCGCCGCTGTTACCGTTCTGTCCGCCGCCGGCGCCGCTGCCGCCAAAACTTGAGCTCGTTTGAAAACTTTGACCCGAACTGCTGCTGCGTCCGTGTCCAGCGGCCGCTGCCAGTATGCCCGGCAGGCTGCGCACCAGCCGTGGATTTAGCTGCAGCACGCGCGCTGCCAAATATGTGCTGCGACGTCGCGCCTCTCTCACGCGTCGCGCCCGCTGCAAGCGTCGCGCGTTAAGCTCTTCCTCGCTGTCGTAGCTGGCGCTGCGTCGCTTCGGCACGTGATAATCAATGGGCTCCTGTTGCTCGGGTCCCAGCTGCTCTAGATCGAGAGTGCGTTGGTATAAAAGCTCTCTCTCGCGCTGCTGCTCTCTCGCGCGCTGCTGCTGCTGTTGTTGTTGCTGCTGTTGCTGATGTGCGGGCGCTTGAGGTGCGCGCTGTATGACGCTGCAGCGTACGGCGGGCACACGCGGTGGCGGCGGACTGGGTCGCTGTTCAGCTGTTGGTGGCGTACTGCGCATGCGCAGAGATAGCGGCTGCTCGACAGGCAATAGCGGCTTCTCATCAACGATCAACTTGCAGCCGTCGTCAGAGTCGTCGCTGTCGCTGCTGCTGCTACTGCTAACACTGTCGCTGCTGCAGTTGCCACTACGCGCGTCAACGTCAACGTCAACCTTGTTATCTTTGTCTTTGTTGCGTTTGCTAACAATATCAAGCGGATACTCCTTGCGCTGCGCCTGCGTAAGCACAACACCAGCGCCGTAGTAACGCGGCTTTGGCGCCTCAATTCCTACGTCAACGTCAACGTCGACGTCGGCTTCTTGCTCCTCCTCAGCTTCGCTTTCGGCAAAGTTTGGCGGCGCAGTTAGCGTTAACAGCGACGCTGACTGTGGCTGCTTTGGGCTCTCTACGTAATCTTTTGGTATACTGCTTGTTGTTGTTGTTGTTGTTATTGCTGTTACTGTTAACGAATTATCGTCGCAGTCTTTAGTGTCTGTTGCGGGGGGTGGTGTTTTGTTGCTGTTCTTGTTGTTGTTGTTGTTGGTGGTGGAGGTTTCTGCTGTGGAGCTGCTGATGGTGCTGCTGCTGCTGCTGCAGCTCAAACGCTGCAACAATTCTGCTGGCGTCAGGCAGTCGATATTTTCTGCAAAAAATAAAAAAAAATGCAATTGTCAAATGAGTTAAGCAAAACAAAAATATGTGTGTATGTAGTATGTATGGCTAATATGTATGTGTGTGCATTAAATGCCAGTTTTACATTCTCTTGTAAATTGCAACGGCACTTTTTTTTTTTCTTATGCGAGCGAAAGGGAAAAGAGACTTATAAAATTAAATAATGAATATCGAAACTGAAATCAGAACCGACAAAAACGAGCGCAAAAAAGTGACCGTGCAATCGCTACGACGATCAATTGCTAACTGTAAGCGCATCTCCTTCTTTCTTCATCTGTTCATAAGTAATGCAGAAAAATGAATTTCGCCTCAACTCAAATGTATGATCGTATGTGTGTGTGTGTGCTTTCCTATTCGGCAAATTTCGGCGTTTGTATGAAAGTGTGTGTGTTTTACATATGTATGCATCTATGTATTCTGCTGTCTTTTGCATTGCGTTTTAAACACGCATAACTGTAATTGTAAAGAGTTGCCAGTCCGTTGCGAAACATGAATCTTGCATTATCACCCGCACACACACACACACGTATCCCTAGAACCATTATAATATGTACATGCATACATATGTACATACATATGTATGTACATACAAATGTAATGCCTAGGTAATTAATGTACATATGTGTGTATGTACGTAAAATGTTTGAAATAGAAATTCCTCAAACTACTACATATGTACATACATATGTATGTATGTATGTACATTTGTATTATGCAAATCAATTGAGTGGATTTGTGTTTTAATCGTTTATAGATACATATGTATGTACATATGTATGTATGTATGTATATACGTATGTACTTATCATTTCCCGTAATTTTTTTGATAGTATAAAAAATGTCGTTTTTTTGTACATCTATGTACATATGTATGTAGACACCAAAGGGTTGCACTTGTAAATGAAAATGTAAGACGACAAGAATGAATAAGATTCATACGCTTGTCAATTTGACATCATTGCATTGTTCTACTCAAAAAGTATCGACTACAAAATCGGTATTGATGGATGACATACATATGTATGTACATACAAGTATCGTTTTGGTAGTAAAATTATTATAAAATGTGTAATATTCGATACTAAGATTAATTTGTAATATAATTAAATACATACATAAATGTAATCAAACGATGCAGTTCTATTACATACATATGTATGTACATATGTACATACAAATGTACAGCATTTCTGTAATGTTGCCAAAATAGCAAATTGAATTTTGGTAAATTATGAAAAATATTGCAATAAATAAATAAGTGTCAATTAACCGCCCATGTTTTCATTAATAGACTTAACAGATTCAATTAACAGCAATTGGAATTGGAATTGCAATTATAAATGGCAACTGCTAACAGCAAGTGCAAGTGCGAGGTGCCGTTGCAGTCGCCCTCGGCGTCGGCGTCAGCGTTGTTGCTTGCAGCAAAGACGAAACAGGCAAAGACAAGGTTGGTAAAAAAAAAACTTGTCTTGGCTGTAAATCAAATCAAATCAAGTGCAATAAATAATAGCAGCAACAATTACAACAACAACAAGAATAACAAAAAGCAGACAGCCCCCTTCCCATTGCAATGGCAATCAAGTTGACGTAGCGTCGACGCCGCGTCGCTGTTGCGGCTGCTGCCGCTGCGTTCTTGTTGTTGGTGGTTTGTGGCCGCCGTTGCGCCAGCTCTTTTTTTGTATGTGTGTGTTTGTTTTTGTTACGTTCGTGCGATCAAGATCAAGGCTTTTGCAATTGCTTTGTGTGTGCGCGTGTTTGCTGTAATGCAGCGCGGCGTTTGTCAATGAACAAGTTTGCGTGCGTAGGCGTTGTTGTTGCTGCTGTCAGCCCTTCAAAAAATATGTACTTACTTACATACATATGTACAGTAATTGCATGCAAAGCGCGCAGTACACAATTACATATATGTGTATGTAGTATATATGTATGTGTGTAATTTCAAATGCCTAACACGCACTCAACTGCGCTGCCGCCGTTGCCTGTTGGTCATGGCCGCCAGCCAGGCAGTGGGCAGCGCAGTTGGCTGCGCAGTAGAGTGGGTCATTTAAATGAACGAGTGAACTGATTCGATAATATTGAGAATTTATTTATTTATTGAAATATAAATCTACGAAGTCAAGCCCCTTAGAAAGTGCTGCCGAGCAACAAATTAACTTCGTTCGTGAACCACTAAACAAATGAACAAGTGACAGGTATCATTACTGCACTGCTGAAAGAACTACTCAAAATGATTCGATTTAGTTCACGGCTCGCAAAATGAACGTCTGAACTCTTTCATCAAATTGAACAAGTAAGCGCAACTCTACAGCGCAGCAAACAAATTCTAACGTCGCATGGCACTTAATTTTGCGCCTGGGCCAGTTAACAGCCGCTGTTAGCCTTGGGTTGGGCAACCGTTTAACATATCATGTTAAATTTGTTGGCGGCTTAGCTCCCCCACCCTTCACACCCAACAATCCATAATCAAAAATGATTTAGCATAATTGATTATTTTGCGTTGCTTGGCAAATTTAAACGCACATTTTGCTATGGTTTTGTGTGTATACATACATATGTATTTAATTTGACTTTAATTTAATAAATTCGTATGCCAATTGCAACTGAAACGACGTACCCGCTGCCCCTCCCGACCGGCCCATTAAACTTTTTGTTTTAAATTGACTGTAAAATGTTGGCTGCCATTTATTTATTAATGGGCCTGCGGAGACGCCCGCAAGAAAATTGCATACGTACATACATACATACATACATACATATGTATGTAAATACGTACACATGTTCATACATAAGTCGCGCCCATCAAGCCAACAGAAGCAGTAACAATAATGCACATTAAACTTAATGGCACGCTGTAAACTTAGCATGAATGCTAACTGTCAGTTGTTGTTCTATATATTAACATATGTACATACACACACACATACGTTTAACATGAGCACTGCATAACGAGCTGTTAAAATGGCTTTGCTTTCAGTTTAGTTGTAATTGGTGTAATTTATTTTATTGTGTTAAGGTCAAGGCAATTGTTAAATACTTTATAATTACACATTGTACATACATATGTACATACATGCATATAAAAAAATAATAATAAATGCGAATAAGTTTAGTGTTTACTTAAAATTTGGTTTGTTTGTGCTTGTTTGCTATGAGGAAATGAATTGCAATTGAAATTGTACGACAACAACAACAATAACAGAACCGTTGACCTCGCAATCCGTATGTATGTATGTATGTATGTATGTACATGTATGACTTAACAGCTGGCTGTTAAATCTCAACTTAACAGTGCTAAATCTTTCGGCATTGTTTTGTCTCCATTCTACAGATGATCGTGCGCTCTTTCTCTCTCTCTCCCTTTGGCAGCAGGTTCAATGCACGTTTAATCCTTTACAATAATTGATTTGCATGTTTTCTTTCGCACAGTTTTTATTTGCTTGCGGCGTGTGCATGAACTTTAAAGATATTCCCGTGTGCGTTTTTTGTTTCTACGCTCTCGTTTGGTCTAGCGTAAAATGCGTCTCAAAAGTAGTTTCTATGTTTGTATGTATGCAATGTATGTATGTATGTATGTGTGTACATACATACAACAAACATACATACATATGTGATAAAACAAAATCAACGCGAATACAACAAAAGTTTGTATCTGTGTTTGTCAGTATATGTACATACATACATACATACATACTATGTTAATTTGCAGAATAAAGCATCGCAGTCGTTGCCTAGAATTTGTAATACTTTTTGCGTCTGGTTTTGTTTTTCATTTATTTTTACTTGTATGCTCTGTACAGCAAGGGGTATTGCCATATTGCCAACAAAGTTGCCAACAAATACGAATACATACATACATACATTCATACATATGATTATTTTGGGTTCTCTTAACTATTTTATAACCGCTGAACAGCAAATCAGAATAATGCTTAATAAAACAAAAATCTATTATTTGTTCACAAATAATACGTATGTATCTAAAACAAGTTTTTGACTTGCACTATTGATAACTGTCTCTACAAACATACGAACATGTTGTATGTATGTATATCTATTCCCAATGTACATAGGCCTATGTTAACATGACTGTTAATGTTCAACAGGCTGTTAAGCTATCGCTAAGGGTATTCAAGCTGCACTTCAACTGTAAACTCTTCTTCCATTAAGCTATACTTTTGTTGTTTTATTTGAGTGTACCGCTTAATTCTGCACCCATGCGGGTGTCTGCTGTTCAGTGCTTGTGTGTAATTTACGCGACGCCCACCGCTAACAGCTGGCCTGGCCTGCACGACCCGTTTCCCCCTCCGCCACACCACGACAGACTAATCGAAGACTATTTGTATATATGTATGTAGTACGTAGCATGGATAAGTTTTTTGTTTTTGAAACATTGTTACTGTTATTGTTATTGACAAATTCCAAACGCATTCTACAGCTAGTAACTCACATGTTGAATTCCCGGCATGCACGACGATGACGACACTCCTCTCAGCGTCAAGTCGCTTGCCTCACCCTCATCCTCCCGAAACCTCCAACCATCCAGCTATCCACCGCTCCAACGCCCCATCCACCCATTAACGCAAGCATCGCATCAACTAATGTTGTTATTTTTGTTGTTTCGTCTGCTGTTCTCTGTTTCATTGCAAATGCTCAGCACGTAGTCAAGCGCTTTGCCCATATATGTATATACACACACACACACACACACACACACACACACAATTATAAACTACACACCTACAACATCAGATTGAAGGGATAAAGTGTATTGCATAGGGTTAACTTGGACAGAGAATTATGAAATAGACTTGAGGTAGGTTTAGTATAAGATTTAATATACAATAGTTTTAATAAGGCCTGCTTTTATTATTCTATTCCATTACATTTTATTTAAAAAGCTAATCTAAATAATTCCAATCGATTGAAATTAATATTTGTTAATTTTAATTATGATGGAACATACTTTTAATCTGTAAAGTATTTGTAATCCTTTTATTATTCCATTCCATTAAATTCCATTTAATTGATCGTTAATCTTTATTTCTCCAATCGATTGAAATTAATATTTGATAATTTCAAAATTATGCTGGTATATACTTTTAATCTGTAAAGTATTTTAAATCCAATCTTTAATTTGTTCGCAACATTTTAAAGCGTTTAATGATTTACCTTGAAAATAATTTGATAAACATGGCAAATTAGTTTTCTATGGCAATTAAATTGATTCGATAAACTGAAACCGAGTTGGAAGGACAATCGTTTTACATTTGAAATGTAGTCGAAAACAAAAACAGGCATGAATAAAACTAGTTTTAAATTGGCTCAGGCTCCTTTAGTTTCTTAGTTCCGTTTGGGGATAAGGAATTTCATTAGCTGAGCTAACTTTTTATAGCCATGAATAGTTAAAGCTTACGAGTGTCAAATAAAATAATTGCGCATGCTACATAACCTATAAATGCTCTGTAATCAGTGCCAACTGTACCTAGACAGACATCTTGGCCCTGACCTCAAAGCATCGAATTGTAACCAGCTAACCGTTGACATCTTGACTAACCTGCACTGCCGTGGGGCCAGGCACAACTATTTGTTGGCATACCCCACCACCCAGCCCAAAAAAAACCACCCAATTTTATTGTATACATAATTTTTTTCGATGGCGCTGTCCAGTTATTTAATAGAGCATGAAAAGCATGCGACGTTGACAAGCAAGCGAAAACGTTAGAGGAGGGAAGAGCGAGAGGTAGCTAGGAAGAGGTAGTCAGCAAATATTGTCGCAACTGTGACTGAATATCGAGAGTAATCGCTGTTAACAGTCCTGTCATTAACAGTAACTATATTGAATGTTATCAACATTAACAGTGACGTATTGATTTTAACAGTAACAGACCAAGTGTCCATTTCCAACACCATTGAAGAATAAAGAACGTTCTCCAAGTTAGTCCAAGCTTAACTTGAATTTTGACGAAAGGACTAAAATGTTAACATATTAAAATAATAATATATACATTTTAATAAGCGATATATAACTTATTTATTTATTAAAATTAACTTTAATAAATTTTGAAAAAACATAAAAATATTCTAAATAATTATTAGAAAAGAGCGCTAGCGTCGAGACCTTCAACTGTATTTTAAAGACTTATATTCTACATTTGGTCCATAAGATTGAATTTCGTATAAAGGTTTAAATTCTTTTTATAATGAGGGATGATACTGGGGAAAGACATGATGAGGGAAGAGAATTGGACAAATGGGCCTGTCTAAAACTCTCCGGAATAGGGTGCTCTTTGAATTTACTTGTAGAACACAGTCACAGTCACTGATAAATGGAAGTAACAGTCACAGTTGGCACTGTGACTGTATAATAAGAATATCACTCATCACTAGAACGTATTAAATAGGTGGGGCAATGCGTAGTGTCAGCGATTAGCTGACAGCTAATCAATTCTGCTGTTCGTCGAGTGTTTCCTCTCACTGTTCGGGGGGCTCCACGTTGATCGGTTCCTCAGTTTGTCAAATGACAAGTGCGTTTTTTCAAATGTGTGCAAAAATTTCGTTGGCCACCTTTTGTTTTGTGGCAGATGCTCGACCCTTGTCAATGCCTGGGCGCATGATTTGCCAAAAAAAAAGAAGAACAGAACAGAACTGAACTGAACAGAACAGAAGAAAAGAATGAAACAGGAGGTAGCGTTTGTGGCTTCCTGTTGGCCAAATTGATGAATGCATCCGTTTGAATGAAAGGAAGTTGCCACAGTTGCCGTGTCTAACAGGTGCTTTTGCCTTCTGACCAAATGACCTAATGCGAATCATGCGATCGTAACCGCGCTCCTTGGCGAGCCAGCGATCCAGCGATCGATCCTTCAGCCAACGAGTCCTGCCAGCCACGGGTGCCACAAATTATGTAGTGCTGGTGTGTGTAAAAGCTTAAACAGCGCCCCTATTGCCATTTAGCAATTCTAATGCCAGGCCATGGGGCAATGTGATCCTTCTCTTGGGTTCCTCTTCCTTGTTTTTATATTTTTTTTCTTATGTCTTAAGCTCTCTCTCTTCGGTTTCTAAGTGCTGGAGGGCAGTCTATAAATTTATTGCCTAAGCGGTCTGCGTTTAAATGAAATTGTCTCTAACGCCCCAGCAACAACAACAAAACGGCTTAAAGGTTATGTTTTTTTTGTTGTTCTTTTTGGGTTTTTTGGTATCTGCTGTCTGCGATTTTGGCTGTTACTTTTTTGGTTGGGCTTGGGTTTCGGGCAGCTGTTGATAGTTCGATTTCTAAGGGCCTTGCGTACCATAAAGCTTCAGGGCCCACTGCCAAGGGCCGTCCAAGGTCTTTATTAGTCCTCACACACACACACACACACACGCACACACACCACTACACGGACTGTCCACACCATCGTTCTCGGGTTTCAGGCGCAAACTTTAAAATGCATTAAGTGCCATGCAATTAAGTTTATCGATGCGCTAAAATCAGCCAAGTCAACTTTAATCTTGTTTCTTTTTTTTCGCTCAATTTCTGATGCTACTGCCTCGCTGCCTCTTCATATTTTTCTTGGTTTTTTCAGTTTTTTGGGAGGTTTATAAATTATACATTATAAATGCCGACGCGTTACTTTCTGGCAACTTTATAATTTTGCCGAAAATTTGTTACTTTGAAAGTTGCCGACGCGTTGAGGCATCAGAAAAATAAACTACTTTCGTAGCTAATGCGACATTCCCGTAAATGTAGGGTGACACTGTTAGTGTGACGCTGCTTAACGAATGTTAGCAGGTATGTTTGTAACAGCCGCTTTACATAACATTTACATAGTTAGTAAGCTGGCAAGTGTTTGGTTATTAATATAAACGTTAGGCGTCTCTGTTAACGTGACTCTTCAATGCCGATAGAGTTATCTTCTTTCCTTCTCTTAGAATCGGACTAAAATATACACATGTTAAAGTAGCAGCTGCTTAACATGTCATTAACATTACAAAGCTTCAATGAAAAGCGCGCCACAAGTGTTTAAAACTGACTCTTCAATGCCGATAGAGTAATCTTCTCTCCGTCTCTTAGAATCTGACTAAAATAGACACATGTTAAAGTAGCAGCTGCTTAACATGTCATTAACATTACAAAGCTTCAAGTAAAAGCGCGCCACAAGCACTTAAAACTGTTATCTTACTAGGTGAATTGCATGTTCTTTTGCCAATTCGCTGTTTAAGGCAACTTTCTTGGTTCCCAACCCCTCAGCCCTCTCTTGTGATTTGGCCCATGCAGCGCACTTTTCAAGTTCGTTGCCTAAGTCTTTTGTATTAAAGTGGCGCAAAGCAAATAAAAATAAAAACATTTAGCTTAACATTAACCCAGTAAATCCAAATTGAATGACACAGCAGCCTTGCTGGCAGGCAACCCCCTCGTTCCCCCACCCAGCCCCGCCAGCGCAGCCTACACAAATTGTTAACTGTTTAGCTGCCGCCGCTTTTCAAGGTCAAAACTGCAGCGCATACGAGTTGAAATACTCGTATGTGCACACACACAGACAGAGGCATGCATTATTTGATGTGTTTGCTGAGATATCGACAGCATCCAAATGCCATAGCCCCTACAGATTGAGCTGCAGATGCTGACTTGACACTGAGACAAAGACACAAGCTGCAGACTGAAGATTGAGATTCAGAGTTTGTTTTTGTTTTTTTAGATACAGCGGCCTCAGCTGGCGACAGCTTTCAAGCTCAAAGCGCGTCTTAAATTGCAAACCACATGCTTGACAATAACAACAACGTTTAGCACACACACACACACATACACACACACACACAGGCAGTATTATAGCAAGAACAACAATTACAACAACATGTGCAACGTTTTGTGCAGCTGCTAATTACAGTTGCTATTTTTTTTATAATTTTTTTTCATTTTGCCGCTGCATTCTATCTATGTGCTTCAATTTGTTTGTTTGGTTTGTTGTTTTTATTTCTACTTTTTTTATTTTTATTTTTTTTGTTCTTTGCGGTATTAATGTCAATGTTAACCTTGCTCTGTTTCAGTTTGCTTGTTAACTCGTTTACATTGTTTGTTAAGTGCCCGGGCATTGAGTTTTTCTAGCTATTGAGCTATTTATGTACTCTCGTATGCTCTATAGTCAGTCAAGTTAGCTAAGCTAACTGAATGCTTGTTTCATTCAGCATAAAAAACAGATTATATTTTGGGCTCTTTTACATTCTGTGCGCTAGTTTTAGTAACAGCTGCATGTTAAGTTGCTGTTACCATCACATTTTAACAGAATGTTGGCTTTTCTCGAGTATTTTTCAAATGCAACTTGCGTTGTTGCTCATCTGGGTTGAAGGTTTGCGCAATTGTTAATGCATTTCCGTTAAGCACGTTGCACAAACAATGAGGCACCAAAATGGCAGCAGCAGCAACAACAGCAACAACAGCAGCCAGCAAACAAAACGTAAATGAGTTTGTCAACATATTTCTAATTCGACACGCTTCAAAGTGACCAATACACACACACACACACATATGTAAGTGACGCTTTTGGTATGAATATATTACATATATGCGTTGACCTAAATTTTATGACTGTTGCTATTTGCCATTTAGTTGCAAGCAGAAACAACAACAACAGCAAAATAATAATAACCATTGCAATTGCTGCATGTGTGTGTGTGTGTGTGTGTGTTGCACAAAGAAGCATGCTAAACAGCTACTATAAACACAATGCAACTGCAACTGCAAAAGCAAATGCAAATGCAAACAATGAGACGAAACTGACAAACTGACTGAATGAGGCATAGTGACAATGCCTGATAGGTGTGTATGTGTGCCTGTGTGTGTGTGTCTGTCTGTGCTAATTGTTACCGCCAATAAGCGCCTATGAGAGGTGTCTAATGCCATATGCCTTATACGAGGGTAGCTTATTAAAGCGATTCCAGATGATAACCTCAAACAGTGCACGCTATTCTCTACTACACGACTCTACAGCCAATTCTTTCTTTACGATACACTGATAGCTCCCGCAAAATGTCCCTGCTCGGGCGCCACATAGTTTAATCATGAAACTTCCGTCGCTTATATTATGCATCAAAGTATTTCAACTCGCTCAATAACACTTAATACTTACTTGTGTGAAGTACTCTTGGAATATGCTTGACGCTCCTATAAAACGTCCCTGCTCGGGCGCCACTACTTTCTACTACTTTTCACAAATCTTTGGCCTAACAGCATCCGTTTTTATTTGATACTCTCTTATGTGGCATCAATTTAGTGGACGCTCCTGTAAAACGTCCCTGCTCGGGCGCCACAAGATTTGCTTATGAAACCACCCTCGCTTCCACAAATGCACATACTATAGTAATTGGGTAATTGAACATTGCTCGCACAAGTCTATTGGCTTATCCCCAGTCATAGAACTGAGCCGTCGTTTCGTGCATGTCTCATTAACATTTACAACGGGGCACAGCTGTCGTTGTTTTAGTTACTTTTGGCATACATACAAATACATATAACAAATCATTTAACGCAATTGCGTTAAAACTTTGCACATTTCAAACAAAAGTTTCGTTTTGGCTTTGTTTCGTTTCGGCTTTAGTCTCGGGCGATTTGTTTAGTTTATTTATTTTTGTTTTTTGAATCTTTGTTAAACAGTTTGTTGCACTTTTTGCTTACGTCGGCCTCGATCTCTTTTGTAGCTGTATTTGTTGTTGTTGTTGTTCTTGCCGATGCGCTGCTGCAATGTGTAAATAGTTGTCAAGTTGCTGACTCAACTTTCGCATAGAATTTTTACTGAAACTGAAAGCTACATTTTATTATCGAACACCGCGCACTTTGAGATTGCATTGGAAATTGAGAATACTTTCAAGTGAGCAACAGCATTGAGCACTAAACGACTTTCGAAATAAATCAAATAGTGTCTGAGAGGATATACATAAAATGAAATCTGTTTATAAAAGGTGTCCCAAAATAAAGCAAGAAATATTTCATTTGCCGCAATTTGTGCAGTCAATTTTTGGCCATACTGATTTGAGAACTGATAGTCTGAAATTATTTCATGTGGAGCATCGCATGAGGGGTTTTCATTATCAATATCTTAAAAATAGTGCAAGTTTGGCGGCCACAGTTCGAAAATTTCATCCCAAAAATAGTCGGAATTGTGCTTAAACTTTGTCAAATGAGAAGAGATTAAACAACATTTGATGGCTTTTTATTATTTGGTTATTTAAAATCAAAAGTCAACGTCCACAAGCCCACAAACACAGTGCAGTGGAGTGGAGGAAATTAAATAAAACAAGTAAGAATGCTATAGTCGAGTAAACCCGACTACAAAACTCCCTGTACCCAGGTCAAAAATTTCCAATCTCATCTACGTACATTTACACCACACATACACAAAAGACGCACACACACGAGCGACAGCTCGAGCGCAGCGCAAGCGAGGCATTTTAAGTGGTGGCTGTGCTTCTTCTTCCCCTTGCGCTGAAGCACTGAATCTTCTTTCGTGAATAACTTCCGTGTTTATTATCCGAACGACTTGAAATTTGGACAGTAGATTAGGAGTGACTAAAGTATTGCACATGCCAAATCCCAAAGCTATATCTTAAAAATTGTTCCTGTAAAACGGTTTGTATCGAATTGCGGGGGAACGGGGGGGGGGGGGGGGGGAGATATCTCAAATCTAAAATAAACTTGACCTGCGCCCGCTATAATCGAGCCTACGTTCAAAATTTGGTGTCTCTAGCTCTTATAGTTGCTGAGATCCTTGCGTTCATACATACGGACGGACAGACGGACAGACAGACGGACATGGCCAAATCGAAATCTCTTTTGATACTGATCAAGAATATATATACTTTATAGGGTCGGAGATGTCTCCATCTGCCTGTTACATACATTTGCACGGATTTAGTACCCCCTTTTACCCATTTTATAAGTACAGGAGTAAAAATCAAATGCTTAGCGGAGAGTTAACGTTGTGGGTGAAGAAATTGAGTGCTATCAAATAAAATGCACTAACCTAATTGGCTATAATCAAGTTATGTTCAGTTAGTCAGTTTGTTGTTGTAGCTGTTTGCTTTGGCTGAAATGAAAACCGCATCTGGTTGACCTTCTCAACCGTTACAGGCGTTGATTACAGCACCAGTCTTTATGCCATATATGTGTCAATATGCACACATATATGTATATGTATATAGGTGTGTATATTTAAAGTTGACAGAATTTAATAATGACAATGCTCATGATGATGATGTTGCTGATGATGATGAGCAACGCTTCGTTTCATTTAATATTGTTGCTTCAATATTTATTGCCACACAGACGACAATTCGCAGTGTTGTTGTTGTTGCTGTTGCTGTTTTTGTTTTCGTTTTTAACTGTAAATATATAAATTGATGCAGGCGACCCTTTTTCTTGAGCGAACTACCTACCAGTTGTGACCCACATTTTGAATGCTGTTTCTGCCACAGCAACAACAAAAGCAACAAAAGCAACAAAAGCAACAATAATAATAAAAATCAATGGAAAACAAGTTAAGCATCCCAACAACAACAACAGCAACAACAACAGCTACAAATTTTATTAAGTAAACTCCCACTTACAACATTATGCATATAAATGACTCTAGCTATGGCTGTCTCCCTCTCTCGCACCTCCTCTCTCTCTCTAGCACACTTTGCGCTGTATTTTGTTACATATATGAAATTATGCGTAAAATTGTTTGTTGTTGTTGTTGCAGTTTTGGATTTCAGTTTTTCAGCTTTTTTTTAGGTTTTTTTTTGATCAGCTTCAAAATGAAATGAGCCAAAACCGCAACAAGCGCAACAAAAGTTGTCGCCGTCTTTTGTTGCTGCTGTTGTTGCTGTTGTTGCTGTTGTTGTTGTTGCTGCTGGCGCGCTGTGTGCGTTGTTCATTTATGACGTAACTTCTGCTGTAGCTGCTGCGGCTGCGGCTGCGGCTGCTGTGATTACGGCCCGGTGTTAATACAGTTAAAGCGGGGCCTAACCTTGAAAACCGGTAGATTTTTTTTTATTTACTCAATTTCATGTGTGTGAGTGTGTGTGTGTGTAGCTGTGTGCTGCTGCTGTGTGTGTGTGTGTGCTTGCCTCTTAATGCTTACAAAAATTATATAGATATATTATACACATATTGATAAATTTTTGAAATGCATTTTTTTTGTTTTGATTTGAAATGCTTTGAATCTTTTATTTGTATTCATTTTTTTTTTTTGGTTGCTGTCAATTTCACTTGCAGGCGGCGTCTGCGTCGGCGTACGCTGCGCTGCCGGCATTGCAAACAAAAGACTTAGGCAACGAACTTGATATTGATATTGAAATTGCTGACATTGCCAACTTGATAGCATGATAGCAGCTGCTGCTGTGTGTGTGTGTGTGTGTGTAATCAATTGGGGTGTGGCACTTCACACACACACACACACACATCAATTGGGCAATTCCAGTGCGAACGGATTTGTGCGCAAATTAGCAGCAATCTGACAAATGAATTACAATTGTTTGTTATTGAGATTTCAACTGATGCCTCACGCAGCCCACACATACTTATACTACGCTATAATCCATAATTCCCAAGAAAAATCTGTTTTGAATGCAATGTTTTGCTTATAAGAGATTATAAGCTCTATCTGCCTTGTAGATCTGAAGGAATGCTACAAAGGTTAGAGCCAGCAAATTTGGTATGTGGCCTGGTAAGGAACAAATGATCAATTAACTCCTTAGCATCAAGTTTTTCGTTAACAGGAAAGTATTTTAAATGCTACAACATAATAGTATATAAAGTGTGTGCTTAAAGACGTAAATCATTGTATTCTAAGGATGCTTGCTTGAGTTTTCCCAATAAAACTATGTAAACTAAGCAGTCTTATGTATTTATGAAGTAGAAAAGAAAGCTTTTTGGCTGTAAAATGTTCGAGTTATTGATGTTTTCAAGCAGATTAAACAAATAACCAACGATAAGCGCAACTGTATTATATACTTGAGAACATAGTCCTAATATGCGCTCGTCTACACACAGTTGATGCTCTGAAATACCAGTATTGGCACATCTGAAGTGGCCCAAAGCGGATCAGAGGGTCTTTCCCATTTGAATGACACTTTTACCTCGTCTACAAACCATTTCATTTCATTCGATACGGATTCGGATGACACATTGCGAGCCATGATATTGAAATTGCCGTTTTATGCAAATGCGCTTAACGAAAATAAAGAGAGAAGCAACGATTTCAAACAAATTTCACAAATCACATAGGTCAAATATTGACCAATTCAGGCCGCAAACTGTTGGCGAGAGATGTGCGAAATTGCACAATGTTCCACAGTGTTAAACAAAAAACGAAATAAAGCGAAATAAAACGAGACAAAGCCAAGAAAAACAAAGAAAAATGAAATAAAGCGCAACGTTTTGTCGCCCGCCTGTTGAAATAGCAGGAAAAATTTCACATCGAATTATTGAATTTTGAGTAATTTTCAATGTGAACGCATTGCCAAAAAAAAATAAAATAAATTTTAAAATATACATATTTTTTTTTGTATTTTTTGTACACAATGCGGCCCTAATGAGGCAGCATCAACAGTTGGATTGCATCTGCAGTTGTTGTTGGCAGTCAAGTTGTCAAGTGGATAACCAGTTCAGACTCCAATGCAGTTGGAGGCAGCAGCAGCAGCAGCAGCAGCAGCAGCATCAGCAGCCGGGTGGAGGGGTGGCGTCGTTTTGAGGGGTAGCTTATAGCGGTTCAGCATCGTTCATATGTACATTGTAGCTACAAATTGTCAATGTTTTAGTTAACACACACACACACACTCACACACAGACAGAGCGTTTTAAGAGCGGGAGAGTTGGCGGGGCGCATTCATGCATTCATTTCATTCATTCATTCATTTAGTCAGTCACAAGTCAACCCTGACCTGAAAACTACATGACACTAGTGTGTGCATTACATGTGCATGTGTGTGTGCATGTAGGTGTGCATGCAACTGTTTGCTGATTGTTTTTTCTTTTTATTTTTATTTTTTTTGTATCTTCTGAATCGCTTTATCTGTTTAAGCTTAGTCTGTGTATTGATATTGTCATCAAATTGTTGTAATCATTTTTATTTTTACGACTCTTTCATCACTTGACATAAACTTGTTGTAATTAATTTGCTTGACAATTTCTTAGTAATTTGTTTATGCACATAATATTCTATTTTATTGTATTTTATTTCAAAAGAAGTCACATTCATTTTTCTAGCTGCTTATTCATTTGTTGCATTTTTAGTTTCAATAAGAAACAATAATAAAAAACTATTCATTTTTTTTTTTTTAAAGATTTTGTCTTTATGCAGCTAATCCCATTTGTTCAATTTGGTTTTAAATAATTTATTATTCATCTCTATATTTAAGGCGTTCTGAGTAGTTGAACAAAAGATTTAATGACAAATTAAAAAAAAATAATAATAATCTGAGTAGTAAAAGTAAAGATATAATAAGTTTCAATGACAAATTTAAAAGTACATTTGTTTTTAAATGCTGAGTAGTAAAAGTAAAGATAAACTAAATTTTTTAAATAAGCTTTAAATCGTTTTTGAAATGCTTTTTATTAGTGATGTAATGAAATCGATACAAAAAAATCGATTTTTTTACATCACTATTTTTTATTATATTAAACAAAATTTATTTACTTCTTTATAGAGAGCTAACTTATAAATTAGAAGTTATAGTGAATTAATTATTACTTTTGCTCTTAATTATGCAGATATCATTTTATTAACATTTTTATAACTGGCAAAAAAAGAATACAAAAAGAACAGTTTAGCAGAATTAGAAACGCCTTTCTAACTGCTCTAAGAGTTCATTTAACTATTTCAATTAATCACAGATTGAGTTGATATCTTAGTAGTTTAACAATTTCCAAAATAATAGCTTGTTCCCCAGATATATCTACTCTAATCTTGAAGCGCTTCCCTTGAGCCGAACTCTAGTTACATTGTATTGCGATTACAATCGAATGCACTTGACATTGACATTTGTCGAGCGGAAACTGTTTAACATACAAGTATTATAAATCATGTAAAACGATCCCATAATTTGCTTAATCAATAACTAAATGCACTTAAATGCTATTCAAACAATGCGATTTACTAAATTTGTATTCGCATTTGCATTGCAACAAAAACAATTGAATAATTCGCACACTTGAAATTAACAAATCAAAACGTAACGAAATTAAACTGAATACTTTAAACAATCTCGTGCATACATGTATGTATCTGTGTATGTGTGTTTGTGTGTGTATTGTCTATCTATAAGCAACACCTTCAAGTTATTTAAGCAGCTCAGCTTTGAGTTTCCATTATTTCCCAACAGGGATATCGCCTTCAGGATTGAAACTCGTTTGTTCTAGCCCCGAAAATTGGTTATATTTGGTTATGTTTCATTCCATTTCATAGCAATTTATACGATACTCTTTGACCCGACCTGACTCAATACATTAATTGGCAAATATTTGCGGAATGCGTTTATTCATTTTGCGAAATTAACTATGGAATTTCAGTCTAGGAGGAATGTTAAGCGATGAAAAATGCTATAACAGATGAATAAATTGTAATAACTATAAGGAAAATATCTAAAATAGAGTATGTGGAAATCTTAATCACTACAAAAATTAGAATAGTATAATAAGAAAGTAAGTTTGATCATCTGGCGGGATGAAAAATACTCTGTAAGTCTTAAGACTTCTTATAAGGAGAAATTCTAAAACATAATATGTTAATCTTCATCATATTTATATTTAAAAAATTAATCAAGTTAAGAAGAAAGAGAGATATATGTATATCTAAGGAGGTAATTAAGCTGGCAGGCTGAAATATACTCTGTAAGTTATAAAGCTTCTGATAAGGAGAAACTCTAAAAAATAATATAAAAATCTTCATCATATATTTAAGAAATGAATCAAGTTAATAAGAAAGATAGATATATAACTAAGGAGGTAAGTTAAGAGATGAAATAGATGAACAAAATGTGTCTCTAAGAAGAAAATGTGAAAAATAATATAAAAGATAAAAAAATTAGTCTCTAAGAAGAAAATATAAAAAAGAATATGAAAATCATTATGATACCATACAGAAAAAATCTTATATAATACGAAAAACAAATAAATACCTATAAGGAATATTAAAGGCTGAAAATTGCTCAGGAAAATTAAAAAACTGTTTATATGGAAAAAATCCTTATTGCATCATACTCTACAGAAATTGATCTATATTATAGAAGACACAGAGTTCTACAACATAGATGGAATATTAAGAGACAAGAAATACTCCGGAAAATAAAAACAAGTAAGAATGCTATAGTCGAGTATACCCGACTACGAATCTCCCTGTACCCAGGTCTAAAACATCCAATCACATCTAAGTCCACTTACCCATACACACACACATACACAAAGACGCACGCACACAGGCGGCAAAAGTGGCTGTGCTTCTTCTTCCCCCTCTCGCTGCATTACTGAATCTTCTATCGTGAATAACTTCCGTGTTTATTATCTGATCGACTTGAAATTTGGACAGTAGATTAAGAGAGACTAAAGTATTGTACATGCCAAATCTTAAAGCTATATCTTGAAAATTGTTACTGTAAAACGGTTTTAATCGATTTGCGGGGGAACGGGGGGAGATATTTGAAATTGGAAACAAACTTGATCTGCGTATGGTATACAGGAACCTACATTCCAAATTTGGTGTCTCTAGCTTTTATAGTTGCTGAGATCGACGCGTTCATCCGGACAGACAAACAGACGGACAGACGGACAGACAGACGGACATGGCCAAATCAAAATCTCTTTTGATACTGATCAAGAATATATATACTTTATAGGGTCGGAGATGTCTCCTTCTGCCTGTTACATACTTTTGCACAAATCCAATACCCCCTTTTTACCCATTTTATGGGTACAGGGAGTAAAAACTTCCTAAAATGGGAAAATCTAATAATATAAATATGCCAGCCTTCAGACAAATGAATCCTTAATTGAACAATGTGAGAACAAAATGGAGAGTGTATTCAGGCGGCGGCTTGTTAAATGTTGCACTCTTTGCTCTCCGCTCTCTCGGACCTCTTTCTATGGGCATTCAAAGTCGAGAGACGAGACATCAAAAAAAGAAGCAACAAAAAAAAAAACAAATCAACAATCGAAAACAAATCGAAATTGAAATTCTGAAGCACGCGGAATGCGAAACTCGTTCGTCTTCGCGTTAAATGAAACAACAGTTAACTTTTAACAGCAACAACAAAAGGAAACAAGTTCTATTGTTATTGTTATTGTTGTTGTTGTTGTTGTTGCTGTAGAGCGTTAAACGTGTTTCAATCGCAAATTAAAATTGTATAAATATAGTATAAAAAACAAAAACAAATGCAATAATTTTGTGGTTTATCGCTGCCTCTTCGAAACGAGTTTCCATATAAATAATAATAATAATAATACCAACATGTGAGTAAATAAATATATAACCGAACACACAAAATACAGCAAAACAATTTACAAGTTATTGACACTGAAGCATTGTCAAAATAAAGTCAAGAAATAAACCAAAAGTATAACCAGAAATTAATAAAAACACAAAGAGTTGGCAGCATGAGATGATATATACCCAAAATGAATGGATCGAGATTTCATGGCTTGCTTGTTTGCTTTAGTACAGATCCATAAAAATGGCTAAAAAACATCTAACCAAAGTCAGGAACTCTAAAAGCTAGAACTGCTCAAAATTTATATGTGAATTTTAATTAGGGTTCAATTACTTTTCACGCTGTTTCTACAATGTAACAAAACAAACAGAAGAAGAATAAAAAAAGAAATAATATAAGCTTGTATATAAAGAACTTAAATATGTATCTAAAATAAATAAATAGATAAAAATAAGAATTGAAAATGATTGAATATTTCGATAGACACCGAATTTTGTTAATGGAAACTTATTTCATTGCATTTGGTTTTATTTCAATAAAACCATATAATAATACGATTAACTAACAGTTTTCTTTATATCAGGGATCGCAAATAAGAGTTATGAGTTTAAAAAATCAAAAACCCGAACAAAACGATCTAGATGAATGGAAAATGTAACATATGTATACATTTTCGGAATGTAGTATCCTAAAAACAGGATAAACTTTTAATTTTAATTTTTATCAAAAAATGCAGACATAACTGTTATTTTTGATTGTTGTAACAAACTAATTGAGAATAAGAGTTACATAATGATTGTTGAATAAAAATAAATATTTCATTATTATCTCTTATCGATCGCAAAGTAATACTTATTTTTAAATCTTTCGATAAAAATCAACAAAATAATATTTATTTTATAGTTTTTTAATTATAACCGTTGCGGTGCCTGCTTTATATTGATCATCTTTTCTGATATGTTATATGAACTTGACTGTGAAGCATCAATTAAGCGAGCTTTACGATCTGATTATGCAAAATAATACTGGATTCAGTCTTTGAATTGCGCTAATGATTATTCCATTATTAGTTCTTATAGGCAAACATTTGAGAGCCAATTCGAATTTTTGGTTATACATATGTAAGCCAAATGAATGGTACTCCGTGCCCGGTTAAGGGCAACTCTGCTGGCTGCAATTGTTAATGCATTAATTCAATTAACGCTCAGGCTAGCCGTGGCAGCGGCGAGGGAAGAGGAGGCGGTGTTGCACAAGAAATGCATTTTCATGCTAAAACTGAAAGATGACTGGTAAGACAGAGGCCGCGACAGGGTTTTAGAGGCCCAGGGGCCAGGCAAAGCAATCAATACACACAAATGAACATACACACACACACACACCTTACGCAGCACAGCGCAGGGCAGGGCCAAAGACAAAGTCAGAGTCGAGAGTCGAGAGTCGAGAATCGAGAATCGAGAAGAGTCAGCGTCAGCGTCTGAGTCTCAGAGTCTCCAGAGTCTCCGGAGGCGAGGCCTGGTCAGGTATTCGAGCTTCAACAGCGGCGTCGTCGTCATCGCCTACCTAAAAGAGAGCCCAGTTGAAAAACGAAGTGGAAGAAGCAGCAGAAGCGGAGAAAAAAAACTCGCTTCCTTTATTATTATTCTTTATTTATTTTTTTTTCATTTTTGTTCTTTTCAAATACACACATAAAAAAGTATTTTTATTCTTATGCGCGGGACGCAGTCGAGCGCAGCACTTGAGACCAGTTTCTTGGTTGTGCGAGTGTGTGTGTGTGTTGTTGTTGTTGATTCACTGCACAAATAAATCTCAGCTTTGAATTTTATCACAGCGTGCACTTGTGTGCGTGTGTGTGTGTGTGTGTGTGTGTGCAGGATTCTTGCCCTTTTTGCTTTTGGTTCTCGCTTCGTTTTTCTGATTGTCAAATCTCTGTTTTATTTTGCCTTCTACTTGCTGTTTTGTTTGATTTCCAGCATGACAGAGACAGACTGACTGCGGCCATACAAGCGCGCGCAAGGGAGACAGCCTGGTCAGCCCTTAAACAGGTAGGCAAATGCATTGTTTATCAGTCAAAGCAGCAGCAGCAGGTAAAACTAATGCCAGACGCGCCAGCGCACAGTGCAGAAACGAATAGGGTGGACAAAAATAAAAAACAAATGACTTAGGCAACGAACTTGCTGGCAGCATTCAATATTGGCCCAAGGATCTGACAATTCAAATTGTTCAGCTAGTAAGCAAAATGTGCTGAAAATACCTGACTAGGCCTACTTAAAAACCTTTCGGGAAAATATATAGAACCCCAAAATCGAACAGGGGGAAAAACAAATGACTTAGACAACGAACTTGCTGGCAGCATTCAATATTGGCTTAAGGATTTGATAATTCAAATGTGCTGAAAATTTCTGTCTAGGCATACCTTAAAACATTTTGGATAAATATATAGAATCTAGAAACCGAAAACGGGGAAAAAACAAATGACTTAGGCAACGAACTTGCTGGCAACATTCAATATTGGGCCTAGGAGCTGATAATTCAAATGTGCTGAAAATACCTGACTAGGTATTTTGGCAAAATATATAGAATCTAAGCTTTAACAAAGGAGAAAAAATGTATATTTCCTTAGCTAAGATGATAATGCAACTGATAATCTATTAACTATTAGGAAAATATAAAATTACGTTATAATTCTTATGTTTCCCATCATAGAAAATATATTATGTATTTATGTTACCCCAAAGATAGAATAGAAATTGAATTTCAATTTTTGCATTTAAGTTGGTATTGTGTCTAAATAATATTAGAATAGCGGCTGGAAGCTGTACATGAGGAACTAAAATAAGATATACCATATGGTTTTTTTTTTGGTTTTTTCTTAATAAATATTCAGGTTTTAGGTATTGAGATTTTAGTTCCCCCAAAGATGAGTATGAATTCGGATATCTTTGCTTAAAATGATATTGTAGCTCAATTGAACTTGGAAATCTTTACTTAGAATGATATTGTATCTGATAGAGAGTACAAAAGAACACTTAGCCTGGACCATATAATTATTAGGGATTATTTATTTATTTATTTAAAAACTTATCATATATCTTAAACTATATGACAAGTGTGTATCAGCAATGGTTTTGAGGGCCCTCAGCTGATATTAGGGATTATATTACATTTGCTTGCGTTAAAATGGATGTTCCCCTAAAGTCGAGCATAAATTTGCTTGATCTGTTAAAATAATATTGATAATGTGCAGTAGTAGCCACAATTGAACTTTTCTGTTACAAAAGACTTTTCAGCTGGTGTTGAGCTGCGTACGGGGGCAGGGAGGGGCAGTAACTGGGCTAAGAAACAGATGAAGAACTTTTGCAACCTTTCGCTAACTTCCGGCCGCGTGTTGTAACATCTGCGTGAACTCTGAAGGTAGTTTTATATATATTTTTTGGCCGTCTTCTAACAGCTGCCTGGCCTCTGGTAGTAGTTGTTGTTGTTGTTATCAAGTGCTAAGTGGGCAATGTTGAGTTATCGTAGCGACTTTATCAATGAATTTCCTTTTGAATTTATTGACTTTTACTTTGAACGCCCCGAAGAAAGAAATGAAATGAAAAGATCGCAACAACGATTGTCGTTTGTTATTTTTCCTTATTTTATATACATATATATACTTATATAAACTCTGCGGAGGCACAGGAAGTTAGTCAGTTACTTGTTTAGTTATTGTTGCCAGCAGCTGTTGTTGTTGTTGTTTCTGTTGCTGTTGTTGTTGTTCTAGGAATTTTAAAAGCATTCGTAAGCAGCAGACCTTGTCTTAAGGTCGCGCTTCATCCATATGTAAGTATGAATATTTATGGCACGCAACAGTTGAGAATTTTAATAGTGTATATAGACTATATCTTTGGTATAACTATATAGTATATCTATATTTATAGGTAGTATGTGTGTGTGTGTCTGTTTGTACATTATTATACCCTAGCAGAGGGTATTATTATTTTGTCTCGAAATGTGTCATGGACAAAAGGAGACGTTTCCGACCCCTGAATCAGCATGACCACTCCGTCTGACCGTTTGTTTCTATGCAAACCAGTCTCAGTTTAAAAGCTATCGTAATGAAACTTGGCACAGATCCTTCTTTTTGCAGCAGGCAGTACATATGTCGGAACCAGCCGGATCGCATCACTATAACATATAGCTGCCATAGGAATGATCGGTCGAAGACAATGTTTTTGTATGAAAAACTTTTTTGTTTATAAAGATATCCTCCCCAAACTCAACCAAACGAAGTCTTAAGAAAGTTTGTACAATCTGTTAAAATTTGCTCAAAATCGGACTACTATATCACATGGCTGCCATAGGAACAATCGGGTGAAAAATTAGTTGTTGTATGAAAAACTTTTTGTATTACATCTAAACTAATTGAGAGTTTTATGATACTTCATATAGTTTCCTATAATCTTATCAAAATCGGATCACATAGCTCCCATAGGAACAATCAGAAGAAAATTGAGAAACATTGCTGCTAGGGTATATAGCTTCGGCACTCCGAAGGTAGCCGTTGTTGCTTGTTATATTTATAGGTAGAATGTGTGTGTGTGTGTGTCTGTTTGCACATTTTTCCTTTTTACCTTTAGGTGGGCATGGGAGCTAAATCACAGAGTCTGCAACAGCAATTATGGCCGTGGCAATACAACATCATTATCATTATCATGATCATGATCATCATGATGTTGCACTTGAGACACGGCAGTTTTGGTTCTCCGTTCTGTTTGGTTCTGCTATTTTAGCTCTTTTTTTCCGACTTGGCACGTCTTGTGGCCATATCTACATACAGGCCTCTCTTGTGGCATGCCCTTGCCAAGAATCGTGCTGCCTGTTGCTGCCCCGTTGTTGCCAGCCTCTTTACTGGTTCTACCACTTTTCGTGCTGCCTTGACTTTGCTTTTGCTTGTGCTTTGGACAAATGGCAGCCAGCCCAGCGCTGAGCAACGCCCAAAGTCAACTTGGCCTTATGTACACGCTGCGAAACGGCATCCTCATCCTCATCATCATCAACATCAGCATGATCATTATGTTCTTTCAGCTAGCTGCAACATTTCTGCTACTTTTGCTAGCCAGCTAGCTTTAAATTTTTGCTGCTTCCACTTCCACTTCTTCTACTTCTACTTCTACTTCTTTTTCATTTGCTTCATCTAAACTTTTTTTATATTTTTATTTTACCGCCCATTCCAGTTGCTCTCAACTTGTACTTTTGCTTGGCTAAAAGAGATTTGTGGCTTAGGCGCTGCACATTGTTATATAATTTGCCCATTGCCAACTTTAACTAACTTCATATTATGTGTGTGTGTGTGTGCTTGTGTGCTGTGTGTGCGCGCTCAAGTGTGTGAAGTTCTTGGCCGCTAACCGCTAAGGCAGAGTCCACTGCGCCACTGACTCAGGCCATGCAGAATACAGAAGGCTTGCAGAACCAACAAGCAGCCACAGGGTGCCTCAGGTTCAAGTCCAGCAAACAGACCCATAGATAGTGATGACACGATTAATCATATCATATACATTAATCGGTTATTTTGATTCAGTTCACGATTTAATTGTATCGCAAAATCATTTGATTAATCGATTATTTTCATTTTTCTTCGATTACTTGCGATTAATAATCGCTCGGCTTAAATTAATCATATGTCTGAATAATCGATTAATGAAATTTGTTTGCCATCACTATCCATAGATAATATTAAGGCCTAGACACTTAATAATAAACAACACGAGGTTGTACATTCTAACAAACAGAACTCAAGAGTAAGTTTTTAATAACAACAGAAAATCAGCGGCAGCAATAAAAATTTGAAATTTGTTATGAATTAACTTAAGATTGAGCTGAACTTGAGAGTATATTCTTTATTTCAGAGCTCTCTGTTATTATACTAGGATCGTATGAGAAGATAAAATGTACGATTCATTTGTGTCTTAGCAAATTCTCTTTTTATAAAAACTCTTTAAGTAAAGTTTGCTTCGTTTTAAGAATATTTTTTAATAAGAAAAAAGAAGAAGAGTGGTAAATTTAGAATTAAATTACATTTAAATTTAGTTTAAAAGAAGAGTTTTATAAAGAACATTTAAAGTACAAATAAGTTTACAGAACTTAAGAATGACATTTTTATTTTGTATGACATTAATTTTAATCAATAGTGAACATCTTAAATAAAAGACATAATCCGCTGGTAAGCATTACAATTTCAAATGATCAGCGTCTCTCCCAGTTAGGGCGTCAATAAATACGCGAAAAATCTGTGGATCTGCCACAGCTTTTGCTAACTGATTGTTATGGCATGATATCTTAGCAGCATGGTTCATGGAAATCATATTAATAACCTCCATAACAGAGGGAATATTTAGGTCTCTGCTGATGAATGAATGAAAATTCCTCACAATTAAGATTGACAATCAAATATTATTTCAATTTCTTGTCATCAATCTATGTTTAAATTATATTTTGTTTATTCGAGGCAGCCTTGTTTTCGTAAATGAATAAAATTAATATATGAATCAATCAAATACAAAGAAATCAGTTGACAAAACTTAAGAATGTGCTAAACTTGATTAGATATTCTTTATTTAAGGAGTTTAAGCAAATGTAACTATTTTATTATAAGTACTAGGATCGAATAATAAAGTTAATTAGATATGAATCTTAATCTTTCTTAATTTAATATTTTTGAATATTTTTTTGAACAGAAAAAGAGTTTTTAATGAAATTAAGAAGACAAATGAGTTCAGAGATCAAACCAAGTTTACCGCTTATCAGTGTGCTTGGTTTTAACAAAGCTGGTAAGTTGGATATCTAAAAATATTGAAAGAATTCAGTTTATTTGAATGTAGAATCAAAAGTGAGAGCATTCTCTTGGCCATTTGCCTGCTCTTTGGTGAAAGGGAACTTTGATTTCGAGCGCATGATCTTCTAGTTCGAATTTCAAGTTGCTCCCGGACTATATTATAACTTATTATAAGCACACACACACACATATGAATCTGTAGTAGTAGCTGCGTGTGCTTTAAGCTGAGCTGGGGCCCAACAAACGACGAGCAATTTCCACTTCCACATCCACTTCCACTTCACTTGCCATTCCACTCCATTCCATTCTATCCATTCTATGCTATTCTGTTTATTATACTTATTCCTACATGTAATTATGATATTTTGCACAAAGACAAAGGGCAGTTAAGCCGCAGCCGCAGCCGCAGTCACTGTCGCAGTCGCGGTCGCTGTCGCCGTCGCAGTCGTCTTCATCATCATGTGAAACAAAAGACTTAGGCAGCGAACTTGACAGCAAACTTAAATGCCAGGCTACTACAAATCAGTGAAGCATTTCACAGACTTCTAAATACGAATATAAAACTGAAAACTGAAAACCGAAACGAAACGAAACATACACAACAAAATTCACTTTCGAGCCAGAAAAAAGTAAAAAAACGAATAAATTCTTATTAGCCGAAAGAAAGTTATACGATTTGAATTTATTGATATGAATATTCTTATGCCATATTTTAGTCATGGTCAAGGGTGAAGCGAGGCAGCGACCGACCGCCTGTTGCTCTTTTGGGCTCGAATGACTTAATAAGCAGCCACGGCGGTTATATAAGACACCAAATAGACGGAGAACGGGGCAACAGTTGTTGTTGTTGCTGTTGCTGTTGCCTGGTCGCTTTGCTGTTTGGCAATTCAATGAAAGTGATTGATGTTGCCAAAGATTCGGCGTAGAATCGAAATCCCAAGGGTCGCGTCGTGTCGTGTGGGCGTCAACGCTGACGCTGCTTAATTTGTGTGCTCGAAGGCAGCTTGTGGACTTCTAGAGCTCCAGACTCCAGTCTCCCAGACACTAAACTGTAGATAGCCATCAGCATTTGTCTGACTGATTTGTAGCTATTATTTGCTCATAAGCATTTATTTGACTGTCTAACTTTGGCTTTGGCTTTTGTGTTATAGCCCCGTAATGAGCTGCAAATGTAACAAATGCGCAGGAAATGACAATGTCCTTAAGGCACAGGCCTGCCTGCTCTTTATGAATTTCAATTGGCATAAGCTATTTGCTTGAGAGGCCTTTTCAATCGGTTTCTGAGTATTCGCATAATAACAAGCTATAAATAACTATTCATAGAATAGAAAAAGTATTAACCAAGTGCTGATGTCTCTTGGAACTATATACATATATATAGCAATACCAAAGAGCTGCTGAGTTACAAGAAAATTCTTTAGAAGAGAATTAAAACAGAAATATGCTCAAATAATGCTAAGAATTTCTAATTCAAGTTTGGTTTCTTTCTATAGGAAATCTATAAATTTTATAGCTATACATAAGTATTATAATTATTTTGGTACTTGTGATATACAGACTTAGTCAAAAGTATTTAAACATTTCTCGCTCAAGAAGCCTTTTTCATTGAAAAAAGTGGAAAAAAAATGTTGAAATAGTAATATTTTTATATCAGAAGGGAAAGACTACAATACGGAAAGATAGGCAAGGCAGTAAAAAGTAATGGCATAAGGGCAGCTTCCCTTTCGTAAAATAGAGAGCGCTCGCAGTGGACACGTTTGGTATTTTATCATTAGATGGATCGCGAGAAATTTATAAAGCTCAAAAAAGTTTGGGAAACGCTGCTCTATAGCACATTTTCAAACTTTTCTAGTTTAACATTTTTTTTATTATTTTGCATGCTGTTTTTTTCTAATGTAAATTTAAAATTTGTTTTAGACTTTTCATTTTTGTTTATCCAATGGAATAGCGTATTTAGTATATGTAATAATACTATACTCTTGATGTTTGTTAGTTTTAGAGTTATTTCTTTATTTTCTTTTATGTTTTTCCCAATGATCAGCAATTTTATAATTTACATGTTATAAATAGCATATCTACTATAGTATACTCTTGAAATTTTCTAGTTTTAGAGTTATTTCTTTATTTTCTTTTATGTTTTTCCTAATGATTAGCAATTTTATACCCTCTCCTTATTAGATTATTTTTCTTTACTTTTTATGTTTCTGAACAAGTTCATATCATAAAATAAACATTGTTGCAAAATTCTTCTGCCCAATTCGATTGCAGTCAATCGATTTGCAAAAGAGTTCAGCTTTGGCGAGCATTATGGAGCAACAAATTTGTAATGGGCTCATTCCAATTTTAATTTGATTTCTTTTATTACGCTTGGTATGTGAAACTGCAGTCGAAGTCTGAAAGCGAATTTTGATGAGGATGGTTCTTAGACCAGCTCTATAAAATCGCATCATAAAACTCAGACTGTTTTCAGTTTTACTTCAGTTAGAAGAAAGTTGGGATAGTTTCGTAAAAGTTATTGATTTCGGTTTTTATGTGCATTCCTTGTGAATGTTTTTCGAGGGGAGTTGCATGCGCGATTTGCATAAGGCCATCAAAATGGTTGCGGCGCCAAAAACAAAAGAAGAAGATGCACAAATGACTTAGGCAACGAACTGAGCAAGTTTGTTGCCTAAGTCATTCGACTTGAACAGTTTTTAAGAGACAATATCAAAAACCCAAGAAGAAGAACAAATGACTTAGGAAACGAACTGAGCAAGTTTGTTGCCTAAGTCATTCGATTTGAACAGTTTTTAAGAGACAATATCAACTTACCATTTTGAACTTGCTCGGGCTGTGCTGGCGCTGGCGCTTGCGCTTGCGCCTGCGGTTTGGTCTCGGCATTTGAGCTGCAACTGGAGTTCGAACTCAAATTAGTTTCCTGCGCGAGCTCGAGGCTATGGCGCGTCTGCCCAAAGTAATGACGTCGATGATGGAAACGTTTGCGTGCCGCTGACGATGGCGCCAATGTCAAGCTCAAAGGCTGCTCATCGCCCTGCCCTTGCCCTTGGCCCTGCGGCTCCGGTTGGTTTGGTTGTGCAGGCGTTGGCGCTGGCGCTGGCGTCGGCGTCGGCGTTGGCGTTGGCGTTGGCGATCGGGCTTGTTCTCTAGCGCTGCTGGGACTAAGCGGCGGCACCAGGCAACGTTCATCATCCTGTGCCTTATGTTGCAGAAGATTCTGCGACTCCAGCAGACGCTGCTGCTGCTGGTGCAGTCGGTTTTTGATCAAAAAGATTTTCGGCATTTTGTTTGTTTGTTTGTTGTTGTTGTTGTTATTTGCTTATTAACCGATAAAGCGCGCGCGCGCACACACACACAATTACACACACACGTAGAGAGCACACGCGCGTTGCACACACACACACACACACTTGCTACACACACAGGCACAGTAAACAAAACACTAATCCAAGTGTGTGTCTGTTTTCCACTGTGTGTGCTGTGGCAATTGAACGCAGTTTATCAGCAATCCAATTAAGATATACAAAAAAAAATAATTCATATAAATATATGTACATAAGTATGTATGTATTTATAACTACAGCAAATCCAGTGTTGCCAACTGTTGAGCTCGGCTCAGTTGAACTTTTTGTGTTTCTTCATCATTTCCAGATGGGTTGGTAAATGATATGTGTGTAGCGCACTTTGAAAAACAAAACAAAAAAATACAATTCTTGTGTGTTATATATCTATTTGAAGAACATTTTGTTCTGTTTACTGTTATTCAGTTTGTCGTATTGTTTTGCCAGTTTTCTTAAATAGATTTGTTGTTGTTTTTTGTTCTCATCCAATTTGATTTGTAACGCGAATTTGGATGCGTGAGTTAAACCGAGTTAGCCAAGTTAACGATCTGTGGCAGGTTGCAGCGAAAACACGTGCATTCACAACGCCGGCTCGCCTCTTACTGTATTCAAGCGGTGCCAGCCGCTGAGCAGTTAGGCCAAAGTCAAGCAACGGCTGCGCGAGCAGCGCTGCCACAGCTACAACAAACTCAGTTAGATGAGGCGAATTTAACGACGCAAAACACCGTAAGCCGCACTTGAAATATACACACACATACAGCAGGTGAGAGAGAGAGCGGCAGAGAGAGAGAGAGCGCGCCCGCTCAACAAAGTTCGCTTTCGTCAGTGAGTCAGTGAGCCGACCGCAAAGAACGAAGAAGCCTCAAACGATAACTCGGCTCGCCTGGGCTCGGCTCGGCTCGGTTCGGCTTTGGCTTTTGTTGCTCGTAACTGTGCACAGCGAACGGTTTTGGTTGCTGCTCAGCGCCAGAGCACCTGAGCTGCCAACGTCGCTGCCCGCTGCCAAGATCGAGAGAGAGTGAGAGTGTTTTGGGCTGCGTCTGTGCTGCTGCCGCTGTCGCTGCCACTGCTGCCGCTGCTGCTGCTGCTGCGTTGCGTTGCGCTGCCTTTGCTTCATTTCGCTCACATAACGTTTCTCATGCAGTTTTTTCGCTGTTAGGCTGTTTCGTCTCTTTTTTTTGCTCTGGGTCTGACTTTGTCTGCGTGTGTGTGTGTTTCTTGTTGGTTCAGAGTCAAGGTAGAGGTAATGTTTTATCGCTGGCGACGCTGCTGCTGCTGTTGTTGTTGTTTCTTTTGCCTGTTGCTCGCTGTGGTTGCCGTCGACGTCGCCGTGGCTTTGGCCATTTGCCGGTTGGGATGTTTTACTCGTTTTGTGTTTGTTTGGCTTGTACTTGTTGTACTTAGAGTTGCTTCAAGTTGTTGTTGTAGTTGTTGTTGCTTTTATGGCTTTGGTCTTGACTCTGAAATCCACATTGTGCGTTTGTTATTGCCTAAAATGTATTCAAAATATATGTATACTTGTTTTTTAATTTGACAACAAAAGTGTTGCTTTATTTGCATATTGGCCAAGATATTGCATTTGTTTATTGGCTTAAATTAGAAATTAGATGTCAATTGAAATAGGTTTAAGCTAAAGTCTGCAACAGCAGGTTTGTTGCCTGATTTATTTGATTTCGTTGCGTTTCTGAGCATTGTCAATCTTAAGTTTAGTGCTCTGCCTCGATCAGACCCTTTAAGAATTTCATTTCATCATTATCGACAGCATTGTGCATGTGTATGTGTGTGCGTGTGTGTGTGTATAACTACGAAGACGCGTAGATACGTAAAAAGTACAAGAACAGAACTCCACTAAAAACCAAAGCAACAACAACAACAACGTCAATAAGTACCATATAAGCGAAATTAAACGGCGAAATAGTTGGCAACACGCCTGTGTGTATGTGTGTGTGTGTGTGTGTGTGTCTGTGCTGGAGCAATAAAATGAAGAAGCAGCGACGCCGTCGCGTCGTCGGCTTGTAATGAGCGCTTAGAACGCGCTTAGAATGGCAAATAAGATTGCTGCGAGCGCGCAAAAGTCGCTCTCTCGCTTGCGTCGCGTCGCGCGCTCTCTCCCTCTCTCCTTTTTTGTCGCCTTTTCGCTCTAGCCCACATGAGTGCGAGGGCAACGGCAACTAACGTTATTTCACACACTTGTTGTGTGAGTGTGTGTTCGTGCCTCTGCCGTGTGATGTAAGCACTGCGCGGCGGCAACGGAGCGAATTCGCCGCATCAGCGCCTCAGCGCACACCTGTGACACACGCACACATACACATATGCATGTTGAGCGGCGACGTAACAAATTTACAGCTAGCTTTGTAGCTGTGTGCGCCAAACACGCGGCGAGACGCCAAGCGCTAACAGCGCCTGAGCAGGAGAGCGAGAGAGCGTGTCAGCGCGTCAGCGCGTCAGATACCTGTTGGCAGTGGCTTTGACTGTGACTCTGACTTTGGCATCGATGCAGCAGCAGAGGTAGCAGCAGTGGCAGCAGCAGTGGCAGCAGCAGTGGCAGCGGCAGCGACAGGCAGCGCCCGTGCAGCAGTGGTACCTTATAGCAGCTCTGACTTTTAGCTGCGCGCGCTTCTTAGCTCATTGTTGTTGTTGCTGTTCCTGCGCCAACTTCACTCTCACTCAAATGCCGCTGCTCACCAAATGCAAGCGCTCTGCCCTTTGCAAGGCAGCAGCAACAACAACAACAATTGAATTCTAATGTGTCCGATTGTTATTGCTAACAATTGTTGTGTTTTAGAGGTTTATGTATTTTAAAGGTTGATTGAATTCCAATTCAATTAATTTTATGCATATATCCTTTAGGCTATATTTGTAAATTTTCTAAAAACGTCCCTGCTCGGGCGCCAACTCTACTCTATTAAGTTGAGTTCAGTTTTTGGTAAAAAATGTGTTTTTTATAATTTAGGGACATTATTATTAGTTGTGTCATACGAGTCGTAGGCCTAGGTTAGTACTCGTTAAAAAAACATGTTTAGTATTTTTTGGCGTTATAATTTTGTAAATAAATAAATAATAATTATATTATGTTAGCCAGCAAAACGTTCCTGCTCGGGCGCCATCGTACTTGCCATTAAAAAAAACTTGATTTTGTTTAAATTAAAAGAGAGCATAATTACATTTTGGAATGATTAATTTCATAAAAAATATGAGCATTAGCTTCAAATGTCAAATAAAATCCATTTTGGCTAATTTGAATATAGTTCTGCTGATTTTCTTAATAATAAATATGCTCTGCACAATATTTTGCGGCTTTTTATGTGTAGAAAATCTAAGTGGGAATCCAGACCTAGGCCAGGGTCACTTGCAACTTGCTATAACAGGTATGCGTGTGTGCTTATCGAAGTAGTGTGTGTGTGTGTGTGTGGGCTGGTGTGTTCCTTGAAATTGCGCTTCAGTGCGCACACACTAACTATTAATGCTTTGGGCCTTAACTCTGGCTGCTGCTCCTCATCATCGTGATGAGCATCTTCATCATCATCACGATCATCATAATTATGATCATGATCATCTGCTGCTGTGTCTGTGCGGTAATTGCAGTCTTTAAGAATGTGTTCTTTTGGACCTTCCCGAGCTGCTGCGGCTGCTGCGGCTGCTGCTGCTGCTTCGCCTTCGGCTGCTGCTCTCTTGTATACCTCATGCTCTCTTTTGCTCTCTCACTCGCACGCGCTCTCTCTATGTAATGTTCTTTGAAGCGCTCAGTGCTGCTACTCCGCCTCCTTCTACTTGTACCTTGCGCCGTTTCCTTTGCTTGTTCTTTTCGTTGCTGTGTGTGTTTGTGTTTTTTTTTATCTTTATTTGCTCAATTGTCGTCATCGACGGCGACGTGCTCACTGTGGCTGTTGTCGTTGTTGTTGTTTTTCGCTAAAATAATGCTAAAGTAAAGTGAAGTAAGAAGAAATATAAGAAGAAGAAGCAGCAGCAGCAGCAACAGCAGCAGCGGCGGCGGCGGCAGCAGCGGCAAAAAAAATGTATGAAGAGCGGCCGAATACCTGTTTTACCTGTTTGTATACCTACTAACGTACTAACACTGTTATAGCGGATTCACGGCGCACACGCCTGACAACGACAACAACAAGCACAGCGATAATGCGATTGAAGACGAGACCAAGCCAAACTCCAGCTCCAGCTCCAGCGCCAGCTCCAGCCGCAACCCCAGTTTCAGCTCCCAGTCCCAGCTCCCAGCTCCCAGCTCCCAGCTCTCAGTCCCAGTCCCAACAGCAACCAAACCCAAACGAACCACAACCGAACCCCACCGCTGCGTTTTGCCATCTCCTGCTCTCTTTGTACGTAGATTCTTAAGTTCTTGCGCTTGGACTTTGGTTACATCTTTGGCTTTTGCTTTTGGATCCCGTTTCGTCCCTGGTCCAGCGTAGAATCACAACTTCGTCTCAGTTCCTTCGTTCTTCAGCTCCTCAGTTCTTCAGTTCCTTAGTTCCAGATGCTGTCGCTGTCGTTGCCGTTGTTTGTTGTTTCCTTTTGTGCCGTTTTATGAACGCTTCACTTTTTCTTCTTCCTCTCTTTCTGTTGCTGGAATTTCGTTCGGCTTGCCGCCACCCCAACCCACTGCACACCTCCACACCCCCGCCCGTCGTCCTACACTCCAGCAGCATGTCTATTTTTGTTCCAGTGTGCGTTTTGCCGTAATGAACTGCCAATATATATATATCAACGGCTGGCGGGGGGTATGGGTAATGAACCGCGGTTCTACCTATGCTAATTTATGTTCCAGTTGAAGATACCGAGTGGAACAGTGCATTGAAGTCTTGGTCAAGTCGTTCTTTATGCATTTGACTCTGAAATGCTGTGAGCCATAAATAGTCCTTTCCAACCATTTGCACATTGGTACTATGTTAGGCTGCCGGATTCAGGACGGAAGCCGCAGGTTCATACTATAATAAACACAACTATCAATGATTACATTGAGCAACAAATGGAAACAATTCCTTAAAACTATAAATGCCAGCTTGATCTAGATCTTCAGATCTTATCTGTGTAGTTATCTTTCTTAAGTCGCCAGTCTTATCATTATAATAATTAACAACAAGAAAGGACGGCTATCTTCGGAGTGCCGAAGCTATATACCCTAGCAGGAATTAAACTTTATACAAAACTTCATTTTTGTCTTATTGCTTCTATTATAGGAAACTATTTGAAGTATATAAGACTCTCACTTAGTTTGGATGTAATATTTGTGTAAACAAAAAGTTTGATACAGTGGTCCGATTTTGACCAAATTTGATCAGACTATAAAAACTCTCGGTTTGGGAAAGTTTGGTAAGGATACCTTTATAAACAAAAAAGTTTTTCATACAAAAACCAAGTTGTCGACCGATCATTTCTATGGCAGCTATATGTTATAGTAGTCCGATCCGGCCGGTTCCGACATATGTACTGCCTGCAGCATTAAGAAGGGTCTGTGCCAAGTTTCATTACGATAGCTTTAAAGTTGAGAGACTAGTTCGCATAGAAACAGACGGACGGACGGACGGACGGACGGACGGACGGACGGACGGACGGACATCGCTATATCGATATATTTTTAATGCGTGTTATTTAAAGCACTTTCATAAATATAACAGGATATAGAGCAGAGATACGCAGGGATCCAATAGAAATATATTCATTTGTTATTGCTGTTGCTTTATGTGGTCTTTGTTAATTCATTTGACAATAAATAAGCATACCTTCACTCCATATTCTAATAAAATGGTTTCTGTGATCCTTTAAAATGTTATAAGCAATAGAAAATTGTATTTACTTTGTTCCCTCCGCTGCATCCTTTGGAAATAGGGGGTAACTATATTCTCCGAAGGGAGACGGGCTTGGTTGATGATGCTGATCAATAATATAAATATACTTTATAATGTCGGAGATGCCTTCGGCCAGTTACTTTATACATATACACAGTTTAGTGATCGCTGTTTTAACCATTTTCAATGGATAGAGGGTGCAACAACCTAAAGTTTGGCGAGAAGTTTTTCGGTACCACTAGGATTTTGAAATGTATCCTGTTGCCGATCGCAGAACTACCGCGGGCCACCCGTCCCGATCGCATCCTTATTAACAGCCATTGGGCAGCTCACGTCTTGCACATTACAACATTTTCATCGTCGCACTGTCAACACCTCATTTCCCGCTGCTTGCCCCCGTCCCTCAAGTCACTCTGCCAACTTGAAATAGTATATAGGAAAAAAAACAAAAATAATTGACGAAAAAAGCAAAAAAACAAAAAAAATTTAATTAAAATTGTATGCAAGGTCGAAATTAGTTGCCAACGTGGCCATCAAGTCAAAAAACTTAATTCATAATTCATTTAAAGAGCGCACTACTGCCGCACCGCTCCCCGTGGCCCTTCCCCCCCGGCTGCCATTCGCCCCCCGCTCTCTGCCCCATGCGTTATACTCGTAATGTCGTCGTACCTTCAAGAGTTGCGAGACGCTGTGCACGTTTTTTATATTTATTTTTTTGTTTTAGACTACTCGACCTGTTCGTCATATTAATCAGGGGACGGCAGCTCCGAATGGAACTTATTATATGTACGTATATGTACTCAGTGGCGGATACAAGGGGGTGGCTATGAAACCCACCGGAGCTAAAACTAAAACATAGAATTCTTCGATTGATCCACTTATCCATGAATGCAATCCACCCACAAAGGGAACAGATATAAGCTCTACTTAAAGTCTTAGAACTAAGTAACTTTGCGTTTTAAGTATACAATATTGTTTCCCGTTTGAGGGAATTCTTAGATCCGCCACTGTATATACCTACTACGAGCATGATAACTAGCTATTTTAGCACTCTGTACTCATGAAAACTGGCATAAGGGGGTTACGAAACGGTGCAAATGTATGTAACAGACAGATGGAGGCATTTCCGACCATCTATATTACTTTTTGATCAGTATCATCAGCCAACTCGATCGACTGATCTAGATCTCGGAGACTATTAGAACTAGAGTCGCCAAATTTGGTATGTGGTTCCTGTATATCATACGCAGGTCAAGTTTATTTAAAATTTCGGTTACATTCTTTCACACGCACTAAAATCGATACAAAAGGATGAAGCTTATATTTCTCAAACATGTAAATCTGCCTTAATCTAAATTTAAAATATCCCCTTTACATGTACACTACAAACAATTTTGAAAACTTTTTCAATTACATATTTATTTATTTTTTTAAATGCATCCCGAAGCTTCAAAAAAGGAAGGTTAGGTCCGGTATTCTACACTCCCTTTGGAAAATAGAGGTCATGGCTTAGATAATCGAACTGATCCGGGCGACGCCGGGCAATACCAGCTAATATTTATATAAATCAACATAAATGTTCTTTTATACAAAATCTTCAGATAAACCACAAGAGTTCTATTTAAAATTGCCAAAAACAAAAGACTTAGGCAACAAACTTGCTCTACCATTTTTTGTTGTTGCAGCTTTTGTTGACGTGTTCTTTGCATTTCAGTGTGGGCGTTTTGCGCAGATCAGGTAGCAGGCAGCTTATGTGGGCGTGGCACACGCTGCTAAGCCTTTCAGGCCCAGTCACAAAAACCCAGCGACAGTTATACAATAATGTGCAGAGACAAAGGCCAAGACGCAGACAGAGATAAACAGATAAACGGATAAGCGGCCAACAAGATAACAATGCTGAATGAAGGCAACAAGTGCAAGTGACAAAAAAAAACAAAAAAAGAAGAAAATATAAGAAATACCTAGGCGGCAGCAGTTGTTAGTGTTACTGCAACATTTCTGGCTAAATATTTTGTGGGCAACGCCTTTGCCAATTGAAACCAAAGGCGAGCCAAGTTGCTAACAAGTGCTCGCAAATTGTTGGCTGTTTGCGGGCCAGCCACAGCCGCAGCCACAGTCGCAGCCACAGCCGCAGACAACGGGTCGTAAGAGCAACAATAGCAACAACTACAACAACAACAACAACAACAATAACAATGGATTTACCATTAAACTTTAAATTCAAATTCAAGTTCATGATGAATGTATCACGTGCAGTTGCCGCCGCCGCCGCCGCCGCCGAAGCCGTCGTTGTTTTTGGCGCTTTTTTATGTCTTGTGTGTACCTGTATATGTAGTTATGTGTGTGTATCATATGTCTGTGTGTTTATGTGTACTTGAATCCAAGCACGACAAGAGCACAACAACAGCGCGCTTCTTGTTGCTGTGCTGGCTTAGTACCTTGTGGTAATAACTGGCTTGATTTTAGCCCATTCTGATACGCTACATTAACTATTTCGATTAGCTGAGAAGGCTGCTGAATAAGTTGTTGTTTTCTCAGCAGTGTCAGCGAACTTTATTAAATATGTATATACTATATAGCGTATATCTTATTATGTGTATAATTTATAGCTTGTATTTCTTTGTATAGATCTTTGAAAATAAGTTTGCAGCCGATTGGTTGGTAAACCAAAAAGTTTCATACAGTTTCATGCGAATTTCCATTTTTCCGGCAGTAATTTTCCAAAAATTATTTCAGAGTGCCAGCTTAAGATATAAGTGGAAGCTACTGTAAAACTTGCAGGTTTCTAGCTTCCACCGTTTGGGCTGCTCGTGATTATTATTCATTAATCGATTATTTTGTCTCAATTCACGATTTAATTGTAGCGCAAAATGGTTTTCGATTAATTGAATCTTTAATCGATTATATGTGCAAATAATCACATCACTATTTGCGCGTAAATGCAAAATTCAAGGAGACAGAGCAAATTGCAAAGATTGATTATACAGCGAAGTGTGCAAATATTATTCCAAAACTAATGAAAAGAAGCGCAGTGCGGATTGTGTGAAAAGCAACTACAATATTGCAGAAACACAACAATCATGTCAATGGAAAATATCAAAAATTGAAAAAATTGCTGCAAGCTTAAAAAATGATCGATTATTTTAATTTTTCTTCGATTAATTGCGATTAATAATCGCTCGGTTTAAATTAATCATATGATTCAATAATCGATTAATGAAATGTTTTTGCCATCACTACTCGTGGGTCACCAATCAGTCAGGTTAAAGTAATATATATATTTTATAAAGATAACATTTAATTTGCAGTCAAAATTCTTAGTAAATTGAGAAATCGAGACTTAGGAGTTTTTTTTCATGGCACAACTGTTTTGTATATGATAAGAACTACAGTGCACGCTCGATAGAGTGTTCTAATTCCTTTGAAACCTATATTAATTATTATTATGCATAACAAACTATTTAAGTACATTTAATTTAAGTGTTATAGTTGAAATACAATCGCTTAAAAATATTAAAATTATAACCAAAATAATTATTTCAAACTTTTTCTTGTTAATTTTGCAGGAGTTGCCATCGATCAGCTGATTTGAAAGGGATACCCTTTTGGCAATTTTAGAAACTTTCATGTGACCTTAGCTTATAGGGTATTGCTGCGCAAGCAGCTTAAGAAAGCAGTTCTTACTTGCTGTCTGCTGTCTGCCGTTGGCTTTTTGGTTTTTATGGTTTTTATGTCTTTTTTTTTTGGCTATTTAGCTCACTTGAGCATTTTGCGTTCAGGTTCTTATCTCCTCTTGCCGACTGTTGTTGTTGTTGGTTTTGTTGTTATTACCTTAGGCCCGTAGTGTTTTCTTTTTCCTTGTAACGTTTACATCATACCGCACTCGCACACTCCCAGCATTTCCACTCTCTTTCTTCAGGTGTTTGTATACCCTGTATCCGCAAGAAAGCTTGATGATTGCTTTAACATATGCGTACATATCGGCTAAATGAAAAATTCTCCGAGTGTATAAAGCATTCATAATCTATTCTAAGTCCTTGTTTTTCGAATTCCTATATATTGAAAATGTATTAAATGCCATAAGTGTGTTTGAATCTTAGCTTTTTTTTTTATTAGTTATACGAATTATAATCCTCCGCAATAATAATATAAAAAATAATTATAATTCTAATAATAATCATAGTAATAATAAAAATAGTAATAATAATAATAATAAGATTAAAAACAAAAAAAAAAAAAAAATATAATAATAATAATAATAACAACAATAGTAATAATAACAGTAGTTATAATAATAAAAATAATAACAAATATAGTAATAATAAGATTAATTATAATAATAATAATAATAATAATAATAATAATAATAACAATAATATAGATTACTATAATAATAATTATAGTAATAATAATAATAGTAATAATTATAATAATAACAATAATAACAATAGTATTGATAATAATAATAATAATTATAGTAATAATAATAATTAGATTTATTATAATAATATTGATAAAAATAATAATAATCATAATAATAATAATAATAATATTTATTTTCTTCAATATACTTTTGATGCATCCTCAGGGTATTTCCCAGTCGAGCATTCTCCATTAGAGCACTGAAACTTTGTTGTGTTTCTGGCTTATATAACTTTCGTGTAGATTCTGGCCATTGAATTTCGCATTTGGCAACAATTATGCAATGAGGCATTTGGTGGCAGGGCGCGTTTTGAGAACAGCTACTCGGGCAATGAACACGAATGTATCTAAGTATCTAAGTATCTAAGTGTTTAAGCATCTAAGCATCTAAGCATCTGTGCTGGCTTTATACATTTTCTTAGATGAAAGGGGCTTTTAATGTTCAAGGTAATTTGAAATTAAAAAACATTAACTCTGACTTTGAGATTACATGAGCGCTTTTATAATTGAACTCCGGTCACTTGGCTGCTGTTTAATTGTGTCAGGCGCTGGCCGCTAATTCGCCAAATGGAGAATTTCCTGCCTTGAGTGCTCCATGGCTTCCTGTCACTCCACATATAGCAGCCCCCACTGATACTATATATGAGTATATATGTATATATTCCAATTAATATGCATGGCTTGGATCACAATAGCTGGAGCTTAGGCAAATCGCTGTGAGTCTATTATTATGACACTCCCTAAACCCTAAGAAGGGCCAACATCAATAAGTATGTTGGCCATATAATGCCTAATGGGTCTAATGCCTCATAATGATGCTGTTGTAATAAGAGAGACGTCAACACGCCGCACCGCAGGGTGTCTGATTGATAAAAAAGCGAACTGAAAAGAAACTCAAACTGAAGCTAACTCTGGTCGTATTCCGTGCCCCATTCATGACACCGAGGGAACTCTGCCTGTTTCCCTCGTTTCATGATAAATGCGATCGCTTACCAAGTCGACTGCATTCACAGCCTTTCAGATTGGCTGCGGTTCTACAAACAAACCCAAAAAAAAATAAATAAAAAATAAAAAACATCCAAATAACACCAAGAAATGAAGTCGAGTCAATGCTAATGCTTGTTTAGTGGACAAGTTTTGGAAAGAATTCATCGAAAGAAAGGCCAAGCTTCTATGAATGAGCTGGCTTAAGCACACACCAAGACAGTGACAAAGACAGTGACTGTGATCAGCACATCCTTCAGTAGTCACAGCTTACTGATATATATACTTTGAAACGTTCAAATTTGATGAACATAGATACAATTTCAACTGAATTTCTAAAATTTTTAAGCCTTAAAGCATAAATCTTTAACTAAGCAAAGCGGTGATTTCTTTAGTCACAGTTAAGTGATAATTGATTTATGTGTATGATAGTCTTTTATAGTATTTCTAAGGACCACAATAGCTGTCTTTATCAGCCAGGATAAAGAAGCCATGCAGTCTATCTTTTAGATAGAAAACTCCTTATGTATGGAAAGTGTATTGTTAAGCTCCAAAGTTCGAAATTCAGTCACGAAAAACTTAAATTTAATTAAACAACTTTGATGACTTGGATAAAGGCTATTGAAATAAGTTCAGTGTCTATTATCTGATCATCATTTTATACTATATCTAGAGTGATCTAAGAATTATGGTATTCAGGAACCTACAAGGTCCTTGATATACGAATATATGGCCATATCGCCATGGCTGTTGGTGCTGATCAAGAATATATATTGTATACTATGTATATGTGGTTGAAGATGCCTGCTTCCGCCTTTTGCATACATTTGCATAGTCTTATCACTACTTGTACCACCCATCTTACATGGGAACAGGGTGTAAGAATCATTTCAACTTTCAGCGATTGCAATTCCCAACTAGTTTAAGTCCTAACAGCAGACCTTGTAGGGTCTTCAGACTTATCAGAGCTCTTCACGGTCGTTGTTGTTGTTGTTGTGGTGGCCACTTGTGAGCAATCAAAGTACCGTTTCATCGGCAGCCGATACATAAACTACTTATAGAATTTATATACATATATATCGCATCTAAATGATATGCAGTCCACAGAATGCCGCCTTTATCAAGCGACAGCAGCGCCATAAATTTATGCTAAAATTTAAATTTTCTTTAAAGTAAAAAGCGTGTTGTCAAGTGTTGCTGTTGTGTGTGTGTGTGTGTGTGTCTGGGTGTGTGTGTGTATGTGTGAGACCCAAAAGGTCATTTCAAATGGGACAGTGCGGTGACAAAATGCCACATAAATATTACACGAACCCAAGCTGATAGGCAAATGTCACTGTTATTAAAATGAAAGAAGGAAAATGGTAACAAAGCGTGCATAGAAAATGCCCCGAAAATGCTCAGAATGAACTTCCGAATATATTTAGAAAGCATACAAGAAAATGAAAATGAAGTAGAAGTAGAAGAAGTCGAGTGACTATAACTTAGTTTTGGACTTACAGGAGCACAATGAACATTGGAAATTGTTAAAATACATATTAAAGAGATGTCCTCCTTTCCATTTCAAGCTCTAATGTGAACATCCAACACCCTATGTTCTACTCGGTAGGGTTCTTTTTATCATTGCGCGCTCTTTTCAGTTGTGTCCTCCGTGGTCACTTTAATTCGATAATAACTGACATGATTCATAAAACGAACATCTATTTTCAGTTTTGAAGTCAGTTTTTTTTGCTCTCCTTCCATTTTAAGTTCTAATGTGATCTCCAACACCCTATGTTCAATTCGGTAGGGCTCTTTTGTGATTGCGCGCTCTTTGCAGTCATGTTCCTCCATGGTTACTTCAAAAAGTTAGTTGCTGTAATCTTCTAGCACTTATTTTAAAACTATGAAATGCTTAGCGGTTCAGTTATGTCCTCCGTGGTCACTTCAATTCGATTATAACTGAAATGCTTCATATAACAATATAACAATATACTAATACGTTATCTGTTCTAGCAGATGTCTGTTCTTTTTCAAGCTGTGAACAGTGTTATGGGTAGCTCTCCCATGTCCTCCATGGTCAGTTTATTTCAATATAGCTATAGCATTCCATTGTATATATTAACTACCTTATTCAGATGCTTAACTGATTGCCCCAACTGATTGCTTTAGAATTAACATTGTGACCGTCCTCTTATGTATAATCTATGTCCTCCATGGTCAGTTATCTGACTTTTAAGGCAGCTACTCAAGCCTTGTTGGCTTCCATCCGCAATTATTTACTTGAACTTTTGCTATTAGTTCAGTGCCTTTGTTGCAATCAGCTCAGCTAAGAGCTAATTTGATCAGATATTTATATAAAGGAGCAATTTCACGCTGTTGTTTCACTAATTGTCTATAATCTGAATAGTTGTCGCTATTTCCATTAGCTGCTGTTTCATATCGCAAATCTGCAAAACGGTCAACTAATCGCCTGCCTGGGTTTTATTCTTTACTTTTGTATTCTTTTTTGTTGGCCAAGTTAATTTCTATTATTGTTGTCGCTTTGTTGCCATTACCCGAGTTCTTAGCGAAACTTGGATTTGTCGCTGGTTTGTTGCCACATTGGGGCGCGTCATGGCCAATAGCAAAACAAACGGCAAAAGTGGCAAGTGGCAACTGGCAAGTGGCAAGTACAAGTACAAGTAGCAAGTAGCGAGTGTAATAGACAGCGTGTCCATCTGGTTCCCAGAGTGTGCAGTGTATTCGCGAATGTTGCTTTGATTGTGTTGTTCTTATGCCCTGAACAACGTGCCTCAGCAGATCGCACTTAGCTGTACTTTATATATAACGCTTGGCCATGGGAAGCGCCGCGTTCACATTGTTTACCATCATCATCATCTTCGGCCAGCTGGCGATGCCTAATCCCAGTCAATGTGACAAGTTGCTGCCACTGCTGACCCTGCTGATGCCCCTGCCCCTGCTGCTCCCTTGATGCAGTGCTACACTCAGAAAAACTAAGCGACTGCCCAGCGGACTCCGTTTCCTTAATTTTGTTCAGAAAACTTGAACTTAATGAATGACAAATGAAAATTACACAAAATATAAAAAGGAAAGAAGGAAAGAATCAACATTGTTAATCTCAGAATAAAACTTGCAAGCTCTGAAAGATATTTCTTTGTGCTATATGCTATTCGAGCTTGGAGAAATCTACCACACTACCTCAAAACAATCAGAGGCACATCGCAGTTTAACAAAACGCTTAAAAACTAAGTATCTTAAAGCACACAAGCAATATAAAAAATACAAATTTATTTGAAATATTATTAGTATAAATAAAATTTGTTCAATTCCATAGTAAATGAAATTCATAAATGTTAATTATAAGCTATTTAATATTAAGATTAACATTGGTTTTTCGTGACTAGCGCACTAACGTATAAGTTTTAGACTTGCAGCGCTAGGAAAAGTCAATAAATCAAATTAAATTAAATTAATATAACAACTATTTTGATTGCAAAACAAGAATATCCCTTTCATCGCCTATTTAGTAACCCCGAACTTGATATGAAAGTGTTTTAAGTAACACACAGCATTCTAAAGTTATTAAGCTTATCAGAAACCTAAGATTTGACGAATTTGCAAATATACGCAGATAATTTGTTGGCCGGTTTTATTTCATATAATATATGTGACATTTACCATACCTAGTTATGGCTGGAAACTTTGATTGTTAGTTTGAAATATCAGTGCAAAGTTTCAGAGACTGACATCAAAACCTATCCTGTTTTCAAATGTTGATAAAGGGCTAGCAAATTTTTGTATTGCCGTTCGATTAGAGTAACATTTGAATTTTAAGTTAAATAGTGCTGTCAAATGTCCTTTAATAATTATTTAATTATTAATGTTTAATATAGAAACATGGTCTGTTACTGTTAAAATCTATATTGCACTGTTAATGTTAACTGCGACTGCTAACATTAAGACTGTGATTACTTTCGGGGCTGTGACTGTTAGCGGCACTGCGACTGTTGTTTAATATGCAAACATGGTCTGTTACTGTTAGCATCTATATTACACTGTTAATGTTAACAGTATGTAAAATTAACAGTGTGTAATAATGACTGTGACTGCTAATAGCAAGAATGTCTTTTACGAATATACAGATTGCGACTGCAGAGCTGTAACTGTCGATATGCAGTCACAGTATGGCACGTTATTAATCATTCACAGTGACTCAGTCACAGGTAAAACCATCGTGGCTTACAGGTTTCGAATCACCGCCAGGGAATGTGTTATATTTGTAAAGTATAGAATCATATCATTGTAGAATATACATAGAGTCGAACTACACAAATAAACGATGATTAAATTTATTCAAAGTGTGGCTTATTAGTAAGTATGAGACGGTACCGCAACCCTATTGTGGCCCCTTCTGAGCCTGATTTTCGTTGGGTTGAGTGTTCCTAGGTCCACTATTTGAAAGACATGCTTTTTCAGAAGACTACGTCTTCTTAAAGTGTCTGTTTATATAAGAAATGAGAAGGACGGTTCACAATCTTAAATTTGTTGTTAATAATTTCAATACTCGATTTGGTAATTTTGTAACAAATCTTTTTCCCTAAGTGTAGTGACGTAATACCAGCAACTACAACTACAACAACAACAAGCAAGTACAGCACATGCAAAAGCTGCTTTGTTGTTGCTGTTTTGTGTGCCAGACAAATGACTTCCGCTGTGGCTTGTTCAGCTCCCATCGTAAAAAAAAAAACAAAAAACAGAATGCTGTTGATTCGGTTGAGAGAGGGGTGGGGGGTCTTCTATCCAAAAGTAGTTGCTGGGTAATATAAAACTTAAGTTCGTGTCTCTTTTGTGTGGTTCTTAACAGTTTGTGTCGATTTGTTGGTCGCCAACTCCAACTCCAAGTCCAAGTCTTAAGTTCCATTCGAATTTTGACACTTTCCATTATCATTTAAATATGTTCGTCTGTGATTGAAATTGATATGCGGATCTTAAAAAGCTATAAGCATTGTATTATCGTTGTAAGTACTATAGGTCTGTTTATTTTTGATTTCCTATGGGGTATTTTTTTTCGTATTATTTTTTATTGCATTTCCTCATCTCGTTAACACTTTTTTTTCCCCCTCTATACCTGCCTTAGCTATTTCTGATTGTTGTCATTCTAGCGGTTTTAATGTCACTTTGATTAGGTCGCGCCCCTCGAGAGTGTCAGTTGCATTTTTATTGATTTCCATGATGAAGAATTTTCAACAAGTGTGTGTGCGTGTGTGAAACGTGTGTAGAATATGCTCCCAAGCAGCTTCAATTCTCATCATTAAACTGCGCTTCAGGCACTAAGCCCAATAAGCTACTGAGCTCTGCATCGTTAAATTATTGAGTCTAAGACTTCGTTTTAAACTGAAGCAATAATAAAATACAAATACAAATATAAAGCGACGTTGCACATGAGTTTCACTTCCTGGGCTAAGCCTTATTTGATATCGATGAGAATCGCGTAGAGAGGCGCCGGAATTACCTTAAGTTTTGGACCCAACAATGGGGGTCTAATTCATAGACGGAGATGCCAATACTAGTGTCAAGTTACAGCCATTAAGCGCAGCTTTTAGCCTTAAGTGAGCTTAATTGTATACAATGTCAAAACAATTCATTAGGCTTCAGGCCCATCAATGCAGCCATATGACATCTTTTAGTATTTTGTTAAACATAATTTATAGAAAGCACGAAATGTTTCCTGAGAGCCTCTGGGAAAATTGCCGAAACGAAGTGCCTGTAGTAGTTTATTGTATTCCAATATGTTGATAAACATCTGAGAACGATGCTGGCGATAAGCATTGGTGCTCTTAACAACCAGTTTAGATGTCCAGAAAACTGCTGTACCCATTTGATTACCCCGCTGACCCCAATTCGAGCTGAGGCAGCGTTGCCTTTTTGATCGTTTATCGTTTATCGTTGCACATAAAACTGCCAAATATTCCCAAGATAACAATACACATTACGAGCCAATAGAAAATTCGTCGACTGCTGCCTGGCGCTAGAACTTCGATTCGATAGCAATTTTGGACTTAATGAAGAATTTTCGAAATGTGTTTCTTTTGTTTTTGGTCTGTCTCCAAGTTCATAATGTAAAACAGTTAAAAATTAACACAAAAAAACATAAGGAAAGAAAAACTTTAAAGAAATTAAATTTCGGTTTTTTTGTGTTCTCGTTTTAATAATCAAAGCCAGCAGCTAATTTGCATAGATCGGGGCATTGCAGCTGCAGCAAACCCTACTACTACTACTACTACTAATACTACTATACCCCACACAACCGGCTCCCCCTAACCACACCTGTCTTCTAAGAGTATACCCCAAACTATCTGGGGAACTTGTTAGGCCAATTAGTGTGCGTATTTCGGACTTTGCAGTCGCCGTCGCAGCAACAGCAGCCCAAAAGCTACGCCTCAGCTCTCTATGCATGTTTTGATAAACGAGCCGAGATTACGAGTAGTTCGCGTCTTGGCCGCGTCGCGTCGTCAGTCCTCACTCCTCACTCCTCACTCCCCACTCCTCACTTGGCTCGGGCACACACATTAAAACCTACTTGTTGACGGGCCTATAAGCGTCCGGCGAAATGAAGCATGCTTAATGAGCGAAGCGAACCACTCCACTCCACTCCACGATCCCAACTCCCAGATACTCGTGCTTTTTTTTCTTTTCTTTATGTAACCTAGTAGTAGCCTACAACTGAGTACTAGTATATGTGGTCATATTTGTATTTCTGTATTTTGGAATTGCTGTAGGGCCTCTGGGTCTCTAGATCGCACCCTGTTAGCAGGTGTCTTGCACAGTGGGACCACAAATTCAAGTTCTTTTGCATATATCTTCCTATATCTAAATATATCTTAAAATAAATAAATATGCAAAACCTTAACCAACAAAAAAAAACAGTTTCTCCTTGACAGATCTGCAACATTTTTTTTAAAATGCAGCCTCCGGACTTTCTCCTCCCTTTTCGACCACACAAATATCTTAAGCCGGACTTGGAACAGAGTATTATGCTGTCGGGTACGTTCGACTACAATGTTCTTACTTGTTTATATTTAAGTATTTATTTTCAATTTAAAATCCACTCAATTAAAGTTTCTCCAAAATTATAGGCTTAAGATAATATATCATAATTGTTTTCAATTTATTTTTGGCTATGGCTATATATAAGACCGGTTAGAGTTAGCTTGTAGCTATAATAAACAATAATATAACTAATGTTGGAACCGACCAGATCAGATCACTATATTTTATCAGCGTCATAGAAACAATCGCTCGACAAGAGAGTTTTTGTAGGATAAATTTGATTGTATCACCATATCTTAAGTAAACTCACCAGATCAAAGTTTTATTTTGTGATCAAATTTGTTCACAATCTGAGTACTATATCTTATAGCTGGCATAGAAACATTTAAGTTGCTTGGAAATCTATTTGATTTTCAATTTATCTTAGCCAAACTCATTGAATCACAGTTTTATATGCATGTTAATAATATTTAGGAGCGATTGATAGAAAATTGAGTTTTTGAATGAAAGCCTTTTTTGTTTAGCAAGATATTTTAACGAAGTTCTATTCTAGTTATTTTAAGTTTTCTTAATATATCCAAAATTGGTATTTTACCATTAAATTGTTGACCAAATTTGATCAACATCTAAACCTTATATCTTATAACTGCGGATGAAAAATTAGTTTTTGAAAACAATTTTTTTGTTTTTTTTACAGGTTGTATCTTGGCTTACGTGCGCAATTGAAAACTTTGACGTATTTTCTGACATTTTCTCAAGTTTGATCATAATCGGATTACTAAAAGTAGTATATATCCGAAAACTGCCATAGAATCGGATAAAAATTGAGCTTTTCTATGAAAAACTGTGCTGATCTTTCTTTTTTGTTTCATTATTCATAATAATAAAATTGTTGAAATTTTGTAGCATTAAAAATGACTACATGAAGCACGGTGCATGGTGTTTTGTGCACTTTGTAATTGTTTGCTGATAAAAGTTTATTGCATTGTTGGCAATTAGACAAACTGCTCTCATTGAGCGACAGTTGGATGTTTGGATTGTTCGATTGCTGGATTGGTCGATTGGTCGATTGGCCGATTGGTCGATTGGCCGATTGTTACCATTGCATTACATTACGTGCACATAGTCTCAGTCTAAGTATTATTGGTTGGCTGCACTCACATATCGCATCGCATGTACTCATAAAAGGCCATAAATTAGTCACTTAAAGCGGCCGCTCCCGCTTTGATATATCCACAAATGGCTTTAGCTCGAATGCCAATACATTAAACTATCCAACGATTCAACGATTCAACGATTCAACGATCCAACAATCCAACTGTCCAATCATCCATCCTCCAGCTGGCTATCTATCACTGCCAATCGTTGTCTCTGATGGTCACTCAAAAAATGCTTTTTCCTAATGATCGGCGCGTTCGCTCTAATTGACGCTCTTGGAGAGCTCTTGCCATTTTGTAGCCAAAGCCATTTGGCCAGCTTGTAATTAACAGTCAACAGTCCCCATTATCCATTGACTCCCACGCCGCTGGGGGTGTTTAGCATTGTAACTGTTTCACATCATTTCCAATTTTCGAAAACTTCCTATATACACCCACATACATGAATACTTACATAAGTGTGAGCCAAGTCATGAGCCTATTGATCCTATTCATTTCTTAGCGACTTTTTATACTCTTCTATACGAACTCTATGTTATAGAGAGCGCATCTGTCAAAACCAGCCGGATAAGCTAATTCAATTCTAATTTCTAATTATTATAGTAATAATATAATAGTCAGTGCCATCAAATATGTTGTGATGTTGTATAAAAACATTTGCTTTCAAATTTATAATTTATATATTCATCTTGTTGTTGTTGTTTGCTAAGATTTTATTTCAAAAATATTTATTTATTTTACATTTATTTTTTAAAATTTTCATTTCAATATTTATGTATACATATATCTCTTAATTTTATATTAAATTGTGCTTATTTTATTTAGTTTAAAATTAGAGCGTCAAAAGCGATCTCTACACTCAGAAAAATAAGTGCCCTATAATGCAGAAAGTCACCAAAGGCAGCCTTATATTATTCTTGTAAATAAATCAATAAATAAATGACACATCGAAGAAATTAGACTAATAATATAAATTAATCAATCAAACACCCATTTCAGCACTTGCAATTATATACCACCCAGCCTGAAGGCCTTTGTTACTCTGGCTAAAAGTTTTGTAACCTAGAATTAATTCTAAGATACAATAAATAATAATAATAATGTTCTAAATCTAAGAAATATATTTCTTGAATTTAGAAATTATGTCTACTAAATAGAATTTATTTCTGGCTCTTAGGGTGAATTTTATTATAGGGATTTTTTCTGAATTCTTTGGCATTGATTTTCCTGAGTGTATAAAATGCTGATATTAAAGCAACAATTACTCGTATATATATATATATTAAATCAGTAAGGGCATAAACCCTCGTCAGTCTAGCAGATAGTTCTTCCTTATTATATTTATCTTCTGCTTCTTTTTCTATTATTAGCCTTAAGTTGTTGGGCAGTTTTGGGCATTATCTATTTTTGGCCAGCTTTGAGCCCCAACAATCAGCAAATTAAGAATGTATAACAACTGTTATTAGACCTGGCAGCTACATGGAACTTATACGAGTCATTTTCTTTGCTCAAATAATTTGTTGTTCTTGTAGTTGTTGTTGTTGTTGTTGTTGCTGCTGCCTTTTTGCACAAATTATTGTTATTTTATGTCTGCATTCATTCACAAATTGTTTTTGGCGCTGTTGTTGTTGCTTTGTTTTGTTATTGTGTTGCTGTTTTATATTTGTATTTGACTCGGCTGATGCGACTTTCTGTCTCTGGTGTTTAGTGCGATCAGGTAGGGTGCACAAAGAGCCGGACACTTACCATAAAGTTAAGACCTTAACGCTATTTATCATTGCCAGAGAACTACCTACGATCGGAATTCTGGCATATGTATGTACTAAGCTCTCCTACTCTCAACTTTTATTATTACATTTTTGTGAAATGTCCGTCTGTTCGAACCCAATCTTTTTCCACACCCTTGAAGCTAGAGCAACCAAACTTGGTACACATGTTAGTGTATACGCTGAGCTTATCAAGTGTAAAGATCGAGCCCCAAACCCACCTCCCTCCCCCGCAATTCGGTGGCAACCTATATCCTCAAAATTGTATTTTAAGCTAGAATCACAAAATTTGATATACATACTAATGTTGACCTCCTTGATAGATCTGCATCGAAAAACCTTAGGCACCGCCATCCCCTCTCGCGCGAATGAGCAAAATCTATATATCCCACACATGTACCGGTAGAGTCACCAACTTTAAAATACAGACGACTACTGTTTTTACACGACTCTCTCCCACCCCACCCCACAAATAAGGAAGTTATACTTGAATCCGAGTATTCTGTTGTCGGGTACGTCCGACTGCAACGTTATTACTTGTTCTTTCTAGAAGTAGCGCACAATCCTAGCCAGGCAAGCCGAGCCGCAGCCAAGTGGGCTGCAGATTTGCAGTTCATTGACTGACTGACTGGTTAAGCCCAACTTAAACTACCATATAACTCCGACTTGAACTGGGACTGGGACTGGGACTGGAACCTGGTATCGGGGCACTGTCGAGCTGACTAAGTGAATGAGTCGTATCATTGTTGTTGTTGTTGGAGCGCATCTCGAGAAATGGAAACACGCAGTGGGATTTTGTGTTCTTTCTGGCAAAAGGCGAAATTTATATAAGATAAATATGCGCGATTCCCGAGAGACACACTCAAGTTGGGAACAAGTTGAAAGTTAAGCAAATGACTAATGATTTAAGGTGGTCAGAGCTCTTGGGGCACCACGAGTATTTCAAATACATTTGTTTAACCTTACTTTGTATAGTATTTGATGCAATATTTATGCATGCAATTTCCATTTCAATTACATTGCTTAAATTGCCGTCAAATGAATCATCTTATTGCACTCACAAGTTGATTACAACAATTATGAAACGAGTTGGCAGCTTTTATGCGAATTTGCCATCTGTCGCAGTTGCCGTTGATTTCCTTATTTGCATTTTCCCATAACCGCATTTTGTTTCATTATATTTGACTATAATTATAATTATAATTATAATTAGCAATTTTCATTCATTACCTTTTGCTCTTTAATTAGCTGCTCAGCTTTTAATAATTTTATTATATTGTCTTCAATTAAAAGCTGATTTAGGAAGCTAAGCCACATTATAATTGACATCAAGTACACATTTGTATATAGCTTGTAAATTTGTATATATTTCGATATGTACGATTCCTTTTCCTCACTATAGGAGTTGGATCTAGGAAGTTTGGCATGCAATGATTAAGATACAAGCATGTTATTTATATATATTGAGCCATATCTGGAGATTGATTTATATAATACTTGCTGTTCCCGTTTCCGAGTACTTCTCATTTCGCATTGTTCCCGTTTTCGTATAAAATATCTAAAGCATATCTTCAAGAACCAAATATTCAATCGCTTTTCGGATTTCAGAACACCTAACATTTGCGATATCGAATGATTTGATCGGAAATGGGAACAGGACTGTAAAAGATTTCAGGGGTAACAAATGAAACTTAAGATTGACAGAAACTTAGCTTGTTATCTATATTACATATACATATTTACTCCCTGTACCCATAAAATGGGTAAAAAGGGGTATTACATCTGTGCAAATGTATGTAACAGACAGAAGGAGACATCTCCGACCCTATAAAGTATATATATTCTTGATCAGTATCAAAAGAGATTTCGATTTGGCCATGTCCGTCTGTCTGTCCGTCTGTCCGTCTGTATGAACGCGTCGATCTCAGCAACTATAAGAGCTAGAGACACCAAATATGAAATGTAGGTACCTGTATAGCATACGCAGATCAAGTTTGTTTCATATTTCAGATAACTCCCCCCGTTCCCCCGCAAATCGATTTTCAAGATATAGCTTTTAGATTTAGCATGTACAATACTTTAGTCTCTCTCAATCTACTGTCCAAATTTCAAGTCGATCGGATAATAAACACGGAAGTTATTCACGAAAGAAGATTCAGTAATGCAGCGAGAGGGGGAAGAAGAAGCACAGCCACCAATTAAATTGCCTCGCTTGCGCTGTCGCTTTTGCCGCCTGTGTGTGTGCGTCTTTGTGTATGTGTGTGTGTATGTGTAAGTATAAGTAGATGTGATTGAATGTTTTAGACCTGGGTACAGGGAGTTTCGTAGTCGGGTATACTCGACTATAGCATTCTTACTTGTTTAAGATAGCTAATGATATTTTCATTAGTACGATATTTAGGATAAGTCCTGTTTACTTGATAAGTACTGTACAATAAATATATATATATTGCAGTTACTCAACTACAAAGTACTATTTCATAGCTTTATGGTACGTATATTTGTGAAAACATCGTTTCGGGCTTAGATATTTTCATTCGGTTCACAATTCAGGAAAAGTTGCTATTTTTCTATTCTTATATGCACTCTCTGTGGTTTTATTCAATGGAAAAAGTACGAGCACGAAAATTAGCCTTTAATATAACATACTGTGGTCTTAAGCGTCCTCTTTATTAGGCGTATACTTTCGACTGACTCTTACAGATCAGCATCGATACTCTTGGAAGTTTAACAATCGATAGCATAGATATTTATGGTGCTTATCGAGAACCTTTGAAATACTTATTAAATACTTTTATAATATTTACCAGACAGATTGCAATACATGTCACGCTTAAATAATAGACAAATACTTATCTTTACATTTAAATACTTATAAATAGTGCCGATATCTTGTACTCGTACAATACTGAAATGCTTATAAGGATTGTCTCTGACTTTAATACTAAGTTCGATTCTCGTATACACAAATCCTTAAGGTGTGGCTAATTTTTCAAACAGAAAGTTGTCAACAAATTGTTTTGTATTGTACATTGCCCCCTAAAGGTTCTTAAGCTGCCTCACATTCCATGGGCGGGAGGGTGTATTAATTGCGACTCCTCCCTCCCGTAAATACCGTTATGCAGGTAGAACTAAGTCTTAAGACTTTGTTACCGTTCTGATAGGCCATGGGCTGATCATTTTGCTGGAAATTCGCATTAATTGAGCTGTTGACTTGCAAAGATGACGCATCGCATTGCCAATAACTGAAGGCAACAGGCAACAGGCAAAGGCCAGGCCGAAAAGCGGCTTTAATAGAACATAACCGTTAAAAGCCAATTCGGCTTATAACTTGCACACTTTGAGCAAATAATTTAGCTTAAAGCCAAGTACAAATATACTTGTCGAGCGCCCTTAACTAATGGATACCCTGTAATCAGTGTCCAGTGATCTCTATATTTTTGAATTTGTTTCTTAAAGAAACTACTCGTCTGATCATAGTGAAGTTTTGTACATAAAATGTAGAATATAAATCAAATAAAACACTGAATTCATGTTTACTATAAGTTTATAAGATCTAAGATATTTGATTTTCTCTGTTAGAACTTTATGTTAATCCTTTTAATTGTTTCCAGAATTAACACTCTTGATATTGATCATATATTGATTATTGATAAGTTATCAGTGATAACCCATTTAGGTCATTTAGATGTGTACAGGGTATGGGAAAATAAACAAAATTTCTTGATATCTTACAATGAACATCCGTTAAGCGCATTTATGCTATACCCCGCCCTTCTACTCGCACACCCCGTGCGCCCAGCCAGTGCTTATGAATTTTGTTTTTATTTTCAGTTTTGATTTTCGACAACGCATTAATTAAACAATTCACGTGTGAATTTCCTGGCCGGACATCGTGTGTGTCACCTGGGCAGGTACATCCGCCTTATATCGATGCGTTTTTGTAATAGAACTTAACTATACTAAGATAGTTCCACAGTCAAACCGAAGAATCGCTTTAATAGAATTAAGTACACGCGGCCTGTGATTCTGGGCAATTAAGAAAATCTTTGCGCAATTAGTAAAGCTTGGCTAGCTCATTTATTCCAACTATATATGCCTATATACATATATATATATATATATATATATATATATATATATATGATGTGCCTGGTTTTGTTTTCTGAAAAATGGAAAAAAGAAACGTTTCGTTTTATTTTAGTTTATGGCAGCCAATAACCGACGTCAAGGCCAAGGCCGATGAGAAAAGAAAAAAACACAAAGTTTTGGCTGGCAGACAACGAAACTAACAAAGCCAAGCAACAATATGCGTGTGTTCATTAACTTCTAAGCTGCTCCAACTACCGCACAACACAACCAAACACACACACAACACACACACAACACACACACTCGCACATACTAGCAATAAGACGAGTTAATGCCACGCATCGTCCGATTTTGTGCGGCTTTTGTGATTGTCTCTTTCAACTCAACCACCTCCCCCCCTTTCAAGCACCGCCCAAAAAGTGCCGTTTGTGCGTGACTGGCTTGCTGGTGTCGTTGTTGTACCCACCGCCAGACACCCGCCAGCCCACAATGGCCCCTCCTCTGCGGTCTACACAGTTGAAGACGTGGCAAAATTAAAAATCATGTTCCAGCCAACGAAACATCAATCAAAGTATGTTCTAATTGGCTTAGCTTTTATGACTGAAGCTGTCGTATATCTCCATTGTAGCTTCAGCTCCATCCAATCCCCCGTTGATTTTGATACCTATGCTGATGGAAAGCTGCTTAGCTCGATAGCTAAACACCGGAAGTTCCAAAATGCAAATTAATTTCGTATTAACACACAAATATCGAATTGCGACAAGAGTGCTGAGTGCTGGGAACAAACTCTACAAATTTTTGCAAATTCTATTGACATTTGGAATTGCCAGACGCGTATTTATGTAGCTTAGAGCAATACAAATATTATTGGCAATTGAGAGCAGCGGGACTTGGGGATGAATCCTCACCCGGAAATGGGAATACACTCTTGGGAAAGCATATCGCACAATACAGTGGATAAAGATCACCTTAGGTCGCCCTTTGTTAATCTCTTCTAGTGGGATTCCCTCATTATAATAAAAAAGGAGAAGGAAGAATGCTTTAGTCGAACTTATCCGACTACGAAACTCGCAGTATCCAGGTATAAAACGTCCAAACACATCTTCGTACACTTACACATACACACACACACACACACACACACACACACACACACACACACACACATACACACACATACACAAATACACACACACACAATCGACAGTGCAAGCGAGACATTTTAGGTTAGTTTCTTTAGTTTCTTGAATAACTTCTGTGTTTATTAACCGATTGAATTGAAATTTGCACATTAGATTAAGGGTGACCTAAGTATTATACCTGCCAGGTCCCAAGGCTATATCCTTAAAATTGTTGCTTTAAATATTTTTTTCGATTTGCGCGGGTGGTGCGGGGGGAATATCTGAAATCTGCAACAAACTTACTCTACGTACGATATGTATACATTCCAAATTTCGTATAGTTCCTGAGATCGACGAGCTCATTCGGGCGGATAGACAAACGGCTTGACTCGGCTATTGCTGCTGATCAAGAATATATATACTCTTTATTCTGATCTTAGCTTCTTAAATTTATAAGAATCGGTAATGTCATTCAAAACTTTGCTTATGGAAAGAAAAGCAGCCGAAATTCTTTGAAATAAAGCTCTAATCTATACATTTAGAATATGTACAATATACTTATATACTTTTAGGTATATTTTTCAAGTTATTGTACCTAAATTGCCGCACAACATGCGAAATTCTCACGCAGCAGAGCAAGACAAAACAGCAGCATTACAATAACTACAAAAATACAACAACAACAACAGAAACTACGCGAAGAAAAACATAATAAATTTCAATGTCACTTACACTTGATTTAGAAACGTTTCCCAAAAAGAAGAAGAGAAAAAAATGAAAAGAAAGAAAAAGAATATGAAATAAGATGGAGCCTGGAGTTGCCCTAGACTGAACACTGGGCATAAAGTAATCTAATCAAATCTAATCTAATTACTTCCTCATTGATTTGAGTGTTGCTGAGAGGTGCTGAAAGAAAAAGTGCATAGACTGAGCTGGAATTGAATAAGGCTGAAGAAGAGAATAAAAAGATTGAAGCGAACAAAAGCCATGCCAGAATCATAAAGCGTAAAGACTGCAAAAGGCATTTTAAACGAGTTAAAGCCAAACCAACACACAACAACAACGTGAAATACAACAACAATGGGCCAATCTGGCAGCTCCTCTAGACATTGTTAACAAAGTATGCAAAAGCCAGAAACAGAAATGGAAACAACAACAACTGAAGAACAACAAGAAAGAACAGCTATTCTTGGGCTGCAGAAGACTCAATACCCTTTACACATAAATATCAATTAGACTGCACGCTTTAGTTATCTGATGAATCGGAAATTTCTGATAGTTATCAAAACAAATAATTACATAAATAAATAGGAGAAGCTATAAGCGCACCGTATATTTTCATTTCAAAAAGGTTTCGAACCAAGTTAGATTCATTTATTTAATTTATTTATTTATTAGTTTTGATAGATAAGTTTCCAAAACTAACAAGTGCTTTTACTACTATTGCCAGAAGTCTTCGACTATATAAAAGTATACCCTAATGACAAGAATTGCTTATCGTATATGTTAGTTTATACTACTGTGTTTTTACTCCCTGTACCCATAAAATGGGTAAAAAGGGGGTATTACATCTGTGCAAATGTATGTAACAGACAGAAGGAGACATCTCCGACCCTATAAAGTATATATATTCTTGATCAGTATCAAAAGAGATTTCGATTTGGCCATGTCCGTCTGTCTGTCCGTCTGTCCGTATGAACGCGTCGATCTCAGCAACTACAAGAGCTAGAGACACCAAATTTGAAATATAGGTTCCTGTATACCATACGCAGATCAAGTTTGTTTCATATTTCAGATATCTCCCCCGTTCCCCCGCAAATTGGATAAAACCGTTTTACAGTAACAATTTTCAAGATATAGCTTTAAGATTTGGCATGTACAATACTTTAGTCTCTCTTAATCTACTGTCCAAATTTCAAGTCGATCGGATAATAAACACGGAAGTTATTTACGAAAGAAGATTCAGTAATGCAGCGAGAGGGGGCAAGAAGAAGCACAGCCACCAATTAAAATGCCTCGCTTGCGCTGTCGTTTTTGCCGCGTGTGTGTGTGCGTCTTTGTGTATGTGTGTATGTATGTGTAAGTGGACGTAGACGTGATTGGATGTTTTAGACCTGGGTACAGGGAGTTTCGTAGTCGGGTATACTCGACTATAGCATTCTTACTTGTTTCTATAAAGTGTAGGTCGAAGTTAGATCCATTTCTCTAATTTTTGCATTTATTTTTCCTTAGTTGTAATTTTTAATTATTTTAAGCTAAACAGACTTCTTTAAATAAAGTAGTTCTTCTAAATAAAGCTTAAGTTTAATTTAATTTGTTCCTAAAAAAACAAAAAGATTAAATGAAAAAAAGAAGATTATTTTAAGCTATTAGATATAAACTAGCCAGTAAGTCCATAGACATTGCTCATTAATAATAAAATAATATTAATTAAATAGAGGAAGGCTTTAGCTACTCTATTTAGAGGTTAGGTTGGGTTAACCTAATTAACCTAGTATAGCATGGAATCGAAATTGCTCAAATTTTGTAAGACATAAGTCTCTATGATTTGCGTTAGTTAAAAATAAAAAAAACGAGATTTCATTATACACTAACTGAATTTTCGGGCAATCATTTCTTTGATATAGAAGCAGATGTTTGTTTTATCATTAGTAATGTGGATCTATATCAACAGATTTATATTTTTCATTAATAATTTCTATACATAGCATGTACAAGCCCGACGATTATGTTAGAAACCACAATACTTATAACAATTTAAAAATGTTGATTGTACTATTAATTAAATACTAAAAAATAACTTAAAAAAATGTAATCTTTCTGTTATTTTATGAACAACTACTTAATGTAACAAAATATGAAGTCTGTACCAAGTTTCTTCACAAAAGTGACTAGTCTGGCATGCTTAAGGTCCTGGTTATGGAGTGGATAATAATATATATTTCTTGTAGCTAAATTATAATACCCGCAGCAAGGGTATTTAAGATTACAATGTAACTTTTAATGGGGCATTTGTGGCCAAAAATGGACAAGTTGTTGGCGTCATTGTTGTTGTTGTTCTTTGCTGTTGCTGTTGCTGTTGCTGTTGCTGTTGGTGTTGATTTTGTGTGTGTGGCTATCTCAGGCAAAAGTGGGGAATACTTACAAAAAGCAAAAACACTTGTTGCCTATTTGATTGCAATTGTTATACAAAGAGCTTTCATTGTAATAACAAAAGCAAAACAATGGCAAACATTTTGCTGTTGTTGTTGCTAAGTGTGTGTGTGTGTGTGTGTGTGTGTGTGTGTGTGTGTGTGTGTGTGTGTGTGTGTGTGCTTAGTCTGGCATGATAATGATGTTTAGCAATGCCGACTGCCTGCTGTTTTTTCAGAGCACCCAACTCCAACAGCAACAACAACAGCAACAGCAACTGGCAACAAGCAACAACATTCACACGAACTTTAACACTTGACGCGGCAACAAAAACAACACCAATAAATATATAGATGTTGTTGCAAATCTCGCACAATAGGCGTAACACCTCAAACACACACAACATTGAAATCTATTTCCATATCAATACCTAGCAAAATTCTTTTTATACCCATTAAAGTTGTGCAAATGGGGTATAATACTATGATGATAATACTAAACTATATCAAAAGTGTATAAAATGTTCGCCTACATCGATGAATGCTGTTAATAGCTTATTGAGCTACAGATATCTTGATAAATGGCTGCCCCGCCTACCCCCCGCAAATCGATAAAAAACGTTTTAAAAGCGCTAATTTAAGAATATTGCTTTGATTTTTGGTACTCACATAAATTAGCATGCTCTTGACAAATTAAACAATTTTCAGAACAATCGAATAATAAATATAGAAGTTATTCAATAAACTTTAATAATAATTCAATAAAAAGTATTTGTATGCCTAATTTGATATTTGACACTTGATCTATTTGTATGTACAACATTTTAAATACAGGGTATCTTTTGTCTGAGCAATTTCAACGAATCTATGCTTAGTTCTTGTCACGCTGCTCTGCACAGCGCAACCACTTCGTACTGAGGGGGCTAGACAGAGACAACAAATTAGCAATTCAGTTGATTTTGATGAGGTGTACGCATTGGTAATTACTGAATTTTAACTGATCTCCTCAAGTGGTTCCAGCACCCGCGCACAAGATTCCTCCCCACAAAACTGGAATTCGTCGTTTGAGGTACTCGCATCGCTGTTTGAGTAGCTGCTGCCCATGGCTAATGAGTTTGCTTGTAGATGACAAACTTTGCGATTTTGTTTACAATTTAGATTAATGAACTTCGTTTTGGAATGCAGGTTAATTAAAAGCTTTGCCTGTGGTGACGTTGTGTAAGCAGATTTCTGTCAGTCCATCAATAGATTTGCAAATGCTGTGCTATTTTAACTCAAAGTTAAAAAACTCCAAAGCAGCTCATCTGTAGCTGTCCTGCACTCACATTATCTAGAGCTAAAATTAATAATCGGATGCTTATAGCCCTCCTAAGTTTGGGTTGACACTAATTTTTATAATTTTCATTGTTTTTTTGTATTTATACTATGTTCCCGAAGGAAAATTTTGCTGTATTTTTGACTTTAATGCAGCCAGAGTACGCTGAGGGTCATTATTTAGCTTTCCTTTCATGGTCTCCTATAAGTTTTCTGTTGGTCTCAAATCTGGTCTTGGGATAGTCAGTAAGGACATCAATACCATTCTCTAAAAGTCTATTGTTGTTGCTGCATTTGTTGGAAGGTATATTCCACACAGTCGGAAAGCCTGGTTATTGATGGAATGAGTTTATTTTGTAGGATACACTTCTACTTACACGCATTTAGCGGGTCGTCTATAAAGTGAAGCTCTGAAGGATGGAATCTTGAAGTTGCCTTGCAGATAGTCTTTGCCTCCATGTATTCTCAAAATACAAATACTATAACCATTAGCTTGTATATTGTATTTTAAGAGGAACTAAACCAAAATTACAAAAATATAAAAATAATAAAATAAGTATAAATAAATTGTCAAAGTGAGTTTTATAGTCTGGGTACAAGAAACATAAAACTCAAGAAATAAAGTTTTCCTGTAAACAGCTGGTTTCAAAACGGGATCTTATTCTTTCGTTTGCCCAAAATAGACTTCCAAGTTACACACACACACACTTGTACGCACACAATTCAAGTTCGTTGCCTAAGTCTTTTGTTTATGTTACAGCTGATTGCTGCTTATTTCAAATTCGGTATTCTTTTTGTTTGTTTTTGGCAACTCTTTACGGTTCACCTCAGTTCACTACAGTTAGGCTTCAGGTGCTGAGCAAACGTTAGACCACCCTTCTACCGCTGCGCGGTCCCACACACAAAGTACAACTTCTAATGAAATTTGTCAATAAAAATTCGCAGAATTTCGTACAACAACAGAAGCAGCAAAATAAAAAATACAAAAAATACAAAAAAAATGCCATAAAAAGCGAGTAAACAGCAGCGACAACAACAACAATAACACGAATTATAAACAAGCGAATGCTTTTGTTGATGTTGTTGCTGGTATTGAATCAAATTTACTTTTTTACCGTTTTCAGCGAAAGGAAGATACAAACACGTACATAAAACTGAACGGAGAGTGCCCAAATATAAATACAGATTCTTATATATGTATATGTATATACATATATATATTCATATGTATGTCCAAGTTGCGCATAAATTGCCGAGCAAATACAAACAAATACCAAAAAAAAATGTTCAGTTAAGTTAAGTTGAATTGAGTATGTGGACCACTCAGTCATTGTCATTGTCAAAGAATTTTATTTTTGGCTTATTTACTTTGAGATATACACACACAAACTGGTTAAACGTGAGAAAAGTAGGTGTCTCTCCCTCTCTCTATATGCGAATCGAGCCGAATGAGTAACCCAAGTAGTAACCCAGGGCAGGGCCGCCAATGATGCGCCGATCTCTGATCTCTGTGCTAAAAGCAAAAAAAAAGCAAAAGCAAAACAATGCAATTCGCTGTTCAATCTCTAATTAAAAACTGTGTCATGAAATGCACCCAGTGCTCAGTTATCGCCACACACATATAGCATATATATATGAATATATATATATATACATATATGTATATATCATTGTCATTGTCTGTTAATTTACTCTTTTAGCTTAATTACTTGCCTTACTTTACGCAAAAGCTTGTGCGAGAAGACAAACCACTTAAATTTACCATTCAATTTATCAGAACATTTCAATGTGGCGCTTAGAAACAGTGTTGGAAAGTTCATACTGGCTGGCATGTTTTGAAATTTTATTTATTATAAGAAATATTTGATTTTTTGTAATTTTTTATTTATTTTCTCTATTTTTTTATTATCACAATGAACATTTCATTTACTTTTTTAATATTAAGTAAATAAAATGCTCTCTAATTTACGCTTATTGTCTTAAGAACATGTGCTATTATATTTTCCCCTTGTGCGCCATCCTTAAACATTTTCGAGGTCACAAAATCTTCAGGAAAACAACCTCTTTTGAACGTAAAAACCACAACATATTCTTGTAAGATTAAATTGGCTTAAGATACGAAAAACTGTGTATCTACCAATTGTGAATGTTCCCCGTTTGTATTCTGATGAAAACTTACGGAAATTTTATTATTTGTGTGTTAAAATACCAAGAAAAGATTGAAGAAATTATATTTTTGAAACTCGAGTTTCTAATACACAAATATTGCAATAAAATGATTTATAACAATTTTCTAGCCTTTCAAACTTTCTAGAAGATAAGTTAGCGTTAGAAAGAGGTAGTATAATTTACAGAGGGGTTAGATAAGGGCAGCCTATTGCTTATAGAGTACATTGATGTCGTTGTATTCGAAATGCGGTTGTAGCATTTGCTTCATATTCATTATTTATACATTTACGCGATGAAAACATTAAAAATGCAATGTGATGAATGTGGGTGAGGGGGGCGTAGCCGAGGTTGTGTGGTCGAATAGGGAGGGGTGGTGGGGAAGGAGAGGGAGCTTGTGGCGCGACTCCCACGACATTGGCTTGGTGTGGTGAACAGCGCAATGAATGCATCAAAAGGTGCTACAACCACAACAACGACAACAACAACAACAATTGTTGTTAGTGTGTGTGTGTGTGTGTGTGTGTGTGTGTGTGTGTGTGTGCGGTGCTCATGATGAACTCATGGAATAATTATCCTATGAATGAGCAGTTTGCATGATCATTGCCAAAGCTTCCGCTTTTGTTTTTGCGCTCAAGTGAATTTCGCTAGTTGTTTTTGTTGTTGTTATTGTTGCTGTTGTTGCTCTTCTTCTTGTTGCTGTTGTTGGTTGCTCTTTGTAATTACGCTATGAAAATGTTGCATTTAAAAGGTATTTTCTTATGTCATAGCCAAGTTGCTGATGGGTTTAGTTAGTCAGAATATTCCAACTAATTCAGCAGCGAGGCAAACATAATAATGCGACTAAAGGTTACCCTGTATGTAGTAATTACATTTTTAATAACATTAACAAAAAGACAAAGGGTGACCAGAAATGCATTTCGCATAGATATTTGTTGTCAAGTGGAAGCCCAAACATTTTCATGTATTTAATAGCTATCATTATGATTAATAGATCATTTTTTTCAATTTTTTGTTAAAGTTTATTTTTGATCTGAGAACAATAAGCAAATTTTATAGTTAAAACTAAAATTAACAATATTGGTTGCGCTCCAGCGAGCGAATCCAATATACAGTCAAAACTTCCTCAAAATCTATGAGGATTATCTATCTATATATCTAATAGGTTTATAGCTAACAAATTGTTATGGCTATTCAGTCTGTTTATATAATTTTCAGTTATTTTTATTATTTCATCCTTGACAAATAAAACACTGAGATCTTTATGAATTTCAAAATTCCTGACCTTCCAGGGAGCATTGTCAATATTTCGGAGTGAAAATATATTTGATATGAATAGAATTATAATGCCAAACTCATTTAAAAGACAAACCATCAACAAAAAGACATTCAACATAAAAATCAGTTTGGTTTTTGTTGCTTATCTAGGAGGTAGAGCTTCTGTGGTGTTCAAAACATTACAAGTCGAAATGTTTAGAATTTGTTCATGATACCCTTAACATGCATATTCATATTTATAGGGTACAAGCAGTTAGGGCAGCTGCGGCTTTTCTCAGGGTTTCTCGATAGTGTTGGCTTTTATGAATTCCGCTCAGCTGTTTTGTTGTTTTCGGAATTTGAAATTTGGAATTTGAAAATGCCGACGGTAGACAGTAGACCGAAGATAGAAGATAGAGGAAAGAGGACAGGGGACAGAGGACAGAGGACAGAGGACAGAAGACAGCAAACAGAGCCGAGAGCTGCTCTAAGTGATGCGCATATAAATGTCGAGCACTCCAGTTGGCCCTCAGCCAGTTAGCCAGGTTGCAAGTTGGCCAGTTAGCTCAAGCTGCATTCTTGTGCAATAAAACTATGCAAAATTATGTGTAGCATTCCGAGTGCTCCCATGATGTTGTTATATATTGTATGTTGTACTTATGTTGCATGTTGTAAGCTGTAATCCAGAACCCCAAAACACAGACATCAGTTTGTATACGGATTTGGCTGTGGTTTTGGATGCGGCTCTGTGGCACGCTGCATGAATATGATGGAATTCGCCGACATTAAATTCTATCTCGGCTTTTACTTACATTGTGCATATTTATGCAATTATTATACTTGCATGCAAAATATTCAATAACTTGCATCGCAAAGTGCCTGACAAAGGCAAAACTAATCATAAATGCTAAGAATACGCTTAAGGCCAAACTGCAGCAAGCGGCAAGCTGCAAGCTGCAAGCTGCAACTACAACAAAGTGTGGCACGGAATGCTGAACGATCAAAATAACAGCCGCCAAGCACAAGATTCTTGCGTCAAAATAATATCAACAAGTAAGAACGTTGCAGTCGGACGCACCCGACTGCAGAATACTATGTTCCCAGTCCTATATAATTTGGTTATTTGTGTGTTCAGAAAGAGACGCGACAAAAAAACTGTACAGGTGTGGGAGATATCGATTTTTCTCATTTTCGGGGGAGGGGGTGCGGGGGTCAACATTTTTTTGATGCAGATTTGTCCAAAAGGATAACATTAGTCTGTGTGCCAAATTTGGTGACTCTACCTGTAAAGGTGTGAGAGATATAAATTTTTCTCCTTTGCCGGGGAGGGGGTGGGGTGGTAAAAAATTTTTTGATGCAGACTTATCCAGATGGTCAACATTAGTCTATATGCCAAATAAGGTAACTCTATCTTTGAAACTGTAGGAAATATACCCCTTGAAAAACGTGTTTTGGGGATATCATATACCGATTTGTGGGGGTGGGGGTGGGGGATAAACGTTCTTTTGATGCAGATCGGTCGGGAATCTTAACATTAGTCTGTATGCCAAATTTGGTGACTATAGCTTTAAAAATAGGGGAGATACAGGTTTTCCCCAAATTGCGAGGGAGGGGGTGGGGGTGGGTGTTCGATCTCGACACTTCATAAATTGACGATATACACCAACATGTGTACCAAGTTTGGTTGCTCTAGCTCAAAGCTATAGGCAAAAAAAATTGCGTTCATACGGACAGACGGACAGACGGACATTTCGCAAACCCAATATACTATTTTCCCTTCGGGAACATAGTATAAAAACATGATTAGGTATGCAAAATTTATGTCGCAATCTGAAGAGTTCACGAATTTCTTTATAAGGTTAAGCTTATTAACAATCTGTTTCTGGAACAGCAATACCAACAGAAACAATCTCGGGAACTATTAGAGTCGCTGCTTTTAAATTAGCTATTTAGGTTTTTAAATACAATTTATAACTAATCATATCAGCTTACTTATATATAAGCACAATAACAAAGCATCATATTTCTTTAACAATAATAATTTTTCAAATTATAACTTTTCCCCATACATCAATATAATATTATAATCAATCAAATCTCTTTTCCTTTCATTTTATATATTATTTTAGTTGAAAAGGTGATTAGCCTTAACTCTTAACATGTATTTAATATTAAGAAACAATTAAATAAATTGAATTGAATTGAATACAACTTATATCATTCAATTGTTAATATATCTTATTTAATATTTTTTTATTTATAAATTTTTAAGCTATTGTGAAATTGCATAGATTATCTTAAAAGAAGCATATTAGTTTATTTGTCGCACTTACTATAAGTAAATGATTTTATATTTATTTAAGAAATATCATTACTTACGATCTCTGATTTAAAATTGTTTACAAAATTAATTTTCTCATGCTGTTAATTTGTAAGTTATGTGAGGGAATTAAATAACCTTGATATTACTTGTACTATATTTTATATTATTATAATGCATTAAAGAGTATTTCCTGCAACATTTTGTAATAAGAAGGATTTTGACGCTGTTGTTGCTTATAATGCTACTAAGAACATGTTTGATTTATTTGCTTTAAAAGATTTTGAATGTAATGTGATTAAAACATATATATCTATTTTCTTGTCTATAAGATATTTTTATAATTATTCGATTAGGCCATAAATATAAGCATGCTGTCAATTAATTGTCTGATTTTAATCGGCTTGGTTGACACCAAAAAGTCTGTTCGGCAAAGAACACGATAACATGGAAAGGGATCCGATAACATGGAAATTGACACGATAACAGAAATTAACGATAACGATGACAAGATTTCCAGCTGGGGTTTTAGCATGTAACATACTTATTGATTATTGATTAAGGACAAATTAATTCATTTAGATAATAAGTTTTTTAACAAGTTAAGTTCTGTATGGCATATTATCGTATACATGATACATGCATAAGTATATACAGATATAGCTATAAGATATATCCTTTCTGGCTTTTGTTTATATTTATGATCTCTTATTATTTTATTTCACTTGTCTCTTGGTGGCAGCTTGTGGCTGTTTTTGAATCATGTCCAAAGCCTTTTTTAATTGCTTTAACACATTTGGAGTTTATATTCAATTTTTGAGTTGAATGAATCAGTGGACAGTTCGCGTTCTTCCCAATGGCTGGTTGTTGTTGATGATGCTTATAAGAAACGAGCTTAATGCAGTCTGGCAGTGCAACTGAAATGTGGACAAAGCTCTCGGCTCCAAGCTGGCCGAAACTGAATCTGAATCTGAATGTGAATGTGAAATCGAATTTGAGGTCTCGAAAGGAGGCTTTTTGGACACCGTTGTCAAAATCGCATCGCAGTGCGCATAAATTTTATAAAGCTGTGCGAAACGAACAAAGAATAACGTTTGTCATATGATTAATGAACAGCCGCAGTTTAGCGCCTCATCCCGCTGCCCCGAACCCTTAACTTTTAACAAATCCCCCCCTGCCATATCATTGTGTGTGTGTGTGTGCCCATTCCCGCTGTGTCTTATTTGCCTTGGCTCTTAGCATTTTGTTCTTGTCCCAGCTTATTGTGCTGGGGCGGGGTTGTCCTGGCCTGATCGCCGGGGCCCACTATTCCACCGCAGAGAGGGACACTCAGTTCAGCGAACAGCTCAGACTCCGATTCTGACTTTAAATTCGACGCAATTGAGCGAAATTAATTTGCGGTCAACGGGAATGGCAACGGGAACGGGTTAGATAGGGGTAGGTATAGGTGTAGGAGGTGGTAGCTCATCGACTGACAATCGCCATCGTCATCGTGATCGTCATCGTCATCGAAATTGTCGCATGGGCGTTGTCACAATTTGTCGAAATGTACGGCGTCAGTTCAATGAATTTCTTTGATCATTTTGCTGCCTGACCTTGAAATAATTTCATTTGTTGCTTTCGTGCTTTTATTGTTGGTTGCTTCTTTGCCGGCAGCTGTTATAAAATGACGAGTATTTCATTTGCCAGCTCGAGTGCATCAGCGCGTTGTCAGTTCTGTTTCAAATACCCTAACCGCAGAACAGTTGGCCAATTGTATCTCTTAGATAGCACAAATTGTTTTCAAGCTAAATGTTATATATTTATACTCTGTTTTCAAACTTGCACATTCATTTATTTTTGTATTTTATTAATATTATTTTATTTTTGTATTTATTGGCAGCTTAAACTTGTTGTAAATATTCTCTCAAGTGATTATTTGATAAAAATGTCTAGATCGAAATTGCTAATTTATTATGAATAACATAACATGAATGAAATAATGATCGTATTATGAAATTAAATCTAAAGAAAAAAAAATTTATTTATTTAAGTTTTAGTTCTTAATATACATTAGCACACAACAAGATTTTTGAATTTATTTTTTGAAATAATTCACATTTTTGAGTAACATTTTATTTTGCAATTAACATTTATTAATTATTTATATATAAGTTCTATGGTTAGCCAAAAGATTATATTGCTTGCCAAGTTGTTCTATGTTTTATTTACATTTTGTGTTATTAACCATAATTTGTCTGCCGCAAAATTCTTTGTCCCTGGCTGTTACTCTGTGAAAGAGCATCTCAGAGTCGTCTGCGATATTTCAAGCTCCATTACTCGCCTTTTAATTTGCAGGCCCCCCCAAAAATAAAATTGCAACTGCTGCACAAAAATTGTAACAATCAGCGCAGCAACCCAAAAGAAAAGACTTGAAAAAAAAGAAAACATGGAAGAAGAAAAAAATTGAAATTGGCCAAATGCCAGTCAAAGAAATGTGCAACAGAATTCACAATTTGTTGGCGCACAGCTGCCGCCAGGTTGCACCTTGCAATTGAGTCCGGGCTTGGGTTTGGGTTTGGGTTTGGGTTTGGAAGCCGGGTTCGGTTTGAGTACAGAACGCCCCACAAACAATCACTTACAAGCTGCTAAATTGCATAATCACCCAAAGGAATCAGTTGGCTCCATTCGTTTGGCTGCAGTCGTCGCTTGCCTTCTGGTAATTGTTGCCATTATTTGCTCAAAGATTGACAGAGAGAGAGAGAGAGACACACTGAAGAGGCAGCTGCACAGATAAGAAATCATAAAGCACAAGTCCACATCCCCATCCTCATCCTTTGCCTCAGTCCCAGCCTCAGTCCCAGTCTCATCCTCAGCTTCATCCTCACTTGAACGCAATTTGCAAAGCAAACAAAACCCAAATCGTCGGTCTTGAAATAAAATGCAATCAAAATGCCTACAAGATTCGTTACCAGAGATGAGCGATACTGTTACTTCGCAGTCACTTCCAAATATCACTGGCTGTGACTGTGTTCTACATAAACAAATCTTCCTGTTTCCAAATGCTTATATTCGGCTTAAGAACGTATGTATTATCATTCAAACATAGTGACATTTGAAATAGAAGTTAGATTGTGAGATCAAATGTCCTTCACTCATCAGGGATGTTTAATATGGAAACATGGTCTGTTACTGTTAAAAACTATACTGCAATGTTAATGTTAAATGTGATTATTATTGAAAGAGCGACTATTAAGGTTTAGACTGTGATCCCTTTCGGGACTGTGACTGTTATCAGTACTTCGACTGTTGTTTAATATAAAAACATGGTCTGTTACTGTTAAAAACTATACTGCACTGTTAATGTTAAACGTGATTATTATTGAGAGAGCGATTATTAAGGTTTAGACTGTGATCCCTTTCGGTACTGTGACTGTTATCAGTACTTCGACTGTTGTTTAATATGCAAACATGGTCTGTTACTGTTAAAAACTATACTGCACTGTTAATGTTAAACGTGATTAATATGGAGACTGCAACTGTTATCGGTACTGCAACTGTTAATATCTGTACTGTGACTGTTACTATTCATAACAGGTCTGTGACTGCGTAACTGTTACTTACAGAGCATGTCTAGTCGTTACCCAACTAACTATACCCTACCGGCTCTGCCCCATCTCCTCTCTCTCTCTCTCTCCCATCTCGCTCCCCCCATCGGGGGGCTGTGAATTTGTGGATTTTGTGTATGTTTTTCGCGCGCTGCTCTTTAATTTATTTGCACTGGCCAATGCCACACCCCATTAGTCGGCTCTTGGGGGCCAAAGCGGGTTGGTGGGGGCCGACGGACGGTGGGTGCACATTAAGTGCATCTGTGTGTATTTTGTTTTTGTTATGTGCATTTCGCTGGCGGTGCCCCCAGCCTCGATAAGCAGTTGGCTAACTTTGTCCGTTTGTCCCGGGCGCGCAGCCTTTTATTAAATTTATGTGCGGCAGCCGTGCGCAACAAAATTTGCTTTTTATTATACCCTGTAAATGGGAAATTAAGGTATCATATGCTTATAACCGACAGCAGGTTGTCTCCTTTTGCATAGCGTTATTCATTTTTATTTTATGCCTCCTAATTGTCGCCCTTTGAGGCAATAAAGTAAAGATACTACATTTTGCATGCAACCTCTTGGAGTTAGCTATACCCTCACTCAGATCAAGTATTTTACCCTGCGAATATCAACTGAAGCAATATCAAACTGGTCTTAATAAGCGCTACATCATTCATGTATCCTGAATATATCTTAACAATTGGAGTTACTTTGAATACTATCTTCTGTTTTTAAGACTATGAGCCTTCGAATAGTAGTATAGTATTATTTCTTGCATTTGATACTTCACTATAATTTCATTAAATTTCTATTATACTAGACCTTCGTCCATACAAAATTGAGAGCCCCACTCTCCGCTCAGAGAGTTAAATTTTCTCGAATATCGGATAAATATGTTTTTGATGGGTTTTATTTCTGTCTAGATCCTTGCAAGTGGATCCAAGGATGTTCGGATGTTAAGCAAAAAAGTTTCATAAAATAGAATTCCTCAAACTTTCCGTACTTGAGGAATTGTTTCACAATCACTTTCTGAATGAGTGGAAAAAACTGTTAAAACTCAGCGATCTACGGTTTGGGCTGTGCCTTATGAATTAAACAGTAACTCAGTGCAAGCTCTTTAATATTTATTGATTTATTTAATTTATTTATATCAAAACTATTTTTCTTCGTTATTAACGGTAATCAGTCTTATATTTATAAGTAGGATAGGCAAGTTCAGTAAGGGAAAGCATTTTCCTGACTGAATTTCTAACCACACGCTTCAGTGTCAGGGTCGAGTATCTTAATACTAGAACACTATGCTGCTGTCAATGGTTAACAGGGTATTTAAAGTTCCAGCACACTCGTCTAGAGCATCCTTACTTGTTGCTTTTTGTTTATATTTAGTGGCCAAATGGCATGAAAGCGAATTTGATTTGGAAATTGCATACGCCCGAAACGCCAAGACGATTCTTCAGTCTTCCGTCTTCCGTCTTCAGTCTACAGTTAACAGTCTTTAGTCTTAAGCTACCCCTCTGGCCGGTACATCCATGTTGATTGACTGCCCAAGTGTTGCCATCGGCGTTCGGCTTGCCCGACGACAAACGACAGCTAACGGTGCGGATTGGAACGTTGTGGCTCGGAGAGAAGACGCCTTTCCCGAGCAGGCGACCATTTAAAATGCATAAAATCCATTTCGTTGATTAATTGACTTGTGTCGTCGTCGATGTTGTCGTCGTCTGTGGCTTTATGCTTCCCAGCATTAGCAATAGAAGCAGCCTCATCACCAGCTCCAGCTCCAGCTCCAGCTCCAGCTCCAGCTCCAGCTTCAACAACAGCTGCAGTTTCATTTTCTCCTATTTAATATCCTAGATACGTGTCGATAAATTGTATTAATTTTAACAACATTTGCAGCTCCGAGTATATTAGCTAAGCTAACAGTATTGTGACTTCTAAGGGTCTATACATACATCTTTATTCAAGCTTCTGTTTACTAAATGTCACTTTTCAATTCGAAATATTGAAAAAAGAAAAGAAAGATAAAATAATTTAATATAGAATGTTTGGTTAACCTCAGTTTATTGCAAGGAAAACTCAACTAGACATTGAGAAAGTTGCTTTTAGATATTATAAGCTACTAAATATTTTTATTTCTTATTCTTTTATTATATCACAATCAACAATTTCAATATTGTTACAAGTGTATAATATTGTACGCCTTGTAAGCTACTATAAAAAAGAATTTAAAATGAAAAAATAGATTAATAAATATACCATAAACTTTCAAAATGTTAACAAGCATATGCAAAATAATTCATTCATGCGTTTTGATCTAATTAAATATAGTAAAAAAATCATATACAGACCTAGTCAAAAGTATTTATTTTTAAACATATTCCGTTCCGCAGTCTATATTACAGTTCTTGGAAATAAGTTCCAAAAATAATTGTTGTTGTCGATAAGCCTGATCTATCCAGAACCAACTTAAAGAAGAATTAGAAAAAATAGTGGGATATGTTTAAACATGTTCGTTGTGTAAATACTTTTGACTGGGGATGTATATATTAAGTTAGATTCGGGTAATCTTAGATACCTGAAATACCAAAAAAAGAGGTTTTTTTATTAACAGTGAAATGGGCATAACTATTCCACTTGTAGCAGTAGGATGATAAATAAATAAGCAGCAATAAACATGGTCCCTTTTTATAATAATTTTTACTCTTATATAGAAATTAAATACATTTACTTTCCTGCTACACAAATCTAAATAGCCTCCTTGGTAATTCTCATCGATTGTGAATGATTGCTTTAAATTAAATAAATTTTTACTTTGTATATAAATTCGCACTTTTACACAATTCCATGCCTTATTAATTTGACAAACTTGCCAACTTGTCCTCTATGGTAATTTCTAGCAATTTTTAATTTGAATTATTGTCATATCCTAGTGTAAAACTTTTGCGTTACTTATCCTTTTATTAAATAAATTATAATTTTTAAATTTATGATCAGTTTGCTAAGTTCGTCCTTAAAATTTTTCTCCCTGTTCCATTTTATATCTGCAATTAGGCAACTGTCTCAGTTCTGACTTAGGGTATTCACAATTCGTATATCATTCGGTTGTTCATTTATATTGCTCTGCTGCCATAGAAAACTTACGGTAAATGTTCGAATAGGGTGTCTGTGTTAGTGACTTAAATGTAATGCAAATTAACTTAATTGAAAATTAATGCAAATATTTATGCATACTTCAAGTTGCTCCAACTTGATTTTACTTTATAGAAAAATGACTTTAATTTTCGGTAGCCAACTCGTGCCTTGATAATACGCTCAACGTAGCCCCCAAGAGCCCTGAGACAGATGCGCTTTTAAATGCTGCTGCTTTAAATATACGATAAAAAAGGCGGACTGATCAAAAAAACAAGAAAACAAAAAAAATAACAACACAAAAAGTAAATTCAAATGTTCGGCGCTTTGTTTCTAACGGCTATTTGTTTATTTATTTGTTAGTTTTCGCCTAATGAGCCAGTGCAGATGTGTAAATTTAATTCATTTGCATTTGTCGAGCGTGGAGCGAGACGCATTTAGATATCGAACGCCCCCTTCCACATGCCACATGCATATGCATTATTGTTGATGACTCAGCACACTCAAGATCACCGTATTGGGTGAAATGATCGGTCTTCGATTGACCTCTCTTTCTCATACTCAATCTCTTCCTCTCTCTCAATTCTATAGCTTTGACCTGTTGCTAGAGACTATCCTGCATTCTACATTGACATCCTCTTCCGAGGATTTTCTCCTTTGAATGATTAACCGCCTCGGAGTAGGTTCTTTCCCTTTCTTGCTTGCGTAAGGTGGTATCGGGTGAAATGATTGGTCTTAGATTTACCTCTCTTTCACATTCTCTCCCTCTCTCTGCATTCTATAGCTTTGACCTCTTGCTAGAGATTATCCTGCATCCATAGATTTACTATCTAGGTTGATATCCTCTTCCGAGGATCTTCTTCTTTGATTAATTAACCTCCTGGGAATAGCACGGTTGAGAGACAGTAGGTTACGCCATGCGCATGTCCGTTAGGCGCCGTTATTCGGCGAGCGAGCGCGTGACGTCACATGACCCAACGCGCCTAAAAAATGTATGAAATTTAGGGACTTTGTTTACAAGACCTTAGTCTGTGCCTGTAAATTAAGTCAGATGTCAAATCCACTTCAGAATCTGATAGAGAACTATATTGCGCATCGATTGAGTGGTCTTGGTGCTCTGTAGGTTCAATACTTTTTAAATAATACGCATTTAAAGTTAGAAAATGTTGCCAGCCCGTGAGAAAATGTTTCTTTCTATGTAAATATATTTAAATAGGTATTTTAAGTAGTTTAACAGCATTTTGGATAAAATGAGCAGCATGGTACTCAACATGAAAGTTGGCCAAAACTCCAGTTTGCTGCCATTTCAAAAAGGCATTCTTCAAACCAACAACGCGCTGAAGCTTATGTACGAGGACTTAAAGGGAAATGTGAAATTTGTACTAACATACCGCCTGAACCAAGATGTTCTTGAGAACTTTTTCGGTTTGATGAGAGCTAAAGGTGGGCTACACGACCATCCCGACCGCCAAGAATTTAAATTCCGCCTCAGATCATATCTTCTTGGTCGCAACAATGGAATGCTGTCGGCTAGTGGTAATATTGCTGAAGATGATACTCCAGATTTGGAACCAAGTCCATCAATGACAGGAATAATTCTAAGCAAAATGCTATGTACTCCAGAATCTATGCCAATTGAAGATGGCGAAGATCTTCCAGAAATGGAATCTGATGCTTTGGAAAATCTGGCTGGGTACATCTGCCACCGCTTGAAGGACTACGTGAACGATGCTGACATAGCTTCACCTGGAGATGCTTCCGGCTTTACCTGGGTAGACCAGTTAAGCGAAGGCGGACTATGTAAACCAACGCCTGACTTGTTGGAAAAAATGAAAGTATTAGAAAATATATTCAGAATCATGAATGGCGAAGGGCTGCTAATAACTAATGATTATTTAAAAAACCATATTGAGGAAGCCCACAATGTAAATGTTCATTTTAGAGTTAAGCAATTGTTCTTTCGAAGTAGGATGTATTTTACGATAAGAAAGTTAAATCGGCTTTGTAATCCAACCTCTACTGTATGGCAAAAAAAACTAAATAAAACTATAAATTAATTAAACATATCCTGTTTCACTTCTTAAATAGCATTGCCATCAAAAGTGGCTAATTTCATAATATTTCCATAAATTTTGCAGCGATATTCATATAACAACGCAAGCTTCGACCAATCGCTCCTAAGACAGGTATAAGATATACTAGTCCGATTTTGACGAAATTTGGTCAGCATATGTAGAAAAAATTAAAACTTAAATTTAGTAAGTTTGGTTAGGGTAACTTAACAAACAAAAAAGTTTTTCATACAAAAACATAGTTGTCAACCTATTATTCCTATGGGAGCTATATGATATAGTGATCTGATCCGGCTGGTTTTCAAATATGTACTGCCTGCACCGAAAATAAAGACTTGTGCCAAGTTTCATAATCATAGCTTTAAAATTGAGCAAAAAGTTAGAATGTAAACATTCGGGCTGGCAACATTTTCTAACTTTAAATGCGTATTATTTAAAAAGTATTGAACCTACAGAGCACTAAGACCACTCAATCGATGCGCAATATAGTTCTCTATCAGATTCTGAAGTGGATTTGACATCTGACTTAATTTACAGGCACAGACTAAGGTCTTGTAAACAAAGTCCCTAAATTTCATACATTTTTTAGGCGCGTTGGGTCATGTGACGTACATGCGCAGTGAGAGCCAAAAGTTGCAGTCGTCTTGTCGTAACCTATGGCTCTCTCAATCGTGTCGGAATAGGTTCTTTTCCCTTTCTTACTTGCTTAAGCTGGTATCGGGTAAAGTGATCGGTCTTAGAGTGACTTCTCTTTCTAATTCTCTCCCTCTACTCTCTCTGCATTCTACAGCCTTGACCTGTTGCTAAAGACTATCCTGCATTTCATAGTTTTACTCTCTAGATTAATATCCTCTTCCGAGGATGTTCTTTAAATGATTAACGTCCTCGGAGTATGCTCTTTTCCCTTTCTTGCTTGCTTTGCGTGCTTTGTTGTTTCTATTTCCTGCCAAAGACCCATTTCCGTTTGGAAATTGTTTTTAGAGAGTTGGTGCTAGAGTTGCTTCTCCGTTGCATAATTTAACTCTTGTGATTGAGGTTCTCCCCATCCCATAGCCTTACTCTCTTGCTAAAGATGCCCTTCCGTTCTTCTGTTGCGAGAGATGCTTCTCCGTTCCTTAGCTTTGCTTGCTTGCTAAGAAAACACTTTCATTCCTCTCTTGCTGTTCCTAAAGATTCGTTTCAAAGTTGTTTTTAAAATAAATCTTTTCTGGTTCTATAGTTGTTAGACAGTTCCCGGAGGCTTATCTCCATTTCATGTGCTCTCCCCTTCTATAGTTTTACTTTCTTGGTTAAAAACGTTTAAGTCCTCACTATTTACCACAGGTTTAATTCTCTGTATTTAGAGAGCACCTAATTAGAGAATCTCCGCTATGTTTGCTTGCTCTCAGATCACAAGCTTTCCTCCCTCTATTAGATTTACTCCTTTAAATAATCCTAGAAGTGACCATAACTAAATTATGTATTTCTAACCATTCTCTCTTTTCTTTAAATAACATATCTTAACGCACACACTGACAACATTAAACGAGTTGTTAGTACACAACGTACCTTAGACCTGTAAGTCTGCTTCGCCACTCCCCCCCCACTTGACCATTAGCCATATTTTGTGCTAACAGCTTCATTTACCAAACAAATGACTTAAGACACAAACTAGCTGCAATTGACCCCCAAGGAGCACTTAACGGTAACGGTGTGTGTCTGTGTGTGTATGTGTGTGTGTGTGTGACCTTCAGCAAACAAATTCACTTATTCCAAAAAAAGAACAGCAACAACAATTTTCACACACGGCACACAACTCGCGGGGCTGCCAAGTGCGTTCATCCATTTACATAATTGTCACACGGACTGTTGCCGGCTGCTTGATGTTTGTGCCATTAACTAACTGCAGCCACTGTTGCCGCTGCCACTGCCCCCTGTCCCCTGCCCCTACCTTAAGCAACAACATTTCAATTTGCCTTGCTTTAGTTATTTGTTGTTGTTGTTAATGTTGTCGACTGGCAAGCTCTTCAAAATGTAATTAACCTCAAGTCTAAGCATTTTTTCGACCTTTTTTTTTGCGTCACTTTAAGAACAGCAACGCAGACGACTTCGAGTAATTAAGCAAAGCTAAAAGTTCATGTTAATTGTCCAGCACGACAAAACTTCAACAGGTACACACACACACACACGCACACACACACACACACACACACACACACACACACACACACACATACACGCACAACAATTATGCCCCGAAAAGGTCAAAGACTAAAAGAATTGTCAAGCGTGGACAGGCCAGGGCTGATATGGGTAGGCAAGGCGAGGGCTAGAGTGCTGTATTTATGGGGCCGAGGAAGGTGGGGGGAAAGGTGGTGGTAGTGATGGTAGGGGGTTGGACTGTTGTATCTGAAGTTGAGTCATTGAAGCGGCCGCTTTTGTTGGTTCTGTCGCACGGCGGAAGCAACGAACGACAACTTTTTTGTTTTTGTTGTTTGTTTTTTCATTTCTTATTTTTGTTGTTGTTGGTGTGGTGCTTTGTTATTGCTACATCTCGCTCCCTCTCACTCTTTCTGTCGCTCTCTTTTACTTTTTTTTTATATTATAATTATTTTAGCAAAATGCCGTTAGTTTTGTGCGAACACACGGTGTGAATGATACTTTAATTACATGAGCGCAAAACAACGCACCAGCAACGAACAACAAAGTTGAATAAAACAAAAACAACAAAAAAAACCAACTTGAATTATAATGAAAATTAAACATGCAGAGATTTTGGCTAGTGGAAAAGGGAGACTGGGTGGAAGACGGCAGGTAGGTAGAAGAGATCCTGAGAGATAAGTTGAGGTTTTAGAAGGCAAAGCGGAAATCAGAAAGATTCTTCTCAAGAAAACAAACTGAAATAAAGCTGAGGTCAAAGCGAATGACAACAAAAACAACTTTTAAAGCTGATAGCACATGCAATTCTATAAGGTCTTGAAAGAGATCTTAAATGATAGTTTGGAAATGAAATGTGTAGCTAAAGCTCAGGCAGTTAAAAGAGGCTAAGAATATAGAAGCAGGTTTGTAAATCACACAGAAATATCAGGAAGCAACAAATGTTTAATAGTTCAAAAGGTGATCGAACTGGAATAACTTTGAAATATCTATTTTTACTCCCTGTACTCATAAGATTGGTAAAAAGGGAGTACTAAATCAGTGCAAATGTATGTAAGAGGCAGAAGGAGACATCTCCGACTCTATAAAGTATATATATTCTTGATCAGCATCAAAAGAGATTTCGATTTGGTCATGTCCGTCTGTCTGTCTGTCTGTCCGTATGAACGCGTCGATCTCAGCAACTATAAGAGCTGGAGACACCAAATTTGGAATGTAGGTTAGACAGATATCTCTCCCCGTACTACCGCAATGAAAAACAGTTATATACAAACATTTTAAAGATATAGCTTTGGGATTTGGAAGGTATATTATTTTGGTCACTCTTAATCTTCTGTCCAAATTTCAAGTCGATCGGAAAATAAACACGGAAGTTATTCAAGAAAGAAGATTCAGTGCTGCACCGCGGGGGAAGATGCAGCACAGCCGCCACTTAAGATGCCTCGCTTGCGCTGTCGCTTGTGTGCGTGCGTGTTTGTGTATGTGTGTGTGTATGTGTAAGTGTACGAAGATGCGATCGAACATTTTTGACATGGGTACAGGGAGTTTTGTAGTCGGGTATACTGGACTATAGTATTCTTACTTGTTTTAATCTATAAACTATATCTATGGAAAGATTCTTAGACCTTTGAACAGATATCTTGTTACAGAAGTATATTCTAAATTCAACAAGTATTCATTCGTAAGATTTTAACTCTTATCTATAAGTTTCAAAGAATCCAATAAAGATGGTTCGGGTATTCCACATATCTTAAGCAGTGAATCCGAAATGCCTCAAAGAGATGAATAATCAAATAAACTTCCAGTATACAGTTATGAATTCAAACTCTGGCAAGCGTCGAAGCCTTTTAAAAATACATGCACTTATAAAAATAAACGCTTTAATAATTTGTTTAGAGTCTGGCAACCTCAAAGCGAATCAACTGTCGCCGGGTAAGTCAACAAATTTGCTATGAATCTAATCAATTTGTTAGCACTCTGGCAACGCTGCAAAAAACCATCCAGCTGGCCCAGTTCTTAAATGATGCTCATGGTTGGGCCACCCCTCTCAATGTTGTGATGTAGCTGCGGCCGCCGTGCACCATCAAAAAACTTGAGTCCGGCAAAATGTTCAATGTCACCAACATCGGACAGAAATGCGCTCAATTCGAGGGTCTTGTCGATATCGATGTTGGGCACCACATAGCCCTCCATTAAGAGCTGTTCGGTTTCATCCTTGCGCTCCACAATGATCACCTTAAAGAAATGTGTGGGCACCGCTACGGTGTTCATGCCAATGACCTGATGTCGGATCACCCAATTCCGGAACGTGATGCGTTGCGGCATGAAAAGCGGCCCGGTGTAAACATAAACCGAACCGAATTTGATAGCCAGCTCCCGGACATGGCCCTCGAGGCGCCTCCAAATGTTGCTTTTAAGTCCCCGACTGGCGGGCGCTATGTTTGGCAATATATAAGTCTCAATATACTTGAGCTGATCGAACCTATAGTTGTACGGCGATGCCATATGACAGCCCACCCAATCCGAGTTGCGATAATCCCTTGGACTTGCCCGGAATAATGGCGGTATGCTCGAGTCCACCGTATAATCGCTGGGCTTGGTTAAAATACCAGTATCAGTGGAGGTCAGACTTTCGCCATCCAGATGCTCACAAACCCAGTGGGCAATGCGATTGCGTCGATCATACGATAGCACGAAATTCCTATAGATATGTATATCGTCCAGGCCCGGAAATCCGTACTTCATCAGTGTGGCAACATGTGTTGACTCCGGCTCATGCAGCTCCTCCACACCCTTGGAGAATGTAAAGAACATGGTCTGCAATATAAATCAGAGATGGGGCTTGTGATGACTGATGTTCGAAATATATCGATATATCGACACATATCGATATTTGATTATAAAATGTCATTTCAATACCATAGGTATTGCTCTTGTGATATTTATTGTCGTGATAAGCTTGACATAAATTCGACTTCTATATATCACTAGATATCGATAGATATGCAATTTATCGATGTGCTGTTATTCAAGCACTTATCGATATTACCTCGATGGCTAATATTGCAAATGTGACAACTTACCACAACATTCATGTTGGTCTGAAACCAGCGCACATAGTTGGCAAACACGGAATCGCTATCCTCTGCCTCCTGTACAGTGTGGTCCCCCACACTTGATCTGCTGGCAATATTAATCTCCTCAGAACTTGTCACCTCTTGTGGCAATTCATTGTTGACTGGAGGTGTGCGTTCTTGCCCCAACAGCTTTAACTGTGTGGTAAGAACATTTGATATTAGAGTTGATGAGTCGACAAGGACTTACCGCATCGAAGATTCGCTGACGACTTTGATAGATATATGGATCGCTGGCCATGGCTGACTGTATGCCACGAAAGGATGCATCCTGTTGCAATAGTACGCCTAATGTAAAGCCCAATATGCCCGCGACTACGCACAATGATAGGGGCAGTGTGTAAACCAGCATTGCCTCCTGGTGCCCCTGTCCCCTACATATGTATATATGTCTCGTTGACTCACTAAATGTGGGTGACGCAAATTTTTGAATATATATTCCGGAACTGTCCCGAACAACCGGGGGGGCGGCTGTGTCAAAACATTTCAATTCAACATTTCTCAGCGCCTAACTGAAAGTAAATTCAAACGTATCAATTTATCAATTACAAATTAAGCAAACATCGTTAAAGTTAGCCGAAAGCAGTTCGATTTTGTTCTCAGTGGCCCCAGGAGCTGGAATAAGCAAATTTGGTATGTGGACTCTCTCTTAACGCATTTATACAAACTTGGCTTTAACTTTTGGCTAGCCGTCGCACAGTGGCCGAATCACGTGGCAATAAGCTAATGATAAGAAAAGGTAAAGTGTCTTGCAATTTGGTACAGAATTGCTTAAAGTTTATCAGACTGTTCTCTTTTATACTCTGTTCCCAGTAGGAAATGTTCAGCCAACAGAAATACAAGCCAAGTGCGAACAGAGTATACTAGAGTCAGGAACTTCCGACTGCTGCGATCTTACTTGTTTAAATTTGGGTAATTCGTTTCAGCGTAGTTTTGTTAATTTAATATTTTTTAGCTGGTTAATGTGTTTCTGCAGATCTTAACTGGGTAGATTTTATATAAATCGACATTCTTATTATAATTAAAAATATGTTTTCAGCGGTAGAGCTTAAGAAACATGCAAAATCTTTTCATTTTGACATACGAAGAATATGTTTTTTGGTTCAAATTATTGCGATGGATTATATTCCAATATTTCAATGCCGACTCCAAAACGAAAGAATGATAGAAAAATGTTGTAATTTTCTAATTTTATAGTATATTTAATAAATAATTTAGTAAACCACTATCTTAACATGGTTTTAGACATTTAACATAATTACGAATGATTCCATAACCACATGATTCTGAACTTCCGACTGCAAAGTTTTTGCTTGTTTTCAGTGCGGTTAAGCTTCAAAGTAATATCTGAATATCATCATAATCCGCTTTGTTCAAAAAGCGAAGTACACTCTCTACGATTGCATATAAGTATATGTTTCTAAGTTGCCGCCCCGTGGCCAAGCTGAAGGCATTGGCATCGGAGCCTTCCCCATTGACCCTCACCCAAATAGGCAGAGTCGCAGCCCCGGCACGCAAGCTCTAATAAAACATCAACTATCGCAGCAGACGAACTGAGCCAGCTACTATATACTATACTATATAGTACTGCATGCATATGTATACTGTATACTCGTATCTATGTATATGTCTGTATATTTATATTGCTGTTTCTATATTAATATGCGACTTTAACAGCAACTACAGAAGCCATCAGCCATGAGAAGCACGAGAATTTCGCATAAATTTACTGGGGCCTCAGCTATGGGGCAGAGCCTAAGGGAGAGTCGGTGGCAGAAGCGCACGCAGAGGCAGAGGCAGAGGCAGAGGTTGTGGCAGAGTCGGTGGCACTTGTTGCCCAAGTGCGATATAAACTTAATTTGCTCAGAGCTAGGAACCTTAAACGTCTTCAATACTGTTACAGAAGGCACTTTTTTGTAAGCCTCTAAATAACAATAATATTATGAGGGCTGGGCTTCTAAAAACCACAGAAAACCACAAACACGTGTAGAACAGCTCAATTATCGTCCAAACGTTCCAATGATATATAAAATTTATAATAAAATAGAATGCAAGGCTAAATCTGCAAATTAATAATTGAAAATCGTTTTTTGATTTGCCGTGGGAAAATCACTATCAAAATCAAAAGATATATGATACAATATTTAATCTTATGATGAGATTTTTGAGTTTTATGAGTTTACTCAGCATCAGGATTATTTAAGAAAATTAATCTTTTCTCGACCAAACCTACCAAAGCTAGTTTTGATCGAATTTTCATAATATCGGAACACTATAACTTATAGATGCCATAAGATTGGTTGACAAATGAGTTATTGCATAGAATTCTTTTGTGTTTTCTATTTTTCCATGGTAGCAACTTTATTAGCATCTCTGCAAATGTATAAAACATTCGGCACTCTTCAAAAACATTTTCTTTCTTTCATATATATATATATACATATATATATATCATATTCTTTATACATTTGAGAGTAAAGTGTATTTGGAATTCGGTTAGCATTGAATATATTTCGACTGTGTGGTTTTGTGGGAATGACAGCAAATGTGGTAAACCACAGTGAAATTGGGCGGAAGCAGCAGCCGGGGACAAAAAACTAAGAATACTCTAGTCGAGAATGCTCAGCTAGGTGGTACCCTGTATTAGAACACACAGTCGTAAATGTTTTATTAATTCTTGACCGATTTAGTCTGGTAGAGGGAAAGATATTTAAATTTTAAGCACTCTTTATCAGCGTAGGGCCAGCGAGACACTATATACAATATGTAGTCTCTCAAGCGGACAGACAATTGGGTACAGGGTATAAAAACAGAACCCATAAAAGGCGACAAGCCGCTGAAGAAAAACTGAATTAAAAGCCAAACAAACCGAGCAAACCTGTTGAAGGTAGACATCGCATAATTTGTTGACGTTTTATGTCTCTCGATAAAGAAGAAACGTATAAACTATGATGCGAATTGATGTTAAATGCTGAAAGAAGAAAATACTGAAAGATGTGGCAGCTGGCGACAACTCGTAAAAACTGACAACAAGTGGCAAAACTCATTTGACTTCCGAACTTTCGAGCATAGATTTCGATGTATTGAGAGTTTTGTTTATTTGTACACCCTTCCCACCATTTCACCATTCCACCATTCCACACATCCACTCCCCGTTGTCCATTTAGAATGAGCTAAAACTACAAATTATGTGCATGCCACACGAGCTTAGCTTTGTTTGAGATCAATTGAAATGGGATCAATAGAGCGCTGACTCGTAAAAGATTCTTAAGAACAAACAAAACGTTTCACAAAATGTTCGGCCCACGTCTAAGTTCCGTACTCAAAGATCTGATTTAGGAAATGGATTTAACTCGAATGGAAGCCAAAGAACTTAACACGCCCAAGGACTGAACATTGTCAAGATTAGTGCTTTCAAAACAGTTGCCTTGGGTGGTATCCACACCAGTGGGCAGTAAGCTGATCAGATCTAAACGTTGCTTTGTAATAATAGACCTGAGTCGCAAATCAACTGACCAATTCGCCTCCACAAACCTGCAACAATGTGTTGCATATTAATAGAAAATGTGCTGAACAATTGGGATCGAAAACTTTTATAGAATCTGCTTGGAGTAAGCCTATGAATGCATTCAAGTAACTCTTGAATGCAATCGTATATCTAGTGAATACGAGTTATCAAATATTGTAATATTATAAGCACAAGCTAAGCTAGCGCGCTTTTTGCGTGCAAGCCTTGCATGCAACTTGCATAGAAATAGAATCATTTCTATTCGATGTAAGTATAAGAACAATATTCTTAAATATTATGAAATCGCCAATAATGTGAATTGTATTAGTAAGTAGTAAATTGTAAATTGAAAATGCAAAATTTCACTCCCTACTTCCCACTATCCGGAGCTGATGGCCATAGACGCTCATGCTCCTTAAACTAATCTTAGCTTGTAATTATACTCCGTTCCCGAAGGGAAAAAGAGTATATTGGGTTCGCGTGATGTCCGTCTGTATGATCGCAATTTGTTCCACATCCTTGAAGCTAGAGCAACCAAACCTGGTACACATGTTAGTGTATACCCTAAATTTATGAAGTGTGAAGAACACAGTTTGGAGAAAACCCGTATCTTCCACATTTTTAGAGCTATAGTCACCAAATTTGGCATACAGACTAATGTTTAGATTCCTGACCGATCTGCATAAAAATTTTGTTATATCTTTCACACCTGTACAGATAGAGTCATCAAATGGAAAAGTTAAAACTACAACAGGAGTTTTATTTTTGTACAACAAATCATTTACTGTTAATTTTATTGAAAGTGTTTTAATTAATGATAAAAAGTAAAACGTATAATACTTATATATAAAAATATTCTTCCCAAATCTACAATTTCTAAACTAGCTGTTAAAACTCCTTCATTTAGGACGACTCAAAACCAAACTCAAGCAATCAAATGTATAGAAAATATATACTTATTTATTTATTTACAAAATTAAATTTAATATACAATACTAAGCTTAATAAATTCATAGTGAGTACTAACAACTCGGCCGTCGACTCGAGAAAATTATGAAATATTACACTAGATTATAAGTTAACATAAGGACTAATAGTAAATTGTAAGAATCTAGTATTAAGTGTTATTGAATTTAAGAACAATATATTAATAAATTGAATGGTTTTTCACTTATCAACTATCCGAGCTCGTTCGGTGCTCATATTTTTGATTGATAAGCTCAGTAAAACAGACCTTAATTCAATTTGAAAACTTAGTTGCCTTTACCTTTGAAAACTCGACATTTGCTGTTTAGTCTCTGGCTCAGCTCACTCAAAACAATATATTCAAACTAGAATCGTCGTGCATGAAAATATATTTTGTAAAACTAAATAAGTAAATATTCTAATGAAGCTCCGCAACGGGAAAGATATTGAGACTCGATCAGCGAATAGGACACTCAATCCTGTCATTAGACGTACAAGGAAGATAAACAATGGCATAACAATTGTCGTAGCTGCCGCGGAGGATATTCCTGCTCCTACCGCGGATCCTATTCCTGATCCTATTTATGATTCTATTCCTGATTCAGAGCCAGCTCCTGCTCCTGTGGCTGTCAGACGTGCAACGATGTCTTCGAAATTGTATAAGGTGGTTCTGTTCTTCTGTCCTTGGCGATTTCTATTCCGCAGATGGCGCCGATAAGGATAAGACATCGGGCCGATACACATCGGTAAGGGCATTATCCACAAGTGTGTCCACTTTCAATAATCTGCCATATCCATATCCCATAGACACATCTGCGAAGAATTTTTCAAGGACACAAACTCAGAATAAGCTTTTGATCTTGCCATTATATTTTTGGGCAATAATTATTTGTTTTTTGTTTTTAATGTATATTTTCGGTTAACACTACAAAAAGAAAGAAAGTTAAATTTGAAAAAAAGCCACGCAAGTCGCGAAGACAAGGATAATGTGAAAATCTTGTGAAAGATCTGCATTGTCTTTGAAAAAAAAAAAATAATTATTTATTATGTTGAAGTGATAAAACAATTCAAGACAGAGAGGAGCTACATAACGGTAAGAGCATTGTCCACAGTTGTGTCCAGTTTCAATATTCTGACAATTCTTATAGACACTTACATAACGGCCCACTGGTGAAAAATGTCCTTGCGCTGAGAATCGTCCAAGGTTTGCTTTGCCGAAATATTGTTTCTATAAATTGAATTATATGTATTGTAAATAAGAATGTTAAATTTGTGTGAAAGCCCCGCAATATTCGAGTATGTGTGTTTAGTTTCCCAGTTAGAATGGTCTGGTCTTGTAGAATTGAACCTATGTTGGTTAAACTGATACAGGGCCAGCTGTTGCTCTAAAAAAGGGAGAAGCGGTCTGATTGAGTTTGAAGTTAGTCTACTATATCATGTTCTTAAACATATGGTAAAATCTCGAGAGATGTCAGCTCTTGGCTAAGGAATTGTCTTGTAATATTTGACACATAGCCTACTTTATAGGTAGATTGAAATTGACATTTATGTAATATAGACAAGAAGCTTTTAAATATCACAAAACTTAGACATGACTAGTACATACCATATAGGAAAGCTTGTACAAGGATAAAGAGGATACAAATTGAGTTAGTTCTTGCTTTAACCAGTATGTATGCTTTTGTCGAGTGCACACCCTGCAATTTCCTGAAATTTGCAAACATGCATCAAGCAGTTCAGCTGCAATGCAAGCTAGCAGCACTTCGAGTGGTTACTGCGCAACTAAAACTAGTTTCTGACTTCTTTACATTCCTAACTTTTGTGTTTACTATCCGATCAATTTGAAATGTGCGATATCCAGAGTATCCCAAGAATGTATGCCAAAAAGTATATCTTGAAAATGATTCTTATAAATAGGTTTAATCGATTTACAGGGGTGTGATTTATATAGAGCTGCGCTATACAGTAGCCTACATTCCAGATTTGGTGTCTCAAGGTATGTTTTTAATACACCCTTAAGAATTTCATGAGTACAGGGTGTTGAAATGAGTTTTTGTGGTCTTTTTTAGATACACACACACACACGCAGTATACATATGCAGTTGACGCAAAATTGAAGGAAACTGTGGCAACAACCGAAAGAAATGCAAAATTTGTTGTAAGAGGCCTGCGGGCCAGCTGGAATTTGAGTGTTTAGCATGGTAAATGTTGCGTTTATAAATTTAAAAACCTATAATAAAGTCATTTGCTGTGGCCATGTGCAACAGGCGCCTGCTGCTGCTGCTGCTGCTGCTGCTGGTGATGTTGCTGCTGCAGGCACATTTTGTTGGGCACATTTCTTGCCTGACTGCAAGACATACAGCGAGAAAGAGAGAGACGATGGCTGCAAGGAAGACGACAACGTTGACGACAGCCAACAGCAGACAGCAACAATTGAGCAGTAGAAGCGACAAGTGCAACAGCACAACCGACAACCGACAACCGACAACAGCAACAATTGCAATCGTCTACGAGAACGGCAATAAGAACAACAACCACAGCGGCAGCATTGTTGCGCTGATTATTGTGTTCAATTTTAATTTGTGCAACATTTTGTGGCCAAAATGTTTTTATTTTGTGTGTTGACAATTGCCTGATTTGGCGATGATCTGATTGTTGTTGCCGATGTTGCAGCTGCTGCCATCTGTGCCTGGCTATCTACAGGCGCGCTCTGATTGCCACTTTCTTTTAACCGTTTGAACCGTGTCAAGAACTGAGTCTTGCCACTCGACAACTCGCATGTGAATATTGCATTCAAAGCCATTTGGATTGTATCCACAAGTACTCGAGTATTTATCATCTATCGATTTGAATACAATCAATATGTGCGATTATTTTGTGTGTTCAAGTTGTTAATCTCGTTTTAATTAAACGCTTAACAATTTCACATGAGAAGCGTTTAACAAGCGGCCCACACAATTGCCAAAAATGCCGCATACATTAAATTGAATTTTTAATGCAAAATACGAGCACCAAATACAATCAACAAATAATAAATAATTTAATAGCAACAAAGGCGGCTCTGCCTGCGCATTTCATTTCAACTTATATACACAGAGAGAATTCTAGGCATAATTAGGCACAAATCGTGCATTTTAGGTACAGTTGATACAAAAGTTAGGCACAACATCGAGCTTACATTAACTAATCACAGATCTACTATGCCTTGGGGATAAGGGATGACTTAAGCATTGCTAAGGGATGATTTATCCCCTGAGTAAAGCACAGATTGTACTTAACTAATCACTGATTGTGCATTATCGATGCTCAATTTGTGCCTAAATAATCACTGATTGTGCACTGTTATTTAGAATTATCGATAATTTTTAAAAAAAAATTACCATAAGAGAATGAATATAAACATTTTAAACTATTTTATTGAAATTTTGACTTATTTAGAATTTGTGGAATGGAAAGAATGCACAATTTGTGCATTAAAATGTACAACTAAGGTCATAAAGCCCTTGGCTGATATCCAACTGTCATAATTGAAACTTGCGACTGATTAATCATAAAATGTGCTCAACAAATTTTGTCTGTGTATGTCTTTCAATTGAGAACTGCGCTTGAGCTTCAGTTTCAACTACACATTCAGTTACATATATCAGATACAAATATAGATAATGCGATTGGGATTCCGTTTCGGATTCAATTTCAGTTACCATTGTTATTGTTGTTGTTCTTGCTGGTTTCTCACAATTAAGCAGACAATTTGTTGCCGCCATTAAACGAGCGCAGGCGAACAAGCAATCAAGGCACAGACAACTCAAACAACCCAAACAACCCAGACAATCCCAAGCAACCCAAACAACCTGACAAACTAGCAAATGCTTTGCACAGGCGTATCAAACAACAGTACAGCACAACACACTGGCACACACACCACACACGCCAAACACACACACACACACACAGACACATACACATGTGGCGCCTTCATCTCTGTTATACCCTATATCAAAGCGTGTCCAAGGGGTATGCACAGTCGAAAAGGTACTAATTACATACTTACATTTATTCACAACACTTTTTCTAAGCTTCGCATCGAAATCGAAATCATCGATAACATTTAATCGATAGCATGTTATCAGTTTTTGTATGCATTCGCTAGAGATGTTCCGTAACTTCATAATATCCTACCTTTTAGTCGAATATGTATAATTATACAAATAGGCGATAAGAAATAAGTCATACGATATGCGATATACATAGTATGTCATAATTGATGAAAATCTCAATTAATTTGCCTTTTTGAGGTTATGTTCAAATATTTATACGAAATTTTAATTCGCTTAAAATTTTGAACCTGACTGTTTTGATCCTTTGGCTTCATTTTTAAAATTAACATTTAATCTTCATGTTCATTATTTATAAGCAGCTTAAATTAAAATTAAATCAAAAAACATGTAAGTCCGATAAAAATAAAATGTATACTATATAAGAAATAAGATATAGGATATACGATATATGATAATGTATTGTATAAGATACAATAAATAATATACAAGATATATATATATATATTTAAGATGGTATAAAGTGGTAGATATAACATTTAAGATACCATCGGTGCAAAAGTTGGTAAGTTTATATAAATATTTTGTCATCTCTTATTATTTTTCAGTAAATTTTACATTTAATGGTCATACATGGTCATTATTATACTACTTATCGTTAAAACTCCAAACTGTGCTATATGGTAACTCTAGCTAAACTTGTATATTGCCGAATGCAAAAGCTTCCAGTTCTACTTAAACTTAGATTAGTCATAGTTTTTTAAGATATTTTGTATATGGATGACAAATCTTCTCCTACAGACTCTCCATCAAGCTCCGTCAAGATCTGAGAAACTACAAGGGCTAGAACCAGCAAATTTTGTTTGGGAATACTCAAATACCATACACAGTTGAAGTTTGTTTCAATTCTTGATATTCCGAGCGTATGACCGAATAATTGAGAAGTTAAGCTTGGATCTTAAGAACGACGTTTTTTTGAATTGTGGTTACTTTGAAACTGTTTTACAGAGTAATTTCAAATCGACTTCTTAAGTACAACAGATGCTGGTCGGGGCCAATGCAAAATGGCAAGTCTCTAGCTCCCAGTTCCCGTACCCGTACCCATTCCCTGCCCCTTGGTAGGCCCCGTCATCGTCTAAATTCGATGCCGAGTGCTTTTTAATTGTCAGCCCCAAGTGCTTTTCGAATGTGCGAACTTAATAAATCTTTACAATTTTATTTGTACCAGTAATTTGGCCGTTTTGCCGTTTACTGTTGCTGCTGCTGCTGCGGCTTTGGTTTCAGCTCAGCTTTATGTATTTCTACTCGTTTTTCTCGTATCTAACGCTTTTTGTTTGATTTGAAACATTTTGGCGTAATTGAAGTGAGTCAAGTGACGAGACAAGACAACTTGAGCAGTTTCAGATATGCATATCAATTGCTTGAAACAATCAATTTGTTGTTTTTAGCGCCCTTGGCAATCAATTTGACGCGGCAGGTGGACAGGTGGACAGGCGGACATGTGGGCAGGCTGACCGCTGGCCAGGTGGGGGTAGGTGGGCAGTTGGGCAGGTGGGCTGCCTGGGAACAGCTGCCAGACTTAACTGATAACTCAACTTTAAATTCCTTTAAAAATACATATGCTTCACTCAAGACTTGACTGCCAAAGATTATTGAATTCTTCGCTATGATATTCATATGAGCAACTTGCTTGATCAGCTGAAAGTATTCAAGGTTTCATCAGGAAATATGTAACGTATTGCAAAAGTCATAAAAGGAATCATCTTCCTTTTCTTAATAAGGATACTCATTACACATTTCAGATTTTGTTAATTGATTCTCATTATACTTATTACAACCCACTTATGGAAAGATTTGTATGCCTCATCATATTTATATCTCATGCACTTTTGAAAGATTTCTTAACTCATCAAACAATAATCTCAAAAATACCTCAACTCTTACGCCTATTATTCAAACTAGAGATGGAATCCCAATCCCAACGAACTTTTGGAGATCCTGGCAAACTCTATTGATATTCCGCTCGGGTCAATTGCATGTTATAAAGAATTCGGGCGGAATTCGGAACCTGAGGGATAACTTAAATGGGGAAATGTTTTGGAGTCGTTTTTTTTTGCTTATAAAAATGTTCATATTTATTCAACTGGATGTAATATTACTTGTTTGTCAGTTTAAGTAGTTGTAAGTGCATTGAAATTTCCATCCCGTTCCCATCTCTAAGAGACACCTTTTATAAGTAAATGTGATTTAGGAGACTTAATATTCATAAATATTATTAAGCGAAAGGCTTATAAAATAAACAGAGGACTTCATGTCTGTTAGACAAACTTGTCTACCATTATTGTCGATATTCTGGTTATAGCTGTTTATTTTAAGTACAGTCGTGGCCAGCTGGAGCGAAACATAGCTGATATCAGGACGATCGTAATAATGTTTATTATTATTTTTGCTTATTGATTTTTAGGCATACGCATACGCATTTCTTACTATAATATATGTACTTGTATGCATAAATAAACCGTCAAGCGGTAGTACCATCTAGCTAAACATGTGTAAGCTGCTCAATTAATGCACTCATAAGTTTCTTATTTATTGAGACAATTCTATAGATAAATAACAACATTATTGAGTGTGCAGATTTGGTTAGTTTCATGCAGCATTTGAATGTCAATGCTGCAGCAACTTTGTTGGCTGACAGAACTTGTCTTGACTTGTGGAACTGACACTGCAACTGCAACTGCAGCCGAGGCAGATGCGGCTTAGAGGCAGCCGTTAATAAACAGCAGGCAAAACAGCTGCCAGTTGGCCTGTTGGCTAGTTGGCCAATTGCAACTTAGCCAGTTGTTAGCTGGCCAGTGCGTGAATATGGCATGCCAGTAATACCAGTTGCGCTATCAAAGCGACATATACAATACCAATACCTTTCAATATCCAATACCCCCGTCACCGACAACCTACCGTAATATACATACACAGAAAATAAAATATTCAGTTCAAAATTGCAGAACTCCTTTGTATGCCATTTTACTCCCTGTACCCATAAAATGGTTAAAAAGAGGCTAATAAATCTGTGTAAATGTATGAAACAGGCCGAAGAAGACATCTCCAACCCTATAGAGTATAAACCAAACTAAAATCTTAAGTTTGCCAAAGATATAAATCCTTGCAAAAAAGATTTTTAACAAAATATTTAATTTTCGACCTAAGTTAATCCGATTTTGATTTAATTTAACCAAAAATTATAAAGTTAAAGTTGAGATATCGGTAAAAACAATTTACTTTATTGAACAATAAATCATTTTTCATCCGATTGTCCGATCCTATGGCAGCTATAAGTGTTCCAATTTTGATTAAATTAGGTCAGCATGTTCAGGTCATAATTGGTGAGTTTGGTGAAGATATTATTGATCATAAAACCACTCAACTTTCGTTCGATCGTTTCTATGGTAGCTATATGCTATGGTAATCCAATCTGCATGGTGGCTTTTTTTGTGTAAATATTATTATTATTGTTTATATTATTTACACTTATTGAATAAATAAAATATTACGATTTTAATTTCGTATACAATGTCCCGGGTTTCGAGCTCTCGAGTATATTAAGTTTACGGATTCATAATACATCAAGTTATTGTTTAGTTATAATAAGAAAAGTATTTACAATAACATTATGAATATCATTGGAAGAAAAAACGAAAAAATTGAGAAAAAACAAAATAATATAAGGAAAGGAAAGGAAAGTATAGGAAAGGAAAGGAAAGGAAAGGAAAGGATCTGAATAGTCCCAATAGTATAAGGAAACATCTGAGCCAAGATAAATCTGCAACTGAGAGGGTATGATTCACAGTTAGATGAAATATTTGTTGTTAACAATATCATTGTATTACCTATACAACACTGATAGTCATGATTTAGGGAAGAGTTTTAGTATGCAATTCGTAGAAATTGTAGCAATTGTTTTTCTCTGAGTGTACATACCCGTGCGTATAGATCTTTGCATCTTCGTGTGCATTTGTCACTAGCGATTATGATTGTCGTCGCCCTGGCACAGCTTTATGGCCAGGAAAGGCAATCCAATGGCCGATGGCCGATGGCCAATGGCTAGTGGTTAGCCCAAAACCCGTTCGCAGTGACATCTTGTCTTGGCCAACTTGGAAGAAGATGGCATTAAACATTGCAGTTAATTAGTCAAAATGTTGCCCAACCGGGACAACTGCCTGGCCGTGCTTTTGGAATCAAATGAAATGTTTCTATTAGCCAAGTGAGAAACGAAACTTCAAAATCTGTTTGCACGCACCAACATTGTTGAGCCTATTAGCCGGACGGTCAAACAGTCAGTTGGCCAAGTGGATAAATCGTAATCAAATATTGACCACTTAGCGCATATAAAATGTTGAAATTTATTACAAGCAGACGCGACAATCGCCCAATCATTCAATCCGGCAATATGCAATTGTTCTTTATGCTCTATCCAAAAATAAAAAAACTTGTGCTCCAATTTGTGCCAAGTGTTTCTAACGGCAATCGACGAATGCAAATTTCCATCACCAGCTTGGCCAGAAAGGAGCAGCCTGCTCAGAACCGTACCGTTGGCCTTACCATTTACATATGCATAAGATAACTCGCCGACTACTCTATAGACCAGCACATACACACGATCCCATACACCTTTTATATAACTATTTATATTCATTTGTTTGTTTACCATGCACAACACGTACTTGGGAGCCTCAGCATTTCTATTGTTTGTCTAGCGCGTCGGAGAGAACGTAGTATTAATGGAGCATACCAAGCAGCTGTTGGATACAAGTGTACACATATATCTATATATATATTTATGTATATATATATGTATATATGCTCATTAGCAAATTTCGTTTTATGTGCCACGAAATGGTGCAACATTTTGCACCCAGCTAGAGCAATAGATCATGTCAGTTGTTTTAAAGAGATTTTCTAATATTAATAGAATAGACATATTTTTTGATATTTTTGCTCTGCAGATTCCATATGCTAATAGCAAATCTTAAGCATTTTTGATATTATCTTGTAAACTTAGTATTTTTAGTATTTATAAGAAATGAAATTATTTAATTTATTATTATATCATTGAACGCCTTTTGCGTTCCAAGATATAGTAGTCTGTCCTATTGTTCCTATGGCAGCTATATAATGGGATTCTGATAAAATGATAGGAAATTATTTAAAGTATAATAAAATTCGTAATTGGTGAGTTTGGTTGTAATATTTGTATAAGCAAAAAGGTTTTTAATACAAAAACTCATTTTTCATCCGATTGTTCCTAAGACAGCTATATAATATAATAGTTCGATTGTTACCAAATTTGGTTAGCGTGTACACTATATAATGCAACTTCGATTTGGTGAGTTGGGTCCAAATATCTCAATTACAAAGATGTGTTTTGTACAACTAAATTATTGACCGATCGTTCCTATATCAGATATACATTTGATATAGTTGTCTGATTCTGACCAAATTTGTTCAGCTCAATTGAAGCAGTAAGTTAGTTCGATTTGGTGAGTTTGGTTAAGATGCGAGTATCTCCACAAGCGTTATCGGAGCTGGAAATCTAAGAACGATTTTAATCTATCTTTGAAATTTTGGCATGGATTTTGATCCATAGAATGAATGTATCCGAAAAGATTTAAATAGTGTTTTTTAGAAATTTTGATGTTCGCAATTGATTAAGATAAAAGTTTAAAAATTCTACTATTTTCAAAACTTTGTGTAATAATAATCTGAAAAATTTTATTTTGGAATATTATTACAATCAATATTGATGTCCGCAATCAATTAAGAGTGAAATTACAAGTTTTAAATTTTTTAAATTTTGAAAGCGGGAAAAAAATTCAGAAAAAATTCCACAAAATTTATTTTAAAATAATATGAATAAGATTGAAATGCTAAGTCGATTAAGTGTTCAAAACATGATCAAAAAGACATTCCGCATGTTAATCGTTTAGGTTTTGACAAAGTTATGGGAGTTGGTAATCTAGGGGGAACAGCCAAGTACAAGTTCAAAGTTCTTGAATTCCAAGCAAGAATTTTGGATTTTTAAATAGCAATTGGAACTACATTCCTATAAATAAAAGAAAAACAAGTCAATCGCATTGCAAACTCAACTCAACTCATTGTAAATTTTCGAGCTAATGTTGAGTATTTGGTATTCGTTATTGGGTACTCGAATTCGTATTCATTTAATAGTGCTCAGTCTCAGTCTGCTGTCTGGGTACATTGTAGTGCAAATTTAAACATCAAATTGATTTGAACATGAACGAATTCTATAACAGCAACAGCAACAGCAACAGCAACAGCAACAGCAACAACAACAACAACAACAACAACAACTATTGTCTGCGGCACATTATCAGCAACAATAGGAACAAGAGCAACAGGCTGAGGAGATAAAGCTAAAGTGTTTACGATCTGTTTAGTGTTGTGCATGTATCGTAACCACAACCACAACCACAACCACAAGCACAAGCACAACCACAAAAATAGCAACAACAGCAACAACAGCAACCACATGATGGTTCACGTTGCAAGTCTTCCATTTGCCATGTGTCCATGTTCATGTTTAAACTCGGCTGCAGTCAGTGGGGCTCTGTGCCGTCGTCATTGTCGACGATCTGGAAAAACTTGTAACCTTGCAGCCTTGTCATCATCATGCAGAGGTTGCCAGGCGGAGGACCGATCGACCGCACCACCGAACGAACGACCCACCGAACCACCGCGCAAATCTTGTTAGCATTTTGCAGCCATTTCCTTTTTGTAACTGTGTGCAGAGGCAACAACTCTATGAGGCAGCTCCAACAGTTCCTGTGTGTTGTGTGTGTGTGTATGTGTGTGTGTGTGTGCGTGTGTGTGTGTGTGTGTGTGTGTGTGTGTGTTGTGTGTGTGTGTGTGGCTTGCTGCTAAAATTATGTTCGATATCAATTTCGCGTGGACACATGCCAACAGACACGCAACGCCACCAAACACGCGCACCACATTTCTCCCTGGCCGGATCGGATCGGATAGAATCGGAATGGTATGGTATGGGATGGGCTAGGATGAGATGGTATGGTATCCAATGGTATGGCTTTTAGTATAGTATGGTATATTCAGTTTTGGCAACGGTGTAGTTTGTCCAAATAAAACACAAATACAAACATCTAAATGCCAACGATATGCAATTGAAAATATGCCAGAGAAGTCGACTTCTTTTTTTTTCTTGCACATAGTTTGGATTCACCCAAGTGGTTGTTGCTGGTTCTTGTTTGCTTGTGCTTGTTGTTGTTGTTGTGGTTGCCCTCTATAAGCCAGGCCAGTAGGAAGTAATTACGGCATGCGGATAGCACCGCAAGCAACTTCAACTTCAAGCTCTAAAATTAGCGTACGCGTTGGGTAAATACTCACTTTAAGATTTGTGCGTGCTTTGTATTCATACTCTGTTCCAAAAGCGTAAAGGGGTATACACTATTAAGGCCACAGCTAACTAAACTGAGATATATATATTCGTATATATTTCAAAGTAACTAGAACAATTTCTTATGAAAATGATTATGATTTTCCGATTATTAGTGGTTCTGACTTCTGGTTAACAATTCACCGTTTGAAGAGCACTGCCTTTGAGTAATTGGAATAAAAAACATTAAAACAAAACTTCATAAAGTAAGAACTTTTGCTATTAGATTTGAGAAGGTTATCAGAAAATTGAAAACGATTCGGAAATGAGAGCACCTGTTCTCGTATTCGAGTATTTCACAATTTGATATACACAGACAAAGAAAGATGAAAGATGAGAACACTTAAGTGAAATCATTACACCTGTAACAGAGCATATAGCAGTCGGGAGCTGCCGACTTGTTTGGTTTTTCACTTTTGTGCTGCTTGTTGCAGTTGTAGTGGCTTTTGGATTGGTATTTGGCCCCGGGCGATGGATGTTTTTAGTACCGGCGTAGGCGTGGCAAGTCCATGAAAAGTGGGAAGTGGAAAACTCTTCAAATCTCGTCCATTTGTCTCGATGATGCCAATGCAGCTTAGTGGCTTTCTGTTCAAATATCAAGCAGTAGCCATCACATAATCGAGTTTGAAACAGAACTGTTATATGTGGGCTTGAATACGTCTCAGTATTAAGAGCAAAATATCATTTTGTCTCACTTTTCCGAGGAGGTTGCTTATACGAGTACTTATTTGAATGCAGTTGAGTGGAGCATTAGGCTGAATATATTCTGGAAAATTCACTGACGCCGCTATTTAACTGTAATTTAAGCATTTGGAGTGTTTCTTTTATTGCAGATATTATTATTATATTATTTATTTATATATTAATATTAACTTCATTCATTTTTAAGATAATTTTCTCCACATCGTAGATCAAACTAATTCTCTCAACAGCCTGAAGCTTACTATATCCAAAATGGAAGTAAAGTTAACTTATATTAAAATATAAATATAAATATTAAAATAAATATATATTACGCCTAAAGAGCATTTCAAAGCTCTTAGATCACTGTCTATTTTTGTGTATTTTTATAGAGTTTACTATATTAACTAAATGACTCACACCAAAATGTAAAAATTTCAATTTACGGGCTTAATAAATATTGTATATATATATATAAAAAGTAGTTTTTGGACTTCTTTTGCCACATTTAACTACAGAAAATAATTGTACATTAAATTAAAATCATATTATTTCTAAAGTCTATTCAAAGCTCTTTTGATTTTCTTTTTATAACCATATTTCAAAAGAGCCCACAAAGTAATGTAAGCAGCTTTGATGGGCTGTTACTTGCAAATGTGTGAGCTATGTTAAAGTGCTGTTAGCTAACGTAAGCACTAACAGCGCCTGTTAAAAGTTAGAGGCAATGTAAATTAAGGATTCAGGCTCAAAATAAATAGACTACGTGTATATTAAAGATGGGTTTTGAAAAACAAACTGTTGATGAAGAAGTTTGCACTTTTGTTTATGTTCTTCCATCGTCGATTCAGTCTAGTTTTGTTTGTCAAATAAAGCTAGTCTTTTCAATAATTTCTTTGTGGCTTACTGTGCTCTCCTCTGCATCTTTCACCTCCTTTTCCATTGCACTTAATTGCTTTTGTTGGAACCCAAATGAGTTTTAGATACTGTTTGATTTTAGAAATATGAAAAGATACCGTTGCAACGACTAAGTAAGCAAGGTACTTTGAATATTTATTGGAGCTAAAGTTGCCTGCTTTGGGCACACACATAGCGAAAAGTATACGTACATAAGTAGGTCATTTCGTTTAGGATCCGCTGCACACGCCCCACACACACACACACACGCACACACTCACACACCTGGCCCCCCTGGGCCTGCAATGTGCTGCACGATTTGAACGCTCAACGTTCTTGGCCATCCATTTTGGCCATTTTGGTTAGCCATATATTTAGGCGGTTCGATGCGCTAATAAAGTGCTCAAAAATGCGCCTAAGACGTGCACAGGTGTGTGTATGTGGTATGTGTGTGTGTGTGTGTGTGTGTGTGTGTGTGCGTGCAGCACATGCATAAACATTTATCCATAACGCTTGAATGGTGAGTGCTGCTACAGTTGGAGTCGCCCCAGTCGTGTCGGCAGCTTGATCATTTTTGCTTTCATCTCTCGCAGAGCGTACAACATTTTAGATATCTGTGGCAAATGCATAAAATCTTATAATTTGCGCACGTGTTAATCAGACATTGCGCTGCACTGGATTAAAGCGCCGGCAAGTTGCCAGTTGCCAGTTGCCAGTTGCAAGTTGCAGGTTGAACTTGCAGCCTCACAAATTTAGATGCCTCAAGTCTCTCGACTTTGCTCATAAAATACTAAAAAAGAACAACAACAAATAGCTGGACAGGCAGACGGACATAGCCGTCGGAACGTTGCATGGCTAAGCAACAATTTTAGGCTAATGATGTGCTCATATTTAAGTTAGTTGAAGCGCTTTTAGTGCAAGGCATAATTCAAGCGATGAGCAGGCAAGCTGTCGAGCCAGCCGAGGCAGATGCGAGTCCAGATTTTTGATACTCTAGAAAATGTATTGAGCGGGGTAGCAACAGGCTGTGTAAACGTATGAAAGGATAGAAGCGCATCGCTGATACTGTAGACTCTTTAGTGTAGAGTATAGATATTCTGGAACAATCGAGAGACTGTAAAACAAATCGCACCCTCGCTAATCGATATAATCGATATAATTACAGCCACCTCTTTAAGAATACAGATTTTACAGAGAAAACAATATCATAGCAATCAGATAATACACATAAGACATTCAATAAACATTCAGCAAACCAAACATTATTATGATCTATTCCCTTAACGCTTAGTTTTTTTCTTCCGCACACATTTACACTTTACTTATGCATAATTTGTACTTATAGAGGCACAAATATTGAGACATTATATGCACACCACAAAGCACAATTTGAACTTTGAAATGTACAATGATAGTGACAAATTCAACCTGGTGACTGAGTAAATCACGATATCACAATCACAAGTTTCAAGATATTGCTTTGATATTCATTATGTCCTCTATATATGCTAAGAGTTTCATTAGAAACCGTTTATCAAATAAACTAGTATCATAATATCTATTTGCAATTTTTCATTTCAATTTTCAAACTATGTACAACTTGCAGAAATCTTCTTTAATAAAAATATATACAATTTTTTTTAACAAAAATAAAGGAATTCTAATTTAATTCAATATCAATTTAGTTTTTTTTCGATGTTAACTTTTTGAATAGCAATTCTCAAGATATTTTTTTGAAATTCGATAGTTCAGTATGTTATCCATATAAGCTAGGAATTTCATAGCAATCAGTATATGCAGACAACATTTATGCCAGAGTCTAGTAGCCTCAACAATCAAACAAATCAATATACAATGCTTTTTAAATTTCTTTTTCCAATATACCCAATTCTCAGCATGCCATCTATATATCTTGACAGTTTCGGATGATACACAGATATAAGCGTGTTTATTTACATATAATTGTTTTCGAATGCGTTTTAGGTTATATATTGTGCTATAAACTGAAATACAGGGTATCGGATGGGCGTGCGATGCTGACTAGAGCATTCTTGGCTGACTTTTGGTTGTTGCTGTTGCTCAGGTGCTGGCTTGGACCGCATGCTGTTGCATTTAATGATTGCACGCCTTGACTTTGGCAATAAAACAAATTTGTGGCCATAATTTTCGAAATTCAAATAACAAATGCAGCAGCGGAGACAACGCTGGGGATGCCAATGGCAATGGCAATGGCAATGGCGATGTCGACTCTCCGATTTCTGCGAGTTTCTGCAACTTGTTTGCATTGAAAATTTATTGTTACGCAGTTTGGCCACTGGAATGGCAGCCGGAGATGGGTAGATCGGCGAGTTCGGGGAGCTGGGAGCCGCAAGATGGAAGATGGAAGATGGAAGCTGTTGCCGTGGCTAGCGAGCGCACGTTTGGCTTCTTGGCCAAACGATTTATGGCATTGCTGCAATTGTTGCCAACTGTAAATGCTGCGGCAAACAAGTCAATTGAATTTATTTCGTTTATAAATTGCCCCTCTCAGCAAGGCAACAACAGCAACAGCAACAGCAACAGCAGCTGCTGGCTCAGCCTCTCAACTTCTGGCCAACGCCTCAAGTGTCAATTGGTCCGCGAACTTGGCTTTTGGCTGTTGCCAGTTGCCAGTTGCCAGTTGCCAGTTGCCAGTTGCTGTTTTGGAGTTGCAGTTGCAGTTGGGCCTCCTCTTGCCGCGGCTGATTGAATGCACACGCGTTGCCAAGACAAATCACTGAACGATTTGACAGCGTTTGCTGCAACTGCTGCAAAAATCTCACAAATCTCACGCAAATCTCTTGCAAATCGCACAAATCTATGCAGTGGCTTCTACTTCAACATCAACATCAACATCAGCTTCAGCTTCAGCTCCAGCTTTAGCTTCTTCTTCTGCTTCTTGGGGACACATCTGCGCAGCTGCGCCACAGGCCGTGATTTACGCTTTTTCCGCTTGCTGTTTATTTGTTTGCTGTTTGTTGTTTGTTGTTGTGTTGTTGTATTGTTGTATTGCTGTGTTGTTGTGTTGTTTGTTGTTGTCTTGTCCGCTTGTTTGGCCTGTCTAGTTGTTGTCTCTGTTTGTATTTTGTGGCTATTCAAAAGTCGGCATAAAGCAATTTGCATATGACTCAAAACTTCCTTTCACAATAACAAAACCTGGAACTTTCAAATTGCGAGCAACGCACACACACACACACACACATAAGCACACTAAAAGATTTATTATAAAATTAGCGCAAAAAGCCTTTGAATTTCCTTGCGCCCAAACAAAAGACTTAGGCAACGAACTTGCTTTCACAACACACACGCGCACACGCTCAGACAACAGCCGAGCGCCTCTTAACAAATTATTGATTTATTGTCCAAAAATAAACCACACACACGCACAACACACTCAAATTGAGTTGTTGTGCCTCCAAATTTCATGATGATCCAAAATACGACTTATGATCAACATTTCATGATGATTATACTCTTAGTGGAGTTGACAATAACTTGAAGCAGAACTTTGATCATAAAACATGTGCATACATTTATGGATATACTAAATATATATAGTATATATATATATATATACGAGCATGTATAGCCTAGCATATTCATAAAATGATCTGCTTTTGCCCCTGAGGCCATTTGATGGGACGATCATAAACATTTTAAGTGCCATACAATTAGTCATGACATTTCTCATAAAACATTCAACGGCCCAGCATTAAAGCTCACTAAATTTGTTGTGTGTGTGTTGTGTGTATTGTGTGTGTGTGGCTAATGGAGACATTTCTCTGCTAACGAGCGTCTGGGGCCTATCTGCATCATGGCACTATATTCGTAGGATAAGTAAGAGCAGAAATCACCTTCAGAGCCTTAACATAATTATGTGTAGCTTAACGTGACGCTGTTAATGTTAATATTAATGTTACCGAGTGTCGAACAAAGTCAATTTTGAATTTTAAATTTCGATTCAGTTTATGTGTCGGCTAGTTCATAGCTATATGGATTGCTGCGAAAATTCGTTTTGCTTTTGTCTTATATGATTTTTAATAATTCAATTGCTCATTTTTTAGGTCTTCACCAATTGATGGATTTTATAGAATATTAAAATATATATCATGTGGCTATTAAAGAAGTCGTGTGCATAAAAGAGTCTGCTGGAATGTTCTTTAGTTAAGTAGACGTAGGAAAAACAGTTCAGAACCATTTAAAATGAATTCAGTATGAAAATATACATAGATGGTCCAAATAAGCGAATATATGCATAATAGCTGGTAAAACCACAGCGTTGCCCGGCGATCTAATTATTATCTAATTATTTAATGTGCAGAGCTTTAAAAATGAGTTTGAACAAGATCGGACTAAAATTAGACTTTCGCCCATATAACTTTGAGACCACCATTTTCCGCCCATGCAAGGGGATTAACCAAAATCGGTGAAATATGTGTCAATTGATTTTTCGCGTAGTTCTTGAATAATGAATTTCAAGTCGATGGGTTGGTAAACAAAAAAGTTTCATGCAAAGGTTTTCCTCCACGCTTGTGGGTGGATATTTCTAAAACCACGTCCTGTGAAAATTTCAACACCCTATCTCTTACGGTTTAACAGTCAGTCACCAATCAGTCTGGAAAACTGTTTTATATATATAGATTTAATATATGTATATTTAGTTATACCCAGGAATGCTTTACCTCGTAAGGATGATTGATGAAGCGACTTATATGTTGAGAAATGTAAGATGTGTAACAAGTGCGTTAGGCTAAAAGATTATTTTTATTTATTTCCCTTTGGTAAGCTGAAATCATGTTTGCTCAAGTGTTTTAGAAATTCGCATAATCAGTTGGAAGTTGTGTAAATTAAGGATTCTTCCTTACCTGGCAAAGCAGTTGACAGTTAAGATTGCAATGCGCTGTTCCTACAAAATGTAGGCTATATTTAGGGTTGATTCAGACTAATCGTCTTCTAAGTTAGTTAATCTAATTTGAATTCAGTTAGCTGCGTTAAACGCAGTTCTATAAATTTGCATGCATTTAATGATGTGGCAGTTGCACTTGTTGTTGCCGCTGAAGTTGCTGCTGTTGCTGCTGTTACAATGGCAACTGTTGCTCCAATGCATTTCACAAATGCCAGAGAGTGACTTATTGACGCAGCATGATACACGATATTGCGGCAACAATTACACACGACTTTAAACTAGAGGATAGATAGATGCAACAGCAACAACAACAGCAACTATGAGTACAACAACTACAACTACAGCTACATATGAGTAGGCAACAATGACCACAACAATGACAATGACAACTTGGTGCGTCAGCTCACGTACGCAATTGCGTTGATGATTGGAAACGAAAGAAAATACCATAGACCATTCTGAAAGACAACGACAACGTTGTTGGCCGTTGACAACGCCCGTTGTCAGAGGCAAGAGGCAAGAGGCAAGAGCAAAGAGGCAACAGTCAAGAGTCCAAGTCCAAGTCCAAGTCCACGTCCGAGTCTGAGTCTGATTCCGAGTCGCACACATAGCTCCACATAGTTCATTCAGGCTCCGGAGTCGGGCAATTCCACGAAAGTGATTGATTACAATCAAAATGCGGTGCAGAGCGAAATGCATGCAGCCAAAGCGATCAATTAAAACGACTGATGATGATCAATTATCGGTAAGTTGTACAAGAAGAAGAAAATTATAAAAAAAAAGAAAAATAAATAAATACAATAGTAATACATGAAGAAGAGCAAAGCGCATTGCCGAACCCGATACCAATCCCAACTGGCCAAGTCATGATGCGTTCGCACCACCATACAGTGGGTGAAGTGTGGCAAGTAGCTTCTGTATTTTCCAGTTTATAAAAACTAGAAGACTAGCGACTATTCCTCTCTAATAGTATCAGTGACTGTGACATGAAATCTTCCATATTACAAATTTGAATAAACGTTATTTGGTACTGCACCCTTAAGTTAAACAGTGATCCTGGTCGAGAAACTGTGACTGTTCTCGTTATTGTGACTGCTACTGCGGACCTGTTATTCCTGATATTCAGTGATGTGGGTACAGGTACTGTTAGTATATACAATTAAAATAAATTTTTTTTCCTGTATATATACAATATTTATTTAACAAATTTTGAATTCAGTAACCCTTAAGACTAAATTTTTACATTTTGCTGTTACTCAAAGTTAACTTATAATGTAGTGTTGTATTTGAATATTTTATGTACAAATCGTGGTTTCAGAGTTTTTGTGGGTAGTCCTAGATGAAGGGGTTTCATCAGCTAGTATTTATTGTATAGGTATGGAATGAATATATAGTGTATTATATTCGTGATTGTAGTTGTGTGAGTAAGTATTTACAGGGTGTGGTTACTTATCATCTATGTGTAATAGAATATGTTATATTAGGTATCAATGGTGTTATTTACATTTGTGTGTTGTGGTATGTTATGAAGTTATGAAATTTATTTACAATTGGCTTGTGTTTATTGTTATATTTACATTGGTGAGCCAGCTGTATATTTTTATTTATGAGCTACATCCTGCGATTTGCCAGATCGGCAGGGTGTATGCGCTTTAGCCTTCTTGGCGCTCTGCAGCCGTTTACTGTTCTTGCTTTTAGGAGTCTTCTAGCCAGAATGTTAGGGTGGGATGCTAGCTTGCTTAAGTATTGGGTAGCCTGTTTATTTATTACATCGCCGACCAGAGGTACTCGGCAATCCCTTTCTATGTCACGCGTTCTGATGTACCCATTCAGCGCCTGTAACTTTTCTAAGCAGTTTAGCCTGGAAAACACGTATTCTGTTTATGTGGGTTTTAGCGGCAATTCCATAGACCTGGAGTCCGTATCGCCAGATCGGTGCAAAAATAAATTAAGAAATGTAAAATAAAATAATTAAAATAATATACTAGTAAAATAAAAAATCTTCTTCCCTATAAAGTATATATATTGTTGATCAGCAACAATAGCCGAGTCGACCTGGCCCTGTCCGTCTATCTGTATGAACGCGTAAATCTCAGCAACTATAAGGGCTAGCGACACAAAATTTGGAATGTAGGTTCCTGTATACCATACGCAGATTTTAGATAATTCCCCCTGTACCCCCGCAATTTGTTAAAAATGTTTTACAGCAACAATTTGAAAGATATAGCCATGGTATATAGCAAATATAATACGTGGTTAACTCTTTATATTGTGTGCAAATTTCAAGAGAATCGGGTAATAAACACAAAAGTTATTCAAGAAACAAGACGCAGTACTGCAAAGCGAAGGAAGCTTGCACTGTAGTGCGTTGTCGCTTGTGTGTGTACGCATGTGTGTGTGTAAGTGTAAGTGTACGAAGAAGGGTTTGCAAAATGTTAAGCCTGCGTACAGGGGCTCTTTAGTTGGTAATACTCGATTAGAGCATTCTTACTTGTTTTGAATGTATTAATTAATATTAGCTAGATTTCCGGATTTGGCTCCACTGTGCGGCAGTAGCCGCACTTGATACAAGTCAAAGCAAAGTCAATGATGACGTTCGCGATGACTTTGATGCGCTCGCATTGCCCCAGTCATCGTCATCGCCATCGCTATCGTCATCGTCATCGTCATCGCCTCATTCTTATTCTCATCATCACTGCTTGTCATTGGCTGCCTGTTGTTGTTGTTGTGGCAACAATTTTAACACATCATAAAGCGGCTTAAAGTGTTGCCAAGGCAGCCGCGAGTCTTGATCTTGGTTGCAGCCACCGTTTGTGGGCTTCTCCCCCCACCGCCTGTGGCATTGCATAACCAACCCCCCACATTGAAGTCAAAGTTGACTGATTGAATTATTGACAAGTCGCACGTATTTCGTAGAGCTTGCTTCAATACCAAACGTCAATTTGTTCCAGCAAATTAGTTACGTAGATCAAGTTTGCTTGAGCTTTCCTCCCTGGTCATATAAATAGTAAATTATTATTTATTATAGCAGTGATTCTTTGTGTTGAGAAGAGTTCCTTAAAATATATGAGGAAATAAAAAAGAATAAAAATAAAAGTAATAAAAAATGTTGTTATCAACGTTGTACATAAGGTCTTAAATGTTTATTTAACAAGTAAGAATGCTATAGTCGAGTATACCCGACTACGAAACTCCTGTACCAGGTCTAAAACATCCAATCACATTTACGTCCACTTACACATAGACACACATACACAAAGACGCACGCACACAGGCGGCAAAAGCGACAGCGCAATCGAGGCAATTTAATTGGTGGCTGTGCGTCTTCTTCCTTTATTCTTTCGTGAATAACTTCCGTGTTTATTATCCGATCGACTTGAAATTTGGACAGTAGATTAAAGAGACTAAAGTATTGTACATGCCAAATCTTAAAGCTATATCTTGAAAATTGTTACTGTAAAGCGGTTTTAATCGATTTGCGGGCGAACGGGGAGATATCTGAAATATGAAACAAACTTGATCTGCGTATGATATACAGGAACAGGACAGACAGACGGACATGGCCAAATCGAAATCTCATTGATACTGATCAAGAATATATATACTTTATAGGGTCGGAGATGTTTCCTTCTGCCTGTTACATACATTTGCACAGATGTACCCATTTTATGGGTACAGGGAGTAAAAATATGTATGCTGTAGTTTAATACTCAATAAATGTTGAAACATTTTTGTTTGCTTCTGTTTTCTTATTTTTTTGACTTATAACCTCTATAGGAGCTTGGTCAAGACCTTAGTGTTTGTTTATAGAATGCATCCGAATGTTTAAAAATAGGATTTATTTTAGTTTATATTATGTATTTATACATATCTTAGTTTATATTGTCTAGTTGAGTAGGAGTAGCACAAGTTGATTTTGACTAGAGTCTCAATTATAGTTGTATTTGCAAAATAGAGGACGACAATTATATGACTTAACGTAGTTAAAGGATGTGACTGGCGTAGAAAATAGTGAATGAATTGAAAGAATGAATGAACGAATTAGATTGCAGTAATTGAGTTATAGAGTCGATGATCAATCGAAGTGAACTCGTTTCAATTGGATCGTTTCGATGATCAAAGTGCGCCATCTGGCGTGCAGAATAAACAAAACAGCTCAAATGTTAGCTAAAATAGAATTAAACATAATAGCGAGCTATTGGCATTAATTTGATTTTGTCTGTTAGCCATCAGGCTAAGCCATTGGCATTTGGCTCATTTATTTAAGCTATTTGCCAGTGGCTGACTTCAATTCCAATTCCAATTCCAATCCTAATTCCAAGTCCAAGTCCAACTCCAAGTCCAGAGGCTCCACATTTCCATTAGAGCTGCCCGAGCTGAGCTGTCAATTAAGGCGCTCGACTTGGCTGCGGCTCACCAAAGACTTGGCCTGATGGCTAATTAGCATAGCCAGCCTCTATATCAGTCTCAGCCTTGGTCCAGACGTGGTCTCAGTCCTGATCGCAGTGCACTCCTGAAACGGATTGCAGCCGAAAACCGAAGCAATAAACAAAGACATCAATGGCCCCCAGCAGTTGCGGCCTTTTTCAGATTACGACCAGATGCGGAGCCCAATAAATAATATTTCGATGGCAATGGCAAACTGGTAGAGCAAATAATATAAATGCCGAGTTCTCGGACGTCTACTTGCCACGGCGACAAATGCAAATGCCTCATCTAGCTGGCAATTAGAGATGGCAAAAGCTCTATCGATAGTGTTGATGGTTTAACATGTTTGTCACTTTCGATAGTTCTTTCTATATACATAGATAAATCTCATTTTACCTTAACTAATAAACAGATAGAAGAAACAAATAAAAATGTTTCCATTTACTTGTATAGATTTTTGAAATTTAATGAAACGATTGTACTATCGATATTATCGATTGCTTAAAGTAAAACTATCGAAACTAATTAGTGATGGTTCTATCGATATTTTGGCAACTTTAATGGTTGCATGGGCTGGCATGCAAAATGTTGATGGGTTGGGTGGGCGCTTTGCATATGCATGCACTGGTGGGTTGAGGGTAGGCAGGGGGTTGGTGGCAGGAGGGTTAGGCACACGTTCGCCCAGAGACCCAGAGCAATCAATAATCGAGAAATGCAGCAGCGGGCGCAGCAGCGAACAGCAAACCGCCTGTTAGATGGCAATGGCAATGGCCAAAACCTGTTCCCATGTTCCACCCAACGGGCCGCACATTAGGCGTCCAGCCATCCACTTGGCAGCGGTGTATCCTTTGGCCGCACTAAGAGGAAGCTGCCAGCAGGCGGAGTAAGGGGAGGAGAAGCTGCGGCTTTAAAAATAGCCACAGACCCAACAAACAAACAAGTCACGGCCAGAATCATGGCCCAGGCCGGTGCCAAAGCAGCTTCCACTAGTCTAAACGTGAAGGAAACAGTCGGTGAGAGATGTAGCGGGGAGGGGGCCAAGAAAGAGGTGGAGGTAGTAGCCAAGGCAGAGGCACGAAGCAGGAGGCAGGAGGCAGAGGCAGAGGAATGTAGCAATCGTCTTTCAATGTTTCAATGAGCACAAATTCCTGTTTCTCTGGGCCAGTTCGGGGCATTAGAAGCGTCGCCTGCGCCATTGCCTGACGTTGATTGAAAAACGCAAAGCTTAAAAAAATATAGGAAGGAAGATTAAATAAGTGCAACGCTTGACTAACAGATGCCCTCTACAAAATCAAACTGATAGTACGAGTATGCGCATACATTCGAACCTACGAAATGCACTCGTAAGGATGAGATCGGGATAGAAAATTCATCCCGATGCAGCCACCCTCAAAAACATATATCACTTTCTGATCTAGCCCGTCCCGAGCGTATCGAAACTATACCAAGCATCTCGAATCCCGCCTGCCTGCGGTATGTTCGGGATAGTTAAGACATCCCGTGTCTTTGCTCGGGGTTTTGAAAACTATCCCAATACCAAGGATTTTCCGGCACCAGCGAGATACTTGTGCCGATCTGATATATACTTGATCATACCAAAGATTTAATATGTCTTATATCTTTAGTCTTATGCGTAATTCACACACAGTAAGAAAACAACGGACCCTAATTATAGACAAAACAAATTGTCTAATGTTTAGCGCACTGTTAGATTATAATAAGAACGGCGATTTCAATAAAAAAGTCTACCCAGCTAAGATCTGAAGATCCAGATCAGTCTGATGACAATAAAAATGTCGCTATGTCGGATAACAGCACCTTGTTATTTTAACAGCTGTTACTAACATTTTCGCGCTTAATGTTATTGAAAGAAAATGTTTGTAAGCGCCAAAATTCGAATTTATCAGAAAAGTGAGCAGAAAATCGAAGTAACCAATATTGCTGCCATAAGGCTTGTATATATATACTATTTCAGTAATTAGGGGATAAGTATTTTGTGTCTAGAATTTGTTGGTAATTGACAAATGCTAGTTACATGTTATGGGATTATTTTCTAGACCCATTTAGTGTGTTACGTTTTAAAGTATTCTATTGAACGTTGTCTTGTAGTTTTCGTTTCTTAAATATTGCCCGTGTGTAAGTGCTAAACACGTGATATACCCTTTAAAATTTCGTGCTTAACGGGTATTACAAACATCAGCCGCTTCTGTCCAGCACATGCAGCCGCTTTGGTGTGCAGAAAGATGAAAAAAAGAAGAAAAAATAACGAAGAACAGAAATTATAATAATAAAAAGAATTGCAAACCGGAATTTCCTGATCCTGTTGTCTGTGGCCCAACTGTGATTCCTTTTAAAGTTCGTTTTGCCGCAGATGTTCATCGGCTTCGGCCTTCGTTGGTTCTTCGGGACTCTGCCACACGCCTAACAGAACCCATCGCCTGCTGGACACTATGTAAGGCATTGGGTTTGACTCAGCCTCTTGTTAAAGCCTGCCCATGGCTGAGACTCTGGCTGCTGCCCCTTTTCGCTTTCGCAGTACTTGGCCAGGCTAAGAAGCTGCCAATTCTGCAACCTTCCCAGCTGTTGTTAGGATCTGCGCCAGCAATTTGATTGCTTATTATAATAAGCCTACCCTATACCCGTTAAAACGGCTAAAAAGGGAATTATCAATTATCTAGAAGGCTGTTCCAACCTTATACAGCATTGGTACGGTCCACTATTGTTTTGATCCTTCTCCCGTTTGCTCTCAAATCGATGCAAAGGAATTATTTGAAAGTAAGAAATGTCAATTTTCATCTGATTGCTTCTATGGGAGCTATGTGGTCCAATTTTGATTGATTATAGGAAACTTTTTGAAGTATAATAAGACTCTCACTTAGTTTGGATGTAATATTTGTATAAACAAAAAGTTTTTCATACAAAAACTAATTTTTCAATCGAAGGTATGTGATATAGTAGTCCGATTTTGATTAGTAAGTTTGGAGAGGATATCTTCAAAAACAAAAAGTTGTTCATACAAAAACATCGTCTTTGGCCGACCATTCCTATGGCAGCTATATGTTATAGTAGTCCGATCCGGCCGGTTCCGACATATGTAATGCCTGCAGCAAAAAGGGTCTGTGCCAAGTTTCATTACGATAGCTTTAAAACAGAGAGACTAGTTCGCATAGAAACAGACGGACAGACGGACATCGTTATATCGACTCGGCGTTTCATGCTGATTCAGAATATATACACTTTGTTAGGTCGGAAACTTCTCCTTCAGTGCATTACACATTTCGAGACAAAATTATAATACCCTCTGCTAGGTTATAAAAAAACTAAAATTTGAGAATTCAAAAACAACCTCATATTATAAGGAGTTTGGCCAGGATAAGAGAGCAGGATTCATAGCCTTATTTATAAATATTTTTTTCAAAAACATATAAGAACTGTAGATCCAGATCGATCTGGTGACAATAAAAACTTTCAGAAAAGAGAAAGATAAAGAGAATAGAATAGAATAGAATAGTATGAGAAAAGCCATAGGACTAAGGTAAGAACGTAACTTTGTTTATACCGGTTCCAGGATATCTGGCAGTTAAGCAGTTTCTATGCTTGTTGAGACTACTCATCGCCATTTGATCTGCTCAGGCCACTGATTTGATGAGCAGATTGAGACGCTGAATGGCAGCTACAATTTATGAGCAACCAGCTGCGTCGGCGTTGGCGTCGTCAGCAGCAGCAGCAGCAGCAGCAGCAGCAGCAGCAGCAGTGTCAGCGGCAGCGTCAATTAATACGATTATCATGCAGATTAATTGGCGGGGCAATGTGAATGCAATTAATGTTGAGTAGTTATCTGCGAGCTGTTGCGGCTGCTACCGGGCTGCCATCATTTCTCATTCTGCATCATTACACGGCTGCCTTCTGCCACGTGCTGCCGCTGTAGCTGCCACTGTTTGTGGCACTGTGGCCACTGCCACTGCAACTGCCGTCTCCTGCTGTCTCCTGGCATCGGCGCGAATGACAACTTGGCCCCGATCATCATTCAACTCAGTTGTGGCATCATCCGTTTAAATGCTGGCACTTTATAATCCTCCATGATATCACAATTAACTTATATTTCTCTCAGCTTAACAGTTGGCAATCTATGAAATTGATTGCGCTTGGGCTTGGATTAGCAAATGAAAGCTCAACACATTTCTTCAAAAGAAAAACTAATAAAAGTTCACAATTGTGGCATCTTCGGCCTGAATATATGTTGCATGGCCACACACAATAATAATATTTAAAGCCATTTCGAATTACCAAATTGCTTAGGCTTAAGCTTTTTGAAATGACATGCTTGAATTAATGGACTCTTGCACATATTCCTGAAATTGTTTATTTACTGCTCTACTGTTTAATTGTTTGAGGATAATAGGAAAAACACAGCTTTAATCTAACACTGATTGAAGGTTGGAGATAGATCTTACTTTCGTACAGCTTATGCTAAAGATCTTCTCCTTTGATATATTTTTTATGTAGATAATTGCAATTTACATGAAATTTTCCATATGTTTAAGTGTAGTCCCCTCTATTTATTACCCTGTGATCAACATTTATTTCAACCCCTCTAGGTTGCTTAATCTGCCACAAAAGGTAGCAGAAAACTTGTTTAAGCTAATTTAAAAAAAATTAATAAATATAAATATTCTTACTTGATATTTTATGTTTCCCATTCCTTCAAGATATTTGGTGCAATCGATACCATCGATATCCTTTAATTCTTAGTGGAAATGTTTGACCTCTCGCAAGCCTCGTTTTTAAGATCCTTAATCCAGGTACGTACATACTATGTATACTCATTTATATGCAGGAACTTTTCCTAAATTTGCCAACCAATATTTACCAATGGAGTCCTTTGCTTGTGGATTATTTCTTTCATTCAATTTGTTTTCTTTACAACAATAAAGACTTTTTTTCAAAAAAGCTGGTGACTCTTATATTATTTATATACAAATTTTATGTTTACAAATCTTTGATGCAGATCTGTCAGGAATCTGAACGTTAGACTGCCAAATTTGGTGGCTATAGCTTTAAAAATGTGGAAGATACTGGTTTTCCCCAAATTGTGAGGGAGGGTTGCTCTAGTTTCAAGAATGTGGAAAAAAATTGCGTTCATACGGACAGACGGACATTTCGCAAACTCAATAGTATACTCTTCGGGAACAGAGTATAAAAACTTTGCCTTTTAAAGTTCCCAGCCATACATCAAATGCTCTTCCTTGTTATTTTGTTTCTCCCCTGGATTGATTTGACATTTAACATTATTCATTACGGAATTATAAAATTAATTATAAAATTATTTTCCGGTCCTTAACCGGTTCTGTTCCAAACCGGTTTGCAGCTTTGAACGTGTACCATTATTAATATATAATTGCCTTTATTTTTATTTCTTATCATTTGTTGTGCTTTATATTTGCCTTTTGCGTGAACTTTGTGTGCAAACAAAAAACAATCAAAGTAAAGATAATGAAGAAAAAGCCGCCCAAAAAAAACCTTCTTCCGATGCGTCAGACTTTTAAGGTGGAGTATGGAAATGATCACATATGAAAAGTTGTATTTACCTATATGAACATAACTGTTCCAAAGACGAAAAGTGAAGATTTTGGCTAACAGGCAAACAAGATGCAGAATATCATGAATTGCATTTTGAGTGAATTTTAATGAAGATTCAGATTGCTATTCAAATGATTCAAAGGGGGCACTTGCCGCGCTGTTAGGACGAGCCAAGACACTCAAAAAATATATATTTAATGGCCCATAAACAAAAAAAAGAAAAAATGAAAACAAATGATGAACAACAACAACAGCACACAGGGAGACTAATAAAAAGCCATTAAGGCAAGTTCAGGCAGGTCATGTGACTCAGCTTGGAGGTCTCCCAGCCAGTCGGATCGGCTCTCCCCACTTCTTCTCTTCATTGGAGCCCAGGCGCTGGGCCATAAATCAGCGAAATTAGAAATGGCATCAACACTAACAGCAAATCTTTGTCGTTGTTGTTCTTGTTGTTGGAGCTCGGCAAATGCAATTTTCAAATATTTTCGAACACGCCTCAACGCTGGAGTCTGAAGAATCCGCAGACGTTGATGTTCTATAAAGAAGAAAGACGCAATCGATTGTCTGGCGTCGCGTCTGGTTCGTCTGGTGGCTTCTTCAAACTTCTCGCTCCTCACTTTTTACTCCCTGTAACCATGAATCGGATAAAAGGGGGTATTAAATCTGTGCATATGTGTGGAACAAGCAGAAGGAGACGTTTTCAACCCTATAAGGTATTCGTATGTATATTCTTGATCAGTATCAATAGTTGAGTCGATCTGTCTGTCTGCCTGTCTGTCCGTTGGTCTGAAATTCACCCCCGCAAATCGATAAAAACGATTTTTAAAGACAATTTTAAAGGTATAGCTTCGATTTTTGGAATGCGTTATTGCTGGGTCACGCTTCAACTGCAGCCAAAATTTCATATTAATCGAATAATAAAACAAAAAGTTATTCAAGAAACTAATTGCAGAATTGCAGAGCGGGAGAAATGCCTTGCTTGCACTGTCGTTTGCATGTATGTGTGTGTGTGTACGAAGATGTGTTTGGGAGTTTTAAACTTGGGAACAGGGAGTCTTGTAGTCGGGTACACTCGACTAAACAATTCTTACTTGTTGCTTCTCACTTTTCGCTTCTCCTGTGCGCCCTTTGCTCACTTTGGGGAGACGCTCCGCTCCGGTCCGTTCCGACCGCTCCTTTTGCATGCGAGGCATGCGGCAAATGTTGCCGTTTTTGGAGGAGTTAACTTTGCTGTATGCCCCAGCTGCGCCGCTGCCCCCGCCCAGCGGCAGCATTGTTGCTGGGCTCTCCGCATTCTCGGAAAGCAACTGTATTTGAAAAGGAAAAGGGAGAAACCAGTTTTCAGTTTTTGTTCGTTTTTGCTCAACTTCATTTTCCTTTTTGGAATTTGCGTTAAAATGTTCTTGTTGTTGTTTTGTTTTCTCCTTTTCTGCTGTTTTATCAGTGCCTTTAGTGCCTTCTTCTTTCTTCTCTTGCCTGTTCTCTTGTGCTTTGAAGCGATTTGTTGCGCCTCCTCCACACGATTTGCATTGCCCCACATGACATCACGAGTGCACACACTCTTCAAGATCCTCTAAGATTCCTTCAGCTTCAAGTTTTTCTTCATATTCGAACAACATGCAAGGTTTTTTTTTGGCCATATACAAATATCATATTTCGGCTGGAATGTGTTTTTTGTGACATGTCCTTTTTTCTTACAAATTATAAATTCATTTTGGTCCACTTTGTTTTTAGTTTCGTTTGTTCGTTGTTTTTCTGCAATACTTATTTATTATATAGAACCTTGACTCTGTGAGTTGAACAAAACTCATCTGTAATTCATTTCAAAAGTTCTTTTTTAAATTCTCAATATATTAATAATCATAATCCCATACCATGTGAATTTTGTTTGGTCTTATAAAGAAGGCTTATTCGATTTCAGGATTGGGGTACCGATCTGAGGTAATTATGTCAAGTTTTAACTGTCTCGGCAAAGCGGAAAATAGTTTCTTAAATAATTCTAATGTTCTTTATCCGATCGGCTTGAAAATTGTACAGAAAATTTGAAAACCACCTAGAACCTTAAAAAAAATTCTTAATCTTTTTTAAATATATTTTCGGAAGGGCGAGCGAGGCACCCAAATATTAAAATAAACTTGATCTGCTTGATCTTTTTTAGCACTTCCGAGATCTATTGAAATAAACTTGATCTGCGTATGGTAAATAAAAAAATTGAATCTTTTTTTATTTAGCTCTTATAAATAGTCTCTGAGATCAATAGAGATCTATGTATGTTGAATATATACTTCATATGGTCGGAGATGGCACTTTCAGCCATTTTACAAACACAGGGTGCAAAATCGTCTTGCTTGAAAACTCTTTCGATTATACAGTTTTACAAATGGATTTAATTACAACGGACAAGATTTTGGCATAGATCAGATTATCATAGTATGTATATTCGAGTGCTGGATGAAGTGTAAGCTCAGCGCATGAATTCTGCACACTTATCCAGTTTCACAACAATAATAAGCGAACCGGAAAAATACCATCTGGAGAGGCGATGATCAATAATATTTGCAAAATAAATTGGGTCAAGTGAGTGGAGTGGCGCAGACAGCGACAATGGCCGGAACACCACGTAATGCTAGCCATTTATCTAGCTGGCCATCTATCTATCTATTAATATATCTAACTATGTATTGAAATATGCTAATTGAATGTGCGTGTCTATGTGAAGAATTGAATTGAATGAATTCGAAAATCGTCGCCTCGCTTCAACTGTAAATGTTGTACAATATTCAACAACAACAACAATTTTGGATTTGTTTTGTTTGGTTTTTTCGTTTTTGGCGAGAAAAAAAAACAATTGGCCATTAGCATAATGATGCCATAAAGCACAGCAGTGAGGGTACAGCTGTTGAGGGGGGTTGAGGGGTTGAGGGAGGCGCACATAGGCATTTGCAAAGAATGTGACAATGCATAGAAAATGAACATGCCAAACATGTGCCAATAGCCCCAACTAGCCCCAAACTACGAGCCCCGAAACCGAAACCGAACCCAAAATCCAAGTTGTTTTTTTATACTCTGTTCCCGAAGGCAAAAAGAGTATATTGGGTTTGCGAAATGTCCGTTTGTGCGTTTCAACGCAATTTTTTTCCACACCCTTGAAGCTAGAGCAACCAAGCTTGGTACACATGTTGGTGTATATCCCCACCCCCAGCACCACCCTCTCCCCCACAATTTGGGGAAAACCTGTATCTTTCACATTTTTAAAGCTATAATCACCAAATTTGGTACACAGATTAATGTTGTGATTCCTGACAGATCTGCATCAACAAAAATGTTGACCCCCTACCCCCACCCCCACAAATCGGCATATGATATCCCAAAACACGTTTTTCAAGGGGTATATCTCCTACAGCTTCAAAGATAGAGCTACCTAATTTGGCATACAGACTAATATTGACTTCCTTGACAAATCTGCATCAAAAAATGTTGACCCCTTACCCCCATCCCCCACAATGGAGCAAAATCTATATATATATCCCACACCTGTACAGGTAGAGTCATCGAAGTTGACATACAGACTCCTATTTTCTTCGCGTCTCTTTACGAACCCACAAATAGAGCAAATTATACCGGACTAGGAACAGAGTATTCTGCTGTCGGGTACGTCCGACTGCAATGTTCTTACTTGTTTGTCTCTGAGTTTGGGTTCGCTGAGTCTCCAATTTGAGTGGACAAAGGCACAAAAATGTTGTCAATGCGTCGTTTCGTTTTATGGCAATTAACACGGCGATTCTTGTGCACTATCTCTATCTCTTTCCCGCTATCGCTATCTCTTTTTATATAGATATATGTATATATGTATGCACTATGCACCATGCTCAAGGAGCTCTTGGGGCTGTGATTCGGTCTCTGACGTAATAAAGTGACGTCTATGCGTCAAGAGTTGCCACAAAGCGCAGCGATATCAATGTTAATGCCACCTTTGGTATGTGCGTGTGTGTGTGTGTGAATACTCACATTACAGCTACTCATAGACAGGTAACAGCCGTGTGTGTGTGTGTGTGTGTGTGTTGCTGTTTATTTCTCAGCTCGAGCAATTTTGTTTACACATTATTTAGCGTAATTCTCAGTCTCTCTCGCTCCTCAACCCCCGCCGTCTGGCCATACGCTACAGAGTTGCATAATGAGCACAGAGAGCAACAATAATGCCACTGATTGCCAAAATAAAGTGACCACTGAGGAGGCCAAACGATTCTCGTTGCTGCCCACAACATATTCATGTTATTCCTCTGTTATTTGCCTGTAAACAAATGGCATGCTATTAACAGCATAAGCAACATTATGCTTAGTTTACTGTAACATGTTTATGGCGTCTTACGACCCTACCATAAAGTAAATGCAATAGTTTCTTAGTTTTTCAGCTAGGTTGTGAGAACTTGATACTGCTGCAGGATTGGATCGAATGACAGACAATATTCTTTGATTTCCTCTATTGGATACTCGTGTCTTACATGAATGGATAGATTGTGTAACAAAAAGTCCGACAGAATACAGAATACGTCAGAATTCGATTGTAACACATAATAATAATAGTTACCCTCTAACATTATTTTTTTAAACACAATACATCGGTAATTTAAATTATTATTTGACTTTCTTAAATCAGTACAATAAGAATTAAAAAATAACGTTTTAGTTTTAATAATTAAAGAAAAAGAAATAGAAAAAAAATAATATATTTTTATAATGTTTGATAATCAAAAAATGGGTCCCCTTATTGATTTTTGTAATATTTGAATTTATTTATTTAAAAATCAAAATTCGAATTAAATCATAAAAAAAGCTTATTACTACTTTTCATAGTAAATTATCTATTTAGAATTTAGAATTACTTAACAAACCAATAATCATAATTTGCTTCAATGTTTTGTTAAAGAGTTTTTATTACCAAGAGTCCGAAAAGCTTGGAAAAATAATTGTATATTAAACAATAGATAAAAAAAGGTTTTTTTCAGTTCTTTGAATAGTTCGAATTTGGCCAAGTTTTTCGTATGCAGGTCCACAAGTTTTTGCTAGTAATTCTAGTGAATATCTATCTATAAGGCGTAGGCAACACAGTTAATAACAATTTAAAGGCGTTAAATACAACATATTCGCCTGACTTTTGTTTTGTTGCAAAGGTTGTGTCGAGGGGCAATAAGACAGTTGCCTAAGACAGGTGAAAATCTGGCTTAATAATGGAAGGTTCTTTTCTCTATAATACGCTTGAATACGTCGTTCTCTCTGTTTCATTTGAATGTAATTAATAACTCCTTGTTTTGGGTAACTGGAAATACTAATTGGCTTTATTTATCGCATATAAGTTGAGTCCTCCTCCTGGGTCACTTTAAATGCACTTCTGTTCAATAAATATCGCATTGAAAGCATGTTTTAATATGGCCATAAGCTGATTGGCAGTGTGTCTCAGTATTTACATTGCTTTAATATTGTGGACGTGCAACAAACAGCTTGCAGCTGGACGCTTGCCGCTTGCCACTTGCAGCATGCAGCATGCAACAGTGTAACGGCTATGAGGCGTCTGTCAATATGTGGCGCGTGGCAGGCTCGGCTTGCTGCTGCTGCTTGCTGCTCGCTGCCGGTTGGACTTGACTCAATTCGTCATTTAAATGATGCCGCTGCCATTGGCAGCACTTAGCGCAACATCAACTCAAATTGCAACTGCAACAGCAGCAGCAGCAGTGGCGGCAGCAGCGGTGGCAGCAGCGGTGGCAGCAGCGGTGGCAGCAACGACAACGGCAGAAGGCGAGGAACGTGCCAAGCCAAATTAATTGCTTCGTTAGATGGGGCAGGCAATGTGTGGCAGTGGCATTGGCTGTGGCAGAACCGCTTTGGCTATTTTTTACACTTCCGCCAGCAATGCGGGGACTGCCCAACAACGATTGACAAATTTCCAAATGCCATTAAGAAGGCGTTGCATGCAACATCAGCTGCAGCATGCGCAGCCGGCCAAACAGGTGGCCAAAACCGGGCTACCAGGCTACCGGGTGTGCTGCGCATAGCTTAGCAGTGTTGCACATGCACCACATGCACCACATGCACCGCTGGCGTTTGCAATTACGCGAGTTGCACTAAATCACAGCGCTGAAATATTTCATTTGTTTGCAAATTTTTTGACAATCAACTTAATCGGCAAATGCTCCGTTTATAACTTTATCTTTGGAGCCACTGCTCTGCTGCCGCGATAGCATCTCCATCAGCTGCAACTGCGGCAACTGCGGCACTTGCAGCAATCTGCCACAAGCAGCATCCACAGCAGCCGCAGCAGCATTCCTTCTTCAGTCTGCGCCTCGTTATTGGCCGCTTAATTAATGACGCAGGTGTCACAGCTAACAAGTCCGATACTCGAACCAAGATACACAATCTTAACGCTCGGATAGAGCTTTAAGGCTCTGCCAGCCAGCCCCGCCCACCGCGCCCACCACGCCCACCACGCCCACCACGCCCAGCACGCTTGATTTGAACTTTCTTCCAATGGCAATCAAGCTACTTAGGGGCGTGCTGCCTCTACTGCTTTTTTCATGATGAACTCACCCACATTTATAACAACATAAATCTATACTCGCAGTAGCTGCGGAATGCCTCGTAATCCGTTATTACTTAAAAGATTTCTACAAGAATCTGCAGCTGCCAATCTAAAAAACAGCAACTAAGGAGAAAAAACTGAAATATCTGAAGAAGTGCAGACTTTAACATATAATTTCGAATATAACTCAGCATACAATCAGTTAGTTTGACTTGACCGAGCTGCAGGCAACTCCCACTCTATTAAACAGTATATCATAACCATAACTATTATATGTATCTGTAGAAACTGAGAGAATTGAAGAGCTACAATCAGTAAATTTGGTACGTGGCTTAAAGTTTATAATTTAGTTACAGTTTATTTGCACTTGCACATAATTTCAGCTCAAAACTTGTCATATCAGTAAACAATTAAATATTCCGGCTTGTTCCCATTTCCGATTTCGATCAAAATTGTCAGAAATGTTTGTAATTATTCGAAATTGATTTCTCAAAATCTAAAGAAAGCTACAAAACTAAAATCTGAAGATCCAGATCTTAAGATAAGGACCAAAACAAAAGTGGAACGTTATTTAAAAGAGCAAATTCGAGAAAACAAACTCGAAAACTGTTCGGAACAAAACGTTTTCTCAGAAATGGAAACAAGCGTAAAATTAAAATGTTTAAAATTATTTCCTATACATTTTTTAAGATATAAGGCATCAGAAATTTAAGTTTATTTTTATATCTTGTAATTATTAATGATGTAATATCAGTAGTATTCTGCTACCTAGGTAGCAGCTTGACAAGTTACATATAAGAAACTAAAACTAACTAAGGCTATCAAAAATGTTATAGAATTTACATAAATACACATTCTGTTTGACTTATTCATGAGTTTCAATAACAACGATATTGGGAAATCTCGATAGTGGTTATCGATAGTAGCAGCTCTTATAGAAACCAATCTGAAGTATTTCTTTTCAAAATCAGAATCAGAAAGCTTGACTCTGACTACTGAGCTGCTCAAGATTTGCATACAAATGCCGTTGAGGCCTAGACAAAGATCCAAAAATAGTATCAATAATAATCGCAGTTTGTGATTCGGCATCTTTGCTGTGCGTATTTTTTGCCAATCTTAAATGAAATCGTTTTCAAAACGCAATCTGCTACGCCCTTCATTTCTGCCTTTGTGGCTGGCTTCAATACGAGACGATGATATAATTCACAAGTGGACACTACAAAGGGAATAACGATAACAATAACGAGCTCCAAATGATAATTGTGATCGTGATGAAGATGAGGATGACGATATTTAATATGCTTCTAAATAGTATACTATATTGGCAAATCGCATCAAGTCACAGTGCAAAATGTAATACCGCATCGAATTGGATGGGATGGGATGGGATGGGATGGGATGGGATGGAATCGATAGGAATTGAATGGTCTGGGATGCCTTGGGATCCGATTGAATTGTATCAGCTTGGCATTGTAGTTGGAGTGTGTGGAGCTGGGAAGAGGTTGACAAATGTCAACGAACAGATTGCCGCCCCAAAACAAAAACCCAAGAGCCGAACAAAAGGCGATACATTCGAAATTGTATTGTTACAAATAGTTTGTTAACAACAATAGATGGACAGTGTGCGAAAGAGAGAGAGAGAGAGTGGGCCAGTGCCGGCGGCAGTGCGATAGGGATGGATGGACGGGGCAGAGACCTGTCGCGTCTTTATCACAGTCGTACGGTACTTTAAGTTCGAAAATTTATAAAGAAGCTGGCCCAAAGTTCATGTGTCAGTTGGAAAACACAAAATCGATTGGCCAGCCAATATCTTGGCCAAGAGCGGAGCTGCGGAAAGGGGGTTGGGTATAGAACAGGTAGATAGGTTTGTTTTTTTTTCTCTTCTTTATTTTTTTTTGATTTGTGTCGGCATTTTTTGGAATTTATTTATGTATGTTTTTCTTCACGCTTCACCGTTAAGCTAACTGCACATTCGCTTTGTCTGCTTATTGGCGTTTATTGTTTTAGTTGATCTCTGACATGATTTGTTTTTCTTCGACCTCAGCCCCAAGGCCCTGAAATGTTTTAATTATAGACACACGGAGCTCTGTCGAGGCATTCTGAATTCGCTTTGGCTGACAACTTTGCAGCACCTCTCCAAGTTGCTTCCAGGCAGTACGAATAATTAATATTGTCAACGCTTTTCTCTCAAATCGTGGCATGCACCCCGACCGCACCTCATCACAAGGAATTTGTGGCCCCAAGAATGGGACATAATGAGCCCAATAGCTAATCGATCAGAAGCTAATTCGCATTAGAGATGCCTCAGTGCTAACTATCATAACTCAGGCATTGTTGGTCTTAGAGTCAGAAAATTTGGTTTGTGGGTGCTTACAGCCAGTTGGTTTTCAGTTTGGGATAAAACAAATTGTTTTCTAATCAGGAAAGAACAGCTATCTTCAGCGTGACGAAAATATATACCCTTGCAGCAATATTTTTTATACAAAAACTCAATTTTCGTCCGATTTTGCCTAAAAAGTGGTCCGATTTTGATCAAATCTTAGGAAACCATATGAAGTATAATAAGAGTAGCAATTGTTGAGCTTGCAACTAATATTGGCACAAAAAATTAAGGTTTCCATACAAAAACGAATTTTTCATCCGATTGTTCCTATAACAGCTATATAATATAGTTATTCGATTTTAACCAAATTTGTTCAGCTTGTATAAACTACACAGAGACTTAGCATAAGTAAGTTTGGTGAGGATATCTTTATGAACGAAAAAGTTTTTCATACAAAAACATAGTTTTCGTCCGATGATTCCTATGGCAGCTATATGTTATAGTGGTCCGATCCGGCCGGTTCCGACATATGTACTGCCTGCAATAAAAAGAAGCATCCATACCAAGTTTCATAAAGATAACTTTAGAACTGAGAGACTAGTTTGCATAGAAAGAGACCAACATCGCTATATTGATGCTGATTAAGAATCTATATACTTTGTCGGGTCGGAATCGTCTACTTCAATGCGTTACACATTTCGTGACAAGATTATAATGCGCTCTGCAAGGGTATAAAAATATACTTTTGGTTAGTGTGCTCTGAAATCAAATGGAATGGGGGGGGGGGGGATCAAACCCAGAAATGAATTGATTACTCAAGTCCATTTTCCCCTCGGTCGGATTAGGCTGATCAGCTTTGGACTGGGACGCGTTGGCAGTTGGCAGTTGGCAGCCTGGAAACCGTTTTAATGAGCCATCAAACGCAACTGCGTTGTGACGGCCTAATCATTGTTTATGTTTATGACGACTAACCAAGTATCTGTAAAGCAACTTGAATGCTATTTGTAAGCGTATCGAGCTGCTGTTGCTGTTGCTAATACTTTCAGGTGGCAAGTGGCAAGTGGCAAGTGGTCAGCGGCAAGTGGCATGTGGCAAGTGGCATTACGCACTGCACAGCGCTGGGTGCACAGTGTGGAGCGTGGTGGAGTCTGTGTTCCCAGTGCGGTCGCCATGCAAGTGAAATTTATGCAAATGGTCCTCAATTCGTTTGCATTGGCTCTTGCGCAATTACTGACCCACCAAAGTGGTTAACATTCGGCATCAACATTGGAGTCCGAGTCCGAGTCCGAGTCCGAGTCGGGAGTCGAGAGTCGGAGTAGGAGTCGGAGGCGTCACCTGCTGTGGCACTCGCTTGAACTCAAGTGTGCCAGTTACGCCGCAAACCGGACACGTGACGCCAGCAGCAGGCGGGCAATTGAAATTGAAAAGCGATTGAAATTGAAATGTGCCCCGAGAAAGGCTGTGCCAGCAGCCAAACTGACGACTGACAACGGGGAATGCAAATAATGCACCGAACTTCAGCAAATTGCTCAGTTGTGGGTGTTCGTTCCAATCTACAGTGGTGCACGGCCAGTTGGACTCACCACGAAAAGTTGATCATCAATGGTAGAGCTGAACCCAACTTGTCACAAAACATCACAGTTCAATAAAACGCTTAAGAACTATCTTTAAAACACACAATCAATAAATGAATAAATAAGATCAAATTTGTACTCCCTGTACCCATAAAATGGGTAAAAATGGGTTACTAATTCCCATTCCTCCGCTTTTCGATAAAAACCGTTTTACAGTAACAGTTATCAAGATATAGCTTTGGGATTCGGCATGTATGATACTTTGGTCACTCTTAATCCACTGTCCAAATTTCAAGGCGATCGGATAATAAACACGGAAGTTATTCACGAAAGAAGATTCAGTGCTGCAGCGCGGGGGGAAGAAGAAGCACAGCCACAACTTAAAAAGCCTCGCTTGCGCTGTCGCTTGTGTTTGCGTCTTTGTGCATGTGTGTGTGTATGTGTAAGTTCACGATGATGCGATCGAAAATTTTTGACCTGGGTACAGGGAGTTTTGTAGTCGGGTATAATCGACTAAAGCATTCTTACTTGTTTTTGAACAATTTATACAAAACTAATGATTTGGTGCCACTGTGCGAGGCCAGGCAACGGCATTTGTGCTCTGTGTAATGTCAAACATGCAAATAGCCGAGAAAAGTGTCAACATCTCGATGCTTGCATTTGAATTGAGATTGGGTTACACTGCCCCGAAGACACCCCCGCCCTCCCCTCTGATCCTTGTAGCCCTTGGGGCAATGCACGGGCCAAGGCTCTGCCTTGCACCGAACCGCTATTCGATAAGCATTCAAAGTTGCACCGGATGAGCGGGGAAATGAAAATGGAAATGGCCCCAACGGATGGAAATGATACGCACGCTGGGCGCAGGTGACCGGCTCCGCGAATTGCAACGTGATATGGGAAATATCCCCGCGAAGTCGACACTCCACACATCCCAACCCCCACCCGCACCCACCTCATATTGATTGGATAAAATGAATTAACGTAGTACTTGCAGACAAAACTGTGCATTGTTTTGCTTGTTTCTTTTATTTTCACATGGGGGCGTAGCAGACGACCAGATGAGGCTACGAAATGCATTTTAATGTTTATAAAATAAATATTTAACATGGCAGAGCAACGTAGATTTGAATGGATAAAAACTATTAAAAAATGCCCATTCGAATCGACCCGGCACCAACAGAGACTCCACTCCTCTGCTCTGCTTTCCTCTCTGGCTGGATCTGTTAATGCCTCATTTGTTTTTTCACTGCCCACTCCGGTTGATCAATCTTTATGGCAGGCTCGTCAATGTGCCCCAATGTGCAGGATGTGTATATAAAAGTTTACGACCTCAGCTTACGAGTGGTGAATACAGCGAGTTGGGCGCCCAGATACGAGGTACGAGATACGAGATACAAGAAACGTGAATCGCAGCACGCTGCATGCAACTCGTTGCTTGCAACTCGCCGGGCGCAACTCGTTATGAATTGGATTAGAGCAGCAGCACGACGATTGTGAGCAGTTCAATGGCAATTGCAACTCTTCGATGGATCAAGGCTTGCACACCAGAGTCATTGTCGAATATATAGTGTATAATGCCGCGCTTGGTTTGCAGCACTTTGCCCTCCAGAGGAGAGTTCGTGACGTCGTCTCGCTCCTTGATACACTCATGCATGAGATCATCGGTGAGTTGTATGTGAAATGGGAAGCAGTACATGCTGGCCTTTGTGAACGTGAGTGTTCTCTTGCCGCCCTCGGAGTCGAAGCACACATATTGATTAACCGCTATGAACTGGATGCTCTCGCAGCCATGCAGCTCGGATTCTTTGAGTGAGACCATGACATGGTCCAGGGAGTCTGGCATGAATAGGGCCATCCTGTCGTCCTGTTTCATGAAGGTATCACGAAATTTGGTATACGCCACCAGTGGGAATCTACCCCTGCAGCGTTGATGCCACAGCTCCTGGCTGTCAATCAGATACTTGCAACGTTCCGGCAACTCATCATCAGCCTCTGCACGTTCTCCATGCAGCAGCACCATCAATAACAGTCGCAGCATCAGCCCCAACCCCAACATGATATACACAATGAATTTGGGGTAAGATAATACATATATATGTATATGTATTACTATTTACATATGTATATGTGTGGGGCAAATGTATTTCACATTTAGAAGCTTCGTAGCACGATTGCTGTGAGTTAGTTCACTTCAAACAGTCTGACACTTTGGGTTCAATCTCTCAATCTCAATCTCAGTCTCAGTCGCAGTCTCAATTTCAGTTTAAGTTTCAGTTTTGAATCATGATATTACACATGGACCAGTGGACCAGTGGACCCATGTGGTTCAGAGTTCGTGACTGGATTGATACATATTCAAATGGCATTACTCAGCCTCGGCCGGGCGAGCTCAGGCGCTGATTTGCTGGTTTAATTGTTTAATTATAGTAAATTATTTCAATTAAACGATCAGCTTGCAAATCACTTCACAGCGGGCCACAAATACTGTTGAATGTTGGCCTCTCCGTGTCGGCCTAATGAGTGTCACGAGCGAACACGACATGACATGACACGACACGGCCAACTGTTGCAACTGCAACTGGCACAGCCACAGCCACAGCCACAGCCACAGCAACAACTTCATCAGCAGCTAACACAATGTGATACCCTTGCAGACTCTATGTATAATAAGTTTATGGCAAGTGCTGTCATACACTGCTTTCTACCTCTACATATATATTCCTGAACAGGTGGACTGATTCCCCAACATACCGCGGCTCCATTTGAATAAACAAACATACAAATTTCAATTATATTAATTTGCATCACTATTTCAGTATTTGGAAACACATATTTTAATAAATGTTACCTAAAAGCTGTGAAATAAAAAAAAACTATCTAAATCAAATTGTTCATGATTGTTTGCAATTGTTGAAAATAATTCCAAGCTGGCACAAATTTATCAACACTAACACCTCCCCAAACTACTCCCTCAAAAACATAAATCTCCCTAGACTTCCACAAATCAAACTCACCAGAATACGCCACACCTTAGAAACACATGCACATTGTGCAACCAATAAAAACAATCCCATAAACATAAGGCATATCCTTATCACATGCCCCTCCTTGACATCTCACAGAACATCCCTACTTCACAACATAGATATAAGCCCCACCAATAAGAACATAAAAACTCTTTTTCATTTCCTAAACAACACCAACTGGATACACAAAATATAACACTAAATTGAATAGCACACAACACACAAAAGCACTCATACACACATTATTCATAAGATCGTACTTCCATACAAATCTTGTAAATAATGTAAAGAACAATTCTTTAATACATATATTCCATACATTCCCTATGGTAATGTAAATAGTAACTATAAAAATGTAACACTAGCTGCAGGCCCTGGCAGCCATGGCTAAAAGTTTAATGTTAATTCATAGTTTCAACTATAAAAAAAATAATAATAATAATAATTCCCGTAATTACGGGTTTGGTAAAGGGAACATTTTCGGGACGGGTGGAATTGTAATGGAATTTATAATTCTTACATAGTTAAGTTTATATATAATGTTATTAAGTTATTTATCCCTATATCCCCACTCAACTCAGCTAACCCACAAATATATATGCAATTTGGCCAAATTTGAATACGAATTTCAATAATATATATCATGCAGATGCCATAGTTTTTCTATGAAAAACATGTGTCCAGACTTTGGCTGAGATACATTGACCTTATGGTAGAGGGTATGCAATGTTCGTTGCACTTTTCATTGTTTTAATTTCTTGTTAATATGGTTTTAAATGGTCTCTGACTTGCAGATTGTGCAGGTAATAATAATTCCATGATTAATGCAACGGCATATTTAAATATCAATGTGGCAAATTGTTAGCCCGTTCCCAAGTTCATTCCGCCTTCCCGACTCCTCGTCTTACCAACTCTCAGATTGACTTTTCCGGGCGTTAGCAGCGCCGATTGATGGATCTCTGTAAACTGGGAATATGATTGCGTAATCCGCTTCTCAAATTGCAACAATCTCGCTGAATGCCATTTACTGTTGCATGGCTACAAGACACTGGTTGCACACACTGGTTGAACTATGAACAACAACTTGCCACATTAGTATTTAGTAGGGGGCTTTAAGGATAAACACTTGTATTGTACCATATCCAAGTAAATACTAATTTCATTGATTACTTTAATCATGGTTTTAGACCTATTTATTTATCAAATATTTTGAGCTCGCTCGGTGCTCATATTTTTCGATTGGTTGATAAACTGTGTAAGACCAAACTATAATTTTATTTTGAAATCTAGTAGCCTTGAAAAGTTGGCATCTATAGTTTAGTCTCTGGCTTAGCTCACTTGAAACAATATATTCCGACTGGAATCAACTAGCTTCAAAGTTTAACTAAAAATATTTTTTTATCAAAATGAAGCTGCGAAATGGTAAAGATCTTGAGACTCGATCAGAGGATAGGACTCTTAATCCTGTCATTAGACGTGCAAAAAGGACAAGCCGAACAGCAACAGCTACCTTAGCTGTTTTAATTCCAATTGTTCCTACGACTGAGCCTATTCCTACTGCTACAGCTGATCCTATTCCTGATCATGCTCCCGAATCGGCTCCGGCATCGCCTACAGCTTCGCTTCCAGCGTCGCCCCCGGCTCCAGCCCAGGCTCCTGCCCCGGCTCCGGGTCCTGCCCCGGCTCCGGCACCGGCTCCGGGTCCTGCTGCTGGCACTAGACGTCCAACGATCTCTCCTTCGGGTTGGTACCTCTTTCCATGGCGACTTGTATTCCGCATATACCGAAGTCACGGACGGTAAATGCATTATCCACAGTTTTGTGCAGTTTCAATAATCTGACCATTTCCATAGACGCTAATTTACTTACTAGAGTAAAAGATGCGCCTAGTTCACTGAGGATAAGCTTTTGATGTTGCCTGCATGTTTTATTTTAGTTTAAATTTTAGTTAAAAATTACAAAAAAATAAGAAAAAGTTATACTTGAAAGAAAGCCACGCGAAACGCGAAGACAAGGATAATGTGGATATCGGGTGCAAGATCTTCGTTGTCTTTGAATTAAAAAGAAAATGTTAAGACGTTGAGGTAATGAAAAAACTCAAGAAATGACACAAAGCTACACAACGGTAAGAGTATTGTCCACTTACAGATTTATAATCAGACAAATCTAACGCCCCATTACAAATAGTACTTCTACCTGTTCGGTGGGGGGGAATATGATTTTAGTCCTTGCGCTTGGAAATATCCAAGGCGTCAAGCGACCACTCAAGATACATTTTTGATGTTGCCTTTCAGCTTGGCGAAATATTGTTTCTGAAAATTAGGTGTTTAATATACTAACAAAATGGACAAAAAATGTGAAATTTTAGTGAAAACTTCGCAAACGGCGAAGACAAGGATAATGTGAAAATCGGGCTAAGGATGCGCGTTGTCCTTGACAAAAAAATAATGTATATGTTGAGGTTATAAAATGGTTAACATATGGTGACATAGATGAGCTACGCAACGGTAAGGACATTGACTAAAATCATACAAGTCTTATGGCGCTTCATTACAGATGCTTCTAGCGGCCCACTGGGGTGAAGAATTGTCCTAGGACACACAGCTTTTGATGTTGTCGATGGGTTGAAGACTAGTCCTTGTGAGACGAATTGTCCTCGGGCACAAACCGAAACTCAGGATAATCAGTTGATGTTGCTCGATGGGTTGAAGACTAGTCCTTCTACGAAGAATTATCCTAGGACACAAGCCGAAACTCAGGATAAGCAGTTGATGTTGCTCGATGGGTTGAAGACTAGTCCTTCTACGAACAATTATCCTCCGGCACAAACCGAAACTCAGGATAAGCAGTTGATGTGGCTCGATGGGTTGAAGACTAGTTCTTCTACGAAGAATTATCCTAGGACACAAGCCGAAACTCAGGATAAGCAGTTGATGTTGCTCGATGGGTTGAAGACTAGTCCTTCTACGAAGAATTATCCTAGGACACAAGCCGAAACTCAGGATGAGCAGTTGATGTTGCTCGATGGGTTGAAGACTAGTCCTTCTACGAAGAATTATCCTAGGACACAAGCCGAAACTCAGGATAAGCAGTTGATGTTGCTCGATGGGTTGAAGACTAGTCCTTCTACGAACAATTATCCTCCGGCACAAACCGAAACTCAGGATAAGCAGTTGATGTGGCTCGATGGGTTGAAGACTAGTCCTTCTACGAAGAGTTATCCTAGGACACAAGCCGAAACTCAGGATAAGCAGTTGATGTTGCTCGATGGGTTGAAGACTAGTCCTTCTACGAACAATTATCCTCCGGCACAAACCGAAACTCAGGATAAGCAGTTGATGTTGCTCGATGGGTTGAAGACTAGTCCTTTTACGAACAATTATCCTCCGGCACAAACCGAAACTCAGGATAATTTATTGATGTTGCCTTTGAGGTTTTGGCGAAGTATAGTTAAAGAAAATCAGGTTTATTTAAAAAAGAAATGTTAAATTTGTGTGAAAGCCCCGCAATTTCTCTGCGAATATACGAGTATGTGTGTTTAGATTCCCAGTTAAAATGGTCTTTCTGCAACGGGTTAGTCTAATGTAATTGAACCAATGCTATTTAAACTGGTACAGGTCAAGAGCTGTTGTGCCAAACAAGTTGGGTGCAGTCAGATATAGTTTAAAGTTAGGCTACTATATCATATTTTTATAAAAGCCTCGAGATATGTTAGCTCATAGCCAAATAACTTGCTTATAATAGTTGGCACACAGCCTACTTTATAGGTGGATTGAATTTGACGTTTACGTAATGTAAAAAGTGATTTTATATAATGTTTTGCTGAATTTCTCATGACTATTACATACTACAGGACACTAAGGGATAGCTATAGGGACTCCTACCACATTTAGACTTGCAATCTTAAGCTGGAATCTGGAATGGGGGGAACACGGTTAATCGATTGATATAGAACAGGAATGAGCGCTCCGGAATAAATAATGGAGCTGTGGGATGAGTTTACAATATTTTAGAAGCATTTGAAGGAACTACTTACAAAGAATAGCGTACAAATTCTTTGTAATGCCATATAATATGATTTGTGGAATTCAATAATCTTTTCATTTATTCTTTTCTTTATACGATATATATCTAGACATAAATTAATGTGAGCGACGCTTGTGTCTCTTGCTTTTCCTTGCTGGCCCTTTTGAGTGAAGGCTACTCATTTGACGAGTCTTGTTCTAGTCAATTTTGATTTATCTATGAAATGAGCTTCATTCACCAGTGATCAACACCAAATAACACCAAGAAATTCACCACCCGCTGCGTTTGTGCGCGCATTTTGTTAGGCAATTTATTAAGTTATTGATTCTGTCTGAGAATTGGATGGATCTTAATTAATATTGTATTTAAAGTTCGACAGCAGCGGCAACAAACAACAACAAACAACAACAACAGCACAGGCAAGACGACAACATTTAACTTAACGGCACTTTTAATGTGCACATGTGTGTGTTTGTTTATTTACATTCATTTATGCATTTTGTCGATGAAAACAAATTAATTTATCGATTTTGTCATTAATGGGCTTTCCTCAAATTTTTTTTATTTTTTTATTTTTTGTTAATTTTTCAGTAAGCTGCCGTTAGAGTATGACCGGGTATAACAACTTTGACATCATGTGGAGAAACCCAAGCACACACAACTCAATATTTGAATATTGCTTAACTAAGTGCAATCCTTCAAGATTTTGGTGCAACTAACAGCCGCAACTTATGTTAAGTGGCGTGCTGTTAACATTAACAGCGTCACTTTAACATGAGTTTCCATTACCAGACATTAATCTGTATCTGCTAGAAGCTCCCTTGAAGTCAATCTGTAATGGAAGAAAAATATTGAAAAACTTCGATATGGAGGTTTTTAGTGAGAATAATACTTAGCTGACGTTGTTGTCATATAGTTTCTGACATTCATAATGGTATAAAGATATCTATCTTATGTTATATGCAGACTTATCTGAACTTTTAGTATCTTCAACTTCAACAAACATTTAACTATGGATAATTTTATACTACTAGCTGTACCCTATCATGCTTTGCCAAGGCGTGAAAGAAATAAACAAAAGTAGCTTACCAATATTTTCTCTCCCGTGCCCTATAAGGTATGAAGAACTTAGAAACCAATCTAACAATAACGTTCTCTAAGACATTTGACCTTGAGAACATTTCCCGTCTGTGATGAGTGGTGGGAATAGATTTTTCAAGTAACATACAACAGTTTTCCGCCCGTGAGGGTAGATTTCTAAGGTCCCAGGCTTGGGCCCGACGCGTCGGTCACAAATCAGTCAGTCAGGCAGTCATGTTAAACACACAAAAAAATGTTTCTCATATGCAAACAAGCATACCTTTTGAATGTGTGTCAAGCCATTAAAAAGAGTTTTGCAAATATTGCAAAATTTGCTCCAATTGGATAGAGTATGCGCTGCTGCGGCTTTCCCAAATTTACATTTTATAACTCTTTCTCTCTTTTTCTCCCTCTGCCTCTTTGTTCTTTGTTTGTATCTTTTGTTTGTGTTTTTTACTTATTATGCCCCGCCACAGGTGGCAAATGCCATGCACATCAACAATTTCCAGCAGGCAGTCACCTGCAGCACCACCGACTGCCTCCACTCCGCCCCTAGACCCCTTTCTCTTCTGGGGGGGCAGTGGGTACTCTGCCAAATTTGAGTTGCGCTGTCGATCGGAAGTTGGTTCACCATTTACGACAACTGTCAACGTTCTCCATATTAATTATGAGGTTTTTGAGAAGCCGCTCCAAGTCTGTGCACTTCCTGTGCCCCTGGCTGCCCTCCTGCCGCCAGCACCCTCCCCGCTTCTTCGACTCGCGTATACACTTGGAAATTGTGTCACGCGACGCGTATCAAAATCAGTCCGCACAGCTGAAGTCGAGGCGTTGCCCGCAACGAATTCCGAATAGGTATCGACATCGGAATCGGAATCAATATCGGAGTCGGAGTGGGTGTCGGAATTGCATTCAATATGCGCACATTGTGCCAATTACTTGAGTTACCTTTAGTCATAATCAGCGACTGCTTAGTTATTGTTTATTACGATCATTTGTTGCCTGTTGCTCTTGACTCTTCTACTTTTGTTGACGATAATGCCCCATGCCCATCATTAAGTTGGAAGAACATTTCGAACTGGCAAATCACAAATATCTGGCCCAATAAACTATGTAGAGTCGATCTAGCCTTAACGTTTACAACTCCGAGACTATGTGAGCTGAAGCTAGAAAGCTTGGTATGCAGATTCAGCAAGACTCCAAGCGGCTTAATTTGAATTCAAATATAGATTTTGTCGTCAAGAGCGATCAACAAAATCAGTCAACAAATTGTTGATGCAGATCTGTCAGGAATCTCAACATTAGGCTGTATGCCAAATTTGGTGACTTTAGCTTTAAAAATGTGGAAGATACAGGTTTTCCCTAAATTTTGGGGGAAGGGGTGGGGGTGGATGTGTGATCTTGACATTTCATAAATTGAGGATATATCAAGTTTGGTTGCTCCAGCTTCAAGGGTGTGGAAAAAAATTACGCTCATACGGACAGACGGACAGACGGACTTTTTCCCATCGGGAGCAGAGTATAAAAATGAACCCATGATGATATTCGCAATGTTTCTTAAACCTGTGTACAGGGTATCTGCTAGTATAGTTTTGAAATTTCTTTGATTTACCATGTGGCGGACGAGCGACCTTCCGATTGTGTTGAAGTTCGTTGTTCTGCCAACGGCACTCTGGCGGCAAGTTTCGATTGATACGGCGAAACTGATGAAAGCACCGTTATACTTTTGCCAGTGCCTTGACATTTGACACATGCCACATGATGCATGACACTTGACAGGCGACGCCTTGGGCCATTGTCAGAGTGGCTGTTGAAATTCTTACCTCATTAATCGCCTGCAATAAAGCGCCACTTTACTTCAAATTTAAACTTTAGGCTTTTGGCTCGACTTTTGTTGTTGTTGTAGTTTTTGTTGTTGTTGTTGTTGCTGCTATTGACCACCTGCGACTGTGGCTCTGCAAGCATTTGATTAGTGGCCAGTTTGTGGCACGTGTTCAGCGTTGTGTGCCCCAGGTGCGCAAGTAGCTATAAAATATTAATTTTGAATTTTAGCTTGGCATAGCCTACTGATAAGGTGCTCTGGGCCTCGAACTTCAGTCAAGAAATTGTTGTATATCAATTAACATTTATTTAAGGCCAGAAAAGAGTCTTAATAGGAAATATGCCGTTCTTTTGGTTGCAAGAAGCAGCAAAACAAAAGACTTAGGCAACGAACTTGATATATATGTATATATATATACTCGTATACTCAGCAAATACGAAATGCAAGCCAGTTTTCAGCCAGTGTGAAACATTACGTTCAGTACAACATCTTTAAAGGTATGTGTGTTTGGTGTGTTGCTGCCACCTGTTGCATTGGCAGCGGCTTCCTCTCAAGTTGCAAAGCACTGCTGCATACTGCGTGCTCTCCTCCACTGCCGCACCAAAGTCATAAATAACTGAAATCTCTATCTATGCCACCGTATCAGCCAGACCCACAGGCTGCAGCAATTACTAAATTACGAGTACAATTCGAATACTCTAAATGATAATTCCAAGTGCGAGGCGAGATCACTCGAGTCTCTTCTCCACTAGAGCTGCTACAAATATCTATGCAACTTCGATGCATCTACTTCTAAGTATATATTTTGTGTTTCCAACATTGCCATTTACCACACTTTCACATCATTTGAGTTTATTGTGCTTGCTATAAAACAAATCGAAAGAATTTTTGTTTTTTCAGTAATGACAAATGCCTGAAATGTCAAAGAAGAAACATAATTATAAGCAATTGCTAATTCTAAACATATATTTATTAAATTTATTTACTATTTTTATTTATTATCCCATAAAGTATTATTAAAAAAAATTTATTTAAAAAAATTTTAAAATAAATTTCTAATTTCTAAATTACATTTATTTCTTGAAAAACTAGATATCTTTAAACACGAATAACATTTCATTAATATATATAATATTTAAAATAATTTTATCACACTAACTTTAATATTATATTAACTCTTTTAAGATCAAGCAATATATTTATCATTATTTCTTATTTAATATACGCTGATAAGAAGAAACACTTATAACATTACTGAAATGTGCATTGTGATATTAATAATATATAAAAAAAAAATATTAAAAAAACTAAATAAATAGAAAATATGACGACAGAAATATGCACATGGAAATCAGAAATATAGGAAATGCTTTAATCCTGACAATTTAATGTACATTTTTGTTGCTTGTCTTTAGATCAAAAAATAAGCTACAGTAATAACTGGAATAAGTTATAAAATACCGTTTAATATTGATGATTATTTTTGTATTATTATCATTGAATATTATAAAGAAATGACCACGTAATTATAAATTATGCGTAACTTAATAAAAATCGATGGCTGCTAAGGCCTTAAGCTTACTTACTAAGAGTATCTGTATTGATTATTTACTGAGGATTATTTATAACAATTGATTGCAATTTTGAGCACTTCATTTTTTCAACATTACTTCTTGGTAATAATGTGAGAGGAAATTATATAAAGGTAAGCTAGAAGATTAAAGAAAACATTATTAAGAATTCATTTGCATTATAAACTCCAATTAATGTCTTTCTTTTGAATCTTTGTATTTATAAGGAGTTTAGTCGAGTATTAGATTTGGCAAATTGAAAAATTGACTTTTTGAAAATAAACCAAAACATCGTTTTTTTTTTTTTAGAAAGATCTTCTTCACTTATGTCTGCTATTTGGCTGACTAACTGGCCAGCTGGGCTTGCAAGTAGAACCCAAACATTTGGTGGGGTGGATTTAGTAGACCTTAGGCTTGGCTCTGGCCTAGACGCAGTCGCAGTCGCTGTCTCAGCCGCAGTCTCAGCCGCAGTCGCACTTTAATCTGGTTCTGGGCGCTGAGCGCATTAATTATGCGTTTTCAAGCAGCAAACTATTTTTATTTATATATATTTTTTTTGTTTTTATTTTTTTTGGCGTGCAGAGCTGCTCTTTGTCGTTGTTGTTGTTGTATGAAATTCTTGGCACGAGTTGGTTAATTAATTTAATTAATGTTTTTCAAAAGCGACGCGTCGCTGCCGTTGACGCCGCTGATGAGTTCGTTGAGCATTTTTTTTATTCTAACGGTAGCACGAAAGCTCAAGACAAAAGCAATGAAAAATCAAGAGAAAAATCCAATAGACAACCACACACACACACACACACACACACAGCGCCCATACATCTGGAGTTCACATAATACTCGTTTATTTCCATATAATTATTCAAATTTCATTTCGATTTCGATCGATTTGCAATTAAAGCCTGTTGAATTTTGCATTTGAATTCATTTTGAATGCGAGTGGAGACGAACAAAACGGAAATTTATACATTTTCCAATGTTTAATTAAAATTTATGAAGTTCGTATGCCAGCATACTATCTCGAAAACTCTCCAAAGAACTTCTCCCCCAGCTAATGAAATTCGTTGAATTTCCTGCCATTAAATGCTGTCGCAACATGTTGCCCAATTCTTTTATCGATCGCCTCGCTGTGGCACCTGTCTGTGCCACAGGCTATCACATCAAATCATATCTTCGGGCTGCATATTGTGGCCACAGTGCGTGTGAAAAGTGTGCGCCGTCTAGACGCTGATGCGACCCCAGCTGAGATCGAGTGAACATTTATTTACAGATTATGATCATCTGCCACAAGAGGTTGAAAGTGATAACCAAGCCAAGGAAAGCAGCTTGTCGCCTCGAATAGTCGCTGACAGGTTCAATTGCATGGGTACGGCAACCTTCAACAACGCACAACAGTCTGGCAACTCTATGCAGCGATCCATTTGAAGACACCAAGTTGTAGCTTAAACTAGTTGCGAATATTAGACGCAAGCTAAGCAACAAACGCGAAAAGAATCTTGAAAATATTGTTGGACCAAATGGAATATAATTTTATAATATTGTATATAATACGCTATTGGTGAAAACTTGATAATACGATTAACAATTTGACCAAATACTATTAGAACTATCGATTGTCTATACCTTATAAAATATATGAGTGCAACAAGAAGATATATGGAACAGTTGATCACAGATATTTATTGTATAGAGATAATGCTATGATATTTTAGGAAAATAATAATTAAAAACAAGAAAGAACGGCTTTCTTCGGAGTGCCGAAGCTGTATACAGGATGTTGTTTTTATACGAAAACTTAATTATTGTCTTTTGGAGCCATGTGGTCCGATTTTGATCAAACCATAGGAAACTATTTGAAGTATTATAAAACTCTCACTTAGTTTGGTTGAAATATTTGTCTAAGCAAAAAGTTTGATATAGTGATATAGTGGTCCGATTTTGACTAAATATGGTCAGATTGTATAAACTCTCTAGGGACTCGGCGTGGAAAAGTTTGGCAAGGATACCTTTATAAACAAATAAGTTGTTCATACAAAAACATCGTTTTCGTTCGATCATTCCTATGGCAGCTATATGTTTTAATGATCCGATCCGGCCGGTTCCGACATATGTACTGCCTGCAGCAAAAAGAAGGGTCTGTGCCAAGTTTCATTACGATAGCTTTAAAACTGAGATACTAGTTCGCATAGAAACAGACGGGCAGACGGACATCGTTATATCGACTCGGCGTTTCATGCTGATACAGAATATATACACTTTGTTGGGTCGGAAACGTCTCCTTCGGTCCATTACACATTTCGAGACAAAATTATAATACCCTCGGCTTGGGTATAATAATTATAAATAGCTCGAATGTTTTTAAAACAAGTATTTATTGTAAAATATACTAGAGGATAGCTGAAAGCTCAGTTCATTTTCTCACGAATGTTCGCAACATTTTCTTTCTCTCTTTCTTTTATTTTTCCTCACCTCTCATATTAAATATTATTTTGATAATATTTATCAATTGCTAAGTGTTATCAAAGTTCGCGTTGAACAGAAACTTGCCACGAATGTACAGAACCTTTTCCTTTTCTTTTTCATCCTTTTATTTCCCTTCCTTTCCCTCCTTCTCACTGCCTTGACTTATGTAGGATTAAAATAGATTATTAATTCATAATAAGTATCAATTGTAAAGTGTTCTAGATGCTAGATTAACAATAGATGCTGGACGAGAGTATCAGTTCAACAGAAACTTGCCACAAATGTTTACAAGTTTCGTTTTCTCTCCTGCTCACTCTAACTGTCTCTTTTCCACTCTTTAGCTGCCTTGCAAGCTGCCTTTGGTATTGCTGACCAACAAATTTGTGGATTTGCCAAGTTGAAGGCCAAAATGTGCGCGATGCTGCGCATTGTGCAACCGATTGCGGCACTTAGATGCTGCAAATTTAATTTGTTGCCAATGGGAGAGAAGGCGGCGCAGCAGCAGCAGCAGCAGGAGGAGCAGCAGGAGGAGTAGAAGGTGGAGTATCAGGAGATGGGTAAAATACCCGGCAGCGGCCTTAGCAGCGATTGTCGCAATGCCAACGCCAACGCCGCTGCCAACGTCGCTGCCGCTGCCTCTGCTGCTGCTGCTGCATTTGTATTGATTTATGCACAGGCGGCAACATGAAAGCCGCCAAATCGACAAGGGGCACGACAATCGACAATCGACTATCGACTGGGATTGGAGTCGGGATTGGGATTGGGAGTAAGCTTGCAAGTGGGATGCCACAGAAATGGCTTATGAGATGCGCCTGGGCCCACAGAGCGTATGCGTAATGCGCGCATCTTCGGGGACGAATTAAGTTGGTAACACGCTCGAGATGCGGCTGTTTAACCGCTACAGAGCATTGACACCATAATCATTATCATTATACTCATTATCAGCATTTGGTGAGCGACTATTGACAGCAGCAGTTAACAAGCGCTTTAGGAAATTTATCTTTCAAGCATCATAAATCATCAAAACTATAAGAAAATAAATACAACTGAAAACTAAAAACTAAAAAACTAAAAACAACAAAATTCTTTAGCCAAGCGACTGACGATGATGACGACGCTGCCTAAGTTATATAACAATTTTGGATCACCTTAGTGGGTGCTGCTCCAGGGAGGAAGGGGGAGGGGGGCTAGGAGTGGTCTGTAGCACTTGCCATGCTCGCTGACTTAATTACCCAACTAAGACGCTCTCGCTCTCTCATAATGGCACGAGTACTTCATAATTACCCCCAGGTGCCTCCCGTAGCAGACTAACTTAGTTCCTCATATGCCACATACAACATGGAGTGTGCTGCCTCAGTTTTCAGTACATTTATGCACATATATTTATATTCTTTTGCTTTGACTGATTAAGAAAATGATGAAAATGCAGCCAAGCGTCCCAATGCTTATAAACAACAACAATAACAACAATTATAACTAAATAAGCGCAGAGAGTGTGTGCAGTCAATAAAACCAAAAGAATATATTTACTTTCATGCCTACGTAAATATTATATACACACTGTACATATGTATGATAGTGTATAGAAGTACTTGAGCTGGAAAAGCCATCAAAGCTTCGATAAGAACATAAGAGCTGTTATCATTTTGGAAATGATCAATCACAGTTCAAATTGGGAATCGAAATACGAACATTTACGTGCTCATTTATATTAAGAAAAACCCAGTTATCCCTCACATAACAGAATAACTATAGGCCGGCGATCTCAAATAAAAGTTGTGTGGATAAGAAAAAAAGAACGAAAATTATTTCCAATAAGCATGCAAAAAACAATAAACAACATTTTAATTCTTGATTTATTTTAAATAAACTAATATTATATATTTATTTATTTATTTTATAGTAGGTGGGCTTATATACATTTGTATGTATGTCTTATATGGTACGATAAATTCATTTTAAATCTTATTTATACCTGAAAAGGAATTTGAAACAAGTAAGGATGCTATAGTCGAGTATACCCGACTACAAAACTCCCTGTACCCAGGTCACAAATTTTCCATCGCATCTTCGTACACATACACACACACATACATAAGGACGCACACACACGAGTGACAGCGCAAGCGAGGCATTTTAAATGGTGGATGTGCTTCTTCTTCCCCCCTCGCTGCAGCACTAAATCTTCCTTCGTGAATAACTTCCGTGTTTATTATGCGATCGACTTGAAATTTGGACAGTGGATGAAAAGTGTTTAAAGTATAGAACATGCCAAATCTTAATGCTATATCTTGAAAATTGTTACTGTAAAACTGTTTTTATCGATTTGCAGGGGAACGGGGGGAGATATCTGAAATATGAAACAAACTTGATCTGGTATACAGGAACCTACATTCAAAATTTGGTGTCTCTAGCTCTTAGATTTGCTGAGATCCTTGCGATCATAAATACGGACGGACAGACGGACAGACAGACGGACGGACAGACAGACGGACGGACAGACGGACATGGCCAAATCGAAATCTCTTTTGATGCTGATCAAGAATATATAAGTACATACAATATATTCGAAATAAAAATTTTCTGGTATAAAGGAAATCAATTAAGAATTATTTACTGTTTTGAATTATTCAATTTGAAAGGAAATCTTGTTTCTGATCCAAAAAATAAAGAACCTTGATATTATAATTCAATTTGAATTATTATATAAATATCACAGGGAATGAATTAAGAATAATTTACTGATTTTATTCATTCAATTGGAAAATGTCTCTTGTTTTTTGACACAATAAATACAAATGATAAAAAAATAATTAAATTTTAATTTGTATATGAAATTGGCAAGGTAACTCTTATTTCTAACTTTTATTATACACATTGAGAGTAAAAACTTATTTTTGAAAGTTGAAATTAAAAGGATTTTATGATCTTAGTCTCAATATCTATGTCCCTAAAGGAGTAATATTAAGGATCCCACAAACTTAGATCAATACAATCCACTTACAATCAATACCAATACTGTCTGAATATTCAGTTATGTTGAGAAGTGAGCAGTGGAGACTCCATGAAACTTACAGGGCATAACAATGCTGTTTGAATATTTAAATTCAATTTCAGATTTCAATTTTAAGCTCAAGCTATACAGTTTCGTTTTGGCCTTCCAATTCATCAATTTGAGGCTGTCAATGCAATTAATTTGGCTTAGAATTTGCAAATAGCAAGCTTAGCTTATTGTGCAACAGTATGAGTCGGCTCAAGCGGCTGCTAGGCCATCTTACCCTCTGCTGTGCCACTCCCTGCGTCCCACCGGGGAGGCAGAGTCGTACATAGCTATAGATATGAGCGGCATCCAATCATAATTCAGCGCCTTATCGCATTCATGTTCATCTCCAGTTTCGTTTGTTGCTGCATCCAAGACTTGCAACTGGCAACTGGCAACTGGCAACTGGCAACTGGGAACTTGCAACTTGCAACGCCATCGACCGTAAACTTGCGACAAAATGTCGCGTGCTCTAGACTGCAGTTATGCAACTTTACAATGCCTGACAACTCGCTGACAAGTCGGCCATAAAATGCTCAGCTTTATAACAAAAACCGATGCGAGTGATGCCTTCCTTGCAACGTCGCAACATTGTGGTATATCGGTTATCGGGTCTTGGTTATTAGCAATCGCCTATCGCATTTTGTGCATTTGACAAATAATTGAACGAGTTGAGCTGTGTTGTGTTGTGTGCTGGCATTGCAAATGATTGAAAAGCGACGACATCTGATAATAAACGTATGCCAAAATCAGCGCATTTACCAGGCCATGCCACATGCCGCATGCGGCATGCCACATGCGCGTGGGTGTTAAATTATAGCCACAGGCCTGACACTGGCCTCTGACTGACAGCTCCAGATCCAGATCCAGTTGCAGTTGCAGTTGCAACTTCAGCTGATGGACGGCCAACATTCGCGCGTCAATGTCATCAAGATGGTAGCTGCAACACAGCCCGCAGGCGGCGGGCTGCTTGTTGCAACCTGGTTGCCAGCTCGCCTGCCTGCCTGCCTGCCTGCCTGTTGCAAGGAGCTAATAATTGTATTTTGCGCTGCTTTTGTGGGCGTTGTTGTGGGCTGCTCAGGCACTTTGACACTTTGCAGCAGGCGGCTCGCGCGGCTCTGGTGGCGTATACTTAATGCCAGGCATTTTATTTGCCCCTCCATGGAGACAATCATTAGGCGCTGCCACATAATTTGACCAAAAACGGCTTGTGCACAACACTGTGCAGCCAAGCAGCCAAGCAGCAAACAGCAGACTGCAAATTTCAAGTTAAAGTCAAAGTCAAAGTCAATAAAACGATGCAACTGCCGCAACGTTGGCGGCAAAGATGAGAAAGCAACGCGAGCTCCGATCACCGCCAGCTAAATTAGTTGTCATGGGAATTTATTGTGCCATTTGCCCAGCACAAAGACGCTCTACAACACAATCCACAGACCATTTGAGATGGGCCCCAGCCTCAGCTGAATATCAGCCCAGAAACACGAGACCCAACACGAAGCACGACCATTTGACGAAGCATTTCTAAGGCCCAGCCCGACAAAGGACATTCCATGGTTAACCATGACAAGCTTGTGATAACTATTTTACCACGATTTGTATTTCTAATCTGAGATTGGGATGGGATAGAAATTCCATTCCGGTACTTTCAATTCCGTCTCTTACAGCTTCCGAAAAGAGCTGTCTCGTCTATGATTTATTCTCCGACTTTTTCATGGATCCTAAAACGGATCCAATTCTCCAATTTCAAAGAGAAGCCCTTAGTTCATAGCGATTAATTAACAAGAACTCAATTTATTTGAGTAACTATTTATATGCTCCACTCTGGTTTTGATAATGTAGATCATTTTGTCTAGGGTATCTCTTAGTCGACCACTTAATTGATTTTTTTCCTCCTTTAACTGACACGTGTATTTAAAGTGTCAAAAATGCCAAAATATGAATTCAGAGTTCCATTAATAACCAAACATTCTTTTATTGTCGATAGTGGAGAGATATGTCGGGACCCGATAGGAAGTTCGGGACCCGATAGGAAGTTCGGGACCCGATAGGAAGTTTGGGACACGATAGGAAGTTCGGGATCAGCGGGATAGCCAATGTTTTCCCCGTCATCCTGGGACTTGTCAATTTATTCCGATCCCCAAGACTTTGCCATGCCGTTCCCATGACTATTTCCAACTATATCCAATTCAGTATTTTTTGGTATTCTTGTTTCGTGGAATATATTAATAATATACTATATGGAAATACCAAAATCAGTATTTTTGGTATTTATGTGTTCTGGAAAATACTACAAAAGATACTATAATAAAATGTGCTTCAAAATTTTTCAAAATTTGGGATATTTTTTGACTTTTCAACATAGTATGAAAATATACTGATTCTGGTATTTTTAGTATTTTTTTTTTAAACTAAAAATGTATGGTGCCTGCTTTTAACACATCTCAAAATGAAAGTTTCGCTTCCAGTTTTTCATACCCTATATAGTTTTGCTGTATATAACAATCTCATGTATTTTGTGCAAACTTTGTCGTGGCTGGCCTTAGAACCGAGTGCAGCATTGGGGCAGAAACGGCCCGTTGTCATCTCTATAGTGCCACACTGTTGCAGCCAAGTGTGAGAGTCTGTGCAGGCTCCCAGACTGTCTGACTACTGCAAGAGTCATCACCGCCCTGCCCTCTCACCCCACCGCCTGCCCAGCGAGCAGATCATGCGCATGATTAGCCAGCAAAGTGGCAACGAACCGAGTTCTCAGACGACGTCTTTTCCTCTGCAACATTTTGTTGCTGCTGTCCGATGTCCGCTGTCCGCTGTCCGCTGTCCGCTGTCCCATTGCCAATTTGTATTAGAGTTTAATTATGCAAATAATGCGAGATTCGAAGATTCTCAGCCTGTGCTTTCTAACTGTCAACTGTCACAGAGACAGCCTGCCAAGAAATTGTTTTTCTTTTCTTATTTTGGTTTATACTCTGTGGCCCCGGCTGCTCATTTGTCTTGGGGCCCTCTTCAGCTCATCAGTTGGGGAACTGTTTGGGGTCTGCCGTGGCTGTCGTCGCCATCATCGCAATCTATTATTAAAATGCCATTAGAGCGGTGCAACAGCAGCTGTCCCAACGGCAATCGCAATTATTGAATATGTATTTCAGTATTCCATATATCATATTTACATTCATCCATCCACGAACAGCCAAGCATCATATTTCATATGCTATTTCATATTCAAGATTTCATAGAAAGCCCCATAAACGTTGTCCAAATATTTGGCGCGAGCAACTCGCGTGTCCCCAGGCCGATCCTCTATTTGCGATTTTGAATACCCTTACTGAGGGTGTTATATTATTATCACAAGAGGTGTAAGGCATATGCATCCGGTTGTTTGCTATAGAAATGGGTTCGGAGTATTAATTCGAAGAATATTTACCATCCTTATAGCACCCGATCATACAGGTGATGAATCCCTCCCGTACTGAATCATTTTATTGTCCTCCCTTTATTGACACCTCCTATTACCAAATTTATTCAAATTTTAAAACTGTGAAAATAAATGCCAGAATATATATTCATAGTAGAAACATAATACTTTGCGGACTTATGAGAACTGCGATAAATGTCAAGGGAGTTTTGGGATCGTTGGGATGTTCGGAGAGGAAAGTTATTCGGATCCCAGCCCAATTGTGTTCTATGGGAACTAGTCTCTCAGTTCAAATATGTTGCTAATGTTTGATCTTATTGCAGGCATAACATATATTAAATACATATTATATCATATCGTATGTACTGGTCTGATCGGATCAGATTATCATGTACTTTTGACTTTTGTGGAACAAATGTTGCTTTCTAACTAACTAAAGATTATTTTTATATCGTTAGTTGCTAACCTCATCAGAATATAATCCCAATTCGTGCTATCAATATTTCAAATTTTATTAGTTAAGGATGTTTCCAAGGCTTTTAACTTGATTTCCTGCTCGCAAATTTATTTACAATGTCTGCAAGAGTGTTTACTCTTCGTTTAAGCGGACATAGCTGTTCTTTCTTGGCTTTTTCAGAGTTGTGGCTTGATTTTCTTTGGTTTGTGTAAGCCAATTAATATGGCCCAAGTGCCAAGCGATCAGCGGTTCAGCGCTTCGTTTAGCCAAATTAAGACTTTGCATAATCAAGTGCCAAAAAAAAAGAAGAAGAAACAAATGGAAAAAATGGGTTTGCATTCCGCAACAAAAAATACAAATATTAAAAAACATAAGAAAAAACAACTTCGGATCATTAAATACAATTAAGTTTTCAGCATTTCCCTCCGTCTGTCGCTGTCCCACTCTGTGTGTCTGTTCGTCTCTCTTGCACTGTGGCGAAATTAACAGTTCATTAGCTAAAGCTCTGGCAAATATTTTGCTTCTTGGCAGCAATTTGGCCCCCGTGGGCCAACCCTGAAGCCACCACAAAGTGGTGGCCCTCTGATGATGTGTGTTTTGCGAGGCAGATAGTCAAACTTACCCCCCTTTGCCCAAGCCTCTCTCTATCGCCCACCGATCCAGCAGTTCACCTGACAAACCAATCGAAAGCCGTTATATAAATCATCTCGCACCGACCATTTGAGCTGTGAAACTGCCCCGAGGTTCAATGGGCTTTTATATTATTTATTTTTTGGCTCCAACAGATGATAACAAAATCGTAGTAGCTTTTGGCCAAAAGATAACACGACATAGGCCAAACAACTACTCTATATATTCAATTTTATTCCAAGCACAGAAAAAAGTATATGATATTAATGAATTCCTTATAATACCATTAAAGTACATAAGAGTTATGCTTATGTGTTTCCCTGTGGAACTATTTCATATGTGTGCTCTTTCCTTTTCCTGGTTACTTCATCATTCTAACTTTATAAGATAGAAATCTGTTCAACTAAAGATATTATAGTACTATAGTATAACCAAAGATATAATAATACTATAGTATAATAATATCCTTGGTTCAACTCTCGACAATATTTCTATCTATGTGCCTTTTCTTTCCATTAAACGATTTTTACCCTTGATTGCCTTTCTCTTTCTGTCAGTTAAAACGCTTTTCAGCATGTCCTCCAGGGTCACTTTACCTTTCCAACTGCCTTCATTGGTATCTGTCATTTTAGGAAAGCCTTTCCTTCCTACTTAAAGATCTATCTTCTATTTGACTTTTCACTTTCTCTCAGTAAAAAACGCTTTTTATCACATTACTCTGGCATGTCCTCCAGAGTCACTTTACCTTTCAAACTTCACTTAGCTGAAGATATATGATAACAACAGATATTATGATCTCTGCTCAGAAGCACTTTAAGAGCTTCTTTAGATCTGCAACTGCTATATCGCATATTCTCCATGGTCACTTTAAATTGCTTACCATTCTACCTCCATTGGTTAATTTTGTGCTAAGTTTCTTATTAGCCTGCGATTGTCACACTTCTATAAGAATAGAATCGAATTTAAATTGACTGGTTAAGCGCTAAAAATATTCCTCAGCTCCAGTATAATGCCCAGCTGATAAATATTCAGATCCAAACATTTAGCGTACGACCATTAAAGTTGCATTAAATTTGCATCAAAATGCGAAAGTGCTGATCCAGAAAGATATATAATAGAGTGCAATAAAATGAAATTCGAAAAGCTGAAAACAAATAATCTTAAAGATGCTATACAATATACATATTATATGCTGACAAATGCTCGCAAATTTGTATAAATCTCCTAAGACAATACAGAAATCACAAAATACATATGTACAATCCTCTGAATATATATATGTATATTAGTGGCTTAAACAACTGTAAAATAGTGTGGATTATCAGATGTAATATGCATAATCGATTGTAGACTCGCATCTATGAATATGCATGCCATTTATGTCCAGTATCTTGTATCTTGGCGCTGTATCTGGCAGCTGTTATTATGTATCTTGTATCTTGTGACGTGTATCTTGTTGTACTATATGTGGCACTATGGGCAAGAGGGAGGGCACAGCTGGCCCTATTGCATACCAACAGGCGCTGGCTGGCTGACTGACTGGGCCAGCTCTTCCAGGCTTGGCTAATTGGCATGCGTTGACGTCGCCGTCGCCGTCGTCGTCGCCGTCGTCGTCGCCTGTCGCCTGTCAGCCCAGGAATTTGTGGGCCCAAATTGGCAGCTATTGTTGTTGCTGGAGGAGCTGACCTACTTTGGCGCCAGTGCGCTTTTGGCTAAAATCCAAAAACAGTCAACAACAAAATGAGCTTGCGTTCGATTGCGCTTATACAGATACTTTTTGTTCTCTTGTATCTTTCTGTTTTGTTTTTGATGCCTCACTGACAAATTATAATACACAACTCTCTCCCTCCATCTGCTCCCTACCCTTCGCTCTCACTGCTCGAACAACAAGAGTTGCCTAAAAAGGCCTCGGCTTGAGCAATTTTCATATTGAAGTTTTAGCCTGGCGCTGTCCATTTTCGAGCGTTTAACTGATAATTGATTGATTTATTGCTTTATTGTGTGCAAAATCAGTCACAAAAACAAAACCATACAGTATATAAAACAACAAACAAAAAACCAAAATCCAATCGCATCGCATTACATTCAATCGAATCGAATTGAATCGATCTTAAAACGCCTGATCATAAGATATAAATATAAACAAGTAAGAATGCTATAGTCGAGTATACCCGACTACGAAACTCCCTGTACCCAGGTCTAAAACATTCAATCACATCTATGTCCACTTACACATACACACACACATACACAAAGACGCACGCACACAGGCGGCAAAAGCGACAGCGCAAGCGAGGCATTTTAATTGGTGGCTGTGCTTCCCCTTCCCCCTCTCGCTGCATTTCTGAATATTCTTTCGTGAATAACTTCCGTGTTTATTATCCGATCGACTTGAAATTTGGACAGTAGATCAAGAGAGACTAAAGTATTGTACATGCCAAATCTTAAAGCTGTATCTTGAAAAATGTTACTGTAAAACGGTTTTTATCGATTTGCGGGGGAACGGGGGAGATATCTGAAATATGAAACAAACTTGATCTGCGTATGGTATACAGGAACCTACATTCCAAATTTGGTGTCTCTAGCTCTTGTAGTTGCTGAGATCGACGCGTTCATCCGGACAGACGGACGACGGACGGACGGACAGACGGACAGACGGACAGACAGACGGACATGGCCAAATCGAAATCTCTTTTGACACTGATCAAGAATATATATACTTTATAGGGTCGGAGATGTCTCCTTCTGCCTGTTACATACTTTTGCACAAATCCAATACCCCCTTTTTACCCATTTTATGGGTACAGGGAGTAAAAACAAGAACCCTGTACTCGGTTAAGAGAAGACATCGGGGGAGGGGCCTGTAGTTATGGTATGATAAGTTAAGGTCTCCCTTTTTCATCTCCGGCGCGCCGAAGGACATGAAACGTCGTCTGACATTCTTCCTTATGTACCTGACAACAGTCAAAACTACTCGAGTGACCATGTGATATATGACACGATTCTGATTTCAATACCGGATCCTGCTACCATCTTGATGACCAAGTCCGCATCTATGGAATCGCCCTATATGGAAATATGTTTGTCAAGTTTTGACAAATGGTATCCTTAGAAGCTGCCACTTTCAAGATATCGAAATAATTTCAAAAATTTGATCATGGTCATGATCATTGGTCAATTAGGCGGTTCTTATATGCAATTTCTTGTGAAATTGATTTTCTGATCCATTAAACGATTTTTTATGGAAGCTGTAGGTACGCAGAAGAGGATGAAACTGTATATCATCTCAACTCAGCTAAAGAAGGCAGCGCATTCCTATGCAACACATCAAAGTAAGCCTAAATATATAGCGGATTTTATCTTTGCGTTCAGATGGAATCCTTTCTGACATAATGTTATTTAGCAGATCGGAGAAACAGATCCTACAATGGACCGAAATCACAGCGTAAGTGTGTCAGGCTAATAACCTAAACTTGACAGCCGTTCTAACAAAACCCAACTAAAAAGATGATAGTTATGGAAGAAGATTATAACCAAACGCTTAATAAAACTGGAATTCGACCTTGGTGACATTTGAGTTAACCTAACCCTACTTTTGTAACAAGAGATAAGAAACTCTAAAATAACTTAATTGAGTTAACCTAAACTTACTTTGGTTACAAAAGATAGGCACTCTAAAGTAACCTGATTGAAGAGTTGACTGCATTTTTGATTAATCGTTTCTACAACAACAATCGAAATTTGTAGCTGTTCTGAATTCCGAAAAATGAGTTAATATTCAGTTTGTAAGTTTTGCTTTGGATGCCGTCAAATAAAAACAAAAAATGTTAATATTTTATTCGAAAACGGAATACAAAAATCAAAAACGATTTGGAATAGAACAGACCGTAGCCGTAATAGTCGCAACTTTTGATAAATCTCATATGTCTGTTAAATTTGACATTGAAAAACTTTGAAGCCACAATACAATTAGTTTTAAATAAAAACACAAAATTGATGAGAAACGTTTTAAAAATATAGATAAATATTTGATATGCTTAAATTGAATTGGAAATCAGAATGATCGATATATCAGTTGTGGTTACTATATAGCAAACTGATTCGGTAACAAAGATCTACGTACAATTTTTACATAAGGAACCACTTGAGCTATTGATGATGTAAAGTATGTCAGATATGGTATGTATAAATATGCGCATATGTATGAACTGATGTACGTATAAGTGTTGAGGCTATTACGTGGCCCGAGCCATGTTGCAAGTGGCATCGATTTGCATTCATCTGCGGCTTGACTCAGTTGCATTAATATCGATTACGAGTGTCATTATCAACAGTTAAGGTAAGTTACGGCCAATTATACGAGAGACTTGCAAATGTCAATTGCAAATTGAGACAAAAGCACAAGGCACCTGCAGCGTTAATGAATGAGATACAAGATACAAGATACACGATACACAGAGGCCAGATGCAGTGAGATATAAAATTGATTTACAATTGATTGGAGGTAAGAGTTTATATAAACTGACCGGAACTGTGCGCATAATCATGCAAATGTGTCGCCAGCTTCAATGAGATGCGGCAAATGCTAATTGATGGCATATAGTACTCCCCTCTGCCCCTCTGCCACCTGCCCCCCCTCAGCACTTAACACTCAAATGAGGCTGGCTAAAAATGTGCATTATACTGAAATTGAGCCAATTTCTAAGGCAAATTCCTTTGATTCGCATCCTGCCCCAACTGCCACTGCAGGTTGCGGAAGCAGCGCGGCTGCCTGCCACACAGGCGCGCGTCGGAAGTGCGGAAGTTGCAATATGCGAAATTAAATTGCAATTAGCTGCTCAATATAACTAAACAGCAGCTGTAAATTATAAGCAAATGAGCTGCACCTGACGCGGTTATCCGTAATTGATTATGCATGTGCCGCACTTAGTTTTGTGTAAACAAGAATTTTAATAGCTCAATCAAAATGAATTGTCGAATGGCTCACAAAACCAAACAAAAACCAACAAAAATGTTGTGGAAAGCTACAAAAAAAAACATGAAAGAGGAGCCTTCTATATCAGACACCGAAGATTCAATACTCTACTCGACTCATTGCTTTAGCTGTTTTTTTATATTTTTTTGAAATATTTAACAGGCTTGACGTCCACAATTCAGGGTGAATATAGAAAGGTAGATATGAAAAGTATTGGCTGGTCATATAGCGCCTCATCAGTGACCTTATTGTTAGAAATTGTTGTTCAAACTTGTCCGTATATGAGTAGTAGTCGGCTATGATATCCCCAAAACACGTTTTTCAAGGGGTATATCTCCTACAGTTTCAAAGATAGAGTTACCTAATTTGGTGTACAGACTACTGTTTCTTTCGCGTCTCTTTCCGAACCCACAAATAACCAAATTATATAGGACTGGGAACGGAGTATTCTGCAGTCGGGTTCGTCCGACTGCAACGTTCTTACTTGTTTGACATACATTTAAGAATACATATTCAAAACGTTCCCAAGCCAAAGACTATTTTCAGTTTTGAAATCCAACAACGATATCAATAATATCGATATTGAATATGTTAATGTGTAAGATATCGATTGTGTGTATATCGATAACTTTGTTGCTCGTTGTAGGAGATCAAGTTTTAAGTTACGTTATTTCTATAAATTCAATTAACTTTTTGAGCATAAAGTTTAGTAAGAAAATTAGAATGCTCTCCGTTTGGGGAGGGTATAAAATATATATAAAATAAAGAAGCAAATGAAGCCAATTCGGCCAAGTTGAACGGGCCAGGCTAAAGCCATAGCCGTGGCTGGAGCTGTAGCTGGAGCTGGAGCTGGTGCCAATTTGATGGCCATCACTTGGACTGACTGTCAAACGCATGCCAACAACAGTTTAGTGCAACAATTAGCAACACATTTTCGCCAAAGTGCCACGGACAGTGGGACATAGTCAGACCAGCCGGACACACAGACTAACGGACAGACGGACGGACGGACGGACAGATGGACATTTGCAGGCTGGCAGAGTCAGAGTCAGAGCCAGAACCAGAACTACGAGTACTCATGCAGGCAAAGCCGGGCTAAGTGGTTGGTTACCTGCTTGGTTACCTGGTCGGTTTTTAATCAAGCGTTAATTTGTTGACCAAGAGACAAGCTGGCACACACACAACACAACCATGTTTCTGGCTGCGATTGAACCTGCATTTGCTAAGAGCCTTCTCCTAGAGATGGCCTCGGATTCAAATACAAAGGTCTCCATAAGAAATCAAAGGAGCTATCTTAGGTGCAAGTCTTCGTTTATTTTTGCTCTTTCTAGTACAAGGATTTACTTAATGCACTAACTTTGTTTAACTAAAGCTTATTTACTTCAACTAAAAGAGATCAACAAGTTTTGAATTATAATATTAATATTTTATTCTCAATCTTATGAGTTTCAATTTTTGTAAGCGTTGCCTTGAAATTTCTTATAAATACGTATAAATAACCCCTTTTTAAAGGAAACTGTTATCATCGAACTGAAAAGATTTGTTTTAACCAGTTTTAAAAACAGCTAAGAAACAAAGATTTTGGGCTTGTGCAGCTATAATCCTGATGTTCGCAATCTCCCAGGGTTATTAGTGCAAATATTTCTTAAGTCTTCCATAACCTAAATTGATTACAAACATTTTTTTAGTGGCCCATATTAAATAATGCTTTTGGGGGAAAAAAACCTCAAAAAAATCCTTTTTTTCTGGGCGAAAAAATATATTCCCAAAGTAAGTTTTATTTCAAAGGAAAAAAATAAGTCCCAAAGCACATAAATTCAAAAATCAATGCTTATAACCATTACAGTGCCTGAAAAAACAGATAGGCTGAGGTATTTCTGGCCCTATAAATCAAGTACTTATCCGCTCAGCAAAATTTCAGAGTTTAGAATCTCAATCGTTCTTACTAATTCGAACTATTATAATTTCACAACGTCATCAAAAATTGGCGATAAAGTGATTACGAAACAACAATCGCAACAATGTATCGATCAGAACGAAGTCCATCTCTAGTACAGTCTGTCCCTAGCTCCTGTTGGGGATTTATGCCGCCTGTGGGCCAATTGGACACACGTGTTTTTGCATTTGTCCTGTCCTGTCCTGTCCTGCCCTGTCCTGTCCTGTCCTGTCCTGTCCTGTCCTGTCCTGTCTGTTGGCTCTCTTGGCTCTTAGCTGTTTTGTTGTATGTCACACGGCCACAACTTAGAGTCGCAGTTAAGAAGTTGCAAATTAAATTTATCGCAGTGGTCATCGCTTAAAGTAAAATCGAAATTTTTATGGCCATTATTATGATTATTGTTTGTGATGGATTTTATGCTGCAACGCTCGTAAATTTAATGAAATGCACAATAAAAAAAGACATCTTTGGATCGATTTCAAATTGAATTCAAAGCTTGATAGAAACGAACTAAGGGCCCTAGCTCAGAGCTTGGTTCAGGTTCAACAACCTGAGACAGACTACAAAATTCGCTGCTATCAAATAGAAATAAAAACAAAACAGATACATTTTGTATGCAACCAGAATTGAAACGTTTTTGCAGAACATTTACCATCGGCAACAACAATAATGTGCTGATGAACAGACAGACGGATAGATGGATAGATGGATGGATGGATGGACAGACTGACGGACATTAGCATCAGGCAGAGATGTGAGCCAGAGACAAATATCGGTAAAACATAATAAACTTTATGGCAAGCCTTTGTTCCGTTTATTGTTATTATTATTTCTGACGAAAAAATTTGTTTAGTGATACTACTGAAATGTTGAACAATAAAAATCAGGACTATTGTCTGACAATCTACATCAATACACTCACCACACAATAGATTGAAGACTGAAGACTGAAGAAACCCCCCAAAAAGAAAAAATCAAATAATAATACTAAATTTAAGACCACAAACTGACTGGTTGGGCCACATGTGTGTGACTGTGTGTGTGTGTGTGTGTGTGTGTGTGTGTGTGTGTGTGTGTGCATCTGTGTGTGTGACACGCGTTGACAATTAAAGCCGTTACAAAATAGTTGACTAGTTTTCGAGCAGCTAACACAAATCTTTTGTTCCAAAATCCGACGCATCATTATTTTTATAACTTTAAATTTTCTGTTCGATTTTGCATTTTGCGAATAAATGTTGGCAATTTTGTTGCTGTTGTTTTTGGTTTTTGTGGTGAATCGATTTGCATGCCAGCACTGAGAAAGTCAGCCAAGATATTTTTGAATTATTTAAAACAAGCGCTTATCCTAATAGTTATCACACGTAATTGATATAAAAACTCCCGCACATGGTGGAGCAAAGGAACGCCCTTGAACCGGTTTCATTCATGACGTGTGGTTAATCCGGTTTAATATAGTTCATCCGGCTAGCTCTTAATCTGTTTCTGGTCTCTCTCTCTTTAGTAGAAAAATCATAGCAGCTTGGTTCGGACTGCTGATTATCCCATATATCAAAATATCTTTATGCAACTTGTCAATATAGCGCCAAAAAAGTATTATATTGAAATTGTTGGATTATGTAAAATTGCATTTTTTATTAAAGTAAAAATTGCTTAAGCTGCCACGAAAGGTAGCAGAAGACTCGTTTAATACAAAATTGATACAAAAATGTAACAAAAAAATTGTATTATATTCATTAAAAATATTGTTATATATTATTCATTATTATATAATTGTTTTATATCACCAAAACCAAATAAGAAAATGCAACAAATATGCCATAAATTATATAAATATTTGAAGATAGCTGCACTACATTTGATTTCTTTGCTTTAATTCAAAACAGTTCTCTACAGTCTGTAGTTTTGAAAAACTAATTTGGATATATTGGTAATTAAAGCAAATCTAGGGTCCAATAAGAACCACTCTGCATATGAAACAGATTCCAATCAGTTTTGAACATACTAGGCTTAGTTTCGAATAGGTGAAACTTGAAAGCTTACTCTAACGCTTAAGCAGATAATCTGATTAAAACAGTGAGCTAAAATACCAATCATCAATCTGAAAGCTATGAATATTGAACGATTTGTAGATCTTAGCATAATGCCAGCCCAGAGCTAAAGAGCGGCTAATTTATTGGGCCAAATATTAGCATTGGCTGTCAGAGCTGCCAATACAATCTTGGCCGTAGTCGGAGCTGGTACGGCGTGAAGTTAATGCCGTTGCTGATGACGGCTGGAGAGTTAATGAGAACGGAGCTAATAAAAACAGATAAAATACTTATCAATAGAGACGCAGAGAAGATTTAGCTAGCCGATTAAGAATCAAAAGTGTTGTTGTCGTCGCCAAGTCTGAAATATGCGACAAGAAGTCAATAAAAATGTTAACAGGCTGCTCAAGAGAACTCAAATAGGTGTTTGGAATGGCCAAAGAAATGCGGAATAACTCAGCAGATATGAAGATTATATAGTATCTCAGTAGGGTAAATCTGTACCGATATCAAATGTAACTTATACTAGTTATAGTTCTTGAGGGAACGGGAGAATGTTGTTCACTTCTGCGGAATCTGCACAATCCTACGTGAGCTACGCATGGAAGTATGGAACAAAGCGGTGATGTCTCCGGAGGAGATAATAGCTGTGCTAAATGGAACTGATTGGGGAAAACTGGCTGAGTTCCTGAAGACCGCAATCCGATATAGGGATACATTTGTAAATTTAAAAGGCAATAAATGTATAGTAGAGCGATGTTGGGGCTTCTGGTGGGTGGAAGATCCACTATCTCGTAAAGAACGGGGAAGATGGATGGAGTAACCCTAGGAAGTCTCGCTGAGAAAATATTGTATATCATCATTTGTAAGAGACTTATAGCTTGCAAATTGATGTATGTAAATTAATATGATGCAGACGGCCTAAAGCCATGATATATATCAGTTCTTCTAACTTTAAAATGTATTATAGATATGAATAAATTATAATAAAATAATTAATACTAGTTAAAGCTAAAGATGTTATAGATTGAAATTGGACTGACAAAAGATCTGCAATCGAGTATATGGTATTTCAAAGAAACTCGACTATAACTAGTTCCGATAACTCTAGTGTTAAGTGTGCACAGCTAAAAACGTAAATAAAGATGCAAATAGTTAAAAATTAAACTTAGTCTCAGCTAGATAGAATGTGACTTGATTAATGACAGTTTTCTGGTAAACCTAGTTCCAAAAGTAACTGCCTGTAAGAAGCAAACTTTTCTCAATTCCAGCTGGAATAAATTAGTGTTGAAAACAGCAATTTTCATAAATATATAAGAATGATATATCAAAGGAATACAACCAGCTGCGACAGTAGATAATACCTTTATCTGTATAAAATATACCCTGAAGGAGTAGAAAAGTAGCTCAAAGTCCAGCTGGATCAAAATGGAATTGAACGGGCTAAGGAAAGTCCGAATCATTCCGCGGATATCATAGTACATAAGGAATACAACAAAGTCTGAAAGTATTCTAAATTTCAGCTGCAAGTTCATCATTTGCAAAGTTCATTTTGTCAGACTTTCTATGAGGTCTTTGTGATATAGCTTCGATTTAAAAGACGGCACCTTTCACTCACCGGTTAGACAACAAGAGAACGACATAAAACTGAAATTATCAGCCATAAATATCAATATAAAGCAAGTGTTTAAAGTAGCCAAAAGATCGTGAGAATGGAACGCGACCAAGCCCAAGTCCAATCCTCAGTTCATTGATGTCTCATTCGATGAAATACGAGTTCGGTTTGAATATTTGATATTGATTTGGAAACCAAACTCTACAAACTGACAATCAACTGCAGTTATTGGCTGGCCCAAAACTAATGTTGAACTATATATTTATGTAGCTGGAGTCGAAGCCAAAAGGTTCTTTCATTGATACTATAAATGCGGTGCTTTGGAGCACAATTAAGATACATAAATTGTTGTGAAAATTTATATTTATTCGTTATTGAAATTCAAACTTATGGGATCCACTCGCAAATGGATCGCCATTGATATTAATGATGAAGGCGGAGTGGGAACTGAAACTTGCCCACAATCAAATATCGGAATGAAGTTTTGTGTCAATGCAACTTTGATGAAGTTGCAATGCCACAAGACGCTTGGGGGAGGCACATAAACACAACGGCATTTTGTTTGTTAATGAGATTTTATTTATGTCGGTTATCGCTTAAGGTCGATTTGAAACTTACTTTATAGAAAAGATCCTTTCTTATTTCACTAATGTGTCATTTCTAAATAAAATTCAATTCACAAAACATTTAAATTTTACTAAGAACTTTAGATATTCAGCCTTACAATAACATTTCTATGTATTGTGGGCCAGGTAGAAAAAAAAACAAAAAAATTTTAATTTGTTGAAAATTTTTCAACTTGAAATACTCTTTTATTCTGCTTAGTAGGCTATTCCGTTATTACTAAAATACCCTAAAGTAAACTCTATTGAAATACATCAGCTCAGTCGATAAGCCTCAGCTCTCGAATCAACAGCTATATTGCTATATTTTACAATATTTACAAATTTTTAAAATCGAAAATGTCTGGTCGTCGCAATTGTCAAAAGTAAGTATTATATATATATATATTCAGAATACTTACTACTATCCCTGATCACTCAACAGTCAGTCCATGAACGAGATTGATGCTTTGTTGGATATGGATGCTCGTAGTATCCTTGAAGCCGAACTGTCGGAATTTCGCGCTTTGGCCAAACAGAATACTCAGAATATGGTTGACATTAAGGCTAACATTGACAAGTTGCTTGAGAAAGTCAAGTCCAAATGCCCCAATGAGCAGCAAACGAAGTGCAGCAAGTGCAAGAGGGATCTAGCAAGAATGCAGGACTCTCCATTGAAGATAAAGCAATGCGATAAGGCAACTCAAAAGCCGGAGACTCATTTTACAAGTGACGACGAAAGCTTTACCTCGATGACAGAGTTTAAGGATGAGGACTTAAACGATGTACTCTGAGGACAGATACTTCGAAGCGTGCAAACATTCAGTTTATTTTTAATTATTTCTCGTTAATGCTTCATGCAACAAAATTCACAAAAACAATGTTTCGTTAAATTATGTTCATTGCGTATATATGGCTAATGGAACTGTTTATGATCGCAACTTTAACATAAACGTTCCCTCAGAAGAATCCATTAACCATATTTACCATTTAGTATACTGAAATATGCGGTACCGAGCGATAATTAAAAGGGTTCCCGGAGCGCATATTACAACAATTTGGAAAGTAAATCACAAAACTGTTGCAATTCCAATAGCGGTATCCGCCGATGAATGCTATATTCATAATAAAATATCTTTAAAGCTGTACAATGGTTCTTTCTTTTATTATTATTGAGAATAGGTGTTCCTGTGTAGCACAACTTGTAAGATCGATTGTAGCCCGTTCTGTTCCAGAAACCTAGGCAATCCTGCAATAATAATTCATCCTTAACATTGCAGAAGCTGCGTGTAATTTGCAGATTTCTGGGGTGATTTCTCAGTCAGAATACTGCGTTTCCTTAGAGACGTATATCTCATAGGTATTATTATTTCCTTGACAAGTTTGTGTATTGAATAGACTTTTCAAGCCTAGTAAACTTTGTTAAATTTATAACCATTTTAAGGAAATAGTTCATTGAGCATATTTGAGGGAGGAATGATTCCAAACCCATATATCTAGGCAATTCAAAAGCTCATTTAGCTTTGATTAAGTTGTACTCCACTGACTGAGATTGAGGGAGGGGCGTTTCTATGGTCGCATAGGTGTGAAAAATGTCTCCGAATTGACAAATACCCTGTTCAAAAATGCTCAAGAGTGAGAAATGTTTTGATTTGGAACAAACAAACGCCACAGGAGTCGCACAGCAGCTGAATAGCTTTTGGGGGCCCTCAACGAGTGTAGACTGGGGCCCTTTCAGAAATATTCAAATTCATCCTCATGTTGTTGCTGTTGTTCTCTTTACCTGGCAGTTTTCAAATACGAAGTTGTATTTATTAGCGATTAAGTATCAAACATAAATATACATACTCAAAGCGGGGCCGGGGTACGCTAAGTATAAGTTCTGTTCTGATCTGGTATGGCCTGGAGTTTGAGTTGTAGTCGGAGTTGATACTTCAACTGCGGCATAGATAAGAATTAGGAATTTACTGTGAAATTATGCAAATCGTTGCTAACAAATTTTCGAAAGTGTCAAAAGCACTAAGAACTTGAAACATGGTATGGCATAGACTGTCAAAAGCTGAAATCGTATAGAATCGGAGAATCGGAGAATCGGATAGGCAAAGACATTTCATATACTACTATGCTAGGAGTATGGGTTGAGTTCAGTTCAGTTGAGTTCAGTTTAGTTCGGTTGTGTTGAGTTGAGCTGGGTTGCTATCGCTCAGAACAGGTGTTGTCTCTGCGCTCTAGGAAACTGATATCTCTATCTGCCGCGTCTCGTTAGCAGCGCCCCAAAACTTATGAGACAGTGGAAGGTGTGAAAAGCCACAACAACAACACTAACAACAACAACAACAACAACATCCATATGAATGTGAATGTGAACGATTCTTCATTCTGTTGGCTCATTGGCTCGCGCTAAAGTTCAACACTCGTCGCCGGCAGACGAATCAATTGAAATGCAAATTTCCCAGCAGTCGTTAGAAAAATATTTAAATACAAAATGACAAATCGTTGAATTATGAACGGCATGTTATGCACAAGTCGCGCCCCCCTTCCCCTAACCACCATTCTAGCAATAGTTATTTATAAGGAAACATTTGTTGCTCGAACTCTGGCTCGAGGGTTGCTGGGAGAGAGGGAGGGAGAGGTGAATATATCAAGCATATATATCATTCACCATTCACCAGATTCTGCAGTTGCCCTCTCTATCTGTGTTTAAGGAATATGTCAAATTTCGTTGTTTCAACTAGGCCAAGAGGAAATCCGTTTGACTTTATTCAATTTATTGTTTATTTGGGATTCATTTAAAAAATTATTCATATTTTAGCATCCGTGGCGAGCTGTTACTAAGTTTTGTATATTATCCAACTGTTACTTTGAAAATTATCCAGAATGTTGACAAGCAATGTTCGTAGAGTGTTATGCATATGTTAGCAGCTGTGGCGAGCTGTTACTAACATTTAAATGTATAACAAGTAAGGTAACCTGTAATGTTAATAGAATATTATTCATACTAACATCTCTAGATACATCATGCTTAGCAACTGTTAGTTAAAATGCATTTAAGTAAGGTAACCTGGAATGTTAATTGAATGTTACTCATATGTTGACAGCAGTATCAAGCTGTTACTAACATTTAAATGTATAACATGTATAAGCAGCTGTTTGCTTAAAGGATTTCAAGTAAGGTTAACTGAAATGGTAATAGAATGCTATTCATACTAACATCTTTAGGTACTTCATGCTTAGCAGCTGTTACTTAAAATGTATTCAAGTTTAGTAACCTTAAATGCTAATAGAATGTTATTCACATGTTAACAGCAGAAGCGAGCTGTTACTAACATCTTTGGGTACATCATGCTAAGCAGCTGTTACTTAAATCGTTTTTAAGTATAGTAACCTGAAATGCTAATAGCATATAATGCTAATGCTAATAATGCATATGTTAATAGCAGAAGCGAGCTGTTACTAACCTTTAAATGTATAACATGTATAAGTTAGATGGCCTGGAATGTAAATAGAATGTTATTCATACTAACATCTTTAGGTACATCATGGTAAGCAGCTGTTACTTAAAATGTATTCAAGTTAACCTGGAATGTTAATAGAATGTTATTCATATTCAAGCAGCTGTGGCGAGCTGTTACTAACATTTAAATTTATAACAAGTAAGGTAACCTGTAATGTTAATAGAATATGTATTCAAGTATAGTAACCTTAAATGCTACTAGAATGTTATTCACATGTTAACATCAGAAGCGAGCTGTTACTAACATCTTTAGGTACTTCATGCTTAGCAGCTGTTACTTAAAATGTATTCAAGTTAACCTGGAATGTTAATAGAATGTTATTCATATTCAAGCAGCAGTGGCGAGCTGTTACTAACATCTTTAGGCACATCATGCTAAACACCTGTTACCTAACTAGTGCTTACTATGTTAACATGTCACAATGGCGTGCTAGCAAGCTTTTGAATATTCTGTAAGGCTGCTGTTACTGTCATTACATACATTTAACATTATGTTAGTTATACCAACAGCAACATAAGTACTTCTGACTTTCATATAGTTTTACTAGAAACTTTTGCTTAGCACTTGATGTTTGAGAAACTCTAAGAAATGTTTTCAGTTTGTGGTTAATACTGTATGCGACAGCTTATAGTTTTTTTTTACAGGGTATACTGATTAAATGGTGTGCACCATTTGGTTTGCTTTTGTTCAGTTGGTTTTGGTTCTATGCTGTTTTGTTTGTATTGAAATACACAGAGTTATTTTGTGTGGCGTAGCTCGAAAAGAGAAAGGAATCTCAGTAAATTTAAGCTGTGCTCATATCATAATAAATATGTAGATAGATCGTATGAGCTTACGACTATTGTCAACTAGAAAGATGCGCAGTTGAGTAAATTTTGCAGGTGTTTGTTACTGTTGTTGTTGTTGTTGTTGTTGTTGTTGTTGGTTGACTTGACATATGCAACAAGATGTCCAAAGCAAGGCCAGCAACTGGCTGAAACAAAAAATGTTGCAAGTGCCTGTGGCTGCTGCTGGTGCTGGTGCTTGGCCATGGCCAAGGTCTATGGCTGGCACGACAGCAGCAGCAGCAGCAGCAGCAGCAGCAGCAGCAGCAGCAGCAACAACTGCAACATTTGCAGCAGCAACTGCTGGCTGCCACAGCATGCAAGCAAATCTAACGAGGCACGTTGCCAGCGAATCGGCCGTGCGGCAAGTAAACACACACAGGTAGCTCTCATGTGTGTGTGTGTGTGTGGCTAACAGTTAACCATGCAAACATACATATATGGCTAATATGATGCGATGTTGCCTTCGCCTTTGCCTTTGCCTTTACCTGGGCTGGGCACATGTGGCGTATGCGCAATGTGTGTCGCTAATTAGACTGAACCAGCAACAGCAGCTTGCAACTGCAACTTGCAACAGCAACATTAACTAACTCATCGTCTTCATTTTCCACTCGGCTCGTAAATTAACGAAGCGACAGCAAAATGTTTGGCTATTATTTTGTTTTGCTGTTATTCTGTTTTTTCGGTTCTGGCTGATAATCTATCGTCGTCTATCAACGCGCATCATGTTGCCAATGTTGCAAGTGCTGCCGCTGTGCGTTACAGTTGAGCTCCGTGCTGCCGCTGCCGCTGCTGCTGTTGCTGCCGCTGCTGCTGCTGCTGTTGCAGCTGCGCCCCACACGGCAATCATTCACTTTTAGCCAAAGCATAATAATAATATTTCAGCTAGTCGCAGTTGCCTGGCACGCGATTCATCTTGGCTACATACGAGCCGGGCCTGGAAGCAGCCAGCCAGCGCTAGGGTTGCTGAGAGGGGCAGAGAAAGGGGGTAAAAGCATTGCATTTCGATTTAATCGAGTTCGCTGCTGCTGCTGTCGCTGCCACAGCCGCTGCGGCTGCTGTTGATCTGATCTAAGTTGCATTTAATAATCGTCGTCGTCGTCTGCAGCCGCAACAAGTTTACAACAGGCAAAACAGGCTAAAAAAAGCAGCCAGAGAACATTGCAGAGCGTGGATGTGGACATTGTTGTTGTTGCTGCTGCTGTTGTTGTTGCTGCTGTTGTTGTTGCTGCTGCTGCTGTCAACGTCAAAGTCATGGCAAATGCGTTGCTGCTGTTGCTGCTGCAGCGCCTACATTCATATTTCAGCAATTAAAAATCTAATTGACAAATACTTGAAAGACAACGTGAAGGCAGCCGAGTCAACTGCAGCTGCTCCACATGCAATGCGAGCACCACTTGCCACAATCTCCGCCAACAGCTGCAACAGCAGCAGCAGCAGCAGCAGCATCTGCAACTGCAACAACAGCAACATTACCAATTGCATTTCTCTGTTTTGCCAGCATCTTGTTTTGATTTTTAACTGCCGTTGCCTGCAACAACAGCAGCAACAGCAGCAACAACAGCAACAACATCAAGAACATTAACAACAGCAACAAGTTTTAATAACTTTATCTTCTAGAATGGCCATGCTTTTGGCCTAATGCATCGTTTCTGTCGTCTGGGCCCAAAACATTGGCGCCCCTCGCACCCAAGGCTGGGTACAGTTGAGCCAATGCTTAACGGCGAGCTGCGTGCAATGATTGACCATTGAAGAGAACACAAGAGTTGCAACCACAGCAACAGCAAGCGGCAACCACAAGGGGCGGCCACTTGGCCGCTTGGGCTAACAAGCAGGGCACGTGCCCTATTAAGCTTTGTGGTCAGAGTCGCTTGATGAATACTCATGGATACACTTAAGACCGTAAACACGCTATTAAAGATACTCTAAAGAGTTGCTGCTGCTGCCAAAGTACATTAATTATGCGCACCAAGTTGTCATCCGCTCAGCTGCCCACTAGGTCAAGACAGCGGAGCGGGGCGGGGCGGGTTGTGGGTGCATTTGATGTTTGCGGTTAGAGATGTGCATAGGTCGATAAGCTCGAACAACCCAAACCTCCTCAACTTAACTATATATCAACTGTTAAACGGGCTGTGTCATTATAAACATTCACTATGAATTCTTACAAAGCAACTAAGCGCTTTATTTCCGGTTTCAAAAGTCCTGCAGAAACGTTGTATTACTTTCAGACAAGTTAGAAAACTTATTAAGTATTATTGGTCATTTAATTCTATAAAAAACAAAGACAAAAATCATAAAGCACAGACAGAGCATTAATAAATAAACAAATAAAAAAATAAAAGTAAGATAGATTTTAAAGAACATGATTTGGAATATATTTGTACATATAGTGACTAGTGCCCTAACTTGAGGTACAGTCAGACAGGCACAAAATCGATTTAGCACTAAATTTAGCCTAAATTTTGTTTGCCGGTCACACGTATGTCAAAATCATCGGGAAAGTTGGCAGCGCTAGGAAATTTCAAATAAATAAATACAATTATCGATAATTAATAATTATCATTAGTAGAAGTGAGTTCGATCGATGATATTAGATATATGAAGCCTGATTTTACCTGCTGAATGCTTTGATTTATGCTTCCCATACACAAATTTGGTCAGCGGTATAACCAAGAATACATAATACAGAAATAGTATGCTTGCTCTAGAGACTTGGCCTAGAATTAAAAAAATTTGTATCATTGCATTCATCAGGAGCAAAAAAAGCAAGATCTTAATTCTCCTATGATAACAGGCCTTGATCAAGATTGAATGACTGGAATAGCTTGGCTTGCTTCTATTTAAACTGCTAAGCCAAGAAAACGAACTATTCTAAGTATATTTTCGGAATTACATCTTTGTTTTGAGCCCAACTTGACGTGAACACGAACACGAATAACGTCCATATCTAGTCAGTGGATTTGGTGGCTAGCGAGGCATTCCAGGGGTGTAGCTTAATTAAAGCCGCTTCGATACTTTATTTTTGTTCATGCTAAACGCATTTGAAGGCAGTTCTTAGAAATAACAGCTTAGCCAGACGAGTTCCCCTCTTCCTATTAAGTGGTTGTGGGTGGGTGTGGGGTTAGGGTTGGGGTTGGGGTTGGGGGGCAATCGCTGAGCCGTGTAATATTTCGTTGAAAAGTTAATGTTGATTTCCATATTCGGCTAATGTTTGTTTTCCCTGCACAAAAAAGCAGAAGCTTCTTCCGCTCTTCGCAGCCGAACCAAACTGTGGGGGGTCTCTTTGGGCTCATTAGAATTGCTGATGGACTCTCATTAGAGCTCAGGGGAACAATTGTGAGTAGGGCTAGGGCTTAGGGATTTGGGATCTAGCGATAAGCGCAAGTGAAAGTGGAAAAAGGTGACAGTTCAGCACCACTCAAGGCTCATTTGTGCTCAAGGATCAAGGACGAGGCCACAGTGATAAGCGAGAAATCCCAGTGACAGCCAGCGACAAAATGAAATGCGCACGCGGCTGCCTGTCTACCTGGCTACCTGAGGATGCTCCCTCTCTCTATCTACCTATCCCTTAGCCGAGGGTTGTCTGCACAACAATCAACAGCATACTAATAATAATGCTCATAGTTTTCTATTCAAGCGAGGGCGTCTAACTTTACGCCCATTTTCAATAGCAACAACATGAACAGCGTGGGAACTTGTAGGCGATTCAGGATGCGCCAAGAGAAGGAAGTCCGTTTGGGTACCTCCTTCCAGTGGCTGCCGTTATTGTTGTTTCCTGAAGGTTGGAACCTGTGGTGCTACATGGATTTCAAGTTGGTTTGCTAACCGTTTAAACAAATGTAAGCACCACTTTATATATTATTAAGATTAATACGTTTGCAAAAAGTGTGCAGTTCTTCTGCATTTTTCATAAAATTATTATTGTTTCAATGATTTTGTTGCTGATCATGAGACTCTTAACTGCCCTTAGAATGGGTTACTTATCAACACGTCGCATGCTTAGCACAATATTGAAATTAGTTTCGAATTCTAAATACAATATGAGAATCTAATAAGTAAGTATGCCTACACTTAGAAAAATAAATGCACTGAAGTACAAAAAGTCACCAAAGACAGCTAGAACTAAATTTTTTTATATTTCCTAAATTTAGAAATTATTCCTACTAAATAGCAACTACTTTTGGCTTTGTTTGGAGACGAGTTTCCAACATGCTATATTTTATACCCTAGCAGGGTATTATAATTTTGTCTCGAAATGTGTAATGGACCGAAGGAGACATTTGCGACCCAACAAAGTATATATATTCTGAATCAGCATGAATAGCCGACTCGATATAGCCATGTCCGTCTGTCCGTCTGTTTCTATGCGAACTAATCTCTCAGTTTTAAAGCTATCGTAATGAAACTTGGCACAGACCCTTCTTTTTGCAGGCAGTACATATGTCAGAACGGGCCGGATCGGACCACTATAACATATAGCTGCCATAGGAATGATCGATCGACAAATATGTTTTTGTAAGAAAAACTGTTTTGTTTATTAATGTATCCTTACCAAACTTTCCCAAGCCAAGTCTCTAGAGAGCTTATACAATCTGGCCAAGTTTGGTCAGAATCAGACCACTATATCAAACTTTTTGCTTGTACAAATATTTCATGCAAACTAAGTGAGAGTTTTCTAATACTTCAAATAGTTTCCTATACTTTGATCAAAATCGGAACACATGAGCAATCAGACAAAAATTAAGTTTTGCTAGGGTATATAGCTTCGGCACCCGAAGAAAGCCGTTCCTTCTTGTTTTATTTTAGAGTTTATTATTGTTATAGTACTTAGAACTACTCGATCCGTAGGCCTCAGCTGCTAGTAATCATTATATTTATTTGAATTCAATTACTTTAATTAATAAATAAAACAAAATATTCTTAGAACTTAAACGTTCGAGTCTGTTGTGTTTGCCTTGTTGCAAGGATAACTAACTTACCTTTGACAGTTATTATTTAAGCATCATTATGTACCCATAAACAGTTTTAACCAAAACTAATTATATATTCATTTTTATATGGCGTTCTAATAATATAATTTAGAAACACAATTATGACTGGCTTTAACGGTGTATTAACTAGTTATAATATAATTATAATATTAATAAATATAATAATAAAAAAATTGGAAAATTGCTATTTATTCATTTATATTGATTGTTCCTAAATGAGACAGCTTGTAAATACAAAAACAAATATTGAAAAGAAGAGAAAAATGTTTTAAGCGCGTTTTTCCGCTATACGTATGAAAAGACTTAGGCAACAAACTTGCCTCATACAATTACACACACACGCGTAGCGCGTTGTTGCTTCTTGGCAACATGTCATATGCATGTTGTTTGTACTTATGTTGTGTCTCTCTGTCTATGTGTGTGTGTGCGTGTGTGTGTGGGTATGTTTTAGTACTCACATGTAGCAAGCGATCTCACAGACGCATGTAACCGTGAAAACCCATTTTTCTTGTTCATTGACCAAAAACCCAAAAGCAACAGCAGCAGCAACAACAACCACAGCAGGAACAGCAACAGAAACAACAACAAAACAACAACAGCAACAACAACAACAACATTGACTGCGAATGCGCCTTGGCATCGCATTTGGCTCTTTCACTTGGCTTTTTTAGCCGGCTGCGGTTTATTTTGTCTGTGATTAACGTTGTCTGCGCAACTCGGCCGGCGTCTTCAAGTCAGTCACGAGTTGTGTCTGTTTGTGTGTGTGTGTGTGTGTGTGTGTGTGTGTGTGTGTGTGTGTGTGCTGTACATACGCGTGCTCCCGGCAACTATGACAATCACAACAGCAGCAACAACAACAACGGTAATCATAGTTTTAAGTTGGCAAACAAACAGGTGCCCTAATGTCAATAATGTTGTTGTTGTTGCTGCTGTTGTTGCTGCTATTGTTGCTACTGCTGCTGCCACTGCTACTGCTGTTGTCATTGTCACAACATATTGACAAATTGCCTACACATTTTGGCCACAATTTTGTGTGGCACAGTCTTGTTAGCTACTGAAGCATGCGCCATGATCAAATGTTGACAACAAGCGGCCAGCAACTGCAATTGCCAATGAACATGGGGGGCAGACAGGCGAAGGGGGACTGACTGACTGACTGACTGACTGAATGACGGACTGAATGACTGGCTGACCGACTGAGATACGAGCTGAACTGAAGTCGAACAACGATGGGGAGTTGGGCGCAGCCCATAGCCCAATAGGCTGCTCATTCAAGCGGCTTGTAAGCAGCTTTTGCAAAAGAGATTGTTAATGCCATTGTTGTTGTTCTTGTTGTTGTTGTGGATGCCACTTGCTACATGCTGCTGGTCTTGTTCTGCTACAACATTAGCTTCTGCCTTAGCTCTTGTGACTGATTCTTATTTTCTTTCCAAATTTTTTGTTATTCATTGTTTTTTTTCGATTTTTGGTACAAGAAATCGTGAGTTTTGTGTAGCTGCCGCTGATCGTGATTAGTTGATTTGTGCGACTGTCATTATTGCGGTTGTTGTTGCTGCTGCTCACATACGAGGTTCAAGCTGTTCTCTCAGATCATTTTTGTTAATTGTGCACTCGCCCTGCGACTTCATCCAAATCCCATTTTCTGGCGAAACAAACAGAATATAACCAAATGATACAACACCAGCAGCCGATAAGGTCCCAAAGAAATTCGAGTATAATTACTTAGCCAGTCGCAGACTCAGATTGAACAACAAATATTTGCAACAAATAATATTCGATGTGGCAGATGCAAGCAGCGAGGAGCGTAGAGAAATGTATCAGGTTTCATGAGCTGGGAAATCTCTACTATTGGAAACAGCACCTGTGCTGGTTTCCCACGTCGCATCCACAAGATGCGAATCAAATTGTGTTGATCGATATGTGAAGAGCAACTTTGCATTGCATTTCCACATCCTCCACTTGCAGGATAAGGCACAGGTAGAGAGAGCTCACAGTTCAGAGCTCCGAGCTCAGTTCCTACCCCTGTGACAGAATTCTGATAGAAATAGATAGACAGACTGACTGACAGTAGGGTGCACAACAACAGATACAACAAAAACTCGAAAGGGTTGCCCTGGGAACCTGCCACTAGAAGACCAAACTCTCCTTATTGTCCGTGCGAGCAGCAGAGGGCGGAACAGTATATCTTATGCAGCTTGTTTTGGGTTAGAAAACGCTAAGAATAACATAAAAGTACAAGATGAGAATACGCGGCGCTTCCGCAGATGCTTTTGAAATGGAATACCGCAATAACCCATCCTAATAATCAAAGTGCTCCGCTATGGGAAACGGAAGTTCACAGAAAATCGAGATGAGCTCTTTGCTAGAGATGAGCCTTTTCGTGGTTGGAAGAGAACTCAAGAGCAGCAAAGATTCGTTCTCTGGCAAGCATTTGATTTTCTCTCAATTCTTCTTTATGCAATATTCTAAAACATTTTAAGATCTTTACAATTCAGAAATGTAAATGTTTGCAGAAAATATATATAGAGTTCAAACCATGACAAAGAATGTATTTCTCCCAGAAATTGTTTCGGTTTTGGCAAAATGGAATATGATATTGAGAAATCTTACAATTTTATCAAATTTTTGGGTTTTGAATAAGTCAAATTAGCGGACAAATTAAGGATCATATGGACCTCCAACCAACAAGGAGTCGAATAGTCCAAACTATTCATGAAAACCGTTTCCTTAAGCATATCTCCATGGTGCCTAAGCCTTTGGGGTGTAAAGTGACATAATGTTATATTAAAACAAGTAAGAATGCTATAGTCGAGTATACCCGACTACGAAACTCCCTGTACCCAGGTCTAAAACATTCAATCACATCTACGTCCACTTACACATACACACAGGCGGCAAAAACGACAGCGCAAGCGAGGCATTTTAATTGCAGGCTGTGCTTCTCCTTCCCCCTCTCGCTGCATTTCTGAATATTCTTTCGTGAATAACTTCCGTGTTTATTATCCGATTGACTTGAAATTTGGACAGTAGATCAAGAGAGACTAAAGTATTGTACATGCCAAATCTTAAAGCTGTATCTTGAAAAATGTTACTGTAAAACGGTTTTTATCGATTTGCGGGGAACGGGGGGAGATATCTGAAATATGAAACAAACTTGATCTGCGTATGGTATACAGGAACCTACATTTCAAATTTGGTGTCTCTAGCTCTTGTAGTTGCTGAGATCGACGCGTTCATCCGGACAGACGGACAGACGGACAGACGGACAGACAGACGGACATGGCCAAATCGAAATCTCTTCTGATACTGATCAAGAATATATATACTTTATAGGGTCGGAGATGTCTCCTTCTGCCTGTTACATACTTTTGCACAAATCCAATACCCCCTTTTACCCATTTTATGGGTAGGGAGTAAAGTTGAACTAAGTTGGCCCTGACAATTGACAACAAATATTTGAGAGAAATTCGTCAGGATGGACGAACCTATTTCAATCGTGGTGTTGGCCAAGGAAGAGAATGAATTCCAAAACTTCTTCTGGACATTGAGTTTATAGAGTTAGCTAGCAATTTGTATGGTGATGACTGGACATTTGATTACATTGTGAACGGGTGACTAAAAGCGGGCAGAAAAATGCGTCTATTGAACTGGCCATCATTAAGTCTGGACCCGAATCCCATTGAGAATCTCTGGAATATACTCTCTGCTAAGGTTTTCAAGAAGGAGAGTCAGATTGAGACAGCTCGACAACTTACATTTGCAATGTGCGAATATCAATCCATTCACCATTAAATCGGTAATGGATAATGCCATCACGTCTTAGTTGAGTTATAATGAATACTGGAAGCAGCGTTGTCTACTAAATTTATATCTTTATATGAATATTTATTTTATTATATTTAAGTTTATTTTAATATTTAATAGAAATGCATTACTATGTTTTATTATTATTTTAAAACATTGCACTGCAAATAAAACAGCAACTGCCAAAATATCGATACTAGTTTTAGTAGATTTGTAATTTTGAAAATATAATATGTTGAGCACATAATTATGTGACGGAGTGTATTGCAAGACTATAAGACTTAACAGCGGACTTGACTGAGAGCTTGCATCACATTGGGTTTTGCCAGTTTCTAAACAGAAGCCCATTAAAAGTATTAACGAATATACTTGGGCACATAGTGCTTAAAAGAAAGCTATCCCAAAGCTTCATTCTTCGGATAATCGGGGATGCAAATGAGTTGGACGAGAGCTTTTGAAAGGCCGTACAATCGTAGGGCTGGCGACCTTGGCGAGTTTTGACTTAGTGTGAATTGGAAACGAAAACAAAAGCGAAGCTACATTTGGACCAATTAAAAATCTATTAAATTTGTTGACACAATGGCCTAATAGATCAGAGACAATATAAGAAACCATCAACCATTAACAATAACAATGAATTTTTGAATTTTGGGGTAATGGAACCGGAATGGAATCCAATCGAGTTCAGAGAGCTTGTTCATAATGGGGCAAACTGCATTCATTAAAAGCCAATCAAGTGAAATAAACTCATTGGCTTTCTATAGAGAATCCTAATTGGGCAACAAAAAAGCAGTTAAAAAATGAATTCAATTAAGTTAAGAGAAAAGAAAAGAAACGCAATAGAAAATACAATAGGAACAACCAAAGAATTGATCAAGTATATATATTTATTTTCGTATTGTGAATACCATTGAATGACGCTTCTTTCTATATGCTATAAAGCCAAACAATTAACATATTTCTATGCCTATGAACAACGAAAAACTTTTAAAATTTTATTTAGTTGCCTCTTTTTGACATATGTCAACTGACAGCAGCTATTCCTTAAAGAATACAAAGAACCCGAATATTTTAACATTTACCACACTCAAAGCTCTGTTTAACATGCATTCCTCATTAAGAGATCGATATCAATTGAAAATGATTATATAAATGTAAATAATCAATTTAAGCTTGTATATTTGCAAATTTCACAAATAAATTAATGCAATTTCAATCAAATGTTGTCTTAAATTCATATAAATATTTTATTTAAAAACGCCCTAAAGGTCGACGTATTCTACCGAATTCTAGTATATAGTACTACTATATCTCCCACACCTATACAGGTGGAGTAACCAAATTTGGAATACAGAGTTATGTTGAGCTACTTGACAGGTCTGCATCAAAAAAATTGATATTTCTTAATATACTTACATCGTTCTTATCATTTTACAGAATGTTGTCTCAAATGGATGCCCTCCCTTCAAGGAAATTCCCTCCCTTTCTGAAATTCTCAAATAATTATGTTATGATTATTCATTTGTCATTTTAAATAAAACAAGAAAGAGCGGCAATCTTCGGGGGCCGAAGCTATAAACCCTAGCAGCAATGTTTTATATACAAACCTATGTGTTCCGATTTTGATCAAAGTATAGGAAACTATTTGAAGTATTATAAAACTCGCACTTAGTTTGGATGAAATGTTTGTACAAGCAAAATGTTTGATATAGTGGTCTGATTCTGACCAAACTTGGCCAGATTGTATAAGCTCTCTAGAGACTTGGCTTGGGAAAGTTTGGTAAGGATACATTAATAAACAAAACAGTTTTTCTTACAAAAACATATTTGTCGATCGATCATTCCTATGGCAGCTATATGTTATAGTGGTCCGATCCGGCCCGTTATGACATACATATGTACTGCCTGCAAAAAGAAGGGTCTGTGCCAAGTTTCATTATGATAGCTTTAAAACTGAGAGATTAGTTCGCATAGAAACAGACGGACAGACGGACATGGCTATATCGAGTCGGCTATTCATGCTGATTCAGAATATATATACTTTGTTGGGTCGACAAATGTCCTTCGGTCCATTACACATTTCGAGACAAGTTATAATACCCTGCTAGGGAATAATAAATGTATATTTCAAAGATTTCAATTTATCATGTGTCAAGGTCAAAATGTCATATAAGTTTCATAACACATATACAAAAATGCCGATACGTATAGAAATATACGATATTCAGAGTAAAGAGTCATTTTATACCTTTTTTTCGTATTAGTGCCTTAAATTCCCTCGACAATAGATCATTTTCAAACAATTCAATTTCCATTTGTTGTTCCTATTAATTCGTTGAAAGTTGTGGTAAATTGGCATATGGGTCAAGCGGCCTTGCGGTACATAATCCCCAGGAATAGTCATTACAGCTCCAAATATGATAAATCAATTGATGAATCGCGCTGAGTGGAAGGCCTAAGCCAATTGCCATTGGCCGAGTACCCTCGGGCGTTGCGAATATGTATGCTCGTAACAAAAAAAAAAAAAAAAGAAGAGAAACAAATGAAATAACAACTTTTACGCTAGTTAAGAGACACCGTAAGACAATCACCTAAACGATGAGACGCTGCCAAGTTAGTGCGCCGGCTCGTTGGGTAGATCGGTGGATCGGTGATGGGAAGATGATCTTGGCCAACTCACGAGCCGATGGCCAATTGAGCAGCACATATTTAAGCGCAAATACGACAGTTATTATTGTTGTATTGCAGTCGTTGTCGAAGCGCAATCAATTAATTGACAAAGCACAATGATGTAGACCCAACGTGAATCCTCCGGCGATCAACTCCGGCTGGTCAACTTTGTTTTTGTTTTATTGCAACTAGAAGTTGTGGAGTGTCTGGGTCTTGGAGTCTGCAGTCTGTAGTCTGCAGTCTGCTGTAAGTAATTGAAAAATAAAAGAAAATGCGCGAAAATCGCAACGCATTAGCCGACATCATGCAAGGGGCCGAAGCGTGCGAACAATTTGGCCGGCGATTCGATGCGCCTTTTGGCCAGAACCGCTGAACCGCTCAACGTAGAAACATGCACCTCAGACCTAGGCCCGGCCTGAGACTCATTCGCATTTTGCATTTCGCATTTTGCATTTCGCATTTCGCAATTTGTATGCGTGCAGCGTGGAGTGCGGCATGAAATACGCGTTGCCCATTTGGCGCCTGGCACAGACACCTGAGACGCCGACCGAGGCTGAGTGGCCCCTGGCCAGCCAGACGGCGCAGTCGGCGCAGACGGCTCAGCCGAATGAAAATATAAACTTTAAATTTCCTTATTAAAATAACGGTCACCAAAGTGGCGTGCATAAGAATTACTATGTATACACGAGCGAGCATTCAGCACATGGGACTCACTCATGAAAACTGTTGAACAGGAAAGAAAATACGACTTCAGGCAGGTGCTATTCATATTATCAGCTGCCTGTTCCCTTGAGGAACAGGTCTCTCTCTCTGATCAGTGAAAAATCTATCGACTATTATCAGATGCCAATTTTGTTGATTCAATTCCTGAAACTATCCCTTGTCGCAACCAGTCAAAACTTCACTTAATGAAAAACAATCTATACATTTTAAATGTAGATTGCAATGAGACCTAAGATATGTTCGACGGATTTAATTACTCGAAGACAGGCACCCTGCTTGGGGTATTTTGTGTTAGCAGTACCAGGCTTAGATCATGGTATGGTATTTATTTTGGTATTTTTCGTATTCTCATATTTTTATGGACTTTTGAATACCAAATATTTCAAAATAATAATGCAATATTCATTCACATCATAAGCCCAGTCTGGTGTTCAGATAGAGCAGAGCTTTAAGGATCTGAAAGTCCCTGCTCGGGCGCCAATTCAATTTTTTCGCTTTAGTTGTACCGGATGCGTATTGCAGCTGATATTTTATCAAATCAAAGCCTAAATGACTATTCTCATATTTCTGCAGTTCTGTAAGACAAATCGTTGAAAATAGCGAACGGTCCCTGCTCGGGCGCCAATCCGCTGTGCCTCTCTCTTAAGTTTTCAAACATGGATAAAATTTGACTGGTGCCCTTTAGTACTAACTAAGTAGGTAATGCATAATGTAGCAGCCGTTTCAAGCATTGTATAGCCAAGCACCTTTCTTGCATATTCAGAGTAGTCTACGGATTGGTAGAAGTCAATGCCTCGATGGAAAGTCCATGATTAACTTCCAGGCGCTGTTTGTTATTTGCATGAGAAATGTGTCGTGGACAGCGTGGAGCTAAGCAAGTGCGAAAGCGACAACTGACAACGGACAACGGACAAGCAACAACCAACAAGCAACAACCGACAGTCGACATCAGCGTCAGCATCAGCATCAGCATCCCATCCCAGGTTGGTAGATGGCTGCACTCTGAAGGCAGTCAACCGCATCATCAGCTCATCATCGATCACGGCGGCTCTGTGGTCCGCATCGAGAGCCACTGCCAATGCCAATGGCCTGTAGCCAAGTGCATTAGAGATCTCCTCCTCTGTGGCCCCTCAACACCGTCCTGTGTCTCACCTGCCCGGGTGCCCAGTAACAGTAATTTGGTGTTTTACTTGTTCTTGCGCGCCAGCAATCACACCTATGGGAATGTTTCTTACACATGTCCGATGCCAATGCCAATGCCTATACCAATGCCATTGCCGATGCCGATGCCAATGCGATGAGGCAGCGTCTAAATTCCAGCATGCACTTTGGACAACATTTTCCTCAGGTCTGGCAATCGTCGTCGTCGTCGTCGTCATCGTCATCGTCGCCATGGCAGTTGCATCATTAAAAATTTATCAGTTGATTGGAAAATTATAATTCTTTGCTTTTACGCTTCGCATAGCGCTATGATTTTTATAAGTCTCTGTCACCAGCCTCTTCTCAACTTAACTCAACAAAACTCAACTCAGCTGAGCTCAACCCAACTCAACCGAACTCATCCCATCCCATCCCATCCCATCTCAACCCATCGCATCTCTCTGGTTGTTATGCAATAACTTCTCTCCCCAGTTTCTGTTTCTGTTTCTGTTTCTGTTTGATTCAGTTTCTTATTGCCACATTTAATAACTGACTCGCCGACTGTCTATGCGTCTATCCGTCTCTCAGTCAATCTGTCTGGATGAATGACTGACTTACTGACTATTACGACGGCTGTTGCATTGCTCTTTAGACCAGCATCCCCGGAACGTTCCCATCTCATCTGATGCTGGATTTTCTTTTTATTATTTTTTTTTGTTTTTGTTTTGCCAGCTGCATGGTTCCAGATGCGGAAATAAGTGCGCTTGGATTCTTCAACTTGTTACATAAATCGTAATTTTCTATAGCCTCGTTCTAAGTATATCTAATGTATATTGCATTTTGCTACTCGTTTTTTTTTCTATTTGCCAACCTGCCCCACTCGACTTGAACTCACAGGTTTCCCCTTTCGATGGACTCACTGGCCAGTACATAACTCAGAATCGCACATGTCATTGGCATTTCTCTCGCACTTGAACTTCCTGCATGACCAGCAGCAGCTGAGAGTTCACATGCTCGAATGATGAACCACAGAACTCTGGTCCGGTGAGGTCTGGGTGGGGTCTGTTCGGTTATGGTATGGTCATCGGTGAGTTCCACGCTCATGATGTGATTAGGCGCTTTAGCGGTACAGTTTCCCCCCCTCCTGTCAGTCACTCTTTTACCCACAAAGTGGCGTAGAAAAGAAGCTCTTAACAGATTACTGAGGTCCCAAAGTACATCTTGGCACTACCGGGCTGCAATATCAGATATCACTGGTTATTTAATTTACATTCAAGATACGATACCATTATGCAAGCATCCCTGCTCGGGCGCCACTAATAGTTCTGCTCTTTATTCGTTTCTAATTACTTTCTACAGTAGGTGGCAAAAATCAGTATTCATCATCTTTAATTAAAAGCTTTGAAACAGGTTCTTGGACCCTGTTTGGTCGCCAGCGCGCTCTTTATAGTTAAAAATCATTTTTCTGCATCCCCTGAGTATAACTTTCCTACTGTCATTTACATTTTTATACCCATTTACAGATTGCTGAGTACAGTTGGCACTCTTGGCTGGGTGAGCACATTTAAGTCTGTTAACAGCGATCAATCTACATGCTAAATTCCACACAATACAAGTATACAACCAAAGACAGCTAGTTATTAGTGGCTGGTAGAATCTACAAGACTTACTTAATTCAGCGGGTAGCAGCCTTACCGAAAAGCGTGCCGCATTAAAAAGTGTTGGAAGTGACGTGAAGACAACAGTCACTCACTACTGGTCATTCCCTTGGGGGCCACGTGACCCCATTTGCTGGCCAGTAGCCATCCATCCGAGATCGACTTCATAGTGGCTTGCGAAATTCCACAGTGTGACAGCGCGAGCAGCGCTTAAAAGCCTGTCAACATATGCACAACCTCAAATAGTGTCCCAAGGAGGATTACATTACCAGTAGGAGTACGAGTACGTGTACGAGTGTACTCCCATGCCCTAGCCCCCGAAAATCTAGAAAAGCAATTAGCAAAGCTAATCAAAGTAAATCCCAAACCGCAGCCGATGCCCAATTGCAATGCCAGAAATACTCTGGAGATGGCAGGCAAAGAGATTCTAGCTTAACAATCCAACAAAAAAACAAAAATACTCCGAGCATCAAGACAGGAGCGAGAGAAGCGACAGAAGCGGGACTTATCAGTGGCGGCGGCAGCAGAAAGCAATTCTGCGGCTGATGGTTTCGCAGAAAATTACAACTTGCGGGTAAACAAAGTCAACTGGCCCAGACATACGAGCACATGGATCCGATCCACACGGGCAGGGAGAAGACTGCGGGAAGACAGACCTGAAGACATAAAGACATGGACTCCACTCAAGTTGAGACACACGCCAAAGCCCACGGTGATTGTGTATGTGTATGTATGTATACGTGTGTGTGTGTGTGAATGTGGGTGCGCAATTATGCCGCCACAGCAACTGGCTAACCATAAATTTTCTTATCAGCCATTTGCACAGGAACGGATCCAGGGCCCAAGCAGTGCAGCGGCACAACAGAACTCTTTTGATTGAATTCAAACACTTTTATAAAAGTGGTAGGTACATACAGATACTAACTGAGGGTAGTACGAATAGGTCTGCATGATAGGCAAACTTTTACCAGAGTGTACACAGTTTAGCTAAAGTCCAATGGTCTTCCTGTGGGCGTCTTGATGTAAATCCAATTATCTGAAGAATAGTATCGGACGAGCCTTCTGCTTCTATAAAGCCTAGCTGATCGAGTAGCCAAGAAGTTGGTTTAGGCCAGAAGTGTTGCTCTGTACTGCACACAGTAGGGAGCGTCCACAATCCTCCGTAGAATCTTGCTTTGGCATGACTCTTTCCTTTGAATTGAGTGGCCTTATAAAGGCGGGTTTGGCTGTCCACTCCCATTCCTAACTAGCCACTCCATCCGTTTAGCCTTCTCACACACTGTGACACAGGCACGAAGTATATGTGGCTTCCACGTTACCCGATGGTCAAAGATAACTCCCAAGTACTCCCAACCTAATATAAAAGGTTCGGTTAGGTTAAGTTGGTACGGCTGGCAGACTGATGTAGTCAGAAACACTTGGGTCCAGTTTCGGTTCATTGAGATACCGATTAGATCTAAGCTGCACTTTCCATTTGCAGGCGCTAGGTCACAGGGTAGTCCGATTGGATGCGAATATAAGGTGTGCAATTCGTTTGGGACTAATTTCATATAGTTAAAGAGAGTTTGTTAGAAAGGTCTTGCCAAGATGTACCGAGGACACATGCCACAGTCTCCTTTTCTTGCTCATCCCTTCAACTTCTTCGAATAGTAACTAGTATATGTCCTGCATGGTTCGATGATGGCAACAACATAGACTCAATCCACGACCCAAGTCACCAGATTGGTAGAAAACATAGTTTTCCAGTTAACATACTTCTTGATATCAATTGAGCTTCAAAAATGGCATCTTAGCAGGCTTCTACTGAATGTTGCTCACTCGGCAACAGAGCCAAACACACACAACACATTCTCTATCCAACAAGCAAACAACAAATTCAAATTCAAATTTCAGTAAAATTCAATACACAATACAGCACAAAACAGAGAAAACACAACATAAGAAGTACAAAGAACTTAAACGAATAATCAAATCCAAAATGACAACCGTAACCGATTCAGAGGAGAAGATTATTGAGCGGCTGGGTGACTGCGATGTTCCAGTCGATTACATGGATATGCTGAGTCACAGGGTGCGCTGCCGAAAGATCGAGATCTTTCACTATGATGACGAGGTGGACTTCACGCCCAACGATGAGGAGGAAGAGCAGGAGCTGAGCTACGGTGAGCTGTTCAGTGAGGATCATACTGACGATGAGGATCGCACCCTTCAACTGGTTGGCGATTTGGATTGCCTCATCCGGCGCATTGAGCAAATGCAGTTGACCATCAAGCAGCGCAAGCAGCAGCAGCTACAAACTGAGTTATGTGAAGCCTCCACGGAGTCGCAGGAGGAGAAGAGTCAGCTGGAACTGCCGCAACAGGAGGAGCAGCAGCAGGATCTACTCAGCTGCGAGGAGCAGCTGGATGTGCGCAATCTACAGCAAGCCCATCATCGCCTTCAATGTGAAATCGATGAGATGGTCTGCAATTACCGCATGGTGCGTCATCTGCTGCGCAAGATGCAGGGCCAGGCGTGCCTGGAGAATCGAAGACTGCGCAAGCTGGGCGAGATGACCCAACAGTACCAGGACTGGAGCCTGTCCGTCGCCAAGGAGCTGTCTGTCTGCAAGGAGCGCTACCAACGTATGCTCCAATTGATGCTCTCCAAGTCGGAGGCACAGACTGTCATCGATAACCACAAGGTCATGGCATACAAGCGCAACAAAACCTACCTCAGCAAACGCCAGCTGCGCTACGAGCTGCGTGAGTTCCACGCCGAGATCGATGAGCTCAATCAGTATATCATTGATCTCCGCAAAGAGATGATCCGTCGCTTTGTCAGTGTTGAACCGGAAACCAGACACCCAACCAGCAATGCCTCCAACCTATCTTGAATATGGAATCGATCTTAGGTAGATGGGAGCCAAGCTAGAATTAATTAACAAATACCATCTATGGAATTATTTGCACATTAAAGATCCATGTAAAGTATGTGTCTGTTGGGATTTCCAGTGTTGGGATGGGGACCAATATTTCTTAGCTTAGCAGGAAGAAATAACTGGCATAGGATATAGCAATACAATAAGCTTACCTGCTCACCGGACGGCATCCATTTATTTCCCAACTGGTTCCAAAGTAAACCAGAGAATTGATTAGCTTGTAAGAATCTAGGGAATAGTTAATACGAGTATAGGATTCAGATTTTGGAGAGTGGATTATACCCCTGCAGAGGATGTTATAATTTTGTCACGAAATGTGTAACGCATTAAAGAAAACGTTACCGACCACAAAAAAGTATATATAATCTTAATCAACACCAATAGCCGAGTCGATATAGCGATGTGCGTCTGTTTCCATCAAATAAGTCTCATTTTTGGAGCCATCGTGATGAAACTTGGCACAGGTTATTCTTTTGGCTAAAGGCGGTACATGTTTCGAAACCGACAGGATCGGACCTCTTTAACGTATAGCTGCTATAGGAATGATCGGTCGAGAACACTGTTTTTGTATGAAAAACTTTTTTCTTTATGAAGATGTCATCACCAAACTTATCCAAACTAGATCTTTCTATAGTTTATACAAGCTGACCTAATTTGGTCAAAATCAGACCACTATATCATTTCACTGTGATAGGAACATTAGGGTGAAAAATGAGTTTGTATGAAAAACTTTTTGATTATACAAAATATTACATCCAAACTCAAGAATTGAGAGTTTAATTATGCTTCTTATAGCTTTCTAAATTTTTTCCCATAGGAACAAACAGACGAAAATGGAGTTTTTGTATAAAAAACATTGCTGCAAGGGTAAAAATACAGCTTCGGCACACCGAAGATGGCCGTTCTATCTTGTCTTAACTGAATTTTGCATTAATGCAATTCAAATGTGAATTACATAACAAAATGGAGTATTTCCAAGACTGCACTTATATCTAGCTTACTTTGTGTGTTGCAGTTAAATGCCTTGGCAAAGTCATGTATCACAGAGTTCAGCATCAACATAGAGATAAGGCCTATAAACTGCCAGCGAACGTGGTGCTTGGGCTGATGTCTTGTTCATGGCTCAAGCTATGCTATGCCTTTGGGCCCGAAAAGTCACCGCAGTGCGCTCCTGTGCTGCTTAAAACAAAGACGCAAACAACAAACCACCAGCAGAAGGTAGTACATCATTTTGGACTTTATCAGCAGCAGCAACAGGGAACAGCAGCAGCAGCAGCAGCAGCAGCAGCAATAGGCAGCAGCGCGTGGGCAGCATCGAGCGAAATTCCTACGCCGCCAACGCTCTGCAACAGCAGCAGCAACACTGCAACAGCAACAGCAACAACAACTGCAATTGCAACTTAATTGAGGCTTGTCTATGCAACATGTGTGTATGTGTGTGTGTGTATCTAACCAAGGTAACTGCGGTTGCTCTGCATCCGTCTTAGTCTTGCAACTCCCTTCAGCGCCTCCCGTCCCTGTTCACAATTGCTGGCTGCGTGCTCCTGTCGCCCGTTGCGAACTTGATGCCTCGCTGCCCCAGTGCCTTGATGCTCCACAGACGACCGACCAGACAACAACAGCAACAATAATACTAACAACAATAACAGCCGCATAATAACGTACTGAGGGCGTTGAGGCAACAACATGCAACAACCTGGTAAGCCAGGTAACCAGCCAGGTAACCAAGCAGCCAACCAGGCAGCCATCATCTAAGCTCGCTCTGTGGCTTTGGTCGTCTCCATGACGCCGTCTTCTGCAGCTGCATGGACAACCGCCCCACCGCCACACCGCCACACCGCCACGCCGACCCACCGTCCGCCCGCTTGCCCCCCTGCAGCCATGGACAATTTAAGCTCATTCACTTGCCGCTGATTGCTGCTGGCGTTGGTGGTGTTGCTGTTGTTGCTGCTGTTGTTGCAGTTGTTGTTGCTGTAGCTGTTGCCCCTGCTCTTGGTGTTGGTGTTGGCTTGATTCGTCGTCTAGCAAATTCGCAAGTTCAAGTCCAAGTTGTAGGGTCGCTTTATATTTTATTTTCTGCATGCGCTGCTCACATTCATTGCTGCACTTACAGGGGTTGGGGGTTGGGGGTTGGGGGGCAGGCTGTGGAGCGGGGCACAACGTGAGACGGTTGCCAACAACCTGCATTTCGCCAAGGCGTTTGTCAAATGGTAGCAGAGAGTCAAGTCAGCGGCGTTGGCGGGTTGAATGGCTTTTAAATGGCATCCAGAGCGACTCCCGAATGTGGGTTAAGCTGAGCTTAGAGCCAATATCAAACACATTTTAGCCAAGTGGCCCACAGAGCCATATCATTGCCTCCGATCATACATACATATATTAGCCAATACCCGCAACCTGTGTTATTAGATGAGAGCAAATCAAATTGCAATTGCCGAGCATTAGGTAATCAAGTGGCGCCCGGGGGGCGTGGGTGGTCGGAAGAACCATCAAATTCTGCACAGTTTGGAAAACCTGTGTCAAGCTCAACTGAGACGAAACCATCTTAACCCATTTCTTAGCAGTAACAGTAGAAATTTGAATATGCTCCTTAATTTGCCCGTAGATACTAAACTTATATGACTTTCTGTGGACATACAGCTAGAAATGTTATGGGAATTGAGTTTTATTAAGTATTATTTCAAAATAGATTGCATTATTTTATGCAGCTGTGCGAACTGTCGTATTCCTAAGTACGAATATATATGTATACTTACAGACCCGCACAGCAAGAATTTAAATTTAAAAAATTATTGTTATGTTATTATTACAAAATGTTCACTAAGATTAATAGAGATTAATAGATTAATAAATTAATAGAGCTATACAGGAGAAATATTTGAAGTGGATGTTTGCTGCCAAAAACGTCCCCAAAAAGGGGCCAAGCTAGAAAATGCTTGCTGTGCCAATACTTATGTGCGGGTCTGTAATTCACATACATAGGGTATACCCTTTTACGCTCTTTCTCTCTCTCACACTCTCTTCTTTTTAAGCTCGTGCCCTTGCTCTCTCGAGAGCGCTTCCATTTTACATTTTTCTTTGTGCAATATCCTTAAATGTTGCAATCAAAGCTTTGTGTAGCGATCGAAGGAAATAAGCTCCCTATATATGTACGTATTTAAAACATAAAACAAAGCTATAACTAACTCTCAACCTGAAAGCGACATACAACATCTATTCAGATCTCGCTCTATCAAGAAAATTATCATTACTTTTGGAAGACGAAACTTTAACGAAATTTCCGGCTTGCAAATTCTTGTCTATTCCTGAGTAGGGCTCGCTTAAAAATGTCTCAATTGGATATTGTTCCAGGAAATTGTTATCCTTTTAAAAAGTTACCGTTCTTGAAATAGCACACGGGCTGGAAATGGGTTAACTGAGTTGGGATTGGCCGTACGATTCAATGGGGGAATTGGAGGCCGGCAAAGTGCCGCCTTGCATGTCAAGTGCTCATTTGCTCAACAGTTGCTCATCTGTTGCTCATCTGCCATTATGTAATGGCCAAGAGTCCATTGCACCAACAGCATCGAGTGTTGTTGTTGTTGTTGTTGTTGTTGTTGTTGTTGTTGTTGTTGTTGTTGTTGTTGTTGCTGTTGCTGTTGCCTTGGCGAGTTTTGGTCTTCGACTCGTCATTTGTCTTGTGGCTTATGGGAACAAAAAAAGTGTCCTGGGCTCACGTTCAACACACAGCCAATTGTGCATTGTTGTTGTTGGAGTGGTTGTTGTTATTGTTATTGTTGTTGTTGTTGTTGTTATTGTTGATTTATTATGGTTACATCTAATTAAAACGGTTCTGCAGTGCTAGAAGAGCGAGCATCGCTCCATGGCTGAGACTTGAAATGGTTTGACGTAATGAAGCTAAATGTTCCGCGCTATGGCCAATTGGTATTGGCCATAACACATGGATGGATGCTTAGAAGATGATGGCCAGCATGTTCTATACCTATTCGCTTTCGTATACGTATTCGTATACTGCTCTATTCTATTCTATGGCCACAACAATTTCAACTGCAGACTGAAGACTGTAGACTGCAGAAGAAGTCAATTAAACCAAACGCTAAAAGGCCGCAGATAAATGACAAATGACGTGTCTTTCTTTCTCTTTAAAACAAAAGCAGGAAAGCATATATATCTTCGCCCCGCCGAACATTTAATACCCTTGCAGAGATGCTAGGAAAGTGGCTTCCAAGAAAATCTTAATTATGTTTATACCATAGCATGTACAAGTAGTAGGTCACAAGATATAATACTTATGACAAGTTTGAAATGTTGAACACATTCTTAAATAAATTCTAAGAAAAAACAACAGATATTTCATACAAACTCATAAGAAAAATAAAAAAATAAAAAATATATATATAATATCTAATTTTGTATTGATTGTCCAATGTTTTATCTATCGTTTCCATGACAGCTATATGATATAGTAATCCAATCGGTCGTGTTCCAACACATGCAGCCAGATAGCTTTAAAACTGACAGTTTTTAAACTAAAAACACAGAACTGTATCCACTCGTTTATTGATGCTGTTCACGAATAGTATATAGTATGCATGCTGGGAACGGAAACGCCTCTTTCAATGAACCCACACATTTCATATGAATACTGTAATAGCCTTTGAAAGAGTATACAAAATCAGAAGCAGAAACCCAAGTAAAGTCCATTTGGCATTCGTGACTCGTCGCTGGTCTCGGGCTCAGCACTCGTGGCCATATAATTTCAACATAGAGAAATATCGCACAACAAGTGCAAATGCAATTAGTCCCGGGCTTTATTTGTTTAAGCGAATGCCGACACACACAACACACAACATACAACACACACCACACACACAAGGCATACACACATTTCAACTGATTTTCACTGGAACTTGCTGCAGTTAGAAGTAGTCGCTGCTTCTCTCCCAGCCTGTTTGTGGTATCAGTTTGCAGCCTTTTGTATAATTGCCCAGATTATTTCTGCTGTATTTGGTTTGTGCAGCTTATTAAGATTTCTCAAATGTTTTTCTCAACGTTACAAAGACAACAGCAACAACAGCAACAACAACGGCAGCTGCTGCTGCTGCTGCTGCTACTGCATTTCTTATTCCCAGCATATTTTATCATTTCAATGTGTGTGTGTGTCCCATCGATAATCATCAATCGATAAATACTCGCAATTTGCTCACATTTTGCCGTCATGCAAATTATGCGACATTTTTGGGCAGCTTTTGTAGTGCATACTTTTAGGCTGGGCGACAAATGAACAGCCAATCCATGGGAACTTTCCTCACCAGGAGCCAATCTCTTGGCACTGCTGCCGAGGCCTTACAGCAATATGTAAGCAGCTTCGAGATTTGGGCTCGTCATTGGAACATTGGCATCAATGCAAGTAAATGTGCGAACGTGACATTTGCAACAAGAACTGGCAATTGTGATGGAATTAGAATGCTTGGTTCAATCCTCAACCATGCATCGCATTTCAAATATCTTGGGGTCATTCTGGACAGATGCCTTAACTTTGCTCGGCATACGACAATGGTGCAGAAGACCGTACTTTCAAAGGCGGCGAAGATGTCGTGGCTATTGTCGCCAAAAAATAAGCTTTCCCTTAAAAATAAGGTTACCATATACAAGGCGATACTTAGTCCAATTTGGAGATATGGCCTACAAGTTTATGGGGTCGCTGCCAAGACCAACATAAACAAAATCCGAGTAGCTCAAAGTAAGATCCTTAGGAGGATATGCAATGCGCCATGGTATATGCGGAACAGGGACATAGAGCGTGACCTGGGTATACCTATGGTTGGTGACGTTTTGCAGCGACAGGCCGAAGACTACCGACAAAAATTGTCCTCCCACCCAAACGCGCTTGCCCAACGCCTATTGAGGTATAGAGGCAGAAGACGCCTGAAAAGACTGCATCCACATGATCTTCCTGCCAGAAGAATTTCCTAATTTCCCTTGTAAATATATAAATATGAAAATAATGTAAATAATTAATATGTATAACTATATTCTAAGATAGTCACTTCGCTTTATATTAATGTATAATTAGGTTAAGCTGCCACGCAGGTAGCAATATACTAATTTTAAACCAATACTATACATCTAAAATAAATTGGAATTTTTTGAGAAAAAAAAAATGGGAACTTTCCAGCCCTTTAGTACTTAAATGCTTCCAAGTTTCCTATTCCAATTAGCCGCCAAGTACATCGCTGTTTTGGTAGTCTGGCCTAGGTTGCTTTGATCCCAAATAAGCCAAGCCCATATTCCAGCAAAGAATCCACTTTTGTAATTATGAATAACATTTTTTCATTCTCAGTATATTTGCATTGCATTTTCAGTTGTGGTTGAGTCAAGGCACTAATTCTTCAAGATTCAAAGTTTTATTCACCTTGTTTAAGAAAAATATAAGTTACGAGGCTTAAATCATAGAAGAGAATAGCAGCAACTGCCACATCTATGCACTTATGTACTGTTGCTTTCGCCCAAGCAATTTAATATAAAAAACCAGTAAAATTTAAAACAATTCTTTATTAATTTATGTATCTCAATGAATATTTTCATTGGCGACGACAACATACAAATATATTTGAATACAAGTATATTTATAAATCAAAGCTCTGCCTGGGACTCGAACCCGGACTTTCGGTGTCAGGAGCTATCACTTGGGGCATATTAAGCAGCTGGCAAATCAAGTAGATTTGACTCAGATTCACCTTGGAAAGTTCCAATTTGTGACTCTATTGACTGACAAAATACCAGGCGAACAGAAATCGTAGGTCGCTTGAAAAATAGTCAAAGAAATGTTGCATACTTTAAGGAGTCAGTTAATAAACCATATGTCATTAAAATTGCTGGTATTGCATTCTGTTCGCCTGGTATTTGGGTTCACATAATGGAAATTTGAAAGGTGAGTTCTTTTATACCTTTTTGGCAGCTTAAATACGCTGTAAGATTACTTATTTTAAAGCCACATTTAATATAGCTAAGAAAAGAAATACACCTTTCATCCGATTGTTCCTATTGTAGTTATATATACTCGTAGTACGATTTGTACCAAATTTGGTCAGTCTGTACAAAACATAATGAAACGTTGATTTGTTAAGTTTGGTCAAATATCTTCAAATACAAAGCAGCTTTTCATACAACTCAATTTCTGAGCGATCGTTCCTATGGCTGCTATATGTTATAATGGTACGATCCGGCCGGTTCCAACATATGTACCGCCTGTAGCAAAAAGAAGCAACTGGACCAAGTTTCATCGCGATGGCTCTAAAACTGCGAGACTAGTTTGTATAGAGATAGACTGACAGACAGACATTGCTATACTCGGCTACAAATGCTGATCAAGAATATATAACATCTCCAAACGTGACAAGATTATAATACGCTCTGCAATGGGATAAGAAGCCCCAAGAATCTGTATTTATTCACCCCCTTCTGCACCATTTTGGATTTAGGGTATAAATATAAACAAGTTCACATTTACAATACAAATTTATTGTTTTCGTTTTTTGTTGCACATCATTGTGTGAGTGCATAATAAATGCTATAGAATAAATGTAATTAGTTTGTTGTTGTTAATGTTGCTGTTGTTGTCGTAGTATTTAAATTCATACGAGGATTATTGCACTCTCCATAAATGAGCCTCGAGACTTTACTCGCAGATAACTACAGTTTATTCCATTGATCATATGGCGAATTGAAGATCTTTTTGCAGCCCCTATATCTAGGCATATCTCGTACAAAATGCAATTACACGACCAACAACAATAATAATAACAACGAACAACAAATAAAATGTATATATATATAAATCTATATATATTAGACTAACTAAGTTTATAAGCTACGAATATATATAAAAACAATACAATATAATTATAACTAACGCTTGATAATACAAAATTTGATTTTAGCAGCTGTTTTAAAATACAAACACAGGCACACAGTTAAAAAAAAAAGAAAAAAATAAGCACATACTACGAGTATGATCGTATCGCATATGGTAACATATAAGTAGCTATACATATAGGAGCAAAAACTGATTAATAGTAGCCATAATACTAAAGAAAAAGAATTGTTAAGTATAATTTAAAAAGTAGCTAAGTATACCTGAAACTTAAGATTACGCTCTGTTGTTGTTTGGTCTAATTGGCGGCATTTACACGGGTGGCCACATTAACAAGGCTCTATGGCAAAATAACGAGAGATCTTGTATGTATATAGATATATACATAACTCTCTCGACTCTTTCGGCTGTTGGTTGTTTGTTTGTTTTTGTGTTTGTTGTGTTTTTGTTAATTGTAAATTGTTGTTTTGAATTGCAACATTGCGCATGCCAAATAGTAGACAAATCACATCCAGTACATCACAGGCAGATTTTTACATACAAAGTATATATACCTATATATGTGTGTATGTGTGTATATGTGTATATACTACATGCTTATTTAAATATACTCGTATATATGTGTATAAATATATAAATATCAGCAGCATCAGCACAGGGTCCAGCATTGAGTCCATGTGTATATCCTTACATTCCTTCATGGTGTATCTCTTCATCTTTCTCTCTCTCTCTCTGTCTGCCTCTCTCTCTCTCTGTACACGCTTTATCAGATGCCTGTCTCGGCAATGCCTTCGTCATCTGTGAAGAAAACCAAAATTAAGAAGATTTAGTTATACTCTATCAAAATGTAAAATAATTAATTTTTATTTTTATTTCTTTACAATTATAGTACATAAATTTGTTGACATGCCAAGCGTTAGTTGTAAGCGTTTTATTGCCAGGCACAATTACACTACACTACAAGTAGTTGCGCGTGTGTGTGTGTTTGTTTTGTTTATATACAAAGTGTTAGCTGGTTTTTGGGTTTGTGCCAAATGTTAAGAGGTTAAATGTTATATGACAACTACACGATTCATAAGGCGTTTGTAGTTGTACCCATTGTTGTTTGTTGTTGTTCAACTAAGTGCACTTGTTTCGGTTGTTTGTTGTTGTTGTTGTTATTTATGGTACAAACCTAAAAGCGGACTCTTATCAATACCATCACCATCCTCATCCTCAGTGTCAGTGTCAGATTCAGATTCAGATTCAGTGCAAGTGCAAATGTTTTCAGCCTGCTGCTGTACTTGTTGTTCGTGTGGTACATGTTGTTGTTGTTCGTGTTGTTGTGGGTGTTGTGGGTGTTGCTGCTGCTGCAGCTGCTCCTGACTGCTGGCTGGACTTGTGGCACTGCTGCTGGCCGAGGACAAAGTGGCCGTCGTCTCATTATTCAAAGGCTGCTGATCGTCATCGTCATCGTCATCGAGATCATTATCATCATCATCATCCGCATTGTGGTCGTCGTTCATTTGCTCCAGCTCCAGCTCCAGCTCCAGTTCCAGCTCCCGATCCAGCTCCTCGGCCAGGGCCAGGGATGCTCGCAGGGGCGTCGCTAGCACCTTGGAGCCATTGGTCGTTGGCGTTGGCGACTGCGTGGTACGCTCTAAGTAAATTTTAGTCACTGAATTCGATAGTTGCAAGTTGAAAGTTTGTTCAGCAGTTTTGGAGCAGTTGAGCAGAGTGTGTGTGCGTGTGTGTGTGTGTGTGTGTAAAGTGTTAGATATGTGATTTACAATTTGTATGAGTGTGTATGTGTATGTGTATGTGTGTGTCGTGTGTGTGTGTGTGTGTGTGTGTGAAAAGAGAGAAGAAAATCATTAAATTATTTGGTTAGTTACAATCAGTTTTGCATTAATGAAAAAACAAACAAAAAATAGCACCACAGCCAATAAAAATACAAACAGCTTTCTCCCAAACTGTGTTTCTTTGTTGTTGCACATAATATGTATATATATACACACATATGTACATATATATATATGTATATATAGAGGCAATACTGCAGTAAATAGAGCTTTAGTACAGCGTTAATCAACAAAAGTTAAAATATTAAAGAGGCAGCAGCAGCGACATCCAAGAACCACTTGGAAGAAGGAGAGGCGACATTTGAGCGAGGGCCACAACTAACTCACCCTCATAGCCATCGTTCTCGTGCATCTCATGGGAATCGGCCAGCAGATGCTCCTTACCCTCCAGCACGGCCAGCAGGCACTGATGTATGCACACGTACTGTTGCTCCGTTTGCACCATGAAGACGCGCTCTAAAAGCCCGGAGATGAAATCAATGTTAAGATTGTTGAAAAAACAGCTGGATTGTTGAATACTCTACCCTTGCGCATGGCAAACACAATGCCAAAGATGTCCACATAGTCCGACTTGTTGATGTGCTGCAGTATGCGATCCAGGGCTATGAATGTCCCCGATCTGCCCACTCCGGCGCTGCAGTGGACGATAATGGGTCGCATATCGGTGCCAATAACGTCACGGAAGGCGCGCACGAATCTCACCAAGGATTGCGGCGGCTCTGGCACCCCGAAGTCCGGCCAGGTGGTAAAGTGAAAGTGACGCATTATTCGCGATTCGCAGTTCTACACAGAGAGGGAGAGAAATACAATTTAAGTTATGTTATGTTGCTCTGCTTCTACCGTCTCGACTATCTACACTTTTCCACAAAGGCCTGTTCACACTATCTCATATTTACATGCAATATTGCGCTACTTCTCACCAAGTGTGTTAATGGTTGACTTGTCTGCACTTTACAACTTCACAGTGTTGTAAAAGTAACATTCATCAAATTTGTTACGCAAAATAATATTTTCATATAATAACATGTTGGAAACTATTACACGTAAATATTAGATAGTGTGAGCTCTAGCTTCTCGCTTTCGTATCTGTTCTCTCATCGCCTTGTTTCACTCCTTGCTTCTCCTATCTCCACACCTTTCTTTTCTCTCCTAGTTTCCCTTCTGATTCCCCATTACTGAACTTCGCGCTCTGAAAACTTACCCTGGAAACCATAAACTCGGCTATGGACCAGTCGAGAAAGTGCGTATCGGTGATCAGCTGCACTTTGATGTCGCCATAGAAGATGGGCACGCGATCGATGGGCCAGTACTGATCGCACTTCTCGCGTCCCTTCTCGAAGCAGCGCGTCAGCATGACAATGGCACGCGAGTTGCTCTCCCAGCACATCCGCCAGAACTCCTCCCGTGTGGAATGCAGCGGTCCCTGGGTGACAATGAACTCGCGCGGTGAGTTGTGGCCAGGCATGTAGTTGGCATTGATGTAATCGGAGCCATCATCGTCATCCACCGGCTGCAGCTTGAAGCGCGAGTGATCATATGGCAGAATGTTGGTGAATCGATTCTTGGGTCGATTGCAGGGTAAATCGGCAAAGCTGCAGGCCTGATCGCGGCCCACATGCTTCAGTTCCTCAAACTCCTCGCTAAAGCGAAAGTCTGAGTCGGCGGACATGTGGCGATAGTGCTCCGCAAAGTCCTTCACATGTATGGGCCGATTTGGCGCTATATAGCCCTCGGGCAGCGCCGTCAGCTCGTCCTGCATGCGTGCCAGCTTGTTGGCCGTGCGGCGTGTGCTGTGGCAGCGATAGCGATAGTAAGCGAAAAGCAGCAGCAAGCTGACCAGGAACGCCACAGTGGCCAGTAAGCTGGCCAGCAATAAGACATCATCCCGATCTGTGGTTATCGGCTCACTGTATACCGTATCCGTGAACTTGGCCTCGTCGGTGAAGGCGCGCACCTTGATCCGGTATGTGGTGGCCGCTTTAAGCGGCCCATTGCAGTAGCCGGTGCGATGCTTCTCGCAGCCGGCACTGCCAATGGTAAAGTCCTCGACGCTGCTGCTGTTTGCGAAAGGATTGTACGGCTCGATGGCCTGGTAGGGCAGCCACACGGTATACGATTGCACATCCTGCCAGCTGGGCATCTCCAGGCCGGATGCATTTTTGCCCACATCCTCAGCCACAATGATCGTGTAGTAGCGCACAAGGCCGTGCGAATTTGAGAAGTAGCTCTGCCGGTAGCGTATCTGTATGGTGGAGCTGCTGCGGCTCACCTCGATGGGCATGATGTGTGACGGGGGCACGGGCGGCGCCAAAATGGGCATCATCTGACGATGCTCGCGCTCAGCGCCGTAGCCATAGCCCAGCGCTGATTTGGCCTGTATGCGAAACACATAGCTATTGCCCGGTACGAGGCCATCAATGCGCGCCTGGGTGACATTTGCGCGCAGCTCGTAATTGGTAAGATCTTCCGCATCATTCACATTCTGGCAGCTGATGCGAAAGTGCTCGATCGGTCCATGCTGCTCGTCCGCCGACAGCAGCCACTCGAAGCTAATCTCGCTGGGCTGGACGTCGCTGGGCTGGAAATAATCGACGCGTCCCGGCGGCGCTGGCTGTGTCTGATAGCTGGCCGAGATGGGCGCACTGGTGCGCATCATGGCGCTGCCCACATCGCTGCCAGCTCGCACCGATACGGTGAATGTGTAGTTGTGATACGGCTGCAGTCGCTGCAGCGTCAGTTGCGTCTGCGTGGTAACATTCTGCAGCAGCTGCGGCGCCTCCTCGTCGCCGCTCAGATACTGCAGCTCAAAGTCCGTGTACTCGCCGACTGGCGCCGTCCAGCGCAGCGTTATCTCCCGCGCCAGCAGCTGCGTCGCCTGCAGTTCGCCAATGGGCAGCGGATGCAGCCGATAGAGACGCTGTATGGGTAAACTGGCCACGCCGCCGCTCACCGTCCACACGGTGATGTTGTACAGCCGTCCGGGCGTGAGACCCGTAAAGCTCAGCTTGCGCTCGGTATCATTGGCCAGCTTCTCCTTATCCTTGATCAGCGGATCGCCCAGCGAGAACCGATAGATGTCGAAGCGTGTGCTGGACGCCGGCGTCGGCGTGTAGTTCAACGTGATGCTGTTGCTCTGCTGCTGCTCGACTGGTAGCTCCTCCGGCTGCTGCTCCTGCTGGTCAATGGCATTCGAGATGAACACGTCCGACTGGATGAGCGGCATGGTGCGCGTCGAGAGGTGTGTGATGCCCGAGCGTATGCCATTGGAGCTGGCCTGCACCTCGAATTTATACTGTCGCCCCGGCGAGAGATCCTCAATCGGGATGCGCATGCTGGTTAAGCTGACTGCAAAGGAAACGAAAGCGAAGTTTTTGTTTATTCATAACCAGGTAAAGTACTGAAAAGTAGTTTAATTGCTTGTCCCAAATATAAAACTCATTTACAATCGTTTGTGCAAATTGCAACTTCCTTCTAAATCAAAACAAAACTTTGCTTTTCTATCTAACAAAGTAAATAATAATACTCCAAAAATGGTTCATGCAACAAGGATTCTTCTTATTTATGAATCCTTAATTATCCTTTCTCCGTTGAAAATTCCAAAAATAATCTTAAATTACGTCGACTACTTACGCTCCTCGGGCAGCTGGGACACATTCTTGTACTCCACCAGCTGGGACGCATCGGTGGGCCACCATTTAATGGTGTAGTAATCGACGTGACCGTCGGGAAAGGGCCACTCCAGAGTGAGATTGTGTGAGTCCACCAAGGGCACCACATTCGATACCGGCTGCGGGGGCATTGTAATGTTCAGCTCGAGCGGTGCGGGGCTCTCCACGCCAAAGCTCACAGTATTGACCTGAACCAGATAGCGTTCACCATAATGCATGTCCTCGATGCGAGCTTGCGGCTCGTGCACGTTGACCAAACGCTGCCACGTGGAGGCAGCCGTCCTGTAACGCACCGCATATTCACTGTAGTCGCTGCCCTCCGGTGGCTGCCAATGCAGCAGCACCAGATTCGTGTTCACCGTGCGCTGTGTGAGATTCCGCGGCGGCTTGGGCACTGAGTAGACAAAACGAATGGAAATTAAATGGTTAGACAGCTCAGGGAGGAGTTGTGGAGCTGCAACACTTACAGACTGCCTGGAAGTAGGAGTGCGGCTCGCTGCGCATTTCATGACTGATGGCATAGACCTTGATCTCGTAGCCAGAGCCGGGATGCAGATACTTAATGGTAAGGCTGGTGCGATTTGTGCTGATGGTGCGCCCCTCGGTGGTGCCATTGCGCTGGTAGTACACCTCGTAGCGTTCCTGGTGCGAGTTTACATCGCTGCGCCAGCTTATGTTGAGGCCCTGTGGTATGCTGCGCAGCTCCTGGATGATGGGCGCTGCGGGCCGTGTGTGGCGCGTCAGGCTGCTGGCATTGGAGCTGATGCCATTGGACAGGGCCTGCACTTCAATGTGGTAGCGTCGGCCGGGCAGCAGCGGCTCCAGTTTATACTCCGTCTCCACCGTTTGCACCACCTGCGGCGAGGATGTTGATGTCTCCGCTTCCGTATCGTTGCTCTTCTCGTAGTAGCTAAAGTAAATAATGAAATTTGTGACTTGAACAGGCTAATAACAGATGACTCCACTTACATGATGCGATAGCTGTCCTGTTTACCCGTCTCCGCCGGCTCCCAGGAGAGGTGTACGGCATTGCTGCGATCGTCGAGATAGCCCCTAAGGCTGCGGACGGGATGTGGACGCAAGGTAATCTCCCCGCTGGCTGGCCACGAATTGACATTGTCGGATATCGTTTTTACCACCACATCGTAGGATTTGCCTGGCTCCAGTATTTCAGGATAGTCGAAGTAAACGCTGTTGGCCTCGGTACGGGGCACATTGAACACCCGCCTCGTGGTGGGTATCGATACCTGAAAGCTATCGTACTCACTATACGTCCGGGGCGGCTCCCACCGCACTCGAAACGAGCTGGTTGTCGTATACCGCGGATCGAAGCTCACGTTCAATGGCCGCTCCGGAACGGTGAGGTAACGGGCCGTCGTTGGCACCGACGTCTCGTTCTCGGATACTGTTTGGACGGATATATTGTAGGCACGGCCCGGCACCAGGCCCTTGAACGCTGCCTGAGCTGGACCCGGTGGTTCGCCCTCGCGCTGCACGTTCTGGACACTCTCGATGGCATCGTCCGGCGTAATTGAGACCTTGTAGTGGGTGTAGAGTCCCGCCGGATACGGCGGCTGCCACAGCACTAGTAGCGTGGTCTCATTGCGGAACCACACGATGAACTTGCCGGGCGTATTGGGCTCTGCATAGGACGGGGGTTGGGTTGGATTCGACATGAGTTACAATAATGTTTACTACTCTGGACAGCTAACGGGCGAAGTTGTATGTGCGGTGAGGGATAAGGGTTCCATGGTTGGGTTAGCACTGTTAATGAGGGTCACTTACACGCAAAAAAACACATACAAATAAAGACGCAACACGCCAACCCACAGTGATCCCCAAGTCGACAAGGCCAAGACCAAAGTCAATTTGAAACCGATTTAAGAATCTTGAATATAGATTTAGCCTAGAAGCCATAGTTACCTGATTACCAATTAGTTAATGATCTATCAGGAGCTATCAGGATCTATCTATTTGATCTAAGCTACCGATTACAGTTGAGGTCATCAGAAGGTAAGCGAAGCATGTTATCATATATCCCAATTGAGCTCTGACATAAGCAATATGCTATATGGAAAGTGGTCCAAAGTAACCAGAAAAAGTTAAGCTTAGCTTGTGATGATCTATATACAGAATAATATCCGAAGGAATTCGGAAAGAAGACCAATGTAATCAGAAGAAGCTAGTCTAGGCTCCTACTAATAAAATGAGAAAAATGGTAAACTTAGCTGAGCTGAGGATGAAAATTGACTGCAGCTCGAATAAATGGTAGCGGACTTTGATAGCTTTGAATTGAAATGACTCACATAAATGTATAAATTTTGTTGAAAATCCTTAAGAATTGGATAGATTCGAGTTGGGGATCACTGTGCAAGCGTAAGAATTACTTATGAGTATTATAATACCCGTATACGTAGTATTTATTAGAGCAAACTACACAACAAGCGATTAGAAGACATTAAAATTAAGAAGTCTTAAGGTTACCTCTAGAAGCTCCATATCTCAGCTGAGTGAGTCAAACAGTAATTGTAAGCAACAGAGAGATAAAGAGAAAAGGTGGAGAGAGAGAGAGAGAGAGAGAGAGAGACAGAGAGACAGAGGAGAATGGGGAGAGAGAGAGAGCTTGTGTTAATGAGAAAGCACCCACACCAAAATAGATAGAGAGGAGAAGACCCCAGCAGAGTGTTAAGTTAAGATAGGCTGGTCAGTTACCAAAGACTTGAGGAATGGCAGTTAGAAATTGCAGCGGCGGTTGGGACTGCGGGTGCCAGCGGGCCGGGACTTACTTGTGGTGAAGTTGCGGCTTGTATAGGCCACCGACTCCTTGCCCTGGTAGACGGTATAGGCCTGCACCTGATACGTGCCACCCGGTGTCAGCTCCTTGGCCGACAGCTGCAGCGTATCATTACCGGCCAGCAAAAAGCTGCGATTGTATTCACTATGCGGTGGCTCCGTGAGGCCCAGGACTTTGATCTTAAAGCCGGAATACTTGCCCGTGCCAGGTGGCTTCCAGTTATGAAGGCGCTTTGCTGGAGCGCAGCTGCACGCTTAGATTGTCAGGCGGATCAGGCGCTGCAAAATCACACAACCAACCAAGAAAACAATTAATCAATTAATCAAATCAGTACCCAAGTCTGTGACTCACCTGTGGTTATGTTCACCGTCCAGGTGAGCAGCTCGCGATGCGTTGAATTCGTATAGTACAGCCAAAAGTTGTACTCGCTGCCAGGCAGCACTCGGGACAATTTAATATCCTGGCCAATCTCACTGGCCGGAATGGTTGTGTTCGGCTCTGGATAACCAAACGGCGGACTGTAGTCGATGCGGTAAAAGGCATTATCGTTGCTGCTTGCATTTGGCACACTGATTACCAAATCGGCGCTATTAACCACCTGAAAAAGATGCCAGAAAATGAGGGAAAAGTTCATCAGTTGATGAGTTTGTAAATTGCGGTTCCGTTGACCGCTTCGTAAATGCCCCCAACGCTTTCAGGTCTCTCAGCTGTGCCAGCCAAGCAGCAGCAAACCTGACCTATATTTTGAAATCTTTAATCTGCTCTCGCTGCTTCTGCTTCTGCTGCTGACGCTTTGCTTCTGCTGCTAATTCCCCACTCATTAATCATAGCGATAAGCAACAGGCAGCACATACAACACACATAACACACACAACACACACTTGTGGAAGATAACAAGAAAGAAAAGCTAACTTCGACCAGCCGAAGATTTGATGCCCTTGCAGAGATGCTAATTAATCTCATCCCATGTGCAACCATACGATATATGTATGTAGTAGTCGCCAACTTGTCTGGATTGAACAAACTTAAAAAACCAACAGATTTCAATTCCGATGGGATAGTAAGCTATAAAATTCATGCAACAGTTTTACACGAATTTTCACTTTTACGGACAGAATTTTCCGGAAATTATTTCATAGTGCCAACCTACGATATAGGAGGAAGCTACCGTACAAAATGAAGATTTCTAGCTTCTACCGCTTGGCCTGCCCGTGATTCGCCAATCAGTCAGTCAGGTTAAAGAGCTTTATATATAGATATAGATTAGCGAACTAATTTGGCTTGTTCCGACATATATAAAGCAAGTACAAACTTTCATCAAGATAGCTGTGAAACTAGTTTGCATAGAAACAAACTCTCCGACGGACATGGTCAGATCGACTTGGCTGTTGTTGATCAAGTATACCATATTCTTGATGGGGCGAAAACGTATCTTTCAATGCGTTACACATTTCGTGACTAAATTATAATACCCTCAGAGCCCAATTACTTGTTGCAATGCCAAAACAATGTTGAGTCACAATGTCACGGCTATGCGGCCATTCTGTATCTCCCTCTTTCTCTCCCGCTGTCTCTTTCTGAGTGTGCGTTCAGATTGCATCTTGCGGTCATTAGTGCTTATACATTTATACATTATATACGATATAGTATATAGTACTATATGATTATGACAATGACTCTTGGATGTCAACTGTCAACTGTCAACCTACGTCGCATCAAATGAGCCCCAAAAGTATTCCCCCCTTGCAAAAACTTGGTTTAAGTTGTTTGTACTTCGTAGTAGCTTATAACTGCTGTTCAGGGCCTGCCTAGGCAGCAGATACGCCTATTGATATCTGTTGCTTAGTCAGTCCCTGCATAACATGTGTTTGGTAATTCAAGTACGTTTGTTCCCATATCAATTTTAACTCTTTTCTCTGTCAGAGTTTTACAGGGCACACCCGAGCCAAATGTGGCTCAGTTTCCTGCACGGAATGGAATCGATTCTATTTCTGGATAAGGGTCGCAATCGGATTAGTATGTTTACAGGGTGCACGATGAAAGTTGCACAAAAATATCAACAATAATTGTATTGTCTAACAAGTGAAAGACAAGTTATGATCTTGATCAATCATCAATATTGATCTTACCGAAATATTAAAAAAGGAAAGGGCTAACTTGCTTAGAGCGAACCTAAATGAACTCATGAACTGTAAGCGAACTCAAAAGAACCCAACGAACGAAGATGAGCAACATTCAGGGATAAAGTTAATTCGCTCAGCTCAATGGATAGTTCAATCGAACTGATTAGAAATGATAAGATGCAACTCTATACCAATCATTATCAACAAAGCGAGTCTCTAAGCAGACCTTAAGCTAACTAAAATACGTTCAGAGTCAAATGTTGTCATCCGTAAAGACCTTAGAACTACCTGCTTAACTGGTACAGCCCAGAGACAGCTTGTAAATTGGAATTGGATCCACAAAACTTGGCCTAGTTTGTCTTAAATTTCCTGCAAGTAAACCTTTAAGGTTCCCTTGGAACTTTCCAGCTAGAAAACATTTCAAAAGAAAACAGCTGCTTTTAATGACAAGTGTGCGAAACGTAAATTAAACAAGCCAAGTTGAAACTAAGTATCTGTAATGTTAATGCCAGCATTGGTGACTGCTGAGATTAAAGCAACTGAAAGTAATCCACCCGCTCAGCAATCGCTGATTATAAAACAAGGAGAGAGCAGGAGTTATTTATTAGTTATTAATACTGAAAGCCAGCTTTGAGTAGTTCTTATTTTCGGATAAATAGGTCTATTAATTGAAGGAGAACGACTACGATATTATCTATGTATAATACTAACCATATTAACCAAGAAAGTTCGGAGCGTGGAAGATGAATAGCCTTGCGGAAAGTTTTTTCACACAAAACCCAATTTCGATTTCTTCAAAAATACTCTCCGCAAGGGTACAAAACAATAAATAATACATTTGTTGATACAATGTTGATTCAAATTAAGTTTAGAGTTAGTTGCAGTCAAGAATACTATTAACTATGAGAATTTATTCAGTTTGACTCAACGCAAAACAAATTAGATCCGAGGGAAGTACTTCCGCTCAATCGTATAGTACTATTATAGAAATATTTTGCCATATCGAAAACCAAATAATACTTCCTCTAATCTTGAATAAATAAACATAGATCTACTCCTCGCGCTAGCGTGTTGGGAATAATATAATCGGATGGATGTACTATCGTAATACCGAACTGGAATACTCCAACTACAATAGTTGTGCCTGAACAATCTGTGGCCTTTGAATGTTCCCATATCTTACTTTAAGATAGTAACAGATAATTCGCTTTCTGTAGGTGGAAATTGCAATAGCACGCTGTTTAATATGCGAATATCAATTTCTTTATTGCGAATGATAAAAAACGAATTTAGCAGATTTCTTAAACCTGACTCGATAATTGACTGATGATTCGCTCATCCATCGATCACGATCCCAAAAGAAGAAATAAAAAAATATAAAAAAATAAAAGAAATAAAAAACAGCGAGTATCATATGCACGTGATAGCGATAAAGAGGGTAATTCCGCTTGAGATCTCAGTTTTTTAATAAAACGATTTGGCAAGCTTGATGTAAGCAGCAAAGCGGAAAATCACAATGGAAAAGTGTAATTGATTTCCAACTTTCCACACAGCAAAATAATTCGCTTTGAATATGAAAATATGAATTGGGCTTTTGTTCAAGTTGTTGTTATTGTTGTTGTTGTTGCATGTGACATGCAAACAACAATTGAAAATACGGAAGTGAATTTGAAATTTCGGATTTGTGCATGGTTTGTTTGGCTCTCAATAGACATTCAATCAAAAAGAATCCCACCGATCTTCACTTAAAAATGGCACTACATGACTAACTCTGCCATTGCAATTTCAAGCCAAACTCAGCAGAGGCGTTCTGTAGTATATCAAACTATCCAAAGTACTGGCCATGAGAATACCCTGTACAATAGCTCTGAGTGAGTCGCATTCGAGAGGTATACTAAGCAGTTGCGTGCATGTTAAATGAAATGTATTGCTAAAACGTTTAAGAAAGCCACATAAAGGAGGAGAGGAAAACCAAATGCTCTCTTGGGAGAACAATGGCGAGAGAGAGAGAGAGAGAGAGAGTAAAAGCAAGCACAGCCAAGCGAGAGACACTGAAAAACATTGCTTCAGCCTAATTTTTAGTTTAAGGATGAATAAACTATGTATTTAGCATTATAAATATCAACAGAATATGTTGTTCCAGAGATTAACAATTAGTGATGGCAAAAAATTGCTTAATCGATTATTGAATCATATGATTAATGTAAGACGAGCGACTATTAATCGCAATTTATCGAAGAAAAATGAAAATAATCGATTAATTAAATCATTTTTACAAATTTGCAGCAATTTTTCAAATTTACACGCAAATAGTGATTTGATTCTTTGAGCATGTAATCGATTAAAGATTCAATTAATCGAATCCCATTTTGCGACACAATGAAATCTTGAATTGAGACAAAACAATCGATTAATGTGTATCGTATAATTAATCGTGCCATCTCTATGCACAATACGAAAATCAGGACTACACTTTCACAAATCAATTTTCCTTAAGACTAGCTATGTATATTGGCTAGATACCCAATTGGATTAAAGTATATGAGTTCAGGTGTAACGTCCGCAACGCCAGATAAGCTCCTTTACTCGGGTGTGGGTAAGCCAACAGGTATTGAGGGGGTAGGGGAGCGGTAAGGCGCTTTGCTGTTGCCGGATCTTTTAATCCATTAATGCAAAAGTCGCACAACATTGCGTGTTTACTCAAAATAAATACGCCCAATATAGTAGATAATATGACATGGCATTGCTCTAGCAATAGATACTTTCAGTATTTACCCCACTCAATCCCATTAGGTGCTAATCCCTATCGAATAACGTCGGCTAAATGGACATTTTGTTTATTGATTTGCATTGGCATGCGAAAACATTGAAAGGAACTCAAGACCAGCGGCTATTGGGCTATATATTCGAGTAGACTCAAGTTGCTGGGAATATTTATAATATTTTTGTATATCTATGATAAAGTGTGTGTGTGTTTGAAACGAAAGTATTCGAGTCAAATTCGTTTTGAATGCAAGTATTCGTTTCGAGGCATTTGACATATGGAAGTTGAGTTCCGATATTGAGTTATATATACATGCATGTATGTGTATATAAGTGTGCGTGTGTGTGTGTACAAGAGTCTTTGTGGGCGTTGGGGCTATTTATAAAGCACTTGCGATTGACATTGATGTTATTTTCTTAAAATACGTTTTCAGTCAGCCTTTCACTTTCATTTTTGTTTTTGATTTTGATTTTGGGCACAGGCCACGGGAAAGTTGTGGGCCGTGCCCGTAGCAGGCAGCATTTTGTCAGTCAGCGTCCGGGTGTGGGCTACTCTCGATTCGAATTTCAAATTTCAAATTTCGAATTAATGAAGCGACGACCTTGTCCGCTCATTCAAAATGCAATTGTCGACCCACCCGCCAGGGCAATTGCAGCTGCAATTAGCTTATGATGCGATCTACAAAGCTGAAAGACGAGGTCATGAACCAATCACCCAATCACCCAAACCCCATACCCCATACCCCATACCCTCATACCCCTATACCCCATAGACCGCGAGCCCGCATACCCCACTGCCCAAAAAATAAACAAAAATATCAATGTCATGCACCGTTCATGATAATGATCTTGATGCTGATGCTGATGATGATGATCATAATGGAAAAGTTTTGCGGTTCTCTGAGCTGCAATTGGGGGGATGAAGTTGGCTACAGGGGTGGGGAGTGGTGGTGGGGGGGGGGCTTGGAATAGTCCATGACGCGTCGATTTCCTGACCATGCGGCGCTACTTTAATTTGTAATAATTACAAAACAAAACAAAACATTTATTAAAACAACAACAGATGCCAAATACTCTTATGCCCATATCTCAGTCGAACCCCAGACCAAAACCAAATAGAGTGCTGACAATGCTCGACCTAGAAATACCCTAAGCTCAGATCTTGTAGAGTACTTTATTCAATTTACTCAGCGCACTCAATTATGATGTGCAGTCTGTGTGTATTTTACACTTATTAAGGCGGGCTCACATATTATATATTATGTATGTATGTGTAATATCGTTATCGAAATCAACTCTACAAAATTCTATATGTCAAACTTGGAAATATATGCTAAGTATTTTAACATATCAACTTATGTGGCACGCTTTTATCATAGAAATCGTTGATTTGTCACATCCTGTGAGCAAGTATCTCACCATATAGAATTTTGTACATTTGATTTCGATAACGATATTACACATATTTGGCAAAATGGCATATCGAGTGAGTCCGTCTTAACAGACACATACAAGCATACATATAAGCTGCAATTTCCTTCCTTCCTTCGATTTCACGAATACTTTCAAATTATTTTAACTTTAATTTTCGATCTTACGTTTCTTCGGAAATTATTGTTATCGATATATGTATCTATACTTGCATTTTGTTTTAAGTGTATTTCTCTTCCCAAGATGCTGTTTTAATATATGTATAAGGTTAAAGAAAATGCTTTTGCTTTGCCTGAACAATCGCATGTTTTCAGGCCTGCAAAAGGCAGAAAGTGCATAACTTTGTTTCACTTTCCAACACTATAATATATCGCACCAGCCAAATATTGCTCCAATAAAATTTGAGTTCGGCTCAGTAAATATTTAATATAAAACTGAAAATATTTTAAAGCCTTACGGAATAGAGTAAACAAATTTTAAGTTTCTAAACCTTCATTTAAATTGAATTTTATTTAATTGTGGGCTTTGTATTATTTAATCAGTATATATTTCCTCCCGCACTACTAAGCTGAAGGCCCCGATGCTATTGCTTAGTTCATCCCGAATTACCTCATAATTTTAATTTTAAAGTAATATTGTGATAAATAAATCAATAAAACACTAACATTTAAATTCAACAGTTCATGGATTTGCAATCCTATAAATTTTGCGGTTTCCGGAACTCCAATATTTATACTTTTTAAGCCGCAAGAAAATGCTCATTGAGAAAATGTCTCCTGTCTTAATTGTTATACCCGTTTAAGTAATTTTTTGTTTACAGGGTGTACAAAACACAGCTCAAATAAAAATCACAAGCGAATACTTTTTGTGCTAAGCTGGCAAATAAAAAAAAAAGAAACAGAAACAGAAAAAACGTATACAAAACACACAAAAAATTGCATTATTTGTAGGCTCAAGAGGCAGGTGCCCCATGTGGGCCGGGGGAGCTGGCTGTAAGGGGCTGTGGGCCGGTCGGTTGTGTTGTGTTGGTGTTGTGTGTGGTGTGTGTGGTGTGTGCGAGTGTGTGTGAGTGATTTATAAAGCGTTGTTGGTTTTTGCTAATTATTTATATGGCAGCCGCCGAAACCAGTTAGGTGAGCACCAACTTTTTTTTTTCTTTCGAGATATTTTTGCTGTATTAATTCACTTATTTTTGTAGTTTTTATTTATTCATATTCGGTATTCAATAACAACAAATTGGCGCTGGTATTGGAGCTGAGGCAAATGAATGTGTGTAAATGAATAATTTGCAATTGAATTCGTGCGACTCAAAGCCCCAAACAAAATTGTTCAAAGTTGAGTTTAAGTTTTCTTTGCAATTGGCCCAGATATACTATTTTATATTTATATTTATATTTCTGTTTGTTGTTGGCTGCTGTAAGAGGCCGTCGCAATTAACATTAATTAATGCAGACCCGCTGCAGTCAATGCAAAAGCATTTTATGGCCAATCATTAGCCAGAGAGGCCTGCATATAGTCGAAGTATCGAAGTATATGCCATATATGTATATAACGTATTTATGATCGATTATATAACACTTGGTCCGACACCCAAGCCAATCCACGTGTCGCAGCATTGAAGCCAATTGGCCAATTAGCTGCTTTTAGCCATTTATGTAGGCCCAATTTGCAGCTAATGAAACAAGCCCATGAATTCAGTTCATATCGGAATGAGAGCTCATAGAAGCAGCAAGAAACTCAGCCAGCTCGGTGAATTGAGGAAGGCAATCTTGAGATTGTGAAGAGTTATGTGAAGTAAAAAAGGCCTACACTATTATTACTATCGATAGTTTAATGATTGATGCAACTATCGATTGCTTTTTGAGGCAGTAATCAAACTATTTATTTCGATTATGCAATTTTAATTATGATTTCAATTATCTGCTCTTTAGTTAAAACTATTTTTTAAGCTTGCTATTTGTTTACAGCCTTTAAACCTTATTCTTAATAAGTTTCCACTTATTCTTTTTAGATTACTTTTGTCGGTTATCGGTTTGCACCTCATTTATCGTGATATCATTATTCTTAATAAGTTTCCACTTATTGTTTTTAGATTACTTTTATCGGTTATCGGTTTCCACCTCATTTCTCGTGATATCATTATTCTTAATAAGTTTCCACTTATTCTTTTTAGATTACTTTTGTCGGTTATCGGTTTCCACCTCATTTATCGTGATATCAATCACATAAGCAAGCGCATCCCTTCTCCAACTTAAATAGTTTAATAGCCTGATATAAATTCAAGAAGTTATTCAACTGCCTACAATAATTCGGCTAAGGTTGCCTATTTTGATCAATGTTAATTATAATTCTAATTGAATTTATCAATATTTTTCAGTATTCTTCTGCTATTGCTTTCTGACTTTATTTAGAGAAAGCGTACATTTTCTCCGTAGTTCCAACTCCCTTCCAACTAAGTAATGGTCAGTTAGTTTGTACTAGATATGGATTGGTAGCGGCATAAAAAGTATCGAAAGTACTTATGCCATTTCTAGTGCTCATCACTGGTGTGGTTCCGGGTTTAAAGCCACCCGGAAGAGTTTGGCAGGCGTTCACAAAGCGTGAAAGTTATTTTAGTGGGCTAATGGCTTCCATAAAAAGGTATATGTTTGGTTTTTGTAATGCACTCGGCTTACGGGTAGTTCTCCAGAGTGTGCACATAAAAACGAACCCTGTTCCTTACACTATTTTACACGACTTTACACAGAAATCGCTGGCCTGACAGCACAAATAATTTGCCGCTAAATGGTGGGCTATTTTTAAAAGGCACTCCATCAAGTGGAGACGGTTGATGGGGTACTGGCCGCATGCCACACAAGAACTACTTCAGCAGTCAGCGGGCAAAATAGGTGCAAGTTGGAGTAAGTAGCATACCCGACTTTGAACTACCAACTTTAGATCGAAGCGACAAATGACAGTTGCCTGGCCGAGTCTGCTACTGTCCGAGAGGAAGATGGCTACTAGAAGCAGCTGCCCGGTCACATAAGCTGATGGGTTTTACACTTACGCCTGACTGGCTGACTGACGAACTGACAGGCTGACTGACAACGAGTTGTCATACATTTTGGGCGCAGTTTTTCGAGCATTGCCATAGAACCGAATGAGAACCCGCATACCAATTAGCACTGAAAACGCTGCTGTGCCTATTGGAGTTGTAATTTGTAGTTCAATTGAAGCGATAAGTTCATTAGTTCAGCTTTTATTGTTCGTTGAGTTTCCCAAGTTTGTTTAAGTCTTCATCCCGTTCACTATATTTAGATTATAGCAAAATCCGGTCATTTGCCAGTCTCGATTTCGATCAAATCCATCGCAATACAAATTCTTGGGTGTTCTGAATTTCGCAAAGCGATTCGACGATTTGAAGAGTATGCATTTGAGCCAGTGGAAGGGGAATTGAAAGGAATACTTTTAAAATAAGTATTATTAAAATGAACAAAAAGTAACAACAATAATAAGAGAAGAAACCTATGAACGATTCGGAATGAAAACAGACCTGATTAACCAATTTATTTGCTATAGTATTGCAACAAATTAGGTAAATAGTTCGTTTGTTTAGTCTAGTAAATAGTTTGATTGTATTGTATTCGAAACAACTCTCCTAACTATCTCTATTCCCCAATCTCAAGCTCCGTCTGAGTGCATTCCAATAAAACACAAAACTGTTGACCAAGTGCTGCTGTTGGTTGGCTGGGGGGCAGGGAGCCAGAGTGGTGGTGGGCCGGCAACTTTAACAACCTGAAGTTTCGACAAAACGCAGACACACCCAAAAGTAAAAAAAAAAACAAAAAAAAAAACAATACACAGAAGACAGCAAGAAAAGGCAAACGAAGAAACCCGCTGCCCGACTTCAGTTTCGGTTTAATTAATTAAAATTAGATCAGACGATCGCAAGTGCATCGAGCAACAAGTTCATAACACAAAAGACAACAACTACAACAACAACAACAACAACAACAACAACAACAATGCGAACCCTCGAGTACACGAGTAAAAACTTTCAATTACAGCACCAAAATTATAAACAACTCAAGAATGTTGATGCTATGCAGAAAGTGCGCGACTAACGACATACCCTGTACCTCGTTTTGTTCGTGATCCAACGTGGGAAACATAGAAGATTAGATTAAATGGTTAATATAACCTGATTTTTCAATTACAGTATTTATTTATTTAATTTATTTTAGTTATTTTATTTATTTAATTTACTTATTTATTTATTTATTCGCGAAGGCAAAACAGTGCTGCCTCGAATCAATAAATTTAATATAATTCATCGATATATGAAAAAAATTTAAAGGCCCACACGAAATTACAATTGAATCTATAATAACGACACCAGCACGTTGGGGGAAGTTTATTTGGTAGTCCGGCTAGCTATGTCCCTATTCACAGCTAAGAATTGCTTATAGAAGCATGATGGTAAAGAGTTAGTTATAAGAAAAAACTTCTAGAACTTAAGGTTAGTTTAAGGCATAAAACTAAAGCAAAAGAATAAAGAAAAACAGTAGGAATGAAATCTCCAACCCGATGGGGGAAGTTTTTAGTAGCCAGTCCAGCAAGCGGTGCCCCAACTCACAGCTGGGTTTGTTAGAGGTTTCATTAGGGAAAGAAGGATCTAGGAAAGGGTAAGGATAGGATAAGCATAAGAATAATGTAGTTATACAGAGGTCTTGAGGGTGGTGGATAAATTATTACATCATAACAAAGTAACTATCTTTACTATACGATATTTTCCAAATAAATTATAGGTTCTTATATCCAATTAATCAAATACTATATAAGCAGATTAAAAAACTTTATTGTTTCAACTTACTTAATTAAATAGCTTGCCACTTTTACTTCGAATATTGATACTCGACAAATATAGATACCTTCCATAATATATATAAAGTGATCTCACTTGTTTTTCAGCTACTCTCGTGAGGTTTGTAATAACATACATATAACTGAGTATAATTATAGGGCAGATCGATCTATTGTAGTAATAACTCAAACAGTTAATGATTTACTTAATATATAGGGTTCTAGTCGCGGAGTCGAGTTCGTGTTTGTAACATGGTGCAAAAATTAGACAAAAACCGATATTTGTTTTGGGGGATTGCAAGCTGTAAATCATCAAAGTAATCGCTTCACATGCTGAAATCAAACACGTACTTTTGTTGTTTACAGGGTAGCCAAGCGATCGAGCTAGGCCAAAGCCAAATAGAGCAAAGAGTAATGGTTAATGGATAGATAGTATGGGGCAAGGGGCATGTGGCATGTGGCATGTGGCATGTGGCATGGGGAATGAGGCTATACAAGTGCTGAGCTTGCACTTTATTAAATAGTCGCGCACTTGACGCTTTGAATTGGATGAACTTTCAATTGAATTGGCGGCGCTACGCGTTTCATCTCTGCCTATAAATGAATGTAATTCCAAATTGAATATACGCCGGCGTTGCCAGACAGCTCAAAACATCCATCAATGGTTCGTTATCAAAGCATTTAAATATGTATCTAAGCACGCAACCAAAATCCAAACAAAACACACAATAAACCTGAAGAACATTAAACAAAATAACTCCAAACGCTGATGTCATCGGCCTTATTGGGGCGCTTAGTAAGTACGAGTACGAGTACGAGTAAATCGTGCATTTTTTGGGTGATGAGTAGTGAATAGTGAATGGCAGGCAGAGATGGGCGACGTAGTGAGATTGCAGTCACAGTGACTGTGAAGTCACTGTGACTGCATAGAAAATCTTCCTATTTCAAATAAGGTGAATAAGATGTCTCCGAAAAGGAGAATATATTGATCAGCGGTCTTTATTCATTAAATAGGCTCAAAATACAGTACGTAGTACATTTTCCTCCTTTTATAACAAGAGAAACATTTCAGAGGAATGCTGAGATTTGATATAAAAAAAAAGTAAGAATGCTATGGTCGAGTATATCTGACTACAAAACATCCTGTACCCAGGTCAAAAACACACATACACACACACAAGCGACAGCTCAAGCGAGACATTTCAAGTGGTGGCTGTGCTGCTTCCTTCCCCCGCGCTGCAGCACTGAATCTTCTTTCGTGAATAACTTTCGTGCTTGTGATCTGATCGACTTGAAATTTGGACAGTGAATTAAGAATGACACAAGCACTATGCATGCGTTATCTTAGGGCTATATCTTTAAAATTGTGGCTGTATAACGTTTTTATCAAATTGCAGGGTTGCGGGGGGAGATATCTGCAATCGGGAAAAAAGCTTGATCTGTGTGTATACTGCTATAGAATCTGTCACTGTTAATATCAGAACTGTGACTGTTATCTGGACTGCAGATGCTGCTCTCGATATTTAGTCACAGAGCGATGCCATTGCTCATGTATAGTGAGCAGTGAGCAGTGAGTAATGAGTAGTGAGTAATGAGTAACAAGTGCTGAATGTTGGATGTTGAGAACATGTGCGCTTCAGACAAGCTGAGAGGGGCTAAGCCGGCACGTAATGATGCGTCTGATATCATGATTAAATCAAGGCAAGATTTTTCTGTTGTGGTTAACAATAATTTTGAAGTTCGGTTGCTTTTGTTGTCATTCGCATTGTTCTTTTTGTTGACTTGGCACGTGAGCCAAGATACTACGAGGCAGTCGGCGACCGCATTCCGAGTGAATTTAATTGCAGACTGCAAAACGACTTCGAGACGCGATAATAAACAAATAAACAAATGAGCGAGAAGTGCAGATACAGATACGCACCAGGTGAGTAAGCAAGAAAGAGCGACAGAGCGAGACAGAGCGCGACAGAGAGAGAGAACGAGCTGAAGTTAGAATAAGAGGTAGTCAGGACAAGTTTTGATCAATCAGGACAGCTTTTAGCTGGCTAGAAGCGTGCAAACAGAAGCCACTGAGGAGAGGAACAGCAACCTTGGGGAGACTTTTTGATTTACTCGAATCTGGTTTCTGTTTCATTCGCTTTCAAGCTATGTTTCTTTTTTAAACAAGTTTCGTACAAAGATTTAAACAATTTGTACAAGCCCAAGCTCACGCGAAAAACATAATAGTAAATATAGGTTAGGTTAGGTTAGGTTGAGACAGCAGGCAACCCCACAGGGTGGCCTCAAATAGACCATCTGTTCTTACTCTAAGATTCTTTGAAGATTATTTTCGCGAATTTTAAGAGTTGGTTCAGTGGTGTTCTCTCCGGGGAAGTGAAGTCATTGGGACTCCCAGATGGAATAGTAAATAATAAAATAAAAAGATTTCAATTCATTCAGTGATTCGATATTTAACTTATTCGACTTATAATCAGTCGAAACTGTGAAAGGTGAGGGGACTGAAGAACAAGTTCTCTACCATAATTGATTGCGGCATTACGGAGTTACGGAATTGCGGGTTTTACCCCCATTTACCATTTACAAAAACAATGAACGAAACGAAACGTAACGATTTGTGAGAGAAACAAAAACAAAAACAAAAACAAACATAAATACTAAACAACAGAAATAACCGGCTGGGCAAGCGATTAAAAAGTTTATGACACCAAAAAATAATAAAAATCCACAAATGCACATTGCCTAGCTGAATGCGAGAGATTTGGGGAAACACAGCGGGCCCGTTAGTTGTTGTAATTTGTAATTGTAGTCTGAGAGAAAATAAAAACACTCAAGGGGGGGTTGGGAGCAGGAGAGGAAAAGCAGGAGACGATACAAGACCCCCAATTGAACTGCAGCAGCAATAACATCAATCGTTGTTTTATGACCCCAGCGACAGGTCTACCCCAGACTAGACCAGACCAGACCAGACCAGACCGCGAATGGGAAAGGAAATGAGAGTGTAGCGAGTAGGGAGTAGGGAGTAGGGAGTACAGAGTACAGAGTAGGGAGCTTGAAGCAGGGAGTAGGAGAGTGCCAGTTGTTTACTTAATCAACAACCAAATGAAATCGGAATCGGAATTGAAATTGAAATTGGAAGAACAGCCCCCGTTGAATGAGCATTCTTCACATTATCATGCGATAAACATACCAGCAAATATATTTTCATTTAGTCATCTTGAAATCCCGAAATACTTACTTACAACAGCGCCAAGTCCCCCATCCCATCTATATATACATATATATATATAGACATATATATATATACTTTTATCTATATGTATACCCAATTATTGTTGAGCTAGTCAATGAAGCGAAATATATACAATATATTTTATCGCATTCCTTGCATTTTGGAGGCCCGACTTGGCGCGGAAAGGCTTTACCATTTCAGATAATGTCTCGCCATTTAATTCGATAAGGTATTCTTATGCGGAATGTAAGACCGCAACTTGCACACCCTATATAATAAATATATCTGATATAATAATCGTATTTTATTAAATTTCTTCTTTACTATATGTATGTATCTATAATACGCAATAAGTATTCTTTGTATGTTATTATTCCCCCTGTTTAAATTAAGGAAATAGGTTCGCACTTTTCGGAACGGATGTGATCGAGTTCAAAGTTGGTTTGCCCAGCTCAGTTTAAACGAGAATTTACATGCCATGAAATAAATCATAATTGAAATGAATTAAATTGACAAGATCAGTTTAATAACAACTATTGATATAGTATGTACATATCAATAATTCGCTTTGAATTATAAAGAAAAAAACTTCCGATTTCTACAGTAAACTTAGGGATAAATAAAACTATATAGCGCAGCGTTTCCCAAACTTTTTTGGACGCGGCCCGGTATGAGCTTTACAAAATAGCAAACAACCCGTTTTTGAGCGCTATCTATTGCACGAAATGGAAGCTGCCCTTATGCCACTATTTTTTACTGCCTTGTCCATCTTGTAGTACTGTAGTTTTTGGTTTATCTGATGTCAAAATATACTATTTAATACATTTTTTTCGCACCCGGCAATATTTTTCTACCGGGACCCGCGACCCACACTTTGGGAAACGCTGGTATAGCGTATAGGTTTAATTTTTGAATGAATCTGCGATTCATTGAGGCAAATGCATTCATTCAAAGTGCTATAATTTGCTATAATTTGATTACGAATTCATGTGGTATTTGATGTTATTTTTGATGAATTGAGAATTCTGGACTTAATTAATTTAGAAAAAAAAGAAAGAATAATTGAATTCCATTTTGATCTTATGCCCATGTAAAATTTACGATGTATCCATTAAAAGTGGAGAAAAATGTGGCTTAAATTGTGCATCAAAAATAATATTCATTTCAATAGATCAATATGCGAAGTTAACAAAAATAGAATACAGTAGAGGCACGCAAATTAGAACCACTATGTTTTTATGGTAATTCTAATTTCAGAAAAATTCAAATTTCTGGACAATTGTTTTATTCGAAAAATGTAATAATTTTTTTTTACCCTTATTGTATTTAACTTTACAAACTTCAATTCTAATTTCTGGAAGATTCGAATTTCAGAGAATTCAAAGGCTAAAAGTGCTGGGCACACTTTATTGAGCGTTTACTGTAGAAAAGAAAAAATTCACTCACCTGTGGCCAGAATATTGTTAAAATGCCAAAAACAAGCAGAATTTGCATATTTAGCATTTGTTGTTTGCTGTGTTGTTGATGTTGTTGATGTTGTTTTTGTTGCTTCATGGCGCTTCCCATTGCGAGTACAGTGGAAACCCAAAATTGTTGACTGCTGCAGCTTGTATACTTTTTGTTGTTATAACATTATTTGTCTGCATGTGTTGGTTGTGTGTGTGTATGTGTGTGTGTGTGTGTATGTATAATATCACTCTCGATGGGTCGTCACTTAACTAATATTGCACTTGTTTACAGCGGGGCGTGGAGGGGGCTCTGCAGAAAGAAGAAGAGAAGAACGTACCGCACACTGGTTAAGATATTTGTCATTCGTTTTGAATTCGATTTTCGTTGATGACGCGACGGCTGCAATTCCAAGGAATGCGCCCATGCCAAATGTTTTATGGCCAAACAAAATTATAACGGCACTGTCACACTGCTGCTGCTGAGACAGAGATCCTCTCTTTAACCACCAAGAGAGCAAGCAAATGAGCGCGTGAGAGAAAGAGAGGGAGAGCGATAGCGGCAGCAACAAGCGAAAGCGTCGTAAACGTCACTGCTGCAGGTAGAAAGCAAACGAATGAACGGAAAACCAACGACAGCGAGCAAAGCGTAATACAAATAAGGTGGTATGCCAAGTGCATGGTCAGTTACCAATTGTAGCAAGCATGTTCGTTTCACTTGGTTTTTTGATCGCGATAAATCGCGTGTTCTGTTTTGTATACATTGCTCTAAAACAAAGGTTGAATATTATAGTTTAATTGAGGCAATAAGTCTATTCGTTTTAATGTGTGTTCGTTTGTGTGATTATATATTACATGTAATTAGTTAATTGCACACGATGATATACTCTATTTTTCTTCTTCTTCTTGAAAACTAGTGAAAAAGTCACTTGCATTTAGACGGTGAGTCTTAAATAACACAAAGCAATTGATTTCTTGTTGCATTGCAAGTCTGATTTAAGTTATCGCTAACCAATTTCACAGAGCAAAAATGCGCAAACAAATAAAGACAAGGCTGGTCATGAGTTTTAGTACGACTCGCTCGCTCCGCTACCCCTTTTCCATACAAGCAAAAAACTCTTAAGTTCAACTCGCGAGTTTAAATCATCGTCTAAATGCGAACTAAATGAATCTTTTAAGCGAAACACACAAATCGTTGCGTGACTGACAATTGGTAACTCATTAATGAGAGCGCTGGCCTGGCAGCACCTTAAGCAATTACACCATGGCTGCGACGACGCGACGCGATGGAGACGGCGACAGCGACGCGACGCTAAGCTGTTGCGCCTGCAGCGTGTGGTGCAAGAGCAGCGAACCACGCACAAGTGCGTGTGTGTATGGGTATTTTCATTTATGTATGTATGTGCGTGTGCGTGTAACGGCGCTGTGAGTGTCCGGTGTTGTTGTAGTTGTAGTTGCTGCTGTTGTTGTTGCTTTTGCATTACGAAATCGCTGCGCGTCCGCAACGGTAATTACTAAGCCATTGTTGTTGGCGATTTAATGCTGTAGCTGTTCTTCAATTATTGCACCCCCATTTTGTGCATGCCAATTGTAATTATATTAATGCTAATTGCACGCATTTACTTCAACGTTAACAGACACAGTCGCCGCCCTTTCTATACACAAACACACATACACGCACACACACACACCTGCACATACATAAATACAAAATGCGACGACAGCGGCGGCGCAACAGCGACCGCGACGGCGACAGCGACGTCATCTGCCCACAAATAACAAAATACAAAAAAAAAACCACAAAATTCACTTGTAATTGTTGTTGTTGCTGCTGCTGCATAAATTAAATAAACTAGTCACGTTTTTCGCCGATGCTTTTTTAGTACAAAATGTTGCTGTACGTTAAATTTGTTTTTGGATTTTGTTTTTTTTTTTAGTTTTTTCATATTTGGTGAAATTTCTGTGAAATTTGTCTGCTTTTTATTCGCGAATTCATGTTAAATTCAGCGTTAAACAGCAAAAACAAGTCGCTGTGCTTGTTAGTTATTAACTAACAAATGCGAGCACGATTGCAAATAACGCGCATTAATTCAAGCGGGCGTTGTAAACACACACAGCACAAGCAAAAACATAAATAAATAATAAATAATTATCAAAGAAAGAGCATGAGCGTACAAAATAGAGCGCCTTGTCTCGCCAGAATTACTGATTTCAATTGTTGATAGCGACGATTAACATTTAAAAGTTTCATGTGGCTTGGCGTGGTGCCAAAAACCGAAATCGAGTTAAAACATTTTATTTAAAAACAACAGCCGCGCGGTCTGCGGAGCAACAATAACCGAACCGAGCGAAGAAGAGCATGAAAGTGAACAAAAACAACTGAATAAAATAACAAAACAGAGTCGGAATGCGAGCAGCGCTGCTTTATAATATCGACTTATCGATTAGCAGTCGATGTTTTTCGTTGCAACTTGTCCACTTATCGCACACTAATCGCTACTGTCTGGCCATTCACAGCACAACGTGTTCTAAGCGCCATCTATCGCAATTATCTGGAGTCTGCTGCGCGCACAAATTCAAACTTTCATTGAAATGTTCGCTTCAGGCGCCATTTAAGCTGGGGAAACGAGAGTTTTACAAGCGTTTGGCTGATTTTGGTTAACATTTTGGCAGCCAGGCTGCGATAAGCGTTAACTTTTTAGCTGAATCAGTGAGGAGTACATTAGTTGGGCTTTGACAAAGATTGAAAAGGCTTTCTTTTAATTTGGAAACTCATCAATTCGAATTTATTATATATTTATTTTATAAAAATATATTTTATATCACCCTCTGCAAGGGTGCATAGTAATAGTAACAACAATAATAATAATAAGCTGGAAAGGAAATCAATTTATTTATAGGAATTGTTTCTTATTTCTCAGTTTTTATCTTTTGAATGGCCAGAAAGGAAGAATGTTGAGTGCAGCAGAAGTTTCGGGTCAATATTCTCTACTGGCCAACTCTTAACTTGGCTGCACTTCCCCGCACAGTTCCTGAGATCATATCCCGACAATGCGCATCCTTGCTGCGGTCGCCAGGAAGCGCTTAGAATCTATATTGCAACTACTTAAACTTAGTTGGCCGCTTTTTTTGTTGTTTGGTGCCAGTAAAAAGTTTGCCCAGACCTTGTCACCACAATTGAGAAAGTGAGCAAGGGTATGAAGGAGGGTTTGGTGAAGGGGGGGGGCGGCATGGGTTGGTTGCTTAACAAGGACATAAGCATATCAATGAAAGCCAATGTGCACAATTTTCGCTGTGCGGCGCTTTCTCTTTTATTTTGGCTGGCTGCTATCGGAACCGGAAATGGCACTGCCACCATTTTCGAACTCAAAAATCTATGCAAAATGGCGTCGCATATAGAAAAGAAAGCTATCGATATAGTTATCGAGACCTTGCCATCCATGGTTCCTTTAATTGCCCAAAAAATATCTGATTTCAAACTTAAAAGTCGCTTTTTACTCCCTGTACCCATAAAATGGGTAAAAAGGGGGTATTACATCTGTGCAAATGTATGTAACAGGCAGAAGGAGACATCTCCGACCCTATAAAGTATATATATTCTTGATCAGTGTCAAAAGAGATTTCGATTTGGCCATGTCTGTCCGTCTGTCCGTCTGTCCGGATGAACGCGTCGATCTCAGCAACTACAAGAGCTAGAGACACCAAATTTGAAATGTAGGTTCCTGTATACCATACGCAGATCAAGTTTGTTTCATATTTCAGATATCTCCCCCGTTCTCCCGCAAATCGATTAAAACCGTTTTACAGTAACAATTTTCAAGATATAGCTTTAAGATTTGGCACGTACAATACTTTAGTCTCTCTTAATATACTATCCAAATTTTAAGTCGATCGGATAATAAACACGGAAGTTATTCACGAAAGAAGATTCAGTGATGCAGCGAGAGGGGGAAGAAGAAGCACAGCCACTTTTGCCGCCTGTGTGTGTGCGTCTTAGTGTATGTGTGTGTGTATGTGTAAGTGGACGTAGATGTGATTGGATGTTTTAGACCTGGGTACAGGGAGTTTCGTAGTCGGGTATACTCGACTATAGCATTCTTACTTGTTAATATTACAAAACAGATTCAAGCCATTTATTGCGGGTATAATTAAATAAGTGCAAGCCAATATCGGTAAAATGTTGCCATATATGTGGAGTATCGTTCTCGAAATCAACCCTACACAATTCTATATATCAAACGTAGAAATATATGTTAAATATTTGAACATATGAACTTATGTGGCACGTTCTTGCCATATAAATCTTTGATTGCCACATCGTGTGAGCAAGTATCTCACCATATAGAATTTTGTAGGGTTGATTTCGATAACGATATTACCGTATGTGGCAAAATGGCATATCGTGTGACTCCGTCTTTAAGATTAGATTAGATTTCGATTTCGATTATCATTAAATATAATGTCGTATGGACTTTGATTCATTGTTTATGAACTTATGTATTGAATGACTTTTCTTAATTCGAGGCAGCTCTGTTTTATCCTTCGCAAATAAATAATAACGTAAGATAGTTAAATAAAACTACTGACCGATATCATATACTTATGAGAATTGATAGTTTTTAGTTTTGGTAAATATTAAAGAAGCATAAAAACATATTTGAATATGAAGAAATGAAGACAAAGCATGACTACAAAAAGTCTGAATTCCAGGAAGAGGATTTAGAATGGTTTCTGGGAAAGTGAAAGTACTTTATTTCAGAAAACTTTTACAATGCTCAATATATCCCGACCAAACTCACCAAATCGGAGTAACGGTATAATTTATGCAAGCTGAACAAATTTAATCCAAATCAGACTATTATATATCTGCCGAAAAATCGGTTGGGAAATGAGTTTTTGATAAAACAAGAAATTATGCTGAAAGGATATATATCTTCCGCACGCCGAAGATATCCGTTCTTATTTTATTTTATTATGTTAAACATTATTCGCAGCACATCTGACCGATCTTGCTATAATATTTCATTTAAAAACATTTTCGAATGAAACTATATTGTGTGTGTAATTTATTAAAAGACTTTCAGGAGAAGCCATGAAACGTATTTGTTTATTTAGACATTGTATCAGATCTTCTAATAAAGCACTTAAGCCAAGCTTTGATAAACTGCGAACAAGACTATCTGTTAATTTTGCGCAGTGTAAACTAAATCCACACAAAGGACGAGAGGATTGTAGTTAAATGAAAAGCTTTTTAATTTTGTATTTGTTTATATCTAATAGTTATAAGCCGACAAATGAGCCCAATCCTTTTAATTGTATATAATCGTTAAATAAACAGCATATTATTTAAATTTGTCAAATGCAAAACTAAGTAGGCTTTAAATAAAGTAGGTAAAAGGGGATATTAAGTCTGTGCAGGCGGAAGGAGACATCTCCGACCCAATAAAGCATATATATTCTTGATCTAGCCTAGCCTGTCGGTTCGTCCATCCGTCTGCTGAATTTCTATGCCAAAGTATGTAGATAAGGTCTGTTTCAAATTTCAAGTATTTCCCCCGCACCCCCACAATTCTATTAAAACGCTTTATAGCTACAACTTTAAACAAATAGCCTTGGAATTTGTGATGCATGATTATTAAGATGTTCTTGATCTGTTGTCCAAATTTCAATTCGATCGGATAATAAACAGAGAAGTTATGCAAGAACCACTTGAAATTCCTTGCTTTTATGTGTTTGGGAATTTTCAACTCGAACAGGGAGTCTCATAGTCGGGTATACTCGATAAGAGTATTCATACTTGTTTGTCTTCACTTCAAATTGAATACATTATGCTGCCCCCTCTCTGTTTACAGGGTATGTCGCCTCCGAGCATTGCGAATGTTCTGCTTTGTAGCTTGTTAACTGTCATGTTAATTCCTTCGTAATACGCGTGTTCATTATGTTAAACACTCAACAAATGAATGTGTGTTGCTCTGTGTGTGTGTGCTGGTGTGTGTGTGCTGGTGTGTGTGTGTGTGTGTGGGTGTGTGTGTGGGTGTTGCTCCCCCGAACAATACATAGACGAAAGCGTAACACTAATTAGTCGTGTATGCGATTCATAATGATAACAGTAATTAAAATTTGTGTGCGCGCGTGTGTGTGTGAGTGTGTGAGTGTGTGAGGGGAGGGCTGGTGGCAAGGGGGGGCGCCTAACAACAACAACTCGACTGGGAGCAGGGGCTGCGGCAGGCGGGGGCTTCATCTTCAGTTTCAGTTACAACAGCGGCCTCTTTTGAGGCTCTTGTGGCATTTGGTTGCTGGCGCTGTTGAATGCTTTTGACTGCTGCTGCCGCTGGTGTTGCACGTGGTCTAAGCCGACGCCTTCTAGGCTGGCTGCTAGCTGCGAGGCGCTTCCGCTGGCCCCACGCCCCACGCCCCACGCTCCACGCTTCACGCCTGCTGCCGCATGCCGCAGGCAGCCTTTGGCGCTTGTTAATGCCCAAGTGTTGCCAGCAGAGCCAATATACTTACGCACACACACAAGCCAAACATTTACATCCTAGCACACACACACGCACACACAGACACACAACTGCTGTAGTCGCATTTGATCCTCACAGGATGCCGTGTCATGTTTTCATTATGCTCATGTGTCTAAACAATTATCCTGCAGCCATAATTATGTCTGACGTTTATAAGCTTTGACACTTTCGGTTTTCGGTAACATGGCTAACACACACAAGCACACAAATACACGCACACAAACACACACACACACACACACACACACACACATAACAGCTAGAGGCGAAGACGGGGTAGAGGCCTATTGATATGATAATAACTAATTACTCCATGATATAGGGCCTTTATACACATATCTATCTCTGTATATAAAAGAGCTTGTCCTGGCTGGCTGACTGATTGGATATGCCAACATTTCCACAGTAGTTTCTATCTGTGATGAAAGTGCACACTAAGACTGGACTTTGTAGAGTTCCACCCACAAGTGTGGAAGCTCGCAGAAAAAAAATTGCATGGCAATTCTTTGTTTAACATCCAAACGGATTCAAACTCACTTTCAAAGTTCGATTCAGAAAATCATTCGAGATAAATTTCAGCGATTTTGGTAAATCCACCCCATGGGCGGAAAATGGGTGTCTCAAAGTTGTATGGACGAAAGTTCGAATTAAAGTTCGACCAGCTTCAATTCAAAGCTCTACACTAAAACATAATTAGCACGGTGTTCACCGATTTGGGAAAATCTAAGCCCATGGGCGGATAATGGGGATCCACATGTAAAGCAATTAAACTTTCGCGTACACTCTGAAAAATGATGACCATAGAATTCAGAAAGTCATCATAAAAGCCGGAAATTATATCTAAATTAAATATCAATATATAAATTCAATAAAAATAAGTCTAGCTTTGGTTACAAAAGTATGGCAACATTCTGTACTTTAGGTATATTTTTTATCTGCGTGTATGGGCGGGAAATAGTTGGAAAACATTAGAATTGAAATATTAATCTTGCCTTGCCTTGTCTTTAAACTCATGGTTAAAACTACACCAAAAGTAATTTAGGAGAGTGCTAACCGATTTTAGAAAATCCTATCCTAACTGTCGGGCGGTATATGGGGTTCAAGGTGAAGTATGTGAGAATATGTCAAGTCTGCCTTTAGCTACAAAAGTACGGTAACTTTCTGCATTTTGGGGCATTTATTTTTAAAAGTGTAGGGAAATTCTACATAACTTTACTCAAAATACTTTGCCGGGCAACGCTGGGCTAATACCAGCTAGTACCATATAGTTGGTTAGGTCCGGTTAGGCAGCATGGCTCTAGGTGCTACTTTTCTGACACCCCCTCCCCACCCCCCCTCTCAGCATCCTTTTGGCAAGCATGCGGTTGAAAAATTACGGGCCTGGCCAAACTTATTTTGGCGTAAAATTGAAAAATTCTTTCTGTATAAGGAATTAGGCGTAAGTTGATTTTGCTCTGTGTTCGCCTGTTGTCTTTGGCCTGCGCATCCTGGCGCCCGGCTACTGGTCGACGTCCTGTTCGTCCTGCGCGCTGTTAGCGTTCTTTTATTTTATTATGCAGGAAACAAAAGTTTCATTTGCTTGTAACGCTCGGCGCTGAGAACAACCATCAATCATTCGCCGTGTTGTGCGACGTCTTACAGGACAAACAACGACAACGACAAGGATAAAAAACACCCCAAGCAAGGAGAGGCAGGGCAGCGGGGAGCTGGCCCCAAATAGCAAAATAAAGCAGCAAACCGTGTGGGCGTCAGCTAAAAAATGTTTCATTTTCACACACTAAACAAATTGCATGCCGGGCAGACTCAACCTGCCACTTGCCACTTGCCACTTGCCACTTGCCACTTGCCACGTGCCACGTGCTGCGTGTTGCCTGCGTTCTTGTCAGACGTCACATTCTTAGACCGTTCTTCTCCTCGCACTGCAAAATAGTTTGCCCCAATATGATCCCAGTCCCCACCTGACTGCCCCAGGACTTCTCGCCTGACACACAGTTTCCATCCCGTGATCATCAGAAAAGTAAATGCAATAAAATACAGAAAATCGCCCTTAAAAAAAGGTCGCCCTAAAAACCAGAAAGACTTTCTATTCAGTAGAAATAATACCTAATTTAGGAGATATACTGCAAATGTGTAAAAGAAGGCTTTCATTTGGAGTTGGGGTTCCCATTTCCGATTCCGATCAAATCAACATTGGCAGCTGTTTTGAAATCGAAATTGAATGTTTCCCTTTGAGATGTTTATATATAAACTATCAAAATTTACTTTCAAATGCAAAAACCATTGTTATATCATTCCAAAACGGGAAAATAATATCCAAAAGTATTCGGGATGAAAAGTAATCGGAAATGTCAACAGCCCTGAATGTCTACAGCGAACTCATTGATGTCATGTCTGAAAGCTATTTTCAATTTCTAATCTATTTTCAGCGAAGTTCATCACAAGTTAATCCCTCCCTGATAGGAACGCTTCGGTTCCAGGGATGATTATAATTTAAAAATAAAAACAGCTCCTATTATATCATATGTTTTCCGAATTTCACTTTCAAATCAATTGCACAGTAATAAATGTACAGCATACTTGTAGGAAAGCATAAAATCTTTGATGAAAATGTAGTTTCAAGTGGGTAAGGGCCAACCAACTGCCATTGGCACACATTTCGCGACAATATGCAATAAATGCATTCAATTGAATCATTCGATTTCGATTCATTTGATTCACTTGATTCATTTGATTCGGTTTATCGCATTCCCCTTGCAACCACCTGAGCTTCAATCATGGGAAAATAAACTAAATGGAAGCTGCCTTAAACGGTTTAGCAATTTATTTTGCAACAGCCATATCTAAACACACACACACACACACAGACACACCCCGCCCCCTCCCCACTGTACTGCTGCCCACCCCTCCCGCTGCTCGACACTTGAGTCATGCAACTTCAATTTATAGAGGCACATTAAACTTTTAAATGATAAATTGCTGAATATAATTCACGTAACGCCCCCGCTTGCCCCCACCCCGCCCCGAGCTGAACCGCCACCCAAATGAGCAAGCAATGCCATCCTTTTAGGGGGGGGGGGGGGAGGGGGTGCTGGAGGGGGCAGCGACTGAGCTGGGGGGAGACTGGTGGCAGTCAAGTTAATAACTCTTTCGCTGCTGCCTTTGGTGGTGAGTGTGGCTGTGTGTGTGTGTGTGTGTGTGTGTGTGTGTGTGTGTGTGTGTGTGTGGCATGTACTCGTTGTTGTTGTTGTGTTAACTGTTTAATATGCACGCAATGTTGGCGTAAATGTTTGTTGATTAGTGTGCCCTTAGTTTTTAGTGGCTTTCGATGCCAGCAGCAGACAAGCAGCCAAAACTCAGCGACTAAGGACACAGGACACAGGACTAACAACTGACGAATGCGTCTCGTTCGACAGGCGGCGAGTAGCGAATGCTAAGGAGGGAGCAAGGGTAGGGGAGGGAGTGGCAGGCACTGTGGCACTTCATATTCATGCTCATTGACAGCACGCTAACGGCATATAAATTGACAGGCAGGCAGGCGAGAGGTCCTTGCTGCTGTTCCACTTCCTGTTTCGACTCGTATTATTGGCCGCCATACGCTATTGCCGTCTCCCTTGCACGCACTTACTTCAAAGTTGGAATATTGTGTGTGCGTTTCCTGTTTTTCCTCCCTCTTGTTGCTCTGTGTGTCCCCCATGCTTGCCAGCATATCCGTTTGTTGTTTTTGCATTTTCATTTTCAATTACAAATGACACAAGTGCCTCACGCTCCAGTTCCCCCAGCCGCAGCCCCATCCCCAGCCCCACCAAGCAGGCTCAAGTGTGTGTCGGTGTGCCATAATAATAACGAGTACCCTAATTTGTGCCTCTGAAAGGAGGCGCCACAAAAGGACGAACAACAGCTGAAGTTTAACACGAATTCCTATCGTTATGTTCATTATTTGTCGCACTCGTTGGTTTCTACTCGTTGCTAGGCTGGACGAGTTGTTAAGGGATGTGATATTAAGGACTCGACGTATTATGCGAACTCTCAACGGTTGCTAGAGATCCTTCAATGACTGCGAGTGCCAAAGCACACAGAGAAGCTATCAGTTTTCAGGTATCGGGTTTCGGGTTTCGGGGAGGCTTCTTCCTTCTAGGTTTTCAAACAACAATTGTGGCAGGACTCGCGCATAACTCAGTTATGTACAGCACGAAATGGATATGCTTAAGCTAAAGGATTTCCTTGGCAGTCCTTTGGAGTTATACTTAACACCACTTTGCATACTCTTAAGGCGCTTGGCCAAAGGATGTCAAGCTTAGGGCTTAAGGAACTTCATGTTAAGACCCTCTGCAAGTCCTTTGCATGAATTAACTCAAGCGATGGGCAATTGATGTAAGTCCTGGCCATATACATACATCCGATAAGTGTCGTTAAGCTGATTTCGATAAGCACGCTCAACAAAGCCAAGCGCGCATAACTGCGGCATGCCACGCCCACCCTTTAGTCAAGTGGGCGGCAGCTAACTAACAATTTAAGGATATTCGCGATAAGCGAGGCAGAACTGCACCAAGGCTTCGTCCACAGCCCGAAAGTCGATTATAGAAAACTTGTAATAAAATTTTCGTTAGCCAAAACCAAAAATGGATAAATGGGTGGTGGGGGTGGTGTTTGGGGGAGGGGTAGGGTTAGGGGGTATTGAAATACCAGCAGATGCAAGTAAGAAGAAAATTCGCTGCAAAGTGGAAAAATGAAACTACAACAAACATTTGGCTGTGGTCTGCAGCCGAGGGAGTGGTGGATGAGAAAGGGTGTGGGGTGTGGGGGGATAGGACAGAGCGCAATTGAAAACTATGAAACAAGCGACCATAGCGCAAAGGGTGAAAGTCAGTTAAGAGTGGTTGGGGAAAGCGGGTGGGGGTAGGGTGGCAGCTGCGAAAATTGTGTTTATTTTAAAGACAAAGTGAAAAGAAACTTGCAGCTGTAAGAAGAACTGGGCGCTGCAAAAGGTAGAGGGGGGTGCTCGGAGGGTACACTCAGCAAAAAAATGCTCTCTTGCAGTAGCAATATATTTCTTAAATTTATAAAATACAAGCTGTAGCCTGTGGCACATTGTAGAAAATCTACCCTCAAGGGCGGAAAACTGTTGTATGAAACTTGAAAAATCTACTCCCACCCGTCACTACGGACGGGAAATGGACTTAAGGTCAAATGTGTGGTAAAAGGTATATGTTAGCTCGGTTGCCAAGTTCTTTATACCCTATACCAAAAATCACAAGGCACGGGAGGGAAAATAGTTGTAGGGGAAAATAGTTCTAAGTGCTTCAAAATTTTTTAAATAATGTAAATATATGGTAAGTATCATTTTCCAATTATTTTGCTTTTAGTTATGTTTCCTTCGGGAACAGAGTAACGAAATATTTTTCTTATATATTTATATAGGGAAAAATTAAAAAAAACCATACAAATATGATTTTTTGGCACGGGAGGAAAAATATTGGTAAGTTACTTTTGTTTATTTCTTACTTTCTCATCCATGCATCAACAATGTGCCACAGCAAAGTGTGGAGGGGTAGACCTAGTAATACATACATATAGATTTATACTCAATATAAATTGTTTGTGGGTTTTAGGGTGATCCTTAACATAGGGCGATTATCAGCATTCTATTTTTCTGAGTGTAGCATAAGTAGATGTTTAAGGCGTCAAAGGCATTCTAGGGAAAGATGGGCAACATTTTGTGAACATCATATTTCAGTGGCTGGGCGGTGCGGTCAGTTCAGTGGAGACCACGGCACCCTATGGGGGGAGGGGGGAAACCTTTGGCTTCTAACGAGCTGCAGAGCGCACTCGGCCAATTTACTTAACAACTTGATTAACCAGTCAAGGCAGAAGGCAGTCAAGCGGCCTTGTCATCAACACCCACACAAACACTGGCATAAATTTCAATTTGATTTCAATTCGCCAGCGTTTTGTCAGGACGTTGTAGAGCTGCTGCAGGACCCGGCCCCCCATATCACCATGATCATCTTGCGGAATGGTTTCATCATCGGGCTCGTCATTGTCATTGTCATCATTCTCGGCGGCTGGCATCGTTCACATCGAAATACAGGAACAGAAATCCGGCGTACGTGATTTTCAGCCTTAATGCCAATTTTTTTTCCGGTTTGGTTTTTTCTCTCCCTCTCGCTCTCCTTCTTTTTGGTTGACAACCTCTGACAATTTGGCACCCCTTGCAATCACACAGTCAACCTTCGGCTTTCTTCTATTTGGCGCTCATTTCACTTTGTATTTTCTTTCCTTTTATACTCTGTTTCCGAACATGTGTAAAAAGAGTTAAATGGGTTTTGCGAAATGTCCGTCCGTGTATATAATATATAAAATATATTATATACCAAATATGGTACAATTGTTGGTTTAAGTCATAGACAGTTAAAGGTTTTTTAGATTTTCCCCCCGCAGTTTCGCAGTTTGTCATAAGTATATGTACCTGCATCTTCGACATTCTTATAGCTACAGTCATCAAATTTGGTATGAGGACTACCGATGACCTCCTTGACAAATTTGAGTAACAATTATTTGCTACCCCCATCCGTTCCCTTGAAATTAAGATATAACTGCGACAGCTTATTGCTAAAATCATCAATATGAGAACTGCCGATGACTTCCTTGAATAGCAAAGAATAACCCACTGGAAACAGAGTATACGCCAGTTGGGAACTTGAGACTGCAATGTGCTTACTCGTTTCTTTTCTTGCGTCTTGGCAAATGGCATAAGCCCAGCCGGCACTTCCTCCTGCCCCCCTGTCTGCACTTGGTATTCAGAGTTGACACTGAGAACTGAATGAGTGGCACACCTCCTAATTCAGCCCCAATATACCCCACTCCCCCCACACCAACCCCGCACTCAGCAGCCATCCTTGGCTTATCGTGCAAAGTTTTTAAGTTTCTTGGCGTGTTTGGCATACGTAATAGAAATTTCGGCGTGACTTTCCCTTTAGCAGTCGCTGGCTTTTCTATTTGCAGATTTTCAAAATTCTATTTCACTCTTTTATTTTTTTATTTTTATACATTTTTGCTGCTTTTGTCCTCGCTCGTCAAGTTAAAGTCCTAACCCTTGTATAAATCATTGAATAGCGCTTCTCATATTGTTATTCGCTTGATTTCCAAGATATTTCATCGAGTGCCTTGAACTGTGAAAGGATAACGATTGAACAGGCAGCCAAAGTTGTTTTATAATAAGATTAGAGACTCCACACATACATATAGTATTACTAGAGTTTTGAATAGTTAGTTGACACGAGTTCACCAAAATTTACAGAATCAATATAACTGAATTTGTGTATTTCCATTTGCATATATTTTAAAGGCACTTAAATTACTTCATCGATCGTTATTAGATTTCTGCAGCAACGGCCTGCGGAACGGTTTGAGTTGGTTCACAAAATGTTTAAAATTAAATAGGTTCAATTTGAAATTAAACCAAGGACTTAGGACGAAAGTCTTTGATAAAGTCAAGTTATTAAATACATTTTTGAAATTTATATTTAATTTCTACTAACTAGAAAATATTTCTTTGTTTTCTTGTAGAGTTACCAAATTTGATAAACAGACTACTGTTGACCTCCTTGACAGATCTGCATCCAAAAATGCTTAACACCCTCACCCCCTGTCCCGAAAATGAGCAATATGTATATGCCCCTCACCTATACAGGTAGAGTCACCAAATTTGACTTCTGTTTTTGTTTCTCGTCCCTTTTCGAACCAGGATCTACATATTTACAGAGACAAACAGTACCCGAGCACAATTGCGTACATGCACACAACTGCATCAAGCAGTTCAGCGGCACTGCAAGCAAGCAGAGCGCTTTAATTTTTTTTAAAATTGAAAATAGCACACTATCAATTGAAGCGAGTACTATATGCGCTCAAGCTGGTGAATTAGCTAGCATTATTGGGCCAATAAAGGGATTACAGGATTATTGAGTTATCCTTCGGCCAGGCAGTGCATAAAGCTGCTGGCCAGGCTCTGGTTCAGCTTTAAGCGGCTTACACGCTTAAAACAACAACAGCAAGAGCAACAAATCAATGTAATCAACATGAAATCAATCGATTTACGCTTTTAGGTGCAAACGATTCGATTTTGCTGCCAGCACAAAAAACAACAAAATACCAAAAATCAAAGTAAAAAACAAAGAATAAAAAACAAGAGTGAAAAATGCCTTTGTTGGAAAATTGCAGACAAAGGACACAGGGCACAAAAACAACAACAGGAAGAGGTCCTGCCTGCCATGTCGCGTGTGGGCGTGGCCAAGCTGAGGCAGCTGAAAGAAAGGGGAACGAGGATGAGGGGGAGTGGAAGTGGGATGGGGAGTGGGAGTGGGAGGGCAGCCAGTTGCTTGGTATGTCAAATAGAAATGCTAATAAAAAAATTCCAACATCAATCTGTGGAATTTGTGTTGAACATATGCGCCAATAATGTAGACCCCCCCTCCCAAGCACACACACACACACACACGCACACACACGCACACACACTCACGAATATAGTGGTGGGTGGTAGGCTTGGGGGTGGCAGCGGGTGGGCGCATCGTCCTCGATGAGGTCGATATGTTTGCTTAGCTGAATGTTGGTGATGATGTGTAAACATTTACATGACGTGCCCCAGTTTATTTTAACCTTTGATCAGGCCTCAGTCGCAGACGCCATCAAGCTCGCTGTCGCGTCGCAGTCGCCGTCGCAGTCGCAGTCGCAGTCGACGTCTGCACCTGCCACAGAGCTGTAGCTGAGTTGGTTTTGGCCCAAAATGTAAAAATAAAGCAAAATATTTGCATTAAAAATGAATTGTTTGTGTAGGCAGACGGTGTTCGACATGAGGCAGAAGCAGGCGGCGAAGCAGTGGAGTGTGTGGAGGGGGGTATGCGACTTTAAAGTCTGCATGCATAAGTAAACACTACACACCTTAAGATACACACACACACACACACAGAGAGAGAGAGAGACACTGAGACACACGAAAAGCGCAATGAAACCTCAAGCGCATAATAAATTCTCATACTTAGATGCTGCATAAGGACATGAGGCCAGGGGGCCTGTTTGGCTGCTTGGCTGCTTGGCTGCCTGGGTGGTTGGGTGTGTGGGTGGTGGCACGTATGGGCATTTGCCGTGTCGGGGATGTGTGTGGAGCGAGCTGCCACGGCCAAGGCAAATGGCGCACGGGCAAACAAAACGTGCCAAAAATAGCCTAACAACAATAAACACGCTGCGATGCCCCTAGGCCAACCACAACAATAGCAACAACAACAACAATAACTACACTAACAACAACAACAACAACAACAACAACAACATATGTCAAACCAATTTGCCCTGCTCGCGGCCTTTGCACAGACAAGTCAGCAACGAGGGTCGATTGAAAAGTCGCTTCATTTAATGCTAACAGATTCTGTTTGATCCCTGTTATATTTCAGAAAGTGGTTTAAATAATGTGTAGCATTAAAAATAAATAAAAGTTGGCTTATTTACTAGCTCTTATTATTGCCAACCCGTCGATCTACCGGAAATACAATTATAATTGATTAATTTGCATTGCTTTGCAAAACTTTTGGCAATCAAGTTCCTAAATTCCTATGTTAACAAGTAGGAGTGCTATATAGTGTACCCGACCACAAAACTCCCTGTACCGAGCTCAAAAGTTTCCAATCGCATCTTCGTACACTTACACATACACACATACATACACAAAGACGCACACACACGAGCCATAGCGCAAGCGAGGCATTTTAAATTGTGGCTGTGCTTCTTCTTCCCCTCCCCGCGCTGCACTACTGATGCTTCTTTCGTGAATAGCTTCCGTGTTTATTATTCGATCAACTTGCAATTTGGACAGTACATTAAAGTATTGTACATGCCAAATTCCAAAGCTTTACCTTTTAAATTGTTGGTATAAAACGATTTTATCGAAATTCGGGGGAACGGGGGGAGATATCTAAAATATGAAACAAACTTGATCTGCGTATGGTATACAGGAAGCTACATTCCAAATTTCGTGTCTCTCGCTCTTATAGTTGCTGAGATCGACGCGTTCATACAGACGGACAGACAGACAGACGGACAGACGGACAGACAGACGGGCATGGCCAAATCGAAATATCTTTTGATACTGATCAATAATACACCTTATAGGGTCGGAGATGTCTCCTACTTACATTTGCACAGATTTAGTACCCCCTTTTTACCCATTTTTTGGGTACAGGGAGTAAAATAAGGTTTAAGAATCCCCCTTTATACAAAATACCGAAATTGAAGTATAAAAACCATTTAATTTGATGTCCTTGCCTCTGCACTACACTCGTCTATACTCGACAGTGCTTGAATAATGTTTAGCTAACCAAAAATCATTTTGGCAATAACATTTGACCTCAATAGGGGCTTTCTGCATTCATATTTGAAAAGGTGGGTGGAGTCCTTGCAGAATCGGGGCGGGAGTCAAAAAATCACAAACTAATTGGGCTGCCCTCACAAAATAAATGAATTTTGTCTCATATTACTTGGAATTTGATGTTCACAATTTCAGTTATTTAATACAATAATTCGCCGGGCTTTTAATTACTGCAACATGAAACTTGCAGCTTTTTAAGGCACTTATAAGCTTTAAATGAAATGATTTAATAAGAACCTAACTAACGAGCTAAATGTTGAATGAGAAAGACTATTAAATCTATTTTAAGTAGCAACTTCGGAACAGAACAGAACAGAAGAGAATTGAATTTAAATATAGTTGTTGTTTAAGAGATATAACAGAAAGATTAAGTGTAAATCAATGAACAAATAATAATAATATAAAGCTTCATTTAAGTCGCTTATTCTTTTATTTTTTTTTTAATTTTTGCATATTTATTTAACTTGTGCACTGCTACCATTTTGGCAGCTTAAACCAGCTGCACATAAAAAGATTAAATCAAAAAAAAAGATTTTAAAAATCACTGAAAATTGTGTAGCATACTTTTTGGGGCAGAGAAAATCCTTAGGTGTTTCTGGTGTAATGAAGCGAAAGTGAAATGCGGTTTAGGTCTAAGTAAGTGGCATTTAAGTTCAGACCGATTCATATTTAAAAACAATAAATAAAAAGGATTATATTTGGCAGAATAAAAGCTTGGCGATTTCAAAGCGAAAATGCGCTTAGGAACAACATTTGGTCAGTGCTTCAGATTTTTTCCAAGGATTTTGCTGTTTGGCCAGGCTCTGCACTCATTCAGGCCGACAACAAAGGCCGTCAAGTATCAGATGTTGGGTGCGGCAAAAAGGGGGCCAGCAAGGGACATTCGATGGGGAGTTTTCGGGGCACCCGACAAACTGATGATGATCACATGGTAATCACAGCGCGTTGCGCTCTCAGCTTTTTATATTTTTTTATTGCTTGTTTATGACATTGGCATAATCCGCAACTCTGCTCCCCGCCACGCCCTCCGTCGCTCCGTCCTTGAGCCCCTGAACCACGCCTTCGCCAGCCAACCGGCGCGGTGTAACATGTGGGCTATTGTTTTTGTATGGACAAAGGATATTTTTGCCTGATGCGTGCGCCATGAGGCAGCAACAAAAACAACAAACGAGGCAACTTTTACGAGCGCATAATCGAAAAACTTCCCCTTGGTGTCACACAACTGGGCGGCAGGGGGTGCGGGGAGGGTCTGGCTGACAGGACAGACCTGGCCGTTCCAGGCCTAAAGCTGTCTCCTGTTTAAGTCTGTTGCAAGCAGCTGCTTTGAATACAACAGAATCAACAAAATGTTTCATTGTTGCCCATATTTGCCACGTGTGGGCAGCTCTGGCGGCGACCTGCGACCCACGTCCTGCCAGCCAGTATCCTTGTCCACGTCCTTGCCGCTGCCTTGACCGCAGTTGGCTAATTATGTGCGCGACTTTCTGATTTCACATTTGCTTGCCCCTTTTGCGTGTGTGTGAGCCCGATCCCAATTGTTTGTCAGGCTAAATTCACTCCCCACTTCATTGTGTCGATATAAACTAAAAGATATATATTTACTTCCAAGACCAATATCTCTGAGTGCTGCTTAGCGATTCAAAGATTGAGATATCGCTGATCTTTGTAGGTTCTCGCTCCATGAGAGAACCTACTTATCACACCTCTATCCAGCTCTAATAACTACAGAAAAGTCTAAGCTAATCAGACCTGTTCCCAATTCCGATTCCACTCGACAGTGGAAATTCGAATCGTTTTGAAAACCTATTGCATTTTAGTCGTCGGAGTTGCAAGTAATTGCCCGAGTACATATGAAAATGATATGCAATAATCATATAATCCTGTTGCCAATTCCACTTCCACGAGTGGAATTCGGAACAGGCCTGCTAAACACAATTTTTTAATATTTCTCATCATTTCATTAAAGTCAAATTACATGTCTATTATTTAAATAATTCTTTATTATATATTCTTTAATGGGAAAGAGTTAATACCGTCCATTACTTATCGGGTTCGAAAAAGATAATAAAAAACCAAACCGATCTAAATTGAGAACAGCAGTACGTAAGACATTCGGAATTCATTCATTTGTACTTTTGAAAACGTGCGGAATTGGGAACACGCCTGAATAGTTGATCAATTTTAGCATATGTAGAGTACTACATTTCCGATGACTATATGATATATATACATGTACTTGATATGATACATACATATATTTATAACAGAAAGTTCGCTGCAATCAAAATTGATGCATGAATTTGGGAACTTGCAGCCTTAGACAGGATAGTTGCAACTTCTTAAGTCCTGGCAGGCGCCAGCTGGCGGGGCTGACTGGGTGCAGTGGGGTGTGGGGTGTGGGGTGTGGGGTGTGGGGTGTGGGGTGTGGGGTGTGGCGTGGGGGCAACTGGTAAATGGGTAAATCCTGCGTCTAAGTTGTTGACACGCCCCAGACAAAAGTTGCCTCGTCTCAAATTTATCATATTTAATTAGTACACATTGCGCTGCTGCGTTGCAAGTGCAACAAAATATGGCCAAAAGCAACAATGCCACCCGCGTCCGCAATGCTATCCCCCCTCCCCGCTGGTCCGTTGTCCCGCTGCATGTGCCACACCCTTGGGTGCACAGTAATTGCAATAAGCAACCCTTGGAAAACAGTTATGAAGTAATTTTCGGCAAAGTCCCAAGATGCTGCGACTTTGAGCCAAGTCAACAATGTTGCCACACACGTCACATGTGCCGCACCGAACCACCCCCTCCCCATACCCCCTCGTGTTGATTACAACACTGTGCTCGTATGTTGTCAACAAATATTTGCCGCTATATTGCATTATTAGTTATATGAGTTATGAAAAGTTAAATAATTGCACCAACACATACCAAACAAACAAAAAAACAAAATACCAAAAAAATACCAGAACTGAATAGTTTATATTGTGTTTGCCGAAGATTTAATACCCTGACAGAATCGTTTTTACTCCCTGCATCCATAAAATTGGCTTATTTCAAATTTTGAATATTCCCCCACACCCCCCGAAATCGATAAAAACTATTTAGAGAGACAAAATAAGATATATAGCTTTAATTTTTGGCATGGATGATAATTTGGATACTCTTGATCTACTGCGCAAATTTAAAGACAATCGGATAGTAAACACAGAAGTTATTCAAGAAATTAGTTTTAACCTTAAGTTAACAAATAAATTAATAAAAATAACTCGCAATTTCTCAGTTTGATTGGGATACCTTTAAAAACAAAGGTGTTTTGAATATAATAATAGTTTTTAAATCCATTGTTCTTATGTTAGCTATAAGATATAGTAACACGAATATGATAAATTTGTGCAAAGCAATTGCAAATTTGATATGATGAATTTGGTCAGAATATCTTGAAAAATATAAAGGTTTTTCATAAAACAACTATGTAAATTATAGACCAATCACTCCTAAAGCAGCTATATGTTATAGTTATCCAATTCGCCCAATTCCTCCCAATTCCTGAATCCAGTTTGCATAGAAACTGACAGACAGACGATCGATGATCAAGAATATATAGTAATTTTTGTGGGGTCGGGAAGGCCGTGACACAGTGAATATACCTTCGCAAGCGAATGAGAAACACAACAGAAATACATCTCCGAATTGTCAGATAGAATCGGGGCTACAGGGGCCGAGTGGGCGTGGCGGCTCGCTGTCAACCGGCAACTTTGGACTTTTGACAGGCCCGCTCTCAGCTCAGTTTCTGCGCTTTCTGCTGACACACGTTTCGCCATTCCGATTTCGATTCGCTGATTGCCAACGCAACGCCCTCACCCGCCTCCCACCTCCCGCACATCCCAAGAAACGCAAGAAATGAAAATGTTTTCGAAATACCGACTAATGAATACTCTTGCATGCGATTGTGAGTTTCTTGTAGCATCAAATATTCCCAACCCGCAAGGAGAAAGAAAGTTATACTTGTTTTGGTTCGATAACCTCACTTCACTGTATCCTAGTTACCAAATTTCATCATCATCATGTTGTTCAGCAAGAAACCAGCTCAAACTTCTGTCATCCTCACCATCAGGAACATAAATAACATATTATAAATAATATTGTAAGTAAATAACAATCGGTGGCACTATCTTTATTATCAAGGGTGTTCTTATCCCAATATTCTTATTGACTATCGATTGGGCTTACTTGTATTAGTTGTATTATATTTTAGATATGTCACTCAATAAATTAACCGTTTTTCTATGTGAAACTCCCTTTTCACTTGCTTTATAGCTGTCCTGATTGGATACTATCAGTAGTACCTAAGCTAACCTATCAATCGCGTAAACTAACAATATGTCAACTATCAATATACATATATATTTATATTCTCTTACCTTTTGGGATTGGAGTTAAGCATTTCATAACCAAAAGCATACAAGTTAATTCAAATAAAACAAGAAATAATAGCTACAAACAACTTTCGACATATTATTAGAACTATATGATATAGTTCCAATCTAAGCCAAGTTTATTTATTAATATTTCTTATAGGCATAAAGTTTTGTTGAGATAACTTTAAAATTAAAATTGTTCTTATTAGAAAAACAAATTTTTAAGCGGAATGTTACCATATGATATAGTGGTCCGATTTTGACTAGATTTGGTAAACCTAAATGAAACTTTGATTTGGAAAACTTAGCTAAGATATCCTTAAGCAAAATAGTTTCTCCTACTATGTGGAGAAATGTGGCGCGATCATTCCAATGGCAGCTCTATGATATAGGCAAGTTTCGTTAGGATAGCTCTGTGAGGGGCTAGAAAGATTAGTTGCTGATGAAGAATATATATGAATATAATGCGTTACACACTTCGTATCAGAACTAGAGTACCATCTGGTAGGGTATAAGAGCTGAGCAAAGTTCAAGTCGCCACAAAGTATCCGCAAGTTGGATGGGGTGGGAATGGGTAGGTTGGGGTAGGACACTCAGCTATAAGTTAGTGCTCCCCAGATAGTAATTATCAGTAGATTGTCGGCCAGGCAAACAACTTTGACAAGTTTTGTAATCGGTTTTGCCTTTTTGATTTCATTTATTGTACATGACAGCCAACTGGAAGTTCTGGTAGCAGCAAACGGGCCAGGGGAGCAACAAGAGTGCGAAAACAATTTTAAAGTTAGTATTTGAAAATCACAGCTTAAGATGGCAGCATCTCAAGATCAGCTTGCAAACACTTGAACCAAATTCTTTTATCAGCTGAGTTTATAGAAAAGTAAATGTTTCAAGTCTATGAAATGGTTCAAAGGTCAAGCAATACTTTGAAATTTACTCAACACAGGGTTCCATCTTGGAACTGGCTCAAAACCAGCTAAATATTGGAAAAAAGGATGTCTGAATTGCGAACAAAATAACATTATATTCCAAAAGTAAAACTGTTTTATCCTTTCCCGAAATTCTAGTCATTTGCATTTCAGTTTCGAAGTTTGAAGTGATTGTGAGCTAAACAATTTCCTTATGTAAATTTGGTTAATATGTCCAGTTATCATTTGCCTTTGGGAGTGCGAAGTTGAGCAGGTCCTTAAATGAGTTTAGTTCAGTTCCCAGGAGTGCCCTGCACTATCCGCCCCCACTTCTGAAGTTTGTAACATCTCAGTCTATTGGTGGACACTTCATTGGCTGTCTCAAACGACAATATGCCAAATAGTACATAGTAAATGATATACAAGCGCCTCCCCCTCCTCAGCTCAAGATATGTACATATATTGAATGCCCTGAATGGCATTGTTATGTTTGCTGCTGTGTGGGTGTGTATAAGTGTGAACAGGACAGCAGCAGCGTAAGAATAGGGAGCTGGGTAGCTGGGGAGCAGCGGAAGAACGTTGGGGCAGCAATAACATCTATTCCCCTTCCCACACCCCTCCCACTTGACACACGCTGCGTTAAAGGAAATGAAAAATTCTTAGCAAAATTCCCATCATCCCTTAATGGGCTCTGGGGCATTTTCCTTTTGCCCTCCCGCTGACGTTTCTTGCTGTACTATCATATACTCTCTTCAAGTTATTGGGTACAACAAATTCAGCAATTAGTCAAAAGACTCATCCTTCCAACTGTCTGCTTAAGGAAGAATATCGCGGGAATGTTTATTGTAGAAACATACCCTTATGAATCTAGTCGAAAACAAGTTTTTAGAGTATCCGAAATCAGTTCTTAGCAATCCCAACAAGAGTACACAAGCTTCGGCTTGCAAGAGTTCAATTTTGCACAAATAGTTTGCCTTCATATATTTTTAACAAAATTGCAATAGAGTGCGTGTGCTTGCGTGTGTGTGTATGTGTGTGTGTGTGTGTGTGTGTGTGTAAATGACAATAAGCACACAATATGTAATAAAACAGGACACAATATCGATAGCGCCGCGGGTACCATCAGGAAGCTATAAAAACTGCAACATTAAATGGATAAAAATTGGAAATATTTGAAAAATTGGCAAATAAAACAAGTAAGAATGCTCTAGTCGAGTATACCCGACTACGAAACTCCCTGTACCCAGGTCTAAAACATTCAATCACATCTAAGTCCACTTACACATGCACACACACATACACAAAGACGCACGCACATAGGCGGCAAAAACGACAGCGCAAGCGAGGCATTTTAATTGGTGGCTGTGCTTCTTCTTCCCCCCTCTCGCTGCATCACTGAATCTTCTTTCGTGAATAACTTCCGTGTTTATTATCCGATCGACTTGAAATTTGGACAGTAGATTAAGAGAGACTAAAGTATTGTACATGCAAAATTCAAAATTTCTATCTTGAAAATTGTTATTGTAAAACGGTTTTTATCGAATAGCGGGGGAATGGGGGTGGAGATATCTCAAATCAAAAATACATTTGAATTGCTCCCGCTATACACGACCCACATTCCAAATTTGGTATTTCTAGCTCTTCTAGTTGCTGAGATCCTTGCGTTCATACATACGGACGGACGGACGGACAGACAGACATGGCCAAATCGAAATCTCTTTTGATGCTGATCAAGAATATATATACTCCATAGGTCCTTCTGCTATTACATACATTTGCACAGAATTAGTACCCCCTTTTTACCCATTTTATGGGTACAGGGAGTAAATATACACATATTATTTGTATATGTATCCAGCAGTTCAGCGACAGTGCAAGCAAGCAGAGCAATTTAAGTAGCAACTGCGCTGCTTGGCGGTACGAAAACCGTTTCCTGTATATCTTCTGTGTTTATTATCTGATCGTAGTGTAATTTGTCAATTAGAACAGTAGTAGTACCTTCAAAGTTATGGCTGTAAATAGTTGTATCATTTTGCGGTGATGAGGGGGTAATATCAACATTTTGAAACAAGGGTTTTTGAGGGTTACTTCTCCCAAATTTTGCCTAGCTTTTATAGTCTCAATAAGTAGAAATAAGTCCTTGATAAAGCTGGAGAGCAATTGATGTCACTATCGATAGTATCGATAATTACTATCAAATCTATCGGTTCCAATTACGCAGATATGTATATAATTCATAATCTGAATGGCATGATCCGTCAGTCCCAATAATGCTGCTCCAACGGTTACCTATTTCAAAGTAAATTCCTAAGTTATTATTCCTAATAGTTCCATTTGTATATATCGCCCGATATTTATGTGATAACAGGCATAACTGGTATAAGTGTGTGGCAGAATCCAATTAGGCATGCATAATAGTAGTCTTTTGTTGATATTCGCATTTATTTACCTACATATGTATTTATCTATTTATTTATTTATGCACACAAGTTTTGTGGTCTTTGCACAAACTAATTAAGAAGACTACAAATTGGCCAGCTGTGTCCTTTGGTCTCGAAACTGATAAAAACGCAGCCAAATGCAGCACATGACGTTGAAAGCCAAATAAACCTAAACATATCCTGGCAGGAGCAACAGCCAAGCAAAACAAATGGCAAATAAATAAATATTAAGTGCTCATGTTTACAATTGTTGTTGAATTTGCAAAGTGAAATGGCAGAGGCAATGGCAAAGGCAATGGCAAAGGCAAAGGCCAAAGGGCCAAACAGTAAGCCAGGATATTTAAGGACAATAGTCCGGGCAGTTCCACCCACAGAGTTTGTCTGCCTGTCTCCACACTCAGCAAAATAAATGCCACAGAAGCCACAAATAATTTCCATTTAGTTGAAATCATTTTCTAAAGTTGCGAAATATATTTCTTAATTAAGCAAAAATAAGGCTAGCTCCCTTTGGCTACAAAAGTATGGCGGCTTTCTGCATTTGAGGGCAATTATTTTTCTGAGAACAGGCTGTCTTCGACTGTATAAAGTGACCATGGAGGACATTGCATAAAAAAGGTTCAATGAAGTGCAGTTAAAAATAAAAAATAAATTTGTTTTACTTGGAATTGGAAAATTGCTTTGTGACAGAGTTTATAATAAAATATATTTACTATCCTTAAGTAGAGTATTTGATTACCATTTGAATGCATCTTGATTACACAATATATTTGGTAAGTACTATATAGTATATTCTTGATCAGCATCAAGAAATTATTCGTCTGTCAGTCTATTTCTATACGAACTAGTCCCTCAGTTTTAGATCCTTCGTGGACGTCAGATCCAACAACTATAGCATATAGCTGTCATAGGAAAGATCGGGCGACAATTAGGTTTTTGTATGATATCTTTCATGATTTTCAATAGTATATCCTGACCAAGCCCACCAAATCGGAGTATAGCGGAGCATACAAGCTGATAAAATTTCATTAAAATCGGATCACTATATCATATAGCTGCTATATGAACAATCGATCAAAAATTTAGTTGCATAAAAAACTTACTTGTTTATACAGATATTTCAACCAAATTCAGCAATTGCGAATTTTACAATACTTTATCAAGTTTGCTTGAATTTAAACAAAATCGGATCACATTTTTACACCCTGTACCCATAAAATGGGTAAAAAGGGGGCACTAAATCTGTGCAAATGTATGTAACAGGCAGAAGGAGACATCTCCGACCCTATAAAGTATATATATTCTTGATCAGCATCAAAAGAGATTTCGATTTGGTCATGTCCGTCCGTCTGTCCGTATGTCCGTCCGTATGTATGAACGCAAGGATCTCAGCAACTATAAGAGCTAGAGACACCAAATTTGGAATGTAGGTTCGTGTATAGCGGGAGCAGGTATCCGAGATATTCCACCCCCCCCCCCACACTCCCACTAATCAAAAAAAAACCGTTTTACAGTAACAGTTTTCAAAATATAGCTTTGTGATTTTGCATAAAATGCCTCGCTTGCGCTGTCGCTTGTGTGCGTGTGTGTATGTGTAAGTGTACGAATATGCGATCGAACATTTTTGACCTGGGTACAGGGAGTTTTGTAGTCGGGTATACTCGACTAAGGCATTCTTACTTGTTAATCCCTGTTTATATAGCTGCCATTTGAACAATCGGTCGAAAATTAAGTTTTGCTGTGCCAATTGTTTCCTGGTTCTCACTCCTTTTACTTCGTGCTGAATGTCCTTGATGGCAATTGAAAAGTTATCGTTTTAAAAACGATTGGCGACATTTGCCGTCCCTGAATTTGCGCGTACTTGGTTCTTCAACGTGGCAAACAGGAAACAAACCTAATCTGCCATAATGTGTGTTGGAGCCTGTGGAATGTGCAACCCGTGGCACCAGTGCCACCAACAGTCCACCCCCCTCCCACCCACACACCGCACAAGGGCTGCCGGCAAAGCCACCCGCAGCTGCACATAATTTAATTACCGCAACGTGCCAAGGCGTTGGGCTAGATATGTGCATGTGTGTGTGCGTGTGTGTGTGCGTGTGTGTGTGCGTGTGTGTGCGTAGGATGTGTAGGCGTATCAGTGCCCCGCCTTCAGCTGCTCTTCCCGGCTACACTCGCATCGTGTGGCAACAATGAAGTGCAACATGTTTAGAATAGCAATTAAGTCGATAGAGCCAAAGACAAAGCCACAGCCCCAGCCAAGACATAGCCCCAACACCCCATGCACACTATCCCAGACATCCTGTCATCCCCCGGCCTCACCGCCCGCGCAGCCCTTCGCATCTAGCTGGCAATACAAGCCGGCTGAGAGTCGAGTCGAGTCGAGTCGAGTTCTGGCACCTTCGTTGCGGCCCGCTCAACAAAACCTTAAATGCGTCAAATGTGCGTACACGTGCCACGCGCCATGGCGCCACACAAGTCGGCACTCTTGCCCCCTCTCGCTCTCTCTCATTCTGCCCCGCTCCCGTCTCGCTCTATTCATGCAGCTCGTTGACAGGCTGCATCAGCTTATTGACATGCTTTCAGTTTCCAATTTCGATTTCATCTGCCTCAGCTTGTGGCATGCATCCAGAGCAGGCATTGACTGCGTGATGCATGGCCAGTTATAGCCTGCTAGCAGCATTATATCTGTCCTGCCAGCACTTTGCATCCTTCCGGCGATCGGCTAGTTTTCTGCTACAGCAAGTTGCAACCTGCTGGGGGCCTGCCTCATTGACTTCTAAACGAGGTTGCATATATAAAACGGCTGCTACTCACTGTTCTCCCTTCTCAGTCGGCCTGGTCAAGCGTTCAGCCTCGTCATTTGCAGCATGCCACATGCCGCATAATTCGTCCTTTAGCTTTGAATCATGTGTTTGCTAATGCACAGCTCGGCTGATTGCTGCAACATGCAACATGCAACCGTGTGACCGTTGGCAGCATTTTAACTGGCTAAATCAGCATTGGCCTCATCAGCTTAAGGCTGCTGTGTCCCTTCCCCACACAGCCACCCAGGATCCGCAGACCCCGCAGGCCCCGCCGGCCACGCAGACCCCAAGCACCCCTCTGTTGGCATTTTGCATTAATTTGCTTTAATTACAAGTCCGCAAAAAAGTTTTAACGGCCACTTCCGTTGGATTTCATCGCATGTAAACATAACCATGACATTTAGCGTTATTTGCAGTTTATGTGGCCATCGTCCCGCTTACCTCTCGCCACCCCTTCAGCTCTGCCATCGCAATCAGCTGGCTGGGGCAACTTTTTCGATGTCGCCCCATTTGAAGTGCAGTCTCGGCTGCTGCGCCAGTTACGAGTTAACAGTTAACAGTTACCAACGCCATTTTCCATTATCCGTTAGTTTTGCGCATTTCCGGTTGATGCGATTGCCGCTGCCGCTGCCGCTGCCCCTGCCCCTGCCGCTGCTGCTGCCACTGCAGACCGACCAACACCAACAACCATCCCCGACCCCGTCCCCGTCCCGTTTCCCTCTCCTTCTTGCGGCAACCGCACACTGGCGTAGTCGCACTTAAAGCTGAGTTCCAATTAAAGGGTCTCTGAGAAATCTAATACACAATCTTTTTACTTCATTTTCTCTCTTACTTATTTATTTATTTAATGCATTTGTTTAACAAAAACCGAAAAACAGAAAGATTAAACAATATATATATATTATATACTACTTTGACTATAGCAGTTCTGAACCGATGGGACTTATCTATTGGCTTAGACAACAAGTAAAAACGTTACAGTAGGACGTATCCGACAGCAGAGTACTCTGTTTCAAGTCCAGTTAGAAAAGAGACGTGAAAAAAGCAGTAGCTTGTATTTAAGATTTGTACAGGTGTGAGAGTTATAGGTTTGGCTCATTAGCGGGGCAGAGGGTGGGTGTGGACAACATTTTTTGATGCGGATTTGTCAAAAAGGTCAACAGTAGTCTGTCTATCAAATTTGATGACTATAGCTCTAAAAATGTGGAAGATATAGGATTCCGCCAAATAGGTGGGGCATCCCTTCCTTTGGTGTGAAAAAAGTAAATTAAATATTCCAAATTTTAACAAAAAAGAAGCCCTTAAAATGTGGAAGATATAGACGAACTTGACACTTTATAAACTGAACATGTACACCAACATGTGTACCAAGTTTAAAGGCTCTAGCTTCAAGGGTGTAGAAAAAAATTGCGTTCATACGGAATCTATTTCGTTTTACAGCTAAAACAGCTGTAAATCTGACAACAATTACAGTACAAATACCCACAGTTTGGGAGATCTGTAGATAAGTTGAACTGCTTTAACGCACCGGGAGAGAAATGTTAAGGCAGTATTCATGTTTAGCTTAATCATAAATTCGTAACTTGGTCGTTATGTAGCAGCTTCACACATTTATTATGCATTACTTTCCATAAATTTAGTTTCACTTTGTGCAAAGGGAGAGAAACCCAAACCTCATCTATATACATACATACATATATGATCTGTTCAAGCTTTAGAATGAATTATTTATTTATTAAAATTAATTATAATAAATTTCAAAGAAAAACTTAAGAATTAAAAGCCATATTCCGCTTGAAAACTGAGCCAGAACAGAGTATATCGTTCTTACACTCAGAAAAACTTTAAAAAAGAGAAAAAATACAAATAATTTCTAAATTTAAGAAATATATCTCTTAATATCAAAAATAATTAAGGCAGGCTGCCTTGGGTAAAAACGTGTGGCAATTTTTCTGAGTGTACTTGTTTCTACGAGTATTGATATTTTGGCAGTCCTTACGTTCCTGAACTTAGCCCCCCCTCTACGCCACTGTCAACCACATTGTAGCCCCGCATGACCTCCAATTGGACCCAAACACAACTCTTGTTGAATTTTTAATGCGCTTCGAGAGCGGCTGTGGTGGCTATTGTTGTTGTTGTGGCTGTAGTTCTTTTAGTTGTTGTTGTTGTTGTTGTTGTTGTTGTTGTTGTTGATGTTGCACTTGTAAATACTTGTACCCGTTGAAAAGTTGAGTAACCATAACAACAACTACAGCCAAGGCCCGTTGCTGTTCTTGCCAATTTACTATGAAGTAGAAATCGGACAGTTGCAGTTTTAATTACATTTTTATACATGGCTTCCAGGCACTTGCTAGCCATAAACAGAGCTCAAGTTAAAGCTCAAACTGTGGCAGTTGCTAAAGCTGGCCTCCCGATCCCAGGGCCTAGTCAAGGTTGCTGCTCTCAAGCCCCACTGCCGCCTGTCCTTTCCTGGAATTCGCAGCCTAGCGGCAAAAGCACATACGCTGCACTTTTTACGCCCTTTAAAGGAATGCCCCAAGTGCGAGTCCTGGTCCGGAGTCTCTAAACCCCAAGTGCCAAGTGGCATGTGGTGTGTAGCAGTGTGTCTGGTTGACATAGATGTATATCCGGGCAAGTAGAGCAACAACAGCAACAAGAACAAAAGGCATTAACACCATCAAAGTTAGTAAACAGAGATACAGCACGTATCTAATAAAAGGCCACAACGTGCTGCCAACGCGGTCGCGACCAGCTGAGGGTAGCGGGGTCAGGCGCTGGGAAGGAGTTGGGCGAGGGTGTGCAGAAGGGCGGCGGGGCTGAGGGGCTGGTGGGTGAGTCCAGGATGCGGACACATCCTGCTGTTTGTGTTGATTCTTTGACATTGGCTGAGATTTGCCAACTCGTCTCTTTGCGTCTCGCCGGTTCCACTCGCTGTTGTTGTACTCGCTGCCATTGTTATTGTTGTACTCGTTGCCTGCTTACTTACAGCACGCACATTCGTGCAATTCACACAGACAGAGCGGCCCCGTCTGTATGTGTGTGTGTGTGTGTGTGTCTGTTGCTCCTTTCAGCGCTTTTGCCAGTTGATATCCTGCTTAAGGATGCGCTCAAGTACTTTCAAGTCACTTGGCAGCTGCTTAAGTTAACTTTTATTTGGCGACGACCACATCGGGGCATACGGGCGACTTGCGGCTGCCAAGGACACCCCGCCCAACCTCTCCAGCCCCCCCCCAGCATGTATTTCAGTGTTGACAGTGCGATGAAACGCAGAATGGAATCAACGTTTACCTTCACAGCAACTGTTGCCCGTCTCCGTCTCCGCCTTCGTCTCCGTCTCTTGACTCAAGTGGCAGCTCGCTTGAAAGCGACAAAAGTGTCACTCCAACTGTTGCGGTTGCATCTGCAACATATACATGACGAGAAGAAGCCAGGCCAAAGGCTCTCTCGGCTTGTGTCAAAATAAATCCAAAACGCCTCTACACTCAGCAAAATCAGAGCGAAGCGTTCAGCAGAAATAATCGCTGACTGATTTCCGCTGCGTTGTCCTTTCAGAATGATCTATTGATATGTTCGTATTTCAACTTGCTTACAAACATAATATCAAGCATTCATTGAGTCAGACAATCAGTCAGCGATTAGTTCTTTGAGTTTTAGAAAACTAAAAGTTAAAATAAAGCTTAAAGAACAAAGAGAAAAACTAACAGAAAACAAGCTGAGAATGTATTTGTCAAGAAAAATATAAATTATTACTCAAATACTCAAGGATTGCACACAAATGAAAACTGAGATAGAACTAAATACTAATCAAATTTGACAATAAGTTAATTAGTTATAGATAAAAGCTGTTGTAGATACTAAATAAATAATATGCAAGATAAATAATTGGAGAAACTCTTTGTTCTTTTTCGTATTCCAACCTAACAATTCCAGGATTAATATTATTTAAGTTCCAAAAGATCAAAGGCAATTTAACAAATAAACTGAAAGTGGAAGCAGATAATTGTTTTATTTTCTAAAAATAAAACAGATTGTAAACGCTTGGAATATATTCGGTGTAAGTCTAGAAGCTGAGGTAAATATCAATTGAAATATCAAAAAATAGTGCAAGTTAAACAAAAGAAAACTTTGTAGCTCGTTTCTCGTTTCTCGTTTCTCGTTTCTCGTGGTGCAATTTCCTTACCGATTCCAAAAACACTTGACATTGTTTTCAAGTTATTTTCGCATTGTTTGATTTCACTTTCAAATTTTCGTCTGCTTGCTCAGACGATGATGTAAACAATGTTGGCACAGGCGCCTTTCCGCTCCACGCCGTTCAGCTAGCATCCTTTTGCTCGGTTCACTTACCTGCCGCGTCGTTGTCCTGTCCCTGTCCGTGTCCGTGTCCCTGTCCGTGTCCTTATCCGTATTCGTGTCCTAGTCCCACGTTCTCGCTGCCTCCCCGTCTGTCTCAGCCAGCCTGTCAGCGCCATCATCATTTGTATTTGAATTTGCTAAAACATTTTAGTGGAATTACTTTCAATTTAAATTGCCAAAGTGGACTCTTGTCTCTGTCTGTATCTCTCTTTGTATATGGATATGTTTACCTCCTCGTGAACTTGGCTGGAATGTGCTTTAGCTATGCATCTTTTAGTTTGATTAACTGATCTTGAGTACTTCTTCAACGCAATTGCCCTGAATTGCTCTGAAAGACACTTCTTTATACATATGTATATGCTATTAGCACCTGGAATCCAGTTCCCCATTCTTTAAAAACCATTAATGGCGCCATGCAATTTATAAGAAAACTAAAGGCTCAACTACAGAACAACAACTATTCCTAAACAATTAAAAATATTAATAATTAAAAATACATTTAAAATTAAATAATATGATATAAACTCATATACGTAAAATCTTCATATTTTATTAATTAACAATAACTTTAAGATTAAATAATATAATAATATAATGTATAATTCACTCATAATTTTTTTATAAGCTGTATAATTATCAGTTAGATAAGCACTAAGAAATATCAAAAAAATAAAAAATTATTCCTACTTCTTCATTCCCACCACATAAAAGACAATATATTTTTATATTGTGATGTTTTCCAACTGATTAAAAAAGAACTAATATTATTTTTAAAGCCAAAATAATAGTTTATATAAAAACTAAACTAAAATTGTATTTTCTAAGGGCTGCTTGTTTATTCCGATCCAATAGGCTCATTAAGTGAATCAAACACGAGATTATCTAACTAAATAATCCTAAAAGAATTAAACTGAATGAAATGCAGCAGAAAACCCGAAACTCACAACAAAGTTTTACTAATGAGACACGCCACAAAATAAAATAAAACAAGTAAGAATGCTATAGTCGAGTATACCCGACTACGAAACTCCCTGTACCCAGGTCAAAAATTTCCGATCGCATCTTCGTTAACTTACACATACATACACAGATACGCACACGCACGAGCCACAGCGCAAGCCAGGCATTTTAAGTTGTGACTGTGCTTCTTCTTCCCCTTGCTGCAGCACTGAATCTTCTTTCGTGAATAACTTAGGTGTTTATTATCCGATCGACTTGAAATTTGGACAGTAGATTAAGAGGGACTAAAGTACTGGACATGCCAAATCTTAAAGCTATATCTTGAAAATTGTAACTGTAAAACGGTTTTTATCGAATAGCGGGGGAACGGGGGGAGATATCTCAAATCTAAAATAAACTTGACCTGCTCCCGCTATACACGAACCTACATTCCAAATTTGGTGTCTCTAGCTCTTATAGTTGCTGAGATCCTTGCGTTCATACATACGGACAGACAGACGGACAGACGGACAGACGGACAGACGGACAGACAGACGGACATGGCCAAATCGAAATCTCTTTTGATACTGATCAAGAATATATATACTTTATAGGGTCGGAGATGTCTCCTTCTGCCTGTTACATACTTTTGCACAAATCCAATACCCCCTTTTTACCCATTTTATGGGTACAGGGAGTAAAAATTTGTTAAATATACGTTGATTTTGAGTAAAATATATACAGATATATGATGTGCATTTAAAACCACAGAGAACCAAAAGAGCAGCCAGCAAGCGACTAGCGTATACCCTTCCTTATTCAATTGAATGCCGGGAGGTTTTTGGGTAGGATCAGGAGTATTTATTTGGCTGGTGTTGAAGTCGTTTCAAGCAATTGGAGAATAAGCCAAGTTGAAGCTTACAATGCCCACAGGCAAGCCACAGGTAGAAGGTCCTGCGGAGGCTACTCCTGCCCTGCCTTTCGAATCCTGTTAAAGGTTAAGTACAACTTCGTTTGACTTGGCTGCCGTTTGGTGCTGCTTCTGTTTCTGTTAGTAGCAGTACTGTTGTTTTGCTTTTATTTTTGCTGCCAAGGATTCTTTCTTGTAATTCCTTTTGCCATTTCGTTTGTAAACCTGCTCCGTTTCGCTTTGCGTGCCGAGAAATGCGCGGAATGCAGAAAGGCCGTTTGTATTGCTCCTTCTTCTATAGATACTGTCGGAAATACTTGAAATTTGTTCAGCGCGTTCAACTTGCAACATGCCCGCCTCTTGGTGTGTGGCACTTCAGTTGCGAGTATCCGAGGCAACGAAATTGAAAACTGCAATTGACACTGAAACTGGATATGAATATGTAAGGTGACTGAGCGTGGCCAACGATGGGGGGTCGTCGGGTGGTGGCGGTGGGTTCGGTCGGTTAACTAAGGAATTGGAGAGACGTTTCCAATCATCAGCTGCTGGGATCAGTTGCCTGCTTAAAGGCGCTCCTTGCCGCTGCATTGAGCAACGTTTTCGTTCCACACGAGCTTCGTTGCCGGCTGCTGTTGCCACCGATGCGCCTCGTTGCCGCACGAGCACTGGTTGCCAGCGGAAGCCGTGCCACAGCCTGAGGCAATGCGGCCGAAACGTTGGCCAACGAGACGACACGAAGACAAAGCCGCAACGACGACAAACGACGACGGCGACGACGACGTCGAGAACGAGGCGCAGCGTCTGCCAATTGGGCGCCGCGTTGCTTGACGTGCTGCATGTGGCATGCGGCATGTGGCAACATGTTGCCAGCTGACAGCAGCACCAGCAGCGCCAGCAACATTTTGTTGCCAGGCGCTCGATATGCGAGTGATTGCCCATTAGTAATTATTAACGCCATTATTGTTGCAATGTCCTGAGAGTCCTCCGACACGTCATTCCATTCAAATCTAACGACGCAAATTAGCTAACGGAACTCTGAGACGCCAATGAGTGCAAAGTTTGCCAGGCCCCAAATTGCCATTGTTGCACTTTCTATCATCATCATCATCATCATCATCATCATCAACATCACCACCATCTTAATTATGATCATCATCTGCGCTGTGGGGCGTTGAAACTTTGGTTTGTGTCTGTCTGTGCCTCGACAGCCGCCCACTGCCTGGGGTTAATTTCAGTTTCTTATTGCAGTTAATTAAGTGCAACTTGAGTTTATTCCGCAACCCCACCATCCATCCCCAACCCTTCTGTCTGTCACGAACACAGCCGCCACTGACTGCCACCTCCAGAGGCGGTCGAGGCTGTTGCAAGCTGCTTAATTTATGCGCGGAGGGAGTGAATCCGTCTCTGCTGAAGATGTGCATGTCAAAGCGCTGACAATCAGATGACAGTTCCGGCCATGATAATCCGGCTAATTGTCACAAATTTTGCCGTCAATCAACTTGTGCTCAGATAGAAGATGCACAAACTGAAAAATTGTTAGTGGGAAAGGCAGGGAGAGAGTGCGAGTGATAGAGATATCGATTGGATACTACCAACAGACCCGATGATCCATTAGTTAACAAGTAAGAATGTTATAGTCGAGTAAACCCGACTACAAAACTCCCTGTACCCAGGTCAAAAATTTCCAATCGCATCTTCGTACACATACACACACACATACAGACACATATACACACACACATACACAAAAGACGCACACACACGAGCGACAGCTCGAGCGCAGCGCAAGCGAGGCATTTAAAGTGGTGGCTGTGCTTCTTCTTCCCCTTGCGCTGAAGCACTGAATCTTCTTTCGTTAATAACTTCCGTGTTTATTATCCGAACGACTTGAAATTTGGACAGTAGATTAGGAGTGACTAAAGTATTGCACATGCCAAATCCCAAAGCTATATCTTAAAAATTGGGGGAGATATCTCAAATGTAAAATAAACTTGACCTGCTCCCGCTATACACGAACCTACATTCCAAATTTGGTGTCTCTAGCTCTTATAGTTGCTGAGATCCTTGCGTTCATACATACGGACGGACAGACGGACAGACAGACGGGCATGGCCAAATCGAAATCTCTTCTGATACTGATCAAGAATATGTATACTTTATAGGGTCGGAGATGTCTCCTTCTGCCTGTTACATACATTTGCACAGATTTAGTACCCCCTTTTTACCCATTTTATGGGTACAGGGAGTAAAAACCCAATTGCTTGGCTCTCACCATTTAATTTCCTTGACTGTCAACGGAATCCTGACTTATGTCCGATGGATGCCCCATACGATTTCCATGGAAGCTTGTTGTATGCCCAATGAATGCATGATGGAGTCCTGGTCAATGCCTAATGAAAGATGTACATATGTGTGATGGATGCCAGATGAATGCCTGATGGAGTCCTCATGTATGACCGATGAATGCCTGATAGATGCTTTCTGAAATCCTCAGGTATGCCAAATAGATGAAGGCCTGATGGAAACAAGGTTCTTGAATGATAGAAATTTAATGGATGCCTTATAGTTCACATATAAAGTTCACCAAATGTGTATAAGCAAACAACTATGAATAGTCTAGAATTAACTCAATCCGCATGAACCTTACCAAGTTGGCGCTTAAAAACGTTGTCCAAGTATACAAAAAATAAGCAAAAATTTAATAAAAATATAGAACTCGTTTATCTGTTCGTCTGACTGGCAAAAATGGAATGAATGTGGAATTCCATGAACATATGTTTGTTGACACAACTTGCGAGACGCACGGCATCATCTGTTCAAGTATATAAACGTGAGGACACCCTTGGATTCAATTGGTAAGAGCAGTCTCCAAATGGTTGCCACTTGGAGCTGACTGTGATTGCGCCAAGGCCGTAAAGTATACAACATAATGAAGCGTCGGCGGCGACTAGAGCCGACGCTCACTGAATCCGAATCCGAATACGAATACGAATCCGTATCTCAATCGAAACCCAAATCCAAATTCGCATCCCACGTATAATCATCATAATGGCAAATTATATATAATAATAAAATATTTCGTGTTCAAACTACCAAACACTGGACCATTTTTATGTTCATGTTGCATTGGGAGTGTGTGAGAGCGTGCTTATCGATGGGTGAGTGCTTGAGCATGTCTACATGGGTGTATGTGTGTAACTATAGTATATATTCAATAACAAATGCGTACGTGTTGGTGATAGTCCACATATATTAGTCCACAGTCCCTGCTCGGGCGCCACCACGGTCCCTGCTCGGGCGCCAGACTCAGACTTTAACTTGGACATAAGAGTGTTCTTGACTTTAAGGGAATCCTTTCAGTGACCACCTCAGTTGGCCGTGTCTCTGTCTCGAATGTGTACGGCGTGACAATAGCTCGTTCCAAATCAATCGTCTGCGTGACTGTGCCGGTTCTCGTACCCTTATTGTCGGTACCAGGGACAGTGCTCCGTCTCTCTGCAGTGTCCACCTATTCACTGGTTGCCTTTGTGACAGCCCAAGCTCCAGTTTCGAGTTTATTTCAGTGCCGTCGTGGTCCTTTGTGCGCTGCATGCAAAATTAGTCTGGGTAACGACGGCATAGTCCAGACATAGCCAGCGTCAAATCAAATGTTTGGAAGAACCTTGAGTGCCAGGCAAAACAGAGGGCGCCTCTTCACCTCTTCACCGCTCTAACCCTCTATTTGCTTTGTATCATATCCGTTTCCGGCACTCGCCAAAATCGCTTTCCATTCAATGCTTGCGCTATCGATATCCTGGCGATAGCAAATTAAGAATTTCTATTTCTTGGCATAAATTATCTGCCTCTCGACTCAGCACAGTTCGGGTTGGATGGGTTCGATTCGGTTTGGTTCAGATCGATTTGACATTGCGTGATTTGCTGGCATTGCTGTTTTCGGCTAACTTAAAAGCCTTTCCATTTTTCCAGATGCTGGCCCAAGTCAACTTTGCAACTTCCCCGGCGACCTCAGCAGTAACGGAGGCAGCGACCAACTTCGATGGCGGCAAACGCAAAGTGTTCATTTCCTTTGTGTGGCAGTGCCCCAGCGGGTGGCACACAGCCTCCGCTACAGGCAATCATGCCACCCACCAACTCGAAACCATCTTTAAGTGGTGCTGTCGCGGCGACTGCGGCGTCGTGGCAAAGTTTAAAGTTCAAAGCGAACATTTTCGATTTAGCCATTAATTAACGTTAGTAAATTAGCGGCGCAGCTGCATTTGCCACAGGAGCAGCGCCTGCCCCCAGCATCAGCTTGAGCTCCTGGAGCCATAGTCGGAGCCGGAGACAAAGCCGGAGCTGGGTTCGGGTTCGGAGCTGGTGCCATAGCATGCCGGGGTGTCGAGTTCATTGATTCGCAATCAACGCCAGCCACATTTGATTTATGTGTCAGGTCGAGGCAATTGGTGTGAGAAATTTGAGAAACTTTCACCATTGGGTCCATTGCCAAGCGCAATTTAATAAACAACGTTTAACAGTTCAAAAGTCCAAATTAATTATATACTCCGCAGTATCCCTGAAATATGGAGCAAGCCCCAAGTTTGGTTTATAATATGACAACTGCTACTTGCAAATACGATTCTTATATAGAGACTAACCTCAAATGCAGTTGGGCCTCTCGGGAATAACTGATAAAAGCTCAGAACGTACAATTGTTTATTATATTTGGAAATCACAATACTTACTTCATGAGTTATACCTTTATTCTTTTAAGAAAAAAACTCAAATCTGTATTAAATGAATACTGCATTGTTATTTTGTATTGTTTGAAGTATTTCGCATAAGAAATTTTTGAAAATTCTGAAACACTTTTTATTTAGTATCTCTTTAGTATTTCTCAAATGCGAAAAATACCAAACAAAATACCAAATAATACCAAATTTAGTATTTTTCCAGAAGTCAAAAAATACTACAAATACTATAAAAACTACAACAAATTGCAAATTCAGTATTTTTGACTTTGACTTTGACTAGATCTCCGTCAAGCATCCAAATTCTTTACTTCTTATTTTCTGACTGTCCGACATTCTCTTTATGTTGAATACTTCCTTGTGTAATATTTCGGAACTTTCTCAGTTCTTATACAAGTATTTCTTTTTATCCATGCATCTACCTCTACATCTCTCTCTTTCATCATTTAAAATCTTAATTCAGGCTACTCCTTAAAGCTTAATTCTCTATCGAAATCACCAGACTCTCCGAATCCTCTTCCCTTTGCCATTCTCAAACGTTGCACTGACTGCACTTTCAGCTCACACTTGACTACAGAATATATCAGGTGTCTTTTAAGATACTCCACATAAAAACGCAAGTCGTATTGAATGGTGTCAAGTACTTTTGCCTTTTTGCATTGCATGAATCGTAATCGGCTTAGAAAAGTAAAGAAAATCACTTGCAAATAATCGGCTCCCTTGAAATACGATAGTTGGTAAACACTTTTGGCCCCCTTACAATGCGAAAGTATCTGTTAGCGGATCCGAGGGCGAACTTGATGCCATTGCCAGCAAAATGATTACAAAGCGTTGTTTGAAAAATGTTTATCAATATTTTATTGTTACTGTTTACCCAAAAACTCATCAGGAAAATGTGTGTGTGTGTTTGGCATCGAATCGGAGGATACGAGTACAACAGCTGTCGTTGCCGCTGATGATAATCAGTTGTGGCAAGCAGCAGGGAGAATGACAAACTGATATTAAAGACTCATCAGAATTTATCAAATTCGGTAAATCGCTGAATCGCGCTAATAGAAAAAGTTGTGGGCTACGACAGCAGCAGACGATGGTTAAATGCCCTAAAAGAATGTATTATAATATTGATACGAAACGTGTAAAACATTGTTCCACACTTTCAGAGACTGTCAGGACATGTTTTATAGTTAGGACTTGCGCTTTCCGTTAAGCTAGTTAATTGGTTTCTAGCACTATTCAAGCCGCAAGATCTTTTCGATTATGAAAAGCACTTAAGTGAAATTCACTTCCGGAAAACCTTACTTTAAGGGCTCTCTGACTTAGGGAAATATAACCCCACCGGGTGAAAACAGGGGTAAAGGCTAACTCAATCAAATTAACCCGGATGACTCCGTATATTTCGATTCGATTGCTTTAATCTTTTTCTTACAAATTGAATAACCTTGAGATTAATTTTAATCTGGAGCTGGTTATGATCGGCTAACTAATGATAAATGTGTAAGGATATCAAATGTTCGTTGCTTCAAATAAATAAAAGCTGCTTATTGTTGACTGTAAGCTTTGTTTGGAGTTGGAGTCTGGCTTTAACGCTCTGCTGGCCCTGTTGCATGTGGCAAGAGGCTGTTGGGGCATGTTGCTGCCAATGCCAGCCATAAAAATGATTTAAATGCGACGACGCTAGACTGAGTGCCGGAACGAGGGACGGACTGAGTGAATGACTGACTGACTGACTGACTGACTGACTGAGTGAGTGAGTGACAAGTTCTGGCCGGGTTGTGCCGCTGCCTGGGCCATGTATCAGCTTCATCGCCGCCTGGTGGCACTGCGCGAAACTTCGTTATAACCGTTAGCGTATTTATTTGCCAGACAGCTCTTAAGCTCCAACTACGAGCATGGCAACAACTAGAGCTCCAATGGCAACTGCAACTGCAGCTCCATTTGCATCTGCATCTGCATACTTAATGCATTTCCATTTTCATTTTATTTCATTGCTTCAGTTCTTGACCAGACCAGACCAGTCCATACCAGACCCGACCAGACCAGACCAAGCCGTCCACTGACTTCCTCAACTTGTTCTTTGTTTCCAAGCCAAGCGTCCCTTCACACCGCCCCGCCCCTCCTCGCCACGCTGCTTGGCCATATTCTCAAGCTATTTTCTGTATGGCTTGTATCTTGTGTTTGCTTACTTTCATTTGTTTACTTGTGTTTCATTCGGTTAAGTGCTTCCTTGATTGTTTTGCCCGCGCCTTGCGCCGCATCCTGCCAACTTTTTCCCATCTTCTCCTGCTGCGCTTACTCCCTTGCAACTCAAAGACTGTGGGCCAGCCGGCCGGGAGGTAACCATTTCCACCTCGATCATTTACATTCCCAGCACTGTCAGTTATTATCTGCTAAGCAGAGTTATCCGCAGTCAGTTGGCCGCTTTAGTTCGCCAGTTGTTAACAACATTGTTTGGGATTACAAGCGCCCATAGCACACACGCACACCCACACACACACGCAGATACACACACATACACAATCATAGTTGGTTTGCATAGCTTATGTTGCTGTTGTTGTTATCACCCAATGGCCATAAATATTCATCGTTTATGCATACATTATTTTAATGAATTATTGATTCAGTTCAATTTGATTTGCAAGCTATCTGAGAGTCCCAAGTTCCACTGCCCTGCTAATACTCTTTAAAATTGAAGGACCAAGTTGCGTATTACGAGTATAATCATCTTACTGTATTTATATATTTATAAGTTACTCTTTGAGTATCCAAAAGTTCTATTAATCGAATAGGAAAAGGAGGAAAAGAAGGAAAATAATTTTTAAGCTTACAGTTGGCTACGAATAAAGTTGATTAGTACAATATCTTGATAAAATATAACAAAAATATCATTATGAAAAATATTTATCTATATAATATTTATTTTATCCTATACGGTTAGAAAAATAAATGTCATAGAAAACAGAAAATTGTCATCCTAAAAATCAGATCTAAATTATATTCAATATAATTAAATTCTAAATAAAGGATTTAAGACAATTAGTATAATAAATCCTGTCTACTAGTATAAATACCATATCTAGGAGGATATTATCAAAATTGGGTATATATATTTGAGTTCAATTAATATATATATATATTGTTTTTTTTCTCCCGTAGCACGATGCATGTATTCAACTTTGCACTACAATAATTATAATATTTTGAATTTTTGTGCATTCCAAAGTGTTTCCACATTAAAATAACTCCCAACTAAGTGCTCAATTATTCGCGAATACGAGTGTGTTCATAACCAAGGTAATTCAAGTATGATTAATGCCCTAGACTAACCTCTTCAACACTGTCTCTCTCTCTCTCTTACTCTCTATCGTCCTGTTCCTTTCCCCTTACTCACCCATTCATTTTGATATTATGTATAATGCTACCAAATTCACATTGAATAGCTATTAAGAGTATCTTTGATAACTCTTCGACTTTGCTTTCAATTTGCTGCTTGCTTTGTGTTCAGGTTTGGAGTTCATTTTTGTGTGGTTTCTGTGGCCTCAAATAGCACTTTGTGTGTGTGTAGGTGTGTGTGTGTGTTGTGGTTTTGGGGCCTGGGACGCATTAATGGCATTGAAGGCGCATCTATTCAATTATATCGATGGCTCATATGAAAGTGAAGCAACCTTCGAAGCCCTCGCCCATTTTGATTTGCTTTTAGGGAAATACATTTCCAATAGAGGTGCAGGCTGGCCTGTGTGTCATTTTAATGGATGACAAGAATTTTTTTTGGCCAGCCCCGAAGTGTTCGTCGCCTTTGAGCGCTGCTCCACTGCTCCTCTGCCATTGCACATTATTTATTGTATTAAGAATCCATTAGTGATTTTTGAAGCTTGTGGTCGCCATCTTTCATGTTCTATTTTCTATTTACATTTTGACGTCAATAAAATAGACACCACCCAAACCACTTGTACCCCCCTCGCCACATTGTGGTCACTAATTGCATTTTGGTTGAAAGTTCCTGATGCTGGCAACATGTCCGGCCCCTTGTCTGACTCCCAGTCTGAGCATTGTTTTGCCCAGGTTCAGAGTACAGTTACGTGCAAAGTCAACCTGAAGTGCATGCCAATTAAATAACTGTTGAGAAACTGTACCAAGAGAGTCTGCAAACGAACTGAAAGCAAAGGACAACGTATTGTAGCAGTATTGGAGATTAATTGGTTAATTGAGTGCATTCATTTTGTTTAAGTAATAAAGTGAAAGACTAAAGCGAAGCTTTACTAAGAACAAATGCAAACGGGCGAGTAGCTCTGATTAGTTATGGCGAGTAAGCAGAGCTCAGGGGTTAGCAACGACTATTTTTATGATGGATATGATCAAATAATGAAGCGAAAAACTTACGAGAAGATCTACCAAAAGCGATTGAAACGGGCGAGTAGCTCCCAATAGCTATAAGAGTAACGAGAGCTTAGAGGTATGGTTGATTTGATCGAATAATGAAGTGAAAGACTAAAGAGAAGCTTTAGTAAGAATAAATGCAAACGGGCGAGTAGCTCTGAATAGTTATGGCGAGTAACGAGTGCTCAGGAGTGACAATGACTATTTCAAAGATTGATTTGATCGGATAATGTAGTGAAAGACAATCGAGAGGCTCCATTAAGAGCGAATGCAAACGGGCGAATAGCTCTGAATAGTTATGGCGAGTAAGGAGAGCTCAGGGGTTAGCAACCTCTATTTGATAGATTAAGTACTTATAGCAAGCGCGCTCTGGCCTTAATTTCGAAGACGAACTAATTGACAGCTAAAAAGCTGAAGCGAATGTTAACGGACAAATAACGAGATCCCAGTGCTAATAGCGAGTAATTGGTTTGTCGAGCGCATTCAGCAGCAAAAATCCGAAACTCTCTTAATTTTGGAAGCTGTTCTGCCACGCCCATGGCGTTAAATGAGCGCTTCCTTCCATCCTCCCCCATCCTCATAGCGCCCCCTAACAGCTGCATGCGTATGCTTTAACGACAAAGTCGACCCATTTATGCATAAAGAAAGTTGCAAATAAGTACGATGGGGGGAAATGTGGATAAGATTGGGTAGGGGAGTTAGCAAGACTGCGCGGCATAGCCAAGTGTTAATATCTACTGTCGGGCATTTTCCTGTTGCCATGGCTTAAAGTTGCTTGCATAATTCCAGGCGCATAATGAAGCTGGCACTGCATTGAGTCTTCCGAGAATGGATAATGGTGGGGCAAGGAGCAGGAACATAGGAGCAGCCTCAACCGTCAGAATCAGGATGCCATAGCATTAATAAAACTTTTAATATAAATAGCGTGATGGCCCTACCACCTGTCAGGCAGATATTCAAACGGCGCCCGAGCATGGACGGAAGTTGGGATCATCAGGCCACTGATTGGGGTCATTATTAGATAAATTGAAAGGCATTCCTGTTGACATGCGAATGCGCAACGAGGGGCGAGCTTTGCAACGATTTCAACAACACAACAACAAAGCAAGCAACATCAACACAAAGCCAGTTCCCAAGTGCCTTAGTTGTCTTTTGTGGCAATTCAAGAGGCGCCATTCAATCTCTTAACGCGATAAGCAGCCTAATGCACTACTGAGTGGACAAATGGATGAATTGACTCTGCTTTTTGCTCTATAGAGCCCTTGCAATCTGTGTAAATTGGATTGGAAAATAGTAGATTGTGTAGTACAAAGGCCGAAACACACATACAATCGATAATACATACTGCCTCAGAGATAAAAGGTTGCACACACATGTCATAGCTTCAGCTTAGAGCAATAGCTTCCTTAGTGAAGACAAGTGATAGCTTCGAACAATAGATATGAAACTATCAGTCAATGGGTTAAGTTAGGGCTAAGCTTAGGTTCATGTTTAGTCAAGGTTAAATCATGATTTTGTAATTGTTGGGCTAAGGTAGGGTAAGGATTAAAAAAGGAAAGTAGCGAACATTTCCAGACTATTAAAGACAGTTGAATCTCTGCTACACCTGCTTATGTGAACTGATATGAGCTCGCTTCATTTTGTCATTCTTTTGATGCGGAAATCAATGAATCTGAATATGAAAACAATTCGATGAAGACATTTGCTGAGAACCATCTTATAGAATGTTGCAGATACCATTATAAGCCTCAAGACAACAGCAAGAAGAGCTGATTGACTCAATATTCAGAATGGCCGTCAGTGCAATTGATGTTGAGTGCTAACTGGGGAGCAATCTGAAGCTACGGAAGTATCATTGGATCTCGGATTTACTTCTGCAGGCCGTGACCCATCGAGTCGTACCGGCATTAGTTAGCGCAAGGACGAGGCCAGAACCCACGCGGTGCTTTACAAGGATTTTAATTGAAAACAAACAACACTTTCGGCATTTGGGCTGGAGGTTAACTTTTGGCTTGAACCAAAAATGTTGTTTCCATGCGTGTTGCTGACAAGTTTTGAGGGGAGGCCATGGGGAAAGCGAGGAGGGGTGTGCCAGATAGAGAGCAGGCCCTGTGGGCAATGCGAACGAGCTGGAGAGTTTGTGGAGATCTTTAACGGTTTGCGGATGGTGGCATAAAAGTGAAAAACAATTGAACCCTTGGGCAAAATTGGTTTTGACAATGTAAATAAATAAAACACAAGCATAAATATTTACTGCTGGCGGCAGCATGAACCTAAAAGGAACTAAACTCAACCAAAAGGATGCCAACTAAAGTATTCAGCCAAGTCCAAACTGACGTAAGCGTAGAGATTACAGCAGCTCTACCCCAGCCCAATAAAAAGCCTCCTACAACCCCCCGACGACCTACAGCTGGCTGACCTTTGGCAGTTAGCCCCAGGCCAAGCTTCAGACCCAGACCCCGACCCAGACCCAGAACCAGACCCAGCCCCACTCCTGGTCACATCTTCGGCTTGAAATGTTGCCGAAAGGATTTGCAGCTCATTTCATGCCAAACGCACTTGTGCCTGCCATGGCCATGGGCATGGGCCCCATCTGTATGTCCGTCTCCGCATCCTGGCCCACGTCCTTTGCGACCCTCGGTGAACCCCTGTGCTAATATTTGATTGTGCTGCCGGCTTAATGGGCAGCACAAATTTTAAACTGTCTGCGAAGGTTGTTCGACCAAAAGTGGCAACAAGTTTGTATTCTTTCAGTCAAAAGAAATCAGGAAACAAAATTATCAGATAATAGAAATAATTCCTGGTCGGATTGACTCTTCATTCTGGTTCACCCAACAAAAAAAGCACCTGAAAATTTTCAATTTGTTAAGCATAACTTATAAATAATAAAAGTGAGAGAAAATTATTGTCAATGTCTAGAAAATTGTTCTTCAAGGTTGGGTTAGGTTAGGACGGTTACGATAAACTTAGGCCATGTCTTGACCTATTGTAATACCATTTTTAGCTATTTTCCCTCTTTTCCCTTACTTCATGAGTAGAGAGGAGTCAATCCGAATTCGAGGGGTTCTTAAAAATAGAATTACCTAGGAGCTTTAAGCCTTAAGTTAATACAAATTGTGTGCCTTCATGTGCTTTCAAAGCTGCTTAAGTGCTGTAAAGCAGAAAAACAATGCAATGTTTAAAGGCTATACAGACAATAATGAGAGAAGCTTGTGTTAGCAGCTTACAGTGTTTTCAGAAAAAACGATATAAGACCGATCGTATCACAATTTTAAAGCACTAGCATTATGATGACTGAATGAACTGCTAACAATGGCGGTTAATTTCAGTGCCAGAGGAGCACAAAAGTGAAACTGAAGCTGCGTTCATTTCCCATTACCAAAGGGTATTATCACATGAAGTGCTAACAGCCTGAAGCAACTGATTCAGCTGCGAGTCTACTCCTGCAGCGGGGGTGTTGCGGAGGGTTGGGGCGAGACCAGCTACGAATCGGCCATAATAATTTTCCGCGTAATTTATTTGAGCGCCATAATATCATATTTTACACACACCCACATGGAGAGATGCTTGGCTTGGGCTGCATGCCGAGTCCGGGAGCTGGAGCTGGAGCTGAAGATGGAGATGGAGCTGGGGGCGGAGACGGAGGCGGAGAGAGTGTTGGAGTCGCTTCCGTTGAATAATTTAAACGCGCACATGTGCGCGAAAAAGATGCCTGCTGCGGAGGCAGGAGCAGGAGCAGGAGCAGGAGCAGGAGCAGGAGCTGGAGCTGGAGGTCACGTTAAAATAGGCGGAAGACGATTATCAGACAGTTTGCACACAATGTTGTCGTCGTTTCGGTGCGGAATCAAGCGGGGGGGATGGGCTCACATTTATTGCCAAAATTAAATGACAATGTAGTCGAAATGCCAGCAGGAGAGGGAGCAGCGGTTGGGGGAACTAAAGCAGGCCAACTCTGTTATAAGCGGAGATAGATGCGGATGATTTTGTCGGAGGGCGGTCGGGAGTTTTTGATTGGGTTGGGTAAGCATATAGAGCTTCTTGTCGCTCATATGGTACTGCCAGAAGCTCAAGCTCTGCCTGAACAATTTTTCAACAAGTTTTATGCAATTTTTTTATACCAGCCATTCGAAGGCCCCCTCTCCCGCCGCCTTGTCTGCCACTCGCGCCATCAGTCCAAGTGTAAAGGAATTTTAACGCTTTTGCCGTAAATGCCGCTCACTCGCCTCACGCAGCTGCAGATTGTTTGGTTTAACTGTGGCAACTGTGGGCAAAAGAGAGGGGCCAGACGGGGACGGGGACGGGGTCGGGCATGTATGTGGCACAAGGGGGTGGGGAGGGGCTGACGGCTTGGAAGTCTGTCGGTCGTATAGAGAGTTAAGAGCGCGTCGCTTTTGTTGAACTTTTGCGTAAGATTGCGCAGTAAATTGTCGAAAATTAATTTTCATGTTGAAAAGCTGCAAATTGTGTTGAGACTGTGAGAGAGGGTGGGCATTAGGGGAGGGGTAGGGGTGACAGGGGATAAGAGTTGTGTGTGCGTGTGTGCGTCTGCACTATGCCAAGTGAGAACTCACGAAGTAGCTCTGTCAATTAATTTCTCCAATGGTTTTCCGTAATTGAAATTTTATGACCTGGCGATAGAGCGAGATGGATATACAGTTTAGCTGCTCTCCTTGTCTGTGCCTATGTAGTCAGGTGCAAACAGAATCCTCCCCCTAAAACCCATGAGCTCCGTTTCTATAACAATCTAACGCAATACATATGTTATAATCATATCCACAAATCCAAGTTGAGACTGTAATTCAATTAGAGTTCATTAAAACGATTACATAATAAATTATCGTAAATGACTGGCACATGTATACGCATATGAGTACACACAAATACATGTACAAATACAAATACAAATACGAATACAAATGCGAATATAAATACGAATATAAATACGAATATGAATACGGTAATTGTCAAGGCGCGCTGATTGTTTTTCCATTCCAACAACAGCCCGCAAACAACATATCATTCGCATATATAATACTAATACTAAGCACACACACACACACACACCCACACCCACACCCACACACAAACACACTCACACACACTCTAGTATTGTATATTGAAATGTGTTTAAGCCATTTTGTTACAATCGTTTGTGTTTTTGATACATGAATAAAGGACATTAAATATCATTTAGAACTAAGCGGATTACTGGTTATACTTAATTAAGCTCTACCTTGTTTGTGCCGAATTGATCTTTACTTACACACACACACACATATGTATTACTATAATCGTTGGGGATGTCTAGGGAGGAACTCCGCAAATGTCAAATATCAATTGTCTGACGAGCCTGTTCAGGCGGTATGGTAACTTTCCAAGAACAAACTAAACATACAGCCCTCGCAACCCTCAAGGATTGCACCCAAAAATCAAGTCATAAAAATACACATACATCCGATCCTCACTTGCCCAGGCCACTTGAAAACGGTCTAGGTAAAAAGGGACATTGCACATGTGGGTGCTCGAGTTGCGGGAGGGAAAAGGGGTGACCAATTAAAACTAAGAATCCACATGTTCTACTTAGTAAATAAGGACAACAAATGTATATATTTTTACTCACACAATCAATCAAAAAAGTGTATAAAAACCCATGGATTGTCAATTAAAGATCAGTTCCAACGAGATCGCGACCTTGTGTATAGCATTTCTTAGGGAAAACGGCAGAGCGACGGCTTAACAGTTAGCTGCAACTCTGAAGAGTTGCGCTGTCAGTTGAACCAAAGTTGCAACGTGCATGATAGATAGATTCTCCACCCACTTTTATAGTAACTTTATTCCACTTAAATTAGTATTATTTCTCTTCCATTCTTCTTCTTCTATTTCTTGCCCTCTTAACTGGCCTTAATGCCAAGTTCTGTTTCTCCACCCACTTTAATATTCAGAAACTTTATTTCACTTACATTATTCTCTTCTATTCTTTCTTCTATTCTTTTTCTATTCTTTCTTCTATTCTTATTCTATTTCTTGCTCTTTTAACTAGCCTTAATGCCGATTTGCATTTCTCCACCCACTTTTATAGTAACTTTATTTCACTTACATTAGTGTTATTTGATCTCCAATTATTCGAACATTTCGAACCAAAACTCGGGACTTTAATGAAGGATAATGCTTAGTGACTTATGAGGCAAGTTTAAAGTAAACTGTACTTCCCAGCAAGCGGATGAGTATAGATTACATCGAATTGCTGGCAGAAGGCAGATCCTTGGGCTGCATAGACTTCTATAGAAGTGTTGATTAGTTACAGTTTGAAAAGAAGGGAGCATGCTTCGATATCTGTGGGAACGATGCAGGATCAATAAGAAGGCTTACAGCTTTAAAAATGAATACAGGACAACCACTGCCTTGGCTGATAAGCTCTACAGGGAGGTACCAGCCCAGAGTCACTGCAATCAACGGATTAATGTGATTTGTTGCTTAACGTTCTTTCCTGTACATTAACTAAGAGCTGGCCAGGATTATACTACCAAAGTCGCAGAACGAGACCAGGAAGGAGGGCAGGAAGGAGGGCAGGAACTGGGGCGGGCAACAGGCAGTCGATGTGTAGCCTTTGCGTCTTTGAGCCTTTTTTTTTTTTTGTTGCCTTTGCAAACGTTTTTGTTGACATGGCCGCGAACATGAGTAAGCCAAGTCCTTATGCAGTGCACTCCACGCCAGTCCCCTTCCTGCCACCGTACCTTGCCCTGCCAGCTGCGCGTTTTGTTGTTAATTACAATTATGATAATGAATCTTACAAAAGACTAATTAGTATGTTAAAAATGTTGGCGCGCACAAAGCTGCGGATTTATATTTTTACCTGTCGCCCACTCATATACATATGTGGATGTGTGTGTGTGGGGTGTGTGTGGGGGTGTGTGTTGTTTTCAAGAGCTCCACTCTTATGTGTCCCTTTTTGAATGGCCCACGAGCATAAAGCCAAAGCAACAATGACAACAGACGACAAACGAGTACCGAGAACCGAGAACCGTCGCCGGGTTTAACTTGATGTTATTTAATGTGTGGCAAGCAATTTGAAAACCGTTACTCGGCACGAGTGTGCGTGTGTGTGCTGCAGAATTTTGACCTGAAAGTACGACAAACACAAACTGTGGTTATGTATGCACTGGATAGAAAACATATTTCAAAGAAGCCTGCAAAGCAAGAACAAAAGACTTTGAAATAATGTTTAAACTTTAAAGTTTGTTTGTCAGTCTAAGCCTAAGACTGGATTTGTTATGCAACAATTTGAGACAAACTTGATCTGGGTAAGGTGTAAAAGAAATAACTTTGATAAGCTATATAGCTATATTTCTTTCCTAATAAAAGTAAACAGCCTTAATGAAAGGCGTATTGCTAATATTGCTTAAGCTTAGGCGATATCTTATTTTTAACAAAGGAATTTAGGAACTTGATAGCCAAAAGTTATAATATATTTTTTTAAAAAATACATAAATTTATCCTTTATAGATGTCTTCCAGAAGATCGACGGGATGGAAACGCTTAAGGAGTCGGGTGTTAGCCGGGCCTCGTAGGGTCCTGGCTTCATTGATTATACATGAGGACGGGTTAATTTTGTTCTCAAAACGCGTCCAACAAAATCGAAATCTATGAAGCATGCAAAGAAAATTTCAGCAAGAATCTATGGATCTAAAATCAAATCCTGGCTCCCGCTGAGAAGCATAAAGATTTCAGTTTGAGGTATTTTCGAAAACTGCGTGGTTTTATAAGGAAATACAAAAAATACCACATTATCCAATAATACTGTTTCGTCCTTTTAAAACAACATTAAAACATTTTGTAAAGCCTTTGTTGGGTCGGAAACATTTCCTTCCTTCTCCTTCCCTCCGCTAGGGTATAAAATCGAAGTGTGCTATAATTGTGATAAGTACCTTAGTATATATGTATTGAAGCAAAATTTGCTCGACTCTAGCTCTTGTAATCTCTGAGATCAAGAAGGTCGCAAAAGTTGTCGGCTGTGGTTAAGGGCAATAGGGGCAACAAGGGCAACACTGGCTGGGGCTCAGTTTAATGTTCAGCTTTAGCAAATTATGCAGACAATTACGATGTTATGGGCATATTAAGTGGCATACGTTGATGTGGCTATTAATTAAATTGTGACATATACAATAGCCATACACGGAGAATAATTGCCCAGACAAACAGCGGGATGTGTAGTTGTGTGTGTGTATTTGTGTGGAAATATATCGCATTATCATCTTTTTGCAAATGTAAATGTTTATGACAATTGAATTCAATTGTTGCGGTTTTGTATCATGTAATTAAAATGCATTTAAATATCGCAAATGTTTGTTTGTTTGTGTGTTGAATTCAGAACGCGCAATTAACCGGTCTAATCTGTACAAGATTTGTCCGCAGGCAATCCCTGCGTTTCCAGTGCCAATCTCATGCATATTTCATGCTCTGCGGCGGCGCTGCGTTTGAAATCTGTTGACTCTTTAATCGATTTAGAAGCTCCGCCTGCTGCAGGCGACACATGAATTAGCTTGACAATGGCGGCGCCGATAACAGCAGCAAAAATCCCCAACAAGCCATCAACACCAGTACAGAGTGCCCCCCAGACCGCCCCTAGAGGAAGGATATTGGCTTTAATACATTTTTTGCCTTTAGAGCCAACAAGTTGTGGATATTTTCATTCCGATTTCGATTTGCGTTCCTCCGACCACAAATTGACAGCATTTGCATAGAGCTACACACACACACACACACACACACACACACACATTTATGCACAACACTCAGCTGTACTCGTAAACGTCCTTCCATAGGCAGCACCTTTGTATGTGTGCGGGTGCAGCTGGGTATCGATTATCCTTCCTGTTCGATGCCTGTGCGCGACATGTACTCAAAGTGGAATCGATAAGCACTTTTAGAATTAACTTAATAATATCGAACCGCAGCCGTTCTAAGTACACTTAGAAAAATAAATGCACTTAAATGCCTCATTCTTTTCTGCATTTAAGATATATGTTTTTTAAATTTAAAAATGATTTTACCAAATAGAAATTATTTCTGGGCCAATTTTTGAATTCTATAGCCTTATTTTTCTGAGTGCAGTCGTGCCCAAGTTTCTTACTAAAAATACAGAAATTTAATTGGGGTTTTTAAGGTTTGCCAAAGTCTGGGCTAATCTGGAGCTAGCTGGCATTAAATTCATGCAAGTTTGAGCATTTAGCATATTAGGCGGGCTGTGAAGTCAAACTGGCCAACAACCGGCGCAAGGACAAATCCTTTAGACTCGGGCTGGCTCATTCCCATTCCTGTGCCTGCTTCCAGTCTCGCCTGTCCGGACACATGCACTGGCATACGTATCTGTATCTGTTTAGAGCGGATAGGCGGATGTTGTGCGATGCTGTTTATGCCTTTTACATTTTCCGCCGTAATGAATTCTATGTAGTAGTATGCAGTAGTGTCGGGAGCAATGCTAGGACCCGCTGGCAGCAGCAGCACACTGTGAAATTTCTAACTTCCGCTTTTTGCAAACTTGACAACATGTCTGACCAGCAGTCTAGCTGACTCTCCAGCTGTCCAGCTGTCCAGCTGCCCAACTCCTTGCCTGTCCAGATGTCCGACTCCTCAGGACTCCCAATCCAGCCAGGCCAACACATGTGAACGCTCCGCTTGCTAAGTATGTCCTTAAATCGGCTGGGTCCTGCACTGTTTCCTTTCACTCAGTGCTTAAATATGCATATCTGATCTAGTGTTTGTCCACAGATTATAATACTCCCAGCTTGGAGATGGCCTAAGATTGCTTAAACAGTAAATGTAATAGTTTCAATTATGACTTTTATAGATTTACAAATTTAAATACAATATAGCATATCTAAAAATATGTATAAACGAGTTCGTCCAAACCGTAAGAGCTAGAATGCTGAAACTCTTACAGTAGTTTCCATCTATAATGAAAGTGCACACTAAGACGGGGTTTTGGAAAATTCCACCCACAAGAGTGGAAAATCATAGAAAACTGTTGTATGAAACTTTTCTCTTTACCATCCAAAAGGCTTCAAACCCAATTTCCTAGATCTATGTATATGAAAAATCTATGTCAAATGATTGAACTTCACAGAATTAGGAAAATCCAGCCCCAGGGGTGAGAAATAAGGGAACTGAAAGTTGGATGGACGAAAGTCTAATTTTAGTCCAATCTGGTTCAAACTCATTTTCAAAGCTTTATACATTTAATAATTCGATAAGTGTCTAACCAATTTTGAAGAATTCATCCGCATGGTTAGGAAATTGGTGGAAGCCTGTGTCATTCGACATTTTTATTTCCTGAATCTAAGCAGAGCTTGGCCTGCGAGTAAAATACATAAAGAACATCGGAATTTTTGTATATCATGAAAAGCGGCAGCCAGTTAAACTATTTTTATCCACAATATATTGAACAGAAAATGATATATAGAGTTTAGGTTTCTAACAGTCTCTATACTTGACGTTTTCTCTTTAAATTTCTTATCCTTGGATGTATTACCTAAAGTATTAAGTAATACCATAGATTATAGTATAGTCTGTTTTTTTAATGCCTTTATGACATTTTTTACAGCAGAGCTCTTTTAAACAAGCTTAACAATGAAATTTTCGATTTAGTTATAGGTTTTTTAGCATTATGTGCACCGAAATAAGTTAAATGAAATTAATGCAAAATAACATTCGAATGGAACGTGAAGAATGTGTCACTTGAATCTCAATCTGTGTATGGATTCAATAATATGCCGCTCTCTAGTTCCATTCCAGAGTATAACAACTTTTCGGCCTGGATGTTGAGTGTCGCTTTTTGTTTCAGACGGGCCAACAAAATCTCTGGTGTCACAGCTGTTGCCTCGTCCTGGCAACTGCCACACACTTAAGCGCATTACGGTGGACTTTTAAGGCTGCCCGGCGATGCAGGCTGGAATAACTATAATTTAATAACAGCACTGAGCAAAAATCAAAATATTGGCTCTATTATAAGGCAGATAAATTGTCATAAGAGTATATAACTTTAAAGCACTATTTGGTACTTTATAGTACAAATTGGCAAACCGTTTTTTTTTTTTATTATTTATTTAATATTTTTTTATTTTCGATTTATTTTCACCTTTGGAAGATTGTGATGAACAGATGAGTTCGACTTATATTTAGTAAAAGACCGAACGTTTTTGAGGCTTTGGATGATAGTGCTTTTATTAAAAGTTTTCGGCTTTCAGAATGCATGTTGAAACTATGCTGAAATGCAAAAATCAAAAGCAGAATTGAGTCGAGCACAAATGGATTAGTTGCATTCTGATTTCTGAGTTTTTGAAAGTATGTTGAACCATTTTGAAATGCAACTTTAAAGTCACGTTTATGTTGCCACCAGTTACCAAAAATCAGCTGTTCTGAAGAACAGCGTTGCCACCATTCGAAAATATTTGCCATTCGCCCTTCAACTTAATACATAAATGAATTAATTTAAATTTAGCAAAAAGATAACTTTATTTAACAAAAAGCTCTGCGAGACTTGATAAAATCATGCCTTCTTTAAATATTACTATTTAAACAATAGATTTTTGTGTGTTCTTAAAGTACTCGACAAAAGACAAAATAGTTGGAATCAAGTAGGCATTGAAACAGCCTTCAGCTTCACCTTGACATCAAGTGGGGCTGAAGTGAGGCTCACAATATATTTATTAGAACATTTCGAACATTTACTCAATACACATTAGAACCAGTGCTGACATAGACATAGACAAACCTTGGTAGCTTGAGTGATATAGTTACAAGAGCCAAAAACACAGTGATTTACCAAATTTATGGAGTTTACATTATCGTACAATTTTTAATAAGTTATAATCCAAATTTTAAGTTTTTTTTGTTGTTTTTTTCCTTGCAACATATTGTGCATATTTTACCTTCAATCAACAAAGATAGCGGTAAGTGAAAGTATTTTGAAATTCAACTGGAATGCCCAATGGGGCATCGAATCGGAAGGGGGGCAGCGGCCAAGGGGCGGGGCGGGCCATAAAAGAGCTTAAAGGTGAATTGTCTTGAATGCCATGTGATAAAGTGGCTGCACCACGAACACATTGTGGCCAGGTCGTGCCACCTCAACCCGCAACCCGCTACCCGCTACCCGCAACCCGCTCCCCGCAACCACTTCTTCATCCCCTTTCGTTTCGTCCTCGTTCTGGTTGTCGTTGCCATAATTCCCGTGCATTGTGCGTCCGCATCCGCAGCAAAAAGAAAATATTAAAATAAATTTGAATAAAAATGTCTGCAAAGATTAAATCGCCATGAGCCGCCGTCGTCTGCAATTCCCAGACGTTTCGCCAGCCCCAAACTTCAACCCCAAATCCCCCACATACCCACCCGCCGCCCGCAGCCCGCAACCCCCAAACCCTCACTCAATTGCAGCTGTGCTTTGGCTTGGGGTTTGGCTTATTGTTGCCGCGTTGGCTTCTTCCCGAGGCTCCAGTTCGCTGGCCTGGCAAAAATAATGCGTATCCGTTGCGGATTCTCTGCCGGCCAAACAGCTCCTCTGGCTGGCAGGCAAGTTCCTGCCTCCTGCCTCCTGGCTACTTCTACAGCCTCTTAATTTGTTTATTTGTTTGCTGTTGCTCAGTTGCTGTTGCTGTTGCTGTTTCTGTTTCTGTTTCTGCTGCTGCTGCTTTTACGGTTGCCATTGTCGCTTTCACCTTTAAACAATTCCATTTACAAGCGGCGACAAATTTCTGTTTTTATTACTTTCATTGTCAGCTTTTGTTGGGAACCCGCGAATCGCTGGGGTCACCTTTTTTTGTTTTTTTTATTCTTTTTTTTTTTTTTGGCCAGATCCTGGTAAACCCAACGCGCTGGACATTTGCCACTGGCAATAACAATAAATAAGTTAATTTAAATACAATAAACACAATTGAAGCTGTCAGCAGTTGGACAGCAACTGCAATCGAAACGTTCGCCAACTACTTAGGATGGCAGCGACGAGTTCATTTCACTTTACGTTTACACAAAAATGCTCAATTTTAAACTGGCTTTTAGTCAGACCTACATATATGTAATACTGTACCTCCAGCCTGCATGCAAAATCTTAACATCGTAACATCTAGACAGCTTGCGCGATACATTGGATTTATTTAAGAACTCTTTTTGAAATAATGTTGGCCAAAATCGATGCAGTTTTAATTTCATAATATTCAGTTGTATATCAATAACCTGGGTACCAAGTTTCAGCAGCCTAGCATAAGTAGATCCTTAGATACGAAACATGAAATACGCATCCTTTTTGACTTCTTTCACTCAAAACATATCTCTCCAATTGTCTTTCCAGCTATGGATAATGAAATTTCACTACTGACCGATGTCCAGGAAGACGCCAAGCTGCACTGCACCGTTGAGATCGATCGTCTGCGCTACGAGTGGAAAGCTCAGAAGTTCAACATTGAAATTCCCCACACTATTCTACACAACGGCCTATTACCATCGATCTTTGATTGGCAATTCCTCGAAGAACTAATGCCAACAGATCAGGCCACCGGGGAATTGCTACTCCAGCAGCGTATCGATGCCTTGCAGCTTCTGAGCGGCTTGACCACTTCGTTGCAGCGTATACAAATATTGCCCGAGTTGGGCGTGGAGGTGGCCCTCGGCATGGGGCGTCCCAGCTATAATGTAGAGGTGAAGGATGATGGCAGCATTTTGGTCAAGGAGCGCCCAGGCCTGAATATCCATGTATTTGCGGCCGGCTGTTTCCGAGCAGCTGCTGGACAGGAATGCATGCATGATGAGACTTCTGAAGAAAGCCAACTCGCTGTAGATCAACGTCAAGTCGTCCCGGCTGAGCCCCAGGAATCGATTGACGACACGGCCATACGTGCAGATCTAATACAACTTACAGAACAAAATGATGACCAGCCAGCAGTCACTGCGCAAAATACGAGCCTGGCAGCCTCCAAAGAGCCAAAGGCGAACAATCCAACTGATCCCCTGGCCGAGCCCGAGCCCGAGCAGCCTATTGAAGTCAAGCTGCGTCGCCGCCTACCGATCTGGACCCGTTTCGGCAAATGGTTTCGCAAGACCCTAACTCGCCTAACTAAATAGATCCGAAGCGAAACGACGCGAAACGAAATGAAACGAAATGAAACGGAAATGTCGAGACATGTCACGTGTTGCCTGCGGTATAATTTGGGTCCTGAAACGACAGTAGAACATCTCCCATTAAAAAAGCTATATTCACAACTATTGTTCAATGAATAAATCGAAAAATGGCAACACTGTAAATATGCGCTGTGAATTGGGGAATGGTTGGGGAAGTACCGAGCATGTATCTAGAATGCAAATCGCTTGGAAAAAATGCCGAAATCGAAGGATGCCGCCCGGAAAAACCACTTGGCGGAAATTGCGCAAACACAAGGGTGTAAAAAAATACAAGTAAAAATGCTGTGGCCAAGTGTGAACGTCTTGCAAATACCCTACACTCTTTGAACTACAGTAACATTGATAAATATACTTACTCGAACACTTGCACAAACACAAGCAGTGAACTGCTTGCACTTAAGCTTACCTCCACTTGGTACTTCATTTCTTAACAAAACTTTGTTGCTTATTATCCGATCATTGTGAAATATTCACGATACATAAACAGTAAACTAAGCTGCATGTATGCCAAAAATCAAGATTGTATCTTCAAAATTGTGCTTGTAATACGTTATTATTAATTTTTGCAGAGCGGAAGAAAAGTTACAGAAAAATGGACACCGCAAGATCGACGCCGTTTTTCAGGACAACAATATAGTAAGCATAAATTGTATAGGCTCGAATATGTATCATACACTTGCACAGGTTTAATATACCCACTTCGGAAATAATTATAGGGTAAGGACACACAGTCGGCGGAAAACTTCTTTACGCTCAAGCGCATCCTTAACGCAGCAACGAACCCAACTAGCGGCAAATCCTTGTTGCAGCAGCAGGACAATGCCTTCCTGCTCCGCTTTGCAATGTGAATGCTAAAGCTTACTGGCCCCGACTGAAGTGCAATCAAAGATGAGTAGCCATGTGGTTCGGATGTGTCCAGCCAAGGAATTAATCCAGTAAAGAGTTGTAAACTCTCTTAATAAAACATTTGATAAAAAATATATTTGTAAAGGTAAGCCCTGTGGCAATTAAATATCATATCAATGCAAAAGAAAGTACGGATACTTTTGTGTATTGAGAGCTATGTCAAGGAAGCTACTATCAAGGAATCATTCGTATCTTCTACTAATATGATTACTTCCACAGTAACTCACCAAATTAATACAATAAAAAATTTGTTAATTGAAAGACCATAACATCTGCTAACAATGAGAGAAACTTCTAAATGCTCTTAAAGTTTATTACACATTGTAGCTTATGTGGAAAACTGTTTCCGTTTCCGGTTGCGTTCCAGTTCCTGTTGCTGTGCCTGTGCCTGTTCCTGTTTATCTGCTCCAACCGACTTTCACCAGCCTAAAAAGTTAGCCATGAGCCGGGTCTCGACTGTGTTGAAAAATATGCATAAGATAAATGGAGCACAAAACGCTTTGAGGCAACATTAAAAGGCAACGATGCCCCAGCCGGGCGCTGAATATGGTGGCACTGACAGTGGCGCCACCTGCCGCTGGGTGGTGCCCATAAAAAGTCATTCACTAATGGCTCGTCAGTGCAGCGGCTGAATGCCACAATGCGGAGCGGCAAGGAGTCGTGCAGGCGGGTCTAGGGTAGCGGGAATGGAGTGCCTATGACATGGTCTGCCCATTTCCATTTGTATTTGCACTTCTATTGGCAACATGTGGCGCTTTTATTAAAAATTCATTTGCTCATATTACTCACACACACACACACGCAGAGAGAGAGAGAGAGAGAGAAAGAGCCAGACATACAGCACACGGTACGGCTATAGGGTGCCCGGAATTGAAACGGTAAACAGGTTCAGAGCTACGACCGTCCCTCGCTGCTGTCTGGTGGCTCATCTTGGCAAGTTTTCGATTTTTCCTGTTTTTTTAGTTACTCGCTACTCCACCCCACCCCGTTGACCTTCAGCTGCCACAGTTTCATGTACATTCTCGGGGAATTCATCTGGCTGCGGCGCGAAAGTCTGCGAATTCCCGGAACCCCCATCAACTTTTCTTCTTTGTTTTTTTACCAATGTAATTTCGGTTTTCTTTTATTTTTAGTTTGAAAGCCTTTGAAAAGCATTTTGACCCGAATTCGTGAAAATCAGTTGATGGATTGCTTAAATACGAGCAGCCGCTCACTTATTCCGCTGATGGCCTTTGAATTGGCCACTGCAGCTGCAGCTTAAAGCCCCGAATGCTCCACCAAAAAGCAATCTCAATCAGGCCGGCTCCGAGTTCTGCAACCATTCTGCAGGTGTAGCATACTTTTTGGGCCAGAATGGTATTAAGCTGCGCAGGTATAAGCCTCTATGTACGCACACTTTAAGGCGTCCTCAAGCAAGGTTTACAGCTTTCTATGGAATCAATGTTTAGAACTGGTTGCGATGACTGAATATCGGATTTGTAAGAACTGAACTGGCTACTATCGATCCTCATCAATAACAAACATTGAACTAGTAGTGAACAGTCTCACAAAAATAATTGCCTTAAAATGGAGAAAGTCACCATACTTAAAGGAAGCTAGGCTGAACTCAGGATAAATTCCCAGAATTGAGAAATTTGTGTTATAGTTAACTTTTATAAATAAATAAAATAATCCTTTAATGGGGTTTTTGCAAGCAATTTTTTCACCTTTTTCGCACCCTTTCACATATTTAATAACTGAAACTTCGTTGAAGACATATTATTATTGTAATTAAGAAGTATTAGGACACACACAAATATATATAATTATTTTACTGTAAATAAATGAAAACAAGAAAGAAAAAATGATGTTCGATTTTGATAAAATTATAGGAAACTATATGAACTATACAAAAAATCAACGAAAATAGGTTATCATACAAAAACTCATTTTTCACCCGATTGTTCCTTTGGCAGTTATATGATATAGTGTTCCGATTTTGACCAAATTTGGTCGGATTCTATAAACTCTTCAGAGACTCGGCTTGGGTGAGTTTTTCATTCGAAAACATAGTTTTCGACCGATCATTCTGGTTCCGACATATGTACTGCCTGCAGCAAAAAGAATGATCTGTGCCAAGTTTTATCACGATAACTCTAAAAGTGAGAGACTAGATTGCATAGAAACAGACAGACTGAAGTACATAGCTATATCGACTCGGCTATTGATGCTGATCCAAAATATATATACTTTGTTGGGTCGGAAACATCTCCTTCAATGCATTACACATTTCGTGACAAAATTCTAATATCCTTTGCAAGGGTATAAAATGTGGGTGCAAAATCGATGGAAAACTTTTATAACTGTTGTCTATCAGTCGATCGGTTTTAATATCATATAAGATTTGTGCAGATAAATTTATAAATGATCTGAAAAGAACTGAGTCCAACTAGGAAACAAACCTTAAATGATTGCGTTTCTATTTATAGGCTATAGTTCTATTATAGGCCCAACTTTATCCAAGCTGAGGGAGAGTTGGGTTAATATGATTTGGTTGTTGGGATGGGGCGGGGAGGAGTGAGTGAACACAGGCAAAAACGCAAATATTTTGTATAATGGTCAAGTGAAGTAAATTTGTTGAGTGTCTCTGGCACAAAATGCCAAATGAAGTGGAAGCAAGGAATTTCACACAATGTGAACCGAGCAAACCCTACCTCCGCCCGCAGCCCCACACTTACAGTCCCCCCTGCTGCAGACACATGTGTGATTGTGAAGGATGGAGGATGAGCAAATAAGCCAACAAATAAAGAGGCAAGCAAACAAACAAACAGACAAACAATACAAAACGAGACGAAACGAAGCGAGCAGCAGAGAACACAAATAAGGCAAAAAATTCAGCAGGAGGATGCCCGAGAGGAAGGTCAACAAGTGTGGGTGGGTGGGTGAGCGGGAGGGGTGCACAGTTAAGAATTTTAACTCGAAAATCACATAAACTGAGTGTCCCCAGGACCAACTCGTTACGAGCCATTGTGCGAGTAGTTCAAAGAGTGACAGGACACGCCCTCACACGGTCCACACAGCCATGATCCCAGCCCCACCCGCAACCAAGGAAGACCCCCCCCCCCCCCAAAGCCGACCCACCGACAGGTTGTGGCGGCATCTAAAACCTGCTTCATTATTACGCTCGATTGTGTACGCGCTGCTGCTGCTGCAGCTCCTGTTGGTCAGGACAACAAGGAATGAGCGAATGAGCAGCTTTGGAATGAACAACATTTCATTTGTTGTCCTTCGCATTCTCTTTTCACACATTCGGAGGAAAACAATGCGAATGCCTGGCTATCAACCGGGGAGCTGGGCAGCTGGGCAGCTGGGCAGCTGTCGAGCGTGGGAGGTCCCTGGAGCTGGATATGGGAGCTGGCAGCGTTACCTTTCCCATTGTAATGTGTGTGTATGTCCTGGAAAAGCAGCTGCCCCCGCGCGCAGGACGCCACAACTTTAACTGTCTGTCAAATATGCTAGAGAAATATTTCAAATTGTGGCTGCTAAAAATTGAACGTCCTGTAGCGAGGATAGCAGCAGCAACAACAACACAGGATCACCACTGGGTGGCCACATTGGGACCACATCCTGTGACTTGCTGCCTTTTAAATTGGCAACCCAGTTTCATTTCGCTTATTTATTTGGTATTCAAAGCGAAGGTCGCTCGCTCCACTTGCCCCTAGCGCCTTGCCACATGCTGCATGCTACATGCCACTTGCCACTTGCCACTTGCCACAGCAACAACCACATGGCCAACCAACACGCCAAGAATTTCATTATTTGCACCTTTTGTGCAATTTTAAACCAGAATCACAAACTCCTCAATTATTCATTTGGCGTTTTGTGAGTCATTTTTTGGTTGCCACTCAGTTCGCGCCTCCGAATGGGGCACACAATTCTCCTACCTACGCATGCACACAGCTAGAGCGGACTGCGGGCTGCGGGTTGCGGAGCAAGGGAACAGCGTTTGGCAGACGTTGTGGCTCCTCCCGTAAAATGGTTATCAAATGTTTAATAAACCTGTGCAAGGTTGGTAACAGCCAGGAGGAGACATCCCCGCACCCATAAGCTATATATATTCTTGTTAGAGTATGTTCAACAGCCTATTCGAACAATATGGGATCCATAAAGGCCACTGTCCCTAAATGAGGCATATAAAAATCCTTACAGATTTCAGCTTCTACTTCTATCTTGCCTTATAAGCTCTGAATAAACGAGCTAATATATCTTATAATATTTAATTTAAAAATTAATTTAATTAACTTAGAAAATAGATAAAATTAAATAATATTTATATTTTATTATAATGATGTAGATCTTGTGGGTGTGTAATGAAATGGTTTTTGCATTATTATTACTTATGGTTCATTTTAGTTGTGGATGTATTTTGTATCTTTAGAGTAAGATGAGTGAAAAGAGGTTGGTTTCTTTGTGGAGTTTGAGAAGGGACGAGATGTTGGATTTGGTGGGGAAAGTATTTTGATTTTGCCTTCCAAAAGTGGGTGTAATCAGCGAGAATGTGCTGAGTAATGATGGGAACTCTTGTGTTGCAGTAGTGGCAGTTTGGGGAAAAGGCTTTAACAAATATTTTTTTTCTAAATAATTTCCTATGTCTAAGGAAATAATCCGTAAGGAAATTGGGTCTGTCTTGACAAAATAGAATGTAAATCTTGAAAGTCAACATTTTTGAATTTTTGGACTGAATAATGCCCGAAAAATGAATGAATGAAATGAATGAATGAAAAGGTTCTTTAGATATAAGAAATACAACTATAATTTACTAAAAACTTACTCCGTAATTTGTAGATTGGTCTTGCAAATATTACGTATACGCAATGCGAACAACTTTTTAGGCACACTTTGCAGCATTTTCGGATGCTTAACACAATTAAAGCATTATTAAGTGATTATAGATGTTGTGTCGTAACAGGATAACTAAGGATTCAGCACAAATTTTCATATCAAGGCAATTGAAATTTGTTTTAAATCCTTAAGTTCCAAGACGACGTTGTAACGCGAAAGTATCCAATAAGCGTAATGCCACATGTCCTGCATGTCCTGTTAACCGCTGTTGCTTTTAATTTGCTTAAGTGACCGCAAGCACACACACACACACTCACACACACACAGAGAGAGAGAGAGACACCCTGTAAACGCATTGAAGCACAGCGACATGAAAGGAATAATGAAAGGATCGCATTTAATGAAGGCTCCAAAAGGCTTTTCACTGTCGAAATGAATTGTGTTCTTCCTAATACTTGATATAAATTTGAATCCTTGTGTGGCCCCACACCCTTCTGCTGTCTCCTGCCGCCCCTCCCGCTGTCAACCGACCATATTGGTGTAGAAAAATGTGCAAGTAAAAATCAATTTAAGTCAAAATTAGATTTTAAAAATCAACAATACAAGGCACACACACACAGACACACACACACACACAGACACACACATGGCTGACTTTAGCAACAACAACAAATGGCCAAAACAACATTAGTGAGAGTCACGACGACCCCCCCCCCCCCCCCCACACACACACTCCACCGACCCCGCCACATAACCCACACGCAAAGTTTAAATATGAGTTTGGGAAAAAGTTTTCTGAGGCGTAAATATTTTGTGGCAGCCGGTTGGAATCCTGCATCCGCACCAGCAACAGACCTGGTATCCTGCCAGTGGCATGGGCATGGGAGTTGACAAAGGGGGTGACGGGTGGCGGGTGGCGGAGGCTGTTTATCCTTTATGCGCGGCACACTTTTAGGCAGCGCACGAAAACTGCCGTACCCAGTGTTTGATTTATGCCGGTTGAATTTTAAAATGTTCTTTGCCCAAGCAACAAACCAACAGCAACAACACGGCACAAGAAACCAAGAACCAACAGCCGAAGATTGAATACCCTTACGGACATGCTTGATATGGATATGTTTGTTAGGATATCAGGTAAGCAGATCTTAGCCAAATATATCATTCACCAGCGCGGTAAGTGCAGGGTAATTCAGTTTGTCAATGGTCAATTGTTTGTTGATATAGCAGCTATAAGATATGGCAATATGATACTACACAAATTGATCAAACTGTAATTGTTGAGTGTGGAATTTAGTTCTTAAGAACCCCTTTTTGAAACCGATCGAAACTGCTTCAAATTCAACAGTTTGTTAATCTGATTTATCAAAATATTTAAAGTGTGGCAGAGGCAGGCAATAGGATATACACTGGAAAACATATCTTTATATCTATATATCATTAGCTTAACATGAAATCCAAATATGAATCTTATGGTCGCTTTTAAGTATTTAAAAATGCAACACTCTTGACCATTTATATACCATTCGTAAGGTACATATATGAATAATCTCTGTGCAACGCTTATTAAATATTTAGATCGGTTGGATACATCGCCGATATAACGTGTTGACAGCTTGTCACTAACACAATGACATAAAATACACAGAAATGGCTTACCGAATTAAAAACAAAATTTAAAAAAAAAATAAGTAATTTGACTTTTATTGAGCCTAGAATTAGGTCGACTGTTCTACGCAGTACATAGTATTTATACTATATATATATATATTTGATTCCTCATTACTCAGCAAAAGAAGCACTTGCACCAAGTTTCATAAACATATCTTTACGAACTGAACAGTTTGCATATGATAAGCTCCAATGACCCACGGCGATATGTGACCCAAGTTTCGTCCTTGATCATAAGTACTGTTTATATATTTTGTGGCAACTGTTTGAGCTTCTTCAATGCGTTACCAATTTGGTAATAAAATGAAAGGAATATCATTGGCAAGGGTATTTAAGGGAGCAAACAAGCACACGCCAAATCCGATTAAGTTTTCAGCGTTTTTCTTCCTTTTTTAGTAAAAAGTATCAGCCCCTGACCCCTCATGTGGGCGGGTGACAGGGAGCAAAGAGTCTTACAAAAGATCAAAAACTTGCACCGTTTTCAATCTTGAGACAACGTCGCGTGTGGCGTCTCGTTGTTTCCCATGACCCATGCCCCCACACCCCCATACCACCCTCCCACGCCCCATGCCAATGAAAAGCGAAAGGATTCAATTTGGTGAGTGGAAAAGAACTTCTTGCACGCCATCAACAACAAATCAAAGCTCTTTGAAGCTCTCACCCCGCCACAAGGGGGTGGGCAATGGGACGGGGTCTCACCCAGGTAGCGACCTTCCTAAATAGTTGGTATGCCAAGTTCTCAGAGTTAAGGCTGAGCCAATGTGCCAACTCTCATCCTAACGGCTAAAACTTAAATAAAAACCTCAATTTTCAATTTTCAGCCCTATAATAATGTGTTTCGAGTTTCCTAAAATTAAAGCAAACTATATAAAGTATTAAAAAAAAAAAGTTTTAAAGAAAAGGGATGAAAAATCTGCGCATACAAAAATGGGGGAAAAAATTAACAAAATTATAAATGACCGGGCTTATTAAATCTCTATAGAAGCCACAATAAAGTTTTTAAATAAAATAAAATGAGTATTTCACTTCCGATTGTTCCCATGGCAGCTTTGAGATATAGTAGATCCATTTTCTATATCAACTTTTCTATTTATGTCTGCTGGGAAACGTCTCCTTCAATGCGTTACACAATACTGAACTTTAAAGTTTTAGGGGACGCGACATATATGTATTTTAGAAGGCATTAGAGTAGTTTTGGGTTAATCTTTACTCTTAAATTCTCTACATATAAATCAATTTTTTTGTAAATTTTTTAAATTATATATTATTTTTCGTTCTTTATGGGCAAGGTTGACTTTCACGCCTCGTTACTCTTCTGGTTTGCGTCGTGGCTTATCCAGATTTTCTGGTATAGAAGTTAGTTTTGGTGTACATTAATGTCGCTTCTCCCAATTCCTTAATGACTTTTGTCAACTTGTCAACGCACAAATGCCATAATAGATTTCTTCACGCGTTTGGTTTCCGTTTAACCAATTGGTACGCCCCCCGCATTCACAGCCCCACAGCTAAAGCCCCCGGGGCAGAACGCGCTAATGCCTCTTTTTTGTTGGTCAAACCCCCTATCCCCGCTAAAATCCCACAATAAAAATGCGAAGCTCGTTGATTTTGTTTGCTGATAGGGCAACGCTGTCAGGGAATTCATCGGGCAGTGTTTCAAGCAAGGAAGGGAACACAAGGATCGGGGGGTTGTTTGTGTATGGGTGTGTGTGTTTGCTTTTGGAACCTTGACTCGCAGTCAAACAAAAACTCCAGTCAGCTAATTACCGCAAAATCATTTAATGGACATCCAAGGTAGCTACTCAGCCCTGAACAGAACTCAAGAAAATAAATAATGGCAAAATGGCACTGCAAATATTGAAAAATGACAAACAGTTGTCCTAAGTGATACAATGTCGATTTAACTTTTCTCCCTAACTTTGACTTGAAAACTTTATTTTTGGGATTAACTCATTCGGAAAACAACTTCTTTAACTCATTACAATTCCGATTTAGATAACTTCAACTTAAATATTTTACATTCACTTGTTTTAATTCTCAGTATTCCTTAAATATCACTAGAATCTTTAGATCGACTACACCACAGTTCACTTCCGCGACGTGTGAGTTCCTCAAATTGAGGAGAAAAACTGATCCCATTGCACGAAATAGGAAAGATCAAAGCTCTATGGAAGCCATGACAAAGCGATCAAGAGGTGCTGCTAAAAAGTGCACAGGTCCCTAGGCTCTCTTTTTTTTTAAATTTATATTTTTTAACACTATCTTACATTAAAGCTTAGGCACCTTCTCCAGTCGAGCTCACTAGCTTATTAATTATTATTGATAATTTTGATTTTCAGAAAAATAAAAAGGCTTGTACTTATTGTCTACTAAAGTATTGAAGTATAAATGGGCTGTAAATTCTCTACGTTCAAACTAGTTGCACAGTTTAGTAACTCTTAGCTTTGATATTCAATAATTATTAAATCGGTATAAGATCTGGTTTATAATAAATTCAATTGCACGCAGTGTTCGAAATTCAGAAACTGTGACGTCACGTTTTATCGTCTCAATGCTGATTTAGGGATCATTGCAATACACAAATGCGCATGCGCTGCAATCTTATAAATAGCCCATTCATGCCAATCATTACAGAAGGAATACAACAAAATATTTTTATTTCTGCCGTCATAGTTGGTGCCAATATTTTAGTGGTTTTTGTTGTTGGTGTTCGCTTAAGCCCGTTGTTAATGAAGCGACGATCCACACGGTTGCCGTGAATGGGCCCCATACCACAAAGCTTTTGCCAGCTTATGCGTTCTCTTGGCTTGGTTAGCTTTAAGCTTTGATTTTTACAACTGAAATTCGATGACATTGCACTAACTCCCTCGCACTCCCTGGAATAACAACAATAAAATCAACGATCCAACGAGAAGCTTTGTTTATGCGAAGACGAGTTCATATGTATGTATGTATGTATATATTTACGAGTATATAGATATCATATAAGCACATAAATACATGCATATGTATGTATGTATATGCAATATAGTCTTTTAGATGAAGTATGCTACTGCAGAGTTGCAATCTTAAGACATAATCATCATCGATCCATCAGCAAAATCGAATTACAAATGATTTGCCAATTTAACAGTCAGTGAATGAGTGAAAGGGTTTCCTCTGCCAGTCTGAATCCCCCTAAGCTGGGTACATCCTCAACTGAAGTTGCTTGGGCAAAATTACAGCGCAGTAAAAACCAACGCAACTTTCAAAGACCAAAAAAAAAACAGAAAAAATGCAGAGAAAGCAAAATAGAACAAAAAATAACTGTAAATGCGAAGCGAAGAAGTGAAAGAAGTAATAAAATTATTTTTGCCAAAAGCAAAGCTAAGGGAAATTCCCAAGCAAAGCTATAAAGCCTCAGTCCCAGTCGCAGTTCCGCGCTAGATAAAGTTTTAAATGCCGCTACATGGTTTGGGGGACGGGGGCTGAGAGCTGCGGGATGGGGCTGGTAAGAAGTGTGGACTAAGAAACTAAGCGGAACTGTGGGACGGAGGAGACAGCAACTTAAAACTAACATAAAAAGCCAAAATCTTGGCGCACTTGAAAACGCCTGACCAGATAAAGTTTATGCTCGATTTTGCTAGAGCTAAAGGGCCGACCTGAGGTCAGATCCAGGTCCTGGTCCTGGCCATTACATATACATACATACATACATACTTGATTCTCATTGATTTCTGGATGACTGCGACTGAATCTGCAGCTCCAAATTGTCTCAAGGCGTGAACTCGACGAAAGTTGTAATTAAAACCTTGAAGCCAATGTCGCGACAGAACCAAAGGCTACCCCAACCCATCCCGAATCCGACCAAAGTCAAGCAGACCAACCAGACCAGAACTTTACCCTGACTTTGGGTAGCCCTGCTCAGGGTATGCCAGACGTGGGATTACTTACATATAATTCATAATGTTGTTTAAGGAAGTGCAGCTAACCCGATCTAAGCTAAGTTTTAAGATAGAAGTATAGTGTACAGTCTATAGTTAGATTGGTCTGTTATATCTAGGGATCGGCTAGTCGGATGGGTAACAAGATGATCGATTGTACTTCAAGGGTATTTTAGCATCGGTAAATTGTAATTCCATTTCTTTCTCAACATCGCATCTTCAAGTCGCCGTCGTCGCCAGCATAAAACCAATTGAGGTACGAAAATTGCAAACTTTGTCTATGGCAATCGCAAAAATTCAACACCCTCCACGGCAAACCCTGCGGAAATATTGATTCCCGTTCAGTCCCCGCACATCGCCCCTTACAGACTCAGTCATATTGCTATGTATCTCACAACTCTCGCCGGTCCAAAGTCAAGAGGGAGTCGTCGGGAGGAAGGTTTTTCTTAAGTTCGCATTTTTCTTCAGACTTCCTTAAAGTTTTTCCCTTGGAGTGTGTGTCATGCTAATTATAAATCGAAACTTCCGGCGACACTTTGTCAACGGCAAAAAAGTTGCACTCTCAGTTGCTCCGCACTGCCCCGTGGCCCTGCCGCATGACCCGCAAACTCTGTCCTCTGCCTGGAACGCTGCCTTTCGCTTGTCTACAGCTCGCAGTTTTTGACACTTTCAGTGATTTTGTCTCTTGCAATGTTGCACGTAAATTGAATTGACGCACACCCAATTTAATAAACATTTAAATTGTTAAATGGTTCTACTCACCATACAACAGGCAATTGTGCCTACATACTGCATATAAGGAAAGTAGAGCAATTTCCATTAGATTAAACAACAATTAAGAACGCTTAAGTAGAGAGTTATCGATTAGTTGATACCCAGCACCCAGCTATGAGGTACCCAAAGTTCTTGCCACATACTAATAATAATAGTCTAAGCAGTGCACTGCTTGAATTTCCGACACAGTAAGCAAAATAGTTTCTTAATTAAATTGGGTGTTTTTTATCCGATCATTGGGAAATTTGATCGATACTTAAATATGCGTAACCCAATACGTGTATACCTAAAATAAAGGCTAAGCCATCAAAATTATGGTAGAAAATAAAACTTATCGATTTTGCGGGGTGCGGGGAAAAAGTCGAATTATATAAAATCGATTGTGCGGATGTTTGTAACGTCAGATCTCCGAAACCATAAGATCGTATTGAGCTGGGTTGGATTAGTGCTAACTTAGGTTTTTTTTTTTGTTTTGACCCGGTAGGTGTCGCTTGGGTGGAGTTATTTCGTGCGACTTGACTGAAATTCAAAATACATGTTTTGTCATGAGAAAAACAAGTAAGCCAGGACGAAACAACGTATGCAGGGACAGCTCGTTATTAAATAAAACAAACTAGATTCTGCGAACAGACAGACAGACGAAAATGGTTAGATCGACTAGCCTGTTGTAGATAATTATGAATATAAATATTGCAAGCATATTTGCATATATTTAAAATACCCACTTACGCATTTTGAATACACGCAGGGTATATTAAAATAAAACTGTGTCCAACCTACTCCTATAATGGGCACTAAAAGTCTGTCTGATGTAGCCATAAATGAGTGTCGCCCAAATCAAATTACATGCTACTGTCACTCAGCATCGGTCCCCAGCCCCAAGCCCCAAGCTCCATCCCCTTCCCATTCCCATTCCCATTCCCATTCTCCTGCTCCGTTTCCGGCCACGTCCCTGTTTCCGCACCAATCTACATTTCCAGGCGCATTGACGCTGATTGCTTTTAGTCCAACTGTGGTTCATGGGCAATGGAGGGTGTAGGGTGTAGGATGGAGGGTGGAATGAGGTTTTGCTGCTGTGTTCGTGGTCGCACAACGCTGTCAGCCTTTATGATTTTAAAATATTTCAATAATTGAATTAATTATGCATTTTGCGGTCAGGTGTTCGCACATAATCAACTCAAAGGCAAGGAAAGGATCACGTCATTTCTGGTACTCTGTACGATATTGTGGGTGGACTAGAGGGGGTATTGATAAAAAGATTGGAATTCCATTGCTGAATAGCTTCGACTATAAAATACAAATAATTGCAAAAACTACAAAAATGGATTGACGGCTTTATATGGAATTCACTCAGGATTCGACAACCGCGGGATAGTTTGAAAAAAACTCCGGAACGTCCAGGACGGTCTTTTGGATTAAGGTACATAATTATTACCGAATCGATCATAATTGATAAACTAAATTAATTTAAACAGTAAGTATGTGTTTCAACGACAAATAATATGATGATATGAGGCTTATACGATAGGTAAGCACTGCCTGATAAGCAGAGGTCTAGGGCTTAGTTACAACTGAATTCATCGCTCTATTGCATTTCAGAGTTTTAGTTTTGATTAACAACACTTATAATCCAAACACTTTTGAGATTTAAGTCTACTATCATAGTGTTCAGTTTCTTGGACCTCGAGTTCTTAGAAATATTTAGTATTTCAAAGAGTGAGTTGAACTGATACAATAGAGCTTCCCGGAGGTACGAATCTTATCCCATTCCTGTGCAAGCTGTGGCCAAATATCTGCATTGCATTGTGGTACAATGTCTGAAGTCCTTTGGATCCATTTTGTGACCGCTTTATGGGCAGCCTGCAAGGATGCGCGGCTGATATCCCCGTAGCAACATGACGCGACCTTTAAATCCAGTTCCTTCAACAATGTTGTCGTCGTTGTCTCCATCGTCAACGCCATCATCCGTGCAGGAATTTCCTTTTAATTTTTTAATGACACATTAAGATTGCGATGCCGAAGAAAAGCCGCCCAACCACCCAACCACCCAACCGCCGAACCATCCAAACACCAGCCAAACCCCGAGGCGAGTCGCAAGTTTTGCCTTGATTTGTGGCCAGCACAGAAAGCTGTCAGAATGATGGAGGGGGTGGGGCCTGGAAGCAGTGTGAGTGGGGCAGTCTAATTTCTATAAGTGGCAAACGCAGACAACGATGGCGACTTGGACGGAGAGGGGCAGGGAGACGGAGATAGAGACAGAGACAGAGACAGAGACATAGCTGCTCGTCAACATGTCCGGCGGGGATTTCATAATGGAGCGACTTTCAGGTGTTAATCAATTAGGCAACGCTGACAGCGCGCTCTGTTTTGTCATGCTCTGTGCTGTTCCCAGTGCTGTGCTTGGGTCCTGTGAAAGGATCAGCTTGAAATTGCAGCAATGGGCAGCCAAATCGCAGCAAGGATGCGTTCGTTATTAACCTCAGTATTGGCCCAGTCCTTGATTAAAATATTTAAGCGCACGCCGCTGGCATGCGAAAGCAGAGCTTCTGGCAGGATAACAGGACACCAATATGCAGACCCCAAGGGTCTCATACATTGACCATAAAGAACGGACTGTGTCTGAGTGAGTAAGTGAGTTAGTGTGTGTGTGTGTATGTGTGTGTGTGTATGTGTGTGTGTGTATGGTTGTGCATATATGAAGATAAGCAAAGAAAACACTTTTAATAAAAGTTCGACATGAGCAAAACGCGGACAGCGCACAGTGGCCAAAAAGGATAACAAACTTAATGTGCTGCATATTCTGTACAGCTACCAATTAGCTTCGATAAATCGATATATTTGGGACTATCGATTAAGTGGAAAATGTCATGCATTCATTGCTATTGTTTCTGAAACTTCCAAATTCGGTTATATAAGATCTGCTCAGTAATCAATCTATAGTTCATTTTATATTTATATTTATATAATAGCAGCACAACTTCTAGACTAGCCATTCAGACCAAATTCTTAGATTAACTTGCATAAGTATGTATCCTTTAAGTTTCTGTTTTTCAGCTATCCGAAAGTCGAAAGAAGGGCTTAACTTGATTTGGACTCAGAATGTATTTGATCTACAGGTTAGTCACTAATATCATTAAAATTATCGTGTCATATTCGCTTTTTCGCAATTTGAACCTCTTGAGACTGATATGTGAAGATATTAACTAAGATATTAAGATATTAAGATGTTTGTGAAATGCTGGTTCTGATTACTGATAACTTCCAATATCGAGAGTTCCAATTATCGAGTGTTCTTAAATTTTCGTTGAAGAGCATATGAAATCCTTATAGTTTAATATTGCAAAATTTGTTAAGTACTGAAGCTAAGCTACTCAATCAAGTTTAGTCGCATATAGTTCTCAATTATTTAGTTTTAACTTAATAAATAAGTAGATCCAGCAAATGTTTTGCTTACTGAATTTCCTTTGTAATCTATATTAATTATTATTTATTTATCTATACTCGCATCGGTTTCATAGCTTGTGAACCACTGTGCACTGTGCTTGACTTGCCTGTTGGCCTTGCTGTTGTTGTACCCAAACTATGCGAAAGCGAAAACTATCGAAAGGCCAACGAGGTTGTCAGCAAAGTGCGTCCTTTGCGTGTGTGTGTGTGTGTGTGTGTGTGTGTGTGTGTGTGTGTGTGTGCTTGCCCTCTTTGACAATGCCAATTGGTGGCAACGGTTGCCGGTTGTCCTTTTTACAATTTTATTGCTTGTTTACGAGCTGCTTTTCAAGTGTACTTCGCCTCACTCCGCTCCGGTTCGCTATGGTTCTCCATAGTTCGGTTCGGTTCAGTTTTTGGTTAACTTTGGAACCGCTCTTTATCACTCCCAATATCAAGAACAACAACAATAGCAACAGCTTTGTGCTGTTTAGTAGCCATTGTTTTTGCTATTGTTGTTGCTATTGTTGTTGGTGCTGGCGTTCTTGTTCTGTGGTTAAATTGTGGTTGTGGGTGGTTTGCAGAAACACCGAAAACTTTTACGAGCATATAATCGAAAAAGTTTCTTTCCTTTTTTTTGGCTGCCCCACACACACACACACACACAGGGACACAGACACACACACGAAATTCGAGTCGACGGATTTGAACCAAATCCTCATCCAGAGCCAGGGTCCAAATTGTGTTGACATCGACAAACTGTGCCGCATGAAGGTTCCATCAATCGTCCTTTTGAGTGTTGTTTGCTTGCCACAGATTCCATGTGTTTCAGGTAATTAACACGCCAGCCGATTGTGAACTGCCAACAACTGTGAATTGTTATGCACTTTGCTGCCCCTGTCCCTGCCCCTGTCCCTGCCCCTGTCCCTTGCCGTTCCTTTAAATGACAATGTCTTTGTTTGGGCGAGAAAGGGTCACAGTCCCTAGCCCCCGTTTGGCCCCCAACACAATGGCTTTGTTCTGCGAGTATTTTGTTGTGGCTCAATTACATGAGTGAAATACACTTTGGGAATACTTTTCAATGCTATACTAGGAAAGGCAATTCCCTTTGATAGTGTACATAATGGCAAACTGATTTCAATAGCCTGACAACAATGCAAGCATAATATTTATTATTCGAAACTTTTTAAATACACAGTAAGGTGGGTAAAAAGTACGTATGGAAAGTCTGTCGAATTAAACTGACATTTCAACCAGCATGACAACAAAAATATCGTTGTTTCCAGGTCCTGACAAATCGAATGGTTCGGTTCGCAAACCGGTTTCGAGCCTGCATTAAATCTGTGACTCACAAACTATAAATTGTGACTTTACTGAGGGTTTTTGACATCTAACGGATTACATACTGAGAAAGGTAGCAAAGCCTATTCCGGACGGATCACACCGACCTATTCCTAATTCCATTCGTTTTGTAAAAACTAAAAACGAATGAATTCCGAACGTTTTACGAACTGCTCTTCTCAATTTAGATCGGTTTGATCGTTTTCTCTTCTTCGAACTCGAGTTTGAAACCGACTTTCGATAACAATAAGTTATCGATAGCTTCAGCTGTTTCAAATGGAAGAATAAACACAAGAATTTGCGTATTATCCAAGCGAATATTATCCTGTTCTGCGCGCTGTGCCCAGAATTGTATATATTTGTATATAGATGTTGCTTTAAAGCAACATATAAAATCTTAGTATGCTATCGATAAGCAAACCATATGATTCATTGAGAAAACTGCTTTGTTTCTCTGATTGTCTGTTCAATTTCGTTTTTGATGGTGATTTTTATAGACAGTTTCCTAATTAAATAAAATACATGTAATTTGATTTAAATGAAATGAATGAATGAGCTCATTCATTTCTAAATATGATGAGGAATATTACAAAATGGTGCTTATAATTGTTATATTTTATTTTCCTTCATCCGTAATCTGGCAATTGCAATTGCGACGACTAACATGCAGTTTGACTTTTCGACGACTTCGGAACTGTTAAAACGATTCGTAATTCCATTTTCACAGCCTTTGAAGGGAAGTGGAAATGGGCACAGGCAATGTATCGATTCACGAATCAGCTTTGAACGGAAATGCACCTTTCAGTAAGTGTCTGTCGTATTTAAATGGAAGTTGTCGTTTGCATTTGAGTGCTAAATATAATAACCACAGGTGTCCAATCTATAGTCAACTTCTGTCTGTCAATCGTAATATAATAACATTGAGGCCTGTTAAGCTGCTGTGAAATGTTGGGAAATGCTTTTAACGGAATGTGAATGACACACATTCAGATTCATTGCAGATGTCGAGGATTCGTTATTAACTAATATGATTTCAATGCATTTTCAAAGTTCCTGAAACTAACAGGTAACTTACTGTGGGTGGCGGGGCATAGCGAGGTGCAGGGGCAACCACAACAAACAATCGGAGGCAACCACATGGAAACTTCAACAAACGATGCATATGATGAAGAAAATGATGATGATAATAACCTAATACAACTAAGTCATTTGCAGCTAATTAAGTCAAGTAGCTCAGACATTTCAACTGGAACAGGAGAGGGAGAGGGAGAGAGAGAGAGAGAGAGAGTGAGAGGGGAAACATGGCCAATAGCTAGTTCGGAACTTATAGAGTTGGGAGGGATGCTGCCCCGTTTCACTTGGGTTATGGATTTGCAATGCCAAAGAATAGTTGGCAAACATTCTTTTGACTTAATATTTATTGCAGTTCACTGCATGTTTCGAGACATAACCAAACAGGACAGGCAACAACTATGCAGCAACAGAATTGACGTAACGGTAAACCTAACGAATCGGGAATACACTAACAAAGTACAGCTTACTCTTACGTACAGCGTTGTTCATTAGTCAATTGAATTACCAACAATTACCAGTAATTACCGTTTAATTACTCAACTGAGTAATTGTTTATTGGGCACATTTTCTTGTACTAATTATGTTATTCGCATGATAATTGATAACTTGAGTTTGGCTCTGCATTCAAGATATTACGTGCGATCTTTGAAATACAGGGTATGTGCTCTATAAGAAAAACCAATCCTTTCTGTATAAATACCCCAGATGCCCATGTGTTCTATGGCTTTCAATTTTCATAGGCACTCGATAGGTTGCTTATCTTGTTATACTTTCAATCGATGCCTCAAGTTATCACTATCGAAACTATCGATAATTGAATGCAACACTATCGAGTGGTGGCACTACCGATGGTTTCCAGCCCTACCTTCAAAGCTTTTATTAAGTCTTCTGAATATAATTGGTTAGATTGATGCTATGTTATGCATAAGGAATGATAGCTTTGACTTTAATTAGTGGACTCTATCGACCTTCTACTGTGCAGTAAAATCAAAGCCATAAATGCTCAACGTTGCAAGTTGCATGTGATAGCCGTTAGTTCTATGGCCGGAAAGGATATTCGATACAATAAATATAGTATACACATATATATATACATATATATAAGTGCATATGCATATGACTGTCTGGAGTATATGCGTGTGTGTGGGTGGGTGTGTGTGGGTGGGTATGTGTGTGTGTGTGTGTTGGCATCTGAAATGACAAATGACTTTTGCTTTTGCTTTGCTGCTGTTGTTGTTGCTCCAAGTTAAGTTAAACCAACAAGAAAGTTAAACACTGACAATGAGATTTATGAGAGCTTGCACACACAACCCCACACACTCACACACACACACACACACACACACACCCGCACACACACACATGTCCTGCCTGGCTGCACGTATGTTGATGTGCATTAAACCATGACTAACCTAATTCAATTGTGCTGCAGGATATGCGCCAACGTCCTGTGTCTCTCTGTGCGTGTGTGTGTGTGTATATGTGTGTGAGCATCGTTTAAATAATGGCTAAACCCATTGTGGTTGTGCCCCAGGCTATGCCCGCAACTGCCCACCAAAGCGTTGCCACATTAACCCTGTTTGTCCTGGCAACCTGGCAGTCATTTTAGTGGCTATATAGTCACCCACCAGGTCCTGCACTACCTTTTAAAACTCAAGACTCTATATCATAGCACCAAGCCGAATTACCATCTGATAGTTAATGATATATCTGATCAGTTTCATTTTCAGTTACTTAAGGTCAGCGTTCAGCTTTTGTAAATAATATAGCTCATACTTATAGTTCCGATAACACACAGGACTTACAACAATAGTCCTATCTCCTGTTATAGACATATACATATGTTGTAAGAGCCATACAATCAAAGGATATGTTAAAACGAGCTTAACTCAAAAACTATCAGAGCTAGAGCTATCAAATTTGGAATGTGGCTCCTTTTACACATATTAGTTCTACTCTTAACTTCACACCTGGTCACAGGGAGTCTCGTAGACGGATATACTTAACTAGAAGGTTCTTAATTGTTAAATATCAAGTTCGGGTATCTCGTTGTTAAGTAAAATCAAAGAATATAAAGTCATACAGAAGGCGCATCTCATACAAAGAAAAATGTTCTATGGGGTACCTATTCAAATGTACCCACATTTTGCTTGTTGAGCACTTACTTATATGTCGTTTGCCACCGAGAGTTGTTGATGGCAGTAGTGCAGTGAGATGTGATGCGGAACGCTGTCTGGCGGCTAGCATAAATTTTTATATTTTTATATTCTGCTTCTGAAGAAAAAAAAGAGTATATTAGGTTTGCGAAATGTTCGTCTGTCCGTCTGTCCGTATGAACGCAATTTTGGTCCACACCCTTGAAGCCTTGTATACCCTCAATTTATGAAGTGTCAAGATCGAAAGATCAAGATCAAATTTGACATACAGACTATTGTTTTCATCGCGTCCCTTTCCAAACCCGAGCAAATCCGAACAAATAAGCAAATCATACCGGACTGGGAATAGAGTATTCTGCTGTCCGATACGTCCGACTGCAACGTTCTTACTTTTTATTATGATATTATTAATTTACATATATATTAAGTTTTTGTTAATTGATATTATTTTTCAATTGTTATGCATCAATTTTGGAATATGCTATAAACTGAATTGCCGATTAATATATCTACATGTCAAACCACGACAAAAAGGACATTCCGCATGAATGAGAAAGTTATGGGAGTCTGAAAACTTAGGATAAATAAGCGTTTCATGCAAACCACGACAAAAAAGACATTCCGCATGAAAATCGGTTCGGTTTTGAGAAAGTTATATATGTAAGTGGCACACAAGCAATCTCGAGCATAAAGAAAAATGAAAACTGTGATTCGGACTGTGCATGCCGAGGCTTGGCTCGTTTGAAACGAAGCAAAGCCCAATCTATTTGTAGAATTTATACTCCGTTGACCGAGCCCGCCCGTATCATCAAACGTGACATCAAATCGAAGAAATTGTTGCTCGTGATGCGCCTTCTGTATGATTTAATATTCTTTGGTAAGATCTATGAGCCTGAAGCAGCACTTTAATTCGGTTTGCCTTGAGGCTACTCGAAAAGTGTATTCTGTGATTTCTCCATTCTGTGTATCAAACATTGGGTCAATCATATTTTGAGCATTCCCAGCGGTATCCAAATAATCGACTTCATTTAACTGAAACATCGCACAATTTCTTTTGGCCACGTGGTGGGTGGCTGGGTTGGCTGGGACTTGTGTGGTTTATTGATGGCATTACGCTGTAATATTACATTATATGATAGATATATTCCCAGCACAATTTTAACTGCCACTTTTGCTGGTTGCCGTTATTTCCGATTTGAACATCGCAACAGCTTCCATTTTTCGCTTCCTTGGCGAATTCAGAACGTCCACTTTCTGTTTTGGGCCATTGCCGATTATGTCCTTTGGGTGCATTTGCCTTAACTTTCCTGTGTCCGTTTCTCGCCCTTTGCTTATTTCTATCTCTCTCTCCTATTTTCGGTTGCTTTTTTTTTTAACATTTTATCTACTTGCGAAATCTGTATGCAGAAAATATTTCCCATTTCAGCCCAAGCCAGTGGTCCACCAAGCGGACGGACATTGAAAAACTTTGGCAAGTGAAAATGATAAACATCTTTGTGAAATTCTGTGATTTTCCTTTATGCTTCAGCTCAAGCAGCTGACACAGTTTTCCAACAACCACACATAACCCATAGTCATACACATCCCAAGTTTCATCCTCATCCCAGGACCCGTTGGCCACAACAGCTCGACTATTTCTGTGGCTTGTCCGGTTGATTCTGGTACTGGTTCTTGTTCTGGTTCTGGTTCTACTACTTCTGGCGCTCATCCATTGGTCCATTGGCCGCTCCATCAATGTTTGCTGTGAAATGTAACAGCCACTTATTGTGATTGTGTGTGAGTGGCGGGCGGAAGGAACATGGCAACAGCAGGCGTATCAGATAACAGCCAGCCACGCCCCCCCTCTGTATAACAACTTTTCTCTTGTTGCTTTCTTTTTACTTTTCATTCTTTTGACGATGCTGTTGATGGTTTTTGTTGCCCATCTTGTAATTCTTGGTGTCCCTTTCTTCGATTGGAACATCATTTACACATTTACACATTTATCAATCAGCTTGAAATCTATTTGTTGTTGCTTTGTTATCGCACTATCTGTCTCTCTCTCTCTGACTCACTCTCTCTCATACTGTCACTCTCCCCACCGACTTTCTCTTTCCTATCTCTCTATGTGGCAGCACATAATTGAAAAGACGACACTTGAAAGCGTTTCGGAGTAGGAAGCTGCGTCTAGCATATAAAACCAACGACATGTGACCACAGTTTCCAATACCCTTCCATAAGCAATTTCATCCTGTTCTACCATGTCCCGTCCTGCATCTCTGAGTGCTCAGAACATATCAAGTAGACTTTACTTACTGGAACCATAACGGTTACAAAATTTTATTCCAAAACTGATGAATTACAAATTATTTTCAGATTTTTTTCATTAAATTGGAAAATAACCAGGGACTGTAATCATTATAAGTTTTATTTTAAAAAACTACAATATAATGATTATTTTTAATTTTTTATTGATTCTCTCACAAATAATGATTAATTTTGAGCTATACATTATATCTCAACCAATTTTATTGTCAAATAAGATGAATAGAATAATAAAATAATAATAGGATGTTTGGTGCTTTTTACATTCATATTGATAACATTTTTCTCCTGGATTATTCACCATAACTCTTATTTGCGATCCCTTATTATTTATTTATGGTATCTTTGCTTTTGAGCTTATACACAAGACGAAATTAACTCGATCGGAAGTCTATAACACAGGGGATTTCATAAATACATGTTGACAATATGTTTTTGTAGATAAAACGCATAAGCTCTGACGATTTCTCAACCTAACTCCCCAGGCATGGCTCCCAGAATGCATTATTTAACTAATGTATATCTACAAATAGCTGGTTGAAGATTGGCTAATGGCTGATTGGGAGTATATTGTGCTTTATGAAATGTCCCTCTGTCTGTTCGAATGAATTCTTAAAGCTGGAGCAACCAAATTTCATACAAATGTTGCTATTCAAATCAAAATACTATTCTTAGAAGGAAAAACGAAATATTGGTTCCTTTTTCAAACTGTGTACATTAGATTGAATTTCTTAGTACTTAATTGTTAAACAATTATTGTTAAGATCTGGAGCAGCCTTGGCATTAAAGAGTTCAGTAAGTCTGCAAGAGTATTTCAGCTTCGATTCCCCATTTCAATCGTTAAACATCTCCGATCATAATGTACAATAAGTTGCTTGAGACACGGAAATGATGCTCACACATTTTAATGATGTTTTCTCGGAAATGTACTGATTGAGTTACTTATTATACTTTTATTACAATGTGACGCATTGGAGCGCTTGATAAATTACGTATACGCCCAGGAGGACAGAGCTTGTTTGGTTATTACGTAATTGTGAGGTGTACACGAATGTTTAATTAAGAAATATAACAGGCTAGACATGAAATCAAATATAAATACATTTGATATTAAAATCATATCATATATTTATGGACAAGGTTGCAATGTAATACTATTTTGTTAATTTCCAATTGCCAGCATTGATTATTATTATTATATCTTTCTTCCTTTTTTTGTAATTTGTGTGTGGGTATTTATTTATTATGCATTTATTTATGTAATGTTTTATTTCATTTTGTTTCTGACTGACGCCCATCCGCTTCACACTGTCAACGGCCGGTGAAGGCTTTTCATTTGATTTTCCAAGCTGGCGCTTTCAGTTTTCATTTCTTTGTCAAACACGTTACGCAAATATTGGCACAGCTCCCACAGCGACGGCCATGCAAACATTTGGCGCTGTTACCGTTACCATTACCGTTGTATGCACATGTGTGTGCGTGTGTGTGTGTGTGTGTGTGTGTGTGTGTGTGTGTGTGTGTGTGTGTGTGTGTGTGTGTGTGTGTGTGTGTGTGTGTGTGTGTGTGTGTGTGTGTGTGTGTGTGTGTGTGTGTGTGTGTGTGTGTGTGTGTGCGCGCCGTTACAGCCGCAAATGTAACGCCAGCGTTAACGCTAACGTCAACGTCATGTCCACAGATACTATAGCCCAGTCTCATCTATGCTCGGTTCCATTCAGTTCTGTTCTGTTCTTGTTTACTTCCGGTTCCTACCAGCTACCCCTACCCCCTGGAAGAGGCTGTCACTTGTTTAGACAAGGACGCACACATAGCTCTGATAGACTGTCAACTATATGCACATGTGTAGTACACAGATATGGACTTGTACTTAGACAATGGATCCCTCACAAATCCCACCTTGCAATGTAAATCGAAACTTTGATTTCGATTTGTGACTGCCTCTATAGGAAGTACGGCCCAATGATCATATATTTTATTTGTTTTCTAAGCAATCAACGATCAACATCATGGTGAAAACCACTTGTTATGTTCATGAGTTGTCTGCTTTAGCTGTTTGTTTGTGGGCTTAGGCCCCTATCTATAGAAATTTGATCATATTACGCATTCCGGAATGGCTATAAACTTGAGAAACGCATTCTTTGCGTATCTCATTCTTTTTCTATAGTGTTGCGCATTGGAGCCTCAGAGTTGTGCCTCTTATTCGAGTACTGCTACCAATTCCGTCGCTTCTTTCCGGTTCAGTGTACTCCCTCTCATTCACTGTACCTCGTTCTCTTCTTGAGTCTTGCTCTTTTAGCTACTTTCATTGTGTATCTCTCTCTCTCTCTTTCGTATATCTTTTTAAAGTCGTTGGGGTAAGAGAAGACAGAAGTTATTGAAGGAACTAGACTAAGTACTGCAGAGCGGGGCGAAGCAGCAACGCAGCCATCACTTGAAGCGCTCTGCTTGCTTGCAATGCCGCTGAACTGCTTGACTTTAGATTAAGGTACAGGGTGTGTCGTAGTCGAATTCGATAAATGCTAAAACACCATATTTGATATGCTGGCTATTAGATTTGATTACATTGCACAAACTTATAATAGATGTAGGGCAATCCTAGTCATTCTTACCCGAAATTCTTGAACCTCGAAAAGATTGAATATGATATTTTTCTAGCAATTACCAGAATTTGTATTGGTTTGACAAAGAAGTTAAGGCGGAATAGACGACCACAAATCCAGTCAGAACTTTTAAACAAGACTCGCTTCACAATCGGTAATCATCCCTCCCCCCTGGACGAGCCAAAGCCCCGCACATTTGTGGCATTCAATGTAGGCAAATTACGGAGATACCCACATTGCAAACCCATAGCACACCTGGCTTCAACATTTACAGGTGCGTCTCCCGGATTTATAGAGTGCGCCGAAAATGTTCATCGCACTTATTTGCCACAACGCGGCTTTTCAGCACGTTCCACGTGCCCCGCGTCCCGCGCCCTGCATCCCACTGCCCCATTGAAGCATTCAACCATTCGCCCGTTCGTGTGTGTAGAAATGCCGGATGGCATTCTTTTTCCTGCTTTTTTTTTCGCTTTTTTTTGGTTCCCATCATTCCCCCAGCCCTTCCCCTGGCCGTCAGCTCTCTGGGCAGCCACCTCCCTGCACAGTACATAAATTATTCCAACGCTCCAAATTAAGCGTACGTCATCGCCTTTTGATGGCTGAGGGTCGCCCTACCAGCTGACCATTGGTTGCCCATGGCACACAGAGTTGCATTCCTTCCCGGCTAGCTTCCTTCGGATACCCTGTACGCACATATAGGTTTTGGTTTCTCCCTAGCTTTCAGAGGATGTCAAAAATAGAGCTATGAAATTTGGTACACAGACTTTTGTAACCTGAAACCTTAACTGAAACTCTATAATGAACCGGAAACTATATTCGTACAGGATAAGTCCTACTCAGACAATTTTGCTTGATTTCTGGCACTAGAGTTATTAAATTTCTAACACGAGAGTTTTTTAGGGTTTAACTCTCACAGGGCAACTGTTAGTCGGGCATTCTCAGCTCGCACACGCTTGCCCGTACTTCTTTTTTTCTCCTTGTCATACACGGACATTCAACAATTCATTTTTTTTTCCTTTTTTGTGTCCTGCTGGCCGTGCCCATTGATTTTACATGTTGTGAATAAATAATGAATGGCCATGATGTGGTAAATTGAATATGGCGTGAAATTAGCTTAAGTAAATGGAATTAAGTGGATTTCACAGGCGACCGAGTACTTTAAGGCAAATGCTGAGGACTGTGGCCAACAAAATTGATTCGCTGGCCTATGAACTGCAGCTGGCCAGGACTCAAGTTCAAGTTTTGGGACGCCCTGGCTGCCGGCTAATCCTGTTTGGCCAAGCAACTTGACTGCAAAGTCAACTAAGGCTAAAGGAGCACATGAATAGTGTATATTCCATATCAGTTGTCCTGTCATGTTAGAAGCTCTGCTCCAGCTCCATCCTGGAGGTTTTTTTGACTTTATTTTCCGAGGTTGCGTAGCGCACAATCCGCTCAGGCAAATCGCATCGTATTAACCTTCAAGATTTTCGTTTTCATTTTGAATATTTTCAGCGACATGAACTCGATTCCACGCCTCTCTCTCCCTTGTCAATCCCCCAGCCACTCACGGTGTCTCCTGTTCGTCTTGATCCGCATTTGATTTGTCAAATGGCCAGCTCAGCCCCAGACAACCAGCCTGACGAGCGCCTTGATGAAGCTCTCCTGCAGAGCTGCACTGAACCGTTGAGAACCAGTTCCATCGAACTACAGTCTAAGCTGAACAAAGGAACTTTTTTCCGATTGTGGCTCCTTCGGTCGTTCGGATTGTTCAGTTAGCACGGATATAGCTAGGATTAATTTGTGTTACATTAAACTTGTGTTTCTTTCATTTGTTGCCTAAATTAAATTAGACAAGTAAGAACGTTGCAGTCGGACGCACCCGACTGCAGAATACTATGTTCCCAGTCCTATTTAATTTGGTTATTTGTACCTGTACAGGTGTGGGAGACATAGACGGCGATCTTGACACTTCATAAATTGAGGATATACACCAACATGTGTACCAAGTTTGGTTGCTCTAGCCTCAAGGGTGTGGAAAAAAATTGCGTTCATACGGACAGACGGCCAGACCCAATATACTATTTTCCCTTCAATGATTTACTTATGAAATCGCAGGACTGGGCGCTCCCGAAATCGCAATATTTTCGCGAATCGAATTCGGGGCGCAAAACTGAATCAAAATCGAATGCTGATTATGAAAAATATGATTTAAATACTATATCGAACGAAAACAAAAGAACTTCACTTAGAAAGAATTGGTTCGGTAACCAATACTACTGAAACTGCTGAACTACTGGGTTAATTCGTTCAATTGAACTACAATGTTCAGCTCTGCTCTCCTGCTGGCATGCAAAAAAGCTAAAGGGGTCTTAGCTTCGGCCTCACGAGCAATGACACTTGCCACAGACACACTGACAGACAGAGGGACGGGCGAGAGACGGGCAGAGAGGGAGTATCATACATATGTGCATGTGTGATATTTTACCGTCGGTTTCGTATACCCTATCCCTAAGAATAACACTCGAATCGGCAAACTTGACATAGAACCAGTTGCATCTGTTCATAGCATTTTAGTTCCATATAGTATAATCTCCGTTTGAGCTGAACTCTTCAGGAACCCGATAAGATAAGTTTGTCAAATATGATGCTCAACTTCTTAGTTAATATAACAAGTTTCAATTATACATATGATATGTTCAATGCAGAGAATTTCAACTGATGAAACCTAGTTCATAAGCTATAGAATATAATACTTGGAAGATCAGATATGCTGAAACATCTTAGTATAAATATGTGATTTATATTGTACACTTCATATCGATATGGATATATACTCGTTTAGCAATATATCAAACAATTTTGAAAAAAAACTTTGCTATTTCCTGACTAATTTTCAATATAGGAGTTGAATACTTCCCCAAATATCCTAGTTACTTTACTATTGTATTTCCTGGCTAATTTTGGGTATACTTAAACATTAAAAAAGGGTTTTAATGTGAAAATCTCTTCAGTTATAGCTACTTATATCTCGTGCAGAAAGGGTATTCAAATGTCATAGGATAAAAAGCTTACTTAAGATGCTTAGAATTTGGGGGAGGGCGTTCGCTTTGCTGGTGGGCACCTGGCGGAACTGACTGGGGGTTCGGTTTTGGATTTGAGTTTAGCTCTGGGTTTGGGTTTGGGTTTTGGGTCTGGGGTCTGGGGTTGGGGTCGGGGTCGTGGTCGGGGTCTGGGATCTGTAGCTGAAATGACACTCACTGACACTGAGCACTCGTCGCTTGGGAGCCTTGCAATAAAAATAAAACGTTTTTCAAATAAGCGCTCTGGGAGTTTCAGTATCTGAAGCTGTATTTGGCTGCATAAGAGAGTGAATCGCATGTGTATGTGTATGTGCATACATACATACTATATACATATAGCTATGTATGCGTGTGTGTAGCATAACAACATGATATGCAGTGTGTGTGTGTGTGTGAATTCATTGAGGTGAATTCTGTGAATTGACGATAAACGTTTGATGGCATGCGTTGAGTTTGCCCATTTGACAGGCGACTTATTGAGCGGATTTGCTTGCCACATACACACACACACACACACTTACACACACACTCACACACACTTAGCAGCTTTGCAATGCCTTTCATTTTTTCTCTAATTACACACAGATTTGGAGTCTTTCGTAATTCCACAGCAAATGCAACGTAGGTCGCTTAAGAAGCTCAGAGCAGAGCTCTTCGGAGGCTCAATAAATGCGCTGTACAACATCGATTCACAGTCGAACCCACCGCCCACCGCCCACCTCTTTCGACCCCGCCCCAAATGCTAATTATGAAAACAATTTTCACAATTTTCACAATTTGCACGTTATGCGCGACTCGTTGCTATGCATGCGCTTTTCTGCTTTTAACAAGTTTCTTTTGCTAATTTGTCAAACACTTTGCATAATTTGGCGCGGCAAGCCAGTAAAATGATGCACCCCTCAGCTTCACCCCTTGCCAGCACGCACACAGGCACTCAGCCAGACACAGCCACCCACCCCCACCACAATCTCCAATCGCCACCAGCCCAACCCTCAACCCCAACGCGCCACCTCCCAATGTCTTCCTAAGTGCGTGTCGACGTTAATGATAATGAGGATAGTAGAGCGCTTTTGCGTTCGGGTTCGGTTCAGGTTCAAGGTTCGGTTCAGGTTCAGTTTCGGGTTCGGATTCGGGTTCATCTTTGGTAAGATACTCAAACGCGTTTGTTAGTTATAATTAATCATCATACGCTGATAATATCACGGAACTGATATAGTGAGCTACTTCTGCTGCCGATAATCTCCAATATTATCGATAACTTATCGATCAAATATGCTTAATTATCTGGAAAACTGTTACTTACCTACGTAAGTATTGTCGACTTCCTGCCAAAAAAGACTCCAATCGTAAAAACCAATTCCACGGTACACTCAGAAAAAGAATCGCCCTATAATTTGGGAAATTGCCCTTAAATGAAAATTGCTCTAAAAACCAGAAATATTTTCTACTTTATAGAAATAAATTCTAAAATTAAGAAACTTATTTCTTAAAAGTAGAAATGCAGGCCCTAAATCGGCAATCCCAGTAACATAAATTGTAACTCTAATTTTCAGAAATATTTTCTATTTTTAAGAAATATATTTCTTAATTTTAGATATTCAAACTCTAATATTTAGAAATTTTGTTTCTAGTACTACGAAAACTCTGATCTCCAATGTAGAAATGATGAACTTAGTTTTTAGAAAAACCAAAAAATGTTTTTTTTAGAAAATCAACTTTCTGACAAATAAAGCTGTCCTTGGCTTCAAAGTATGGCGATTTTGTGAAATCTAGGGCGTTTTTTTTCTGAGTGTAGCAATGATATTTTTATATTTTCCTAAAAAAGTTATGAATACAATTCGACGGCACTGTATTGCTGCGGGAGGCGTGTTGGGAGGGCGGGGGGCTGGAGTACGTGTTAATGTGTGCAGGGCGAGAGCATTTGGAGCTCATAAATTTACGTGCCCGTGAGCATTTATTTTGTTATTAAATTAAACAAGTGCCAACTTGCATACACACACACAACACACACACACACACACACACACACACACACACTAACATTAATTTGCAGTTGCTCCTTTTTGGACTCGCAAAAGTTTTTGTCTTAAATTTTTCAAGCTCGTTTCGCACTTGAATACAAAGTTGCAAACCTGCCAGCCCAGCCAGCAAAGGGGTAATTGCGTGCAGGGGAAGGGGCAGAGTGGTGGGTGGAGGGTGGAGAGGGGCGAGTGTGTATGCGTGTGTGCGCGTCCCTTTGGCGTTATTAAGCAATTTACAAGATACTTAAACAAGAATTATGTGCAACATTTTCCAACAAAATGATTCGCGCTGAATTTTAAAATAAACAAACTGACTTCTGACAACTTTTATCAGACTCTCCCCGCCACCCTCTGTGTGTGTGTGTGTGTGTGTGTGTGTAAATACCTGCTCCATTTGGTTGATGTTCCCTTTTATTTTTTGGAAAAATTAATATAAATGCCGTTTATTACGCGCTGCCCGTACATTTCCTTCTGCCGCCACGCGGCGTATGCGTAATGTGAATTCGCAGCATTTGGTTTTAACGGTATCTTACTGCCCTTTTGGGTCTGATCCTTCTGCACTCAGCCAAAGAGAGCTCTAGCGAATGCGATTGCAATCTTTCAGATGCTTAAAACACTTATACTTATTAAAGAAACAAAGCAGAATCTTCAAGGATTCAATTAACGAAACAAGACATGTTTATCCTGAACCTTTTTTGTAAATTATCAAAATATATCTAGTCAAATTTGAACTGCTTACAGGACCCTTGAGCGTATTATAAATATATATCTAATAATGTACATTTTATGAATAAAAGATCATAATTCATGCCTTAAATAAGAAATCAAAAAGAAAATATTTAACTTCGTTTATCAAATAAAAAAATGCTATACCATTTGAATTTCTACACCATAATGGTAATTTGATCCAAACCAAAATCTGATCAAACAATATAGATCGGCTAGTTCTCATATATTCAAGACTAAGTAGTATATAGATCAAGTTTGATTTAAGTTCAATTTCGCAATAACTGAAAATGTAATTGATGAATGAGGAAGTTATTGAAATTCGGATTGGAATTATTGGGATGTGAGATTATTGCGCAAAAGCCGCGTTATTTGTCAGCTTAAAGTTCGCAGACCACGCCCCGCAGCCCCCTTTGAAGCAAAGTGCAGTAAGATGTGTACATTTCTGTCAATTTGGCTGAGCGGGCAAGGTGGGGAGCGTGGGGCTTGGAAAGGTACAGACAGAAGTGCGGAGACAAATATACGGAGAGTGGCAGAGAGGGAGAGAGCGGGAAGAGTTGGGGGGAGTAGTTGAATGCTGTCGGAAAGTCAAACACAGCTGGCAGGCAGAGCAGCAGGCCATAACTCACATGGAATCTGTAAGGACAGACGCATCCTGAGGCTCATCCTGCGCGATATTAACCCGAAATGAACTCGACGCGCTGCCCCGCTATCCGCTACCCCTTACCCATCACCCACCACCCGTCACCCGCACCAAAAGTCAGCACAAATCACGCGAAACATCTTTCGCCAGCTTTGCCGGCTGGATAAACATTATCCTCCGGCCAGGGGGGCCAGCGGGGGCGTTGTGGAGGCGTGGCTGCGCTTGACATGTTTGCTTATGCATAAAGCGATGCCGGAGCAAGCTCCGAGCCACTTGAGGAAGCTGCCAAGACGCGGCCACCAAGTTATCATCTCTCGTGCAGGCGTTCCAACTCAACGGCTGCCTCCACCATGCCCCATTGCCTCATTGCCCCACTGCCGCATCGCCTCATTGCCGCATTGCCGCATTGCCCCATGGAGCAGCGGGTAACCGCCTGCAGCCAGTTTATTACATGTCGCTTCGCTGTTTGCCTTTCAATTTTTATTTTAGTTTTACTGAATTTATATTACCAAAACCCTAAAAGCGCGAACGCCAAAGTACAAGAAAGAGCTACAATATGAACTAAACTGGATTATGGCATTATATATATATACATGAGACCTCAGCCATCCCTTGCTAAGCTGTTCCCAAAAGGGAACTAGATCATCTATCTATATCTATATCTATATCTATATCTATATCTATATCTATATCTATATCTATATCTATATCTATATCTATATCTATATCTATCTATATCTATATCTATATCTATATCTATATCTATATCTATATCTATATCTATATCTATATCTATATCTATATCTATATCTATATCTATATCTATATCTATATCTATATCTATATCTATATCTATATCTATATCTATATCTATATCTATATCTATATCTATCTATCTATATCTATATCTATATCTATATCTATATCTATATCTATATCTATATCTATATCTATATCTATATCTATATCTATATCTATATCTATATCTATATCTATATCTATATCTATATCTATATCTATATCTATATCTATATCTATATCTATATCTATATCTATATCTATATCTATATCTATATCTATATCTATATCTATATCTATATCTATATCTATATCTATATCTATATCTATATCTATATCTATATCTATATCTATCTATATCTATATCTATATCTATATCTATATCTATATCTATATCTATATCTATATCTATATCTATATCTATATCTATATCTATATCTATATCTATATCTATATCTATATCTATATCTATATCTATATCATATCTATATCTATATCTATATCTATATCTATATCTATATCTATATCTATATCTATATCTATATCTATCTATATCTATATCTATATCTATATCTATATCTATATCTATATCTATATCTATATCTATATCTATATCTATATCTATATCTATATCTATATCTATATCTATATCTATATCTATATCTATATCTATATCTATATCTATATCTATATCTATATCTATATCTATATCTATATCTATATCTATATCTATATCTATATCTATATCTATATCTATATCTATATCTATATCTATATCTATATCTATATCTATATCTATATCTATATCTATATCTATATCTATATCTATATCTATATCTATATCTATATCTATATCTATATCTATATCTATATCTATATCTATATCTATATCTATATCTATATCTATATCTATATCTATATCTATATCTATATCTATATCTATATCTATATCTATATCTATATCTATATCTATATCTATATCTATATCTATATCTATATCTATATCTATATCTATATCTATATCTATATCTATATCTATATCTATATCTATATCTATATCTATATCTATATCTATATCTATATCTATATCTATATCTATATCTATATCTATATCTATATCTATATCTATATCTATATCTATATCTATATCTATATCTATATCTATATCTATATCTATATCTATATCTATATCTATATCTATATCTATATCTATATCTATATCTATATCTATATCTATATCAATCAATCTCTCTTCTCATCCATGGTCACTTTATTGCTCAAAAAACTCTTCTTTTCTTTGAACCTTCGTTTGCATTTCATGCTCAAATTATTCCCAGAGAACTTACGTCCACTTTAAGTCCTCTATGTTCATTTTATTTCAAATATAAGTCTTTCACAATACGAGTATGTTTAAGCTCATAGAATAATTCATCCATTAAAAGGATTCCATATCCGAAAAAAGAGTTCTTATTATTATAAAAAGCATTCGAGCTTCACCTAGTCCAATTAATCTCCAATAAAATTAATGAAAAGTCGATAATACAAAAAAGACAACATCATCATCATTCTGAATGCCAGCCCAGCAGATATCAATAAACATTATTCTACAATTCAATTTGATAACGTCGCGACTTTGCGACGCCAAAGTGCAATATAAACACACAACGAAATGCTGGATAAACAGAGAACTAAAGCCAACCAAAAAATAATAACAATAAAACGCATACATTTGAGTTTCACATGCATTCAGCGCAGGTAATGTCATAAAACTGCATTAGCTAAGCAGAACGCACTCATACACTTGCAGGCAAGCAATGCGCTTGTGTTTGTAAGCGAAAGCTCTGTTGCGTGTTCAAGGCAACGAGCTTTCACACACACGCGTCACATGCACACAAAAAAGTGAGTTCATTAAATGTCGCCTCAATTAAAATAAATAAAAATGGAACAATCGACTGTGACTTGACGTGCATGGCCGTGTCCTGCTCTGTTTTCGACCGTCCGGGGCACTGTGTCTATTTGTACCTGCATCACAGATCAAAGTGACCCCCTTCAGCCCTCTACACACTCCCCACACTCCACACACACCCACACACTCAGAGCTGCTCGTCAAGTGCGGCACTTGTGTGCATGGCCCGTAATGAAAAACGCGACGTATATGTTTGAATGGTAAGACTACGGACTGCGAGTATGATGGAAGGTGCTGGCAGTGGTCGGTACTAGTAGCAGGTATCCGGGTACTGAGCACTCGGTACTGTGTACTGGTTACTGAAGCGGGACAGTTGAAGAGTATTTGCCAGTACCTCTTTTTGCAACAATTTTATTTTCAATTTCCATTAGAATGCCAGCAATGCCAATACCCTGGTCATCATGTTCTATTATGCAAGGGTGTTTTCATTGGCATGGGGGAAGGAAGGAAGGAAGGGCGAAGGATTGCACTTTTGACCAAGTGATGCGTTGCTTTCACTTTGACTAGCACGGCCATTTGACTTTTGTTTTAATTATATTTATTCAACAAGAATGCAACCACCAAGAGCACTAACATGGCTAACTAACCTAACCCCTTAACATATATCCATGACATGTCCAATTTAGTGGAGTGGATTAAGCAACCCCAACAGTAGATTACTCACTTCCCATTCAACTAGGATCTTTGCTAAGCACTCCAAAGTCAATTTTCAATTTGTGATGAAATCATTGGGGAATTCCACACGCAGTGCAAAGTTATCGTTGCTTAAGTCTTCAAGTGAGACACAAAAGTGTAAAATAAAGTTTTCATTGAATGCTCATCCTCTTGGATTGACAAAAATGCGTATAAAATAATTGTGGACATTTTTGTAATGGAGAGCACCACACATTTTGCAACGCCCAAAGGGGTCGTATGCTTATAAGTATGTTTGTACTGAATCGCCCTTACTTCTACCTGTTTAATAATATGATATTGTCTATGGCTTTCAATTGTGGCATGCAGGCACTCGTATGCCACATGCAGATCAACTTACTTTAATTTATTCATATTTCCTTCCGCAGCCGCACAAGCCAATTTAAGCAACATGCATTATTAATGAGATATACAAGTAGACTTGATATTTGATATATTCACGTACATACATAAGTACTATGTATCAAAAGTGATGGGACTTTTATATTTTTTATATAATAACACTATGCAACAACATTTTCAGTGCCAACTGTTATGAAACCGAGGAGCGAATTCAATTAGTATTGATAAGCTGCAAGGCGCTTCCCAATCAGTTTTATAGAACTCAAGATTATTCAGGCCTGCTCCCATTTCCGATTCCAAGCAAATGTTAGCTCTTCTGAATTCCGAAAAACCGAAATACGAAATTTTGCCTTCAATGCAGTTGAATTCGAACCATTAGAATATAACTTCAAAAAGCAAATACGATTGCAACTACCTTAAAAATCAGGAAAACAAAATCGAAAACGATTCGAAGTGAGAAGTTCTCGGAAATGGGAACACGAAAAGAATAGCGACTTTTTCTCAAAATCCACAAGAATTGAAACTTAACAATATCTCAAAATCTTATAAGAAAGAAATAATAGAATCAAAATATTTATTTAGTGCTTTATTGTTCGCTTAAATTACAAATAAGAGTATATTCAAAATATTGACAATTTCAGAATAATATTAATGATATGAAAGAATTAGATTACATTGGAATTTGGTATATTAAAAGCCACCCGGTAGCCCTCTTATATATTTAGGTTTCCATTTAACATCCTAGACATCCTTTTCCACTATACACTCTCGTACTTGTATGAATATCACAGAATAAGTTATCCCAAATAGATAAATATTTCTTATATGTATATGAACAGAATGAGGAAACTTTCTTACTATATATTCAAAGTTATGGTTTCGTTCTGTTTCTTCTTATCAACTTTTGGTTGGTTTTTTTTAAAGGAATTTTTTAATTTAACGCTCTATAAGCTGCTGGCGCGTTTCGGTTTCGGTTGCAGTTGCAAGTTTATTTTTAGCGGCTAAGACGCAGAAGAGATGCCGTCCAGGACCACTTGCCACTTGCCACTTGCCACGCCCTGTAACTGTGCCGTCAAATACATTTAGTTAAATGTGCAGCCGACAAGGCAAGGCTCCCCAAAAACGAAGTGCAGAGACAATGCCAAGCCGAGTGAGCCCCCAATAATCCATGGCACCCCCCTCCCCAGCACACACTACCTTGTGTGTGTGTGGCATTCAACCAAGATTGATGGGAATTTAAATTGAGCATTTCGTTATAAATATGCGCGCGTTTTACTGTGTTTTGTGGCAGTGCCTCCAATGGCTGTCTAACACCGAGCACCCGCCTCCTCCCCCCTGATACTCTTGCCACTGGGCCCGATTGCGGATTCGTTGCCAAAGTGAAGCCCCAAAAACTACGCAGACATTGGGCTGCTGATAACATGTGTGCCCACGTCGCACTTAACTCGACAGTCAGCCAAGTCCACATTCAGTCTACGCCTCTGCAGGGTCCCTATCGCTGTTCCTATCCCTGTTCCTGTCCCTGTCCCTGTCCCTGTTCCTGTCCCTGTCCCTGTCCCTGTCCCTGTCCCTTTTCATGATCCGCTGCCCTGCTCTCAGCGTCACTCAGTCAGTCAGACAGTCAGGCAGTCATTCAGCGACGATGCTGCGCATACCCTAGAAACATGAAGCGCATAAGAAAGGTATTATTGAGATTTGTGTAACTAACAGCAAGGGGCAGATCGAAGCCAGAAAAGAATATACTCGTATATACTCTCACTTAAGCGCATCGATCCACCTAAGAGTTTCAGGGATATCCAAATAAACTGATCACTATCACACGCGTTTATCCCAAAAGACCAAGTGTTTAATTTCTTTATGGCAGACAATAATAAAAACAAGTAAGAACGTTGCAGTCGGACGCACCCGACTGCAGAATACTATGTTCCCAGTCCTATATAATTTGTTTATTTGTGGGTTCGGAAAGAGACGCGAAAAAAACTGCACAGGTGTGGCAGATATAGATTTTGCTCCTTTGCGGGGGAGGGGGTGGGGGGTCCAAAAATGTTTGATGCAGATTTGTCCAAGGGGTCAACATTAGTATGTATGTCAAATTTGGTGACTCTACCTGTACAGGTGTGGGAGATATAGATTTTGCTCCTTTGCGGGGAGGGGGTGTTTTTAGATGCAGATTTATCCAGGTAGTCAACATTAGTCTGTATACCAAATTAGGTAACTCTATCTTTGAAACTGTAGGAGATATACCCCTTGAAAAACGTGTTTTGGGGATATCATATGCCGATTTGTGAGGGTGGAGGTGGGTGGGTCAAAATTATTTTGATGTAGATCTGTCAGGAATCTTAACATTAGTCAGACGGACATTTCCAAGTCTAATATACTATTTTCCTTCGGGAACATAGTATCATAAAAAGTAAAGAGACCTCTGAGCCCCTCCTATTTAGTAAATTCTTTGTGATTTGGAAATCAACTTTTCAGGCTATAGCTTTCATCCAATCAATGACAGTGTAAGGAAATTAAGGGGATGAATAAAAAATAAAGTGTAGGAGACAAATTAAGATAAGGTACAGGGGGCAAAATTAATTAAAACAAAATCCGCTGATTCCTCACACTATATATGAAAGGCTATCCAATGATAAAGGTATCGAATCTTTTCAGGTTTTAAGTGGCGTCTATGTATGTTTTCTACGGGTGTTGGCATGGGTAATGTGTGTGTCCTACATTACGTTATTCAAGGAATCCTAGGAACAGGACAGGGCATCGGCCACAAAATATGCGATATTTCCACAACAGACAACAAAGACTGAATGACAGTAACGTGTGAGTAATGGAGAAGCATTATATACCTCTTTATTGATAGATGTCAAACGAGGAGTGTAATTACAATTGTATGTTTAGGATGAAAATCAGGAAAGATTCTCATGAGCCTGCTTATTTGAACCGCTGAGTAGTTAGGAGCAAAGCGAGCTCTGTGTTCGTTGGCCAATTTGTTAATGAAATCCATAACTGGAGTAATGCCTAGATTGCGCAACGGAGAGTTAGGCATCATTGATGCCTTGGAACTTATTGAAGGGTATCTCATAGTTGTGCATCCTCCAACAACGAGCGCTCTTACTTGTTTACTATACATATGTGGCCGTTGACACAACGCTTTGAGCATGACGCACATAATTCTTAAACAACAGACGCACCACGCCTGACCCCTGGCTCTGGCCCTGGTCCTGGTCCTGGTCCTGGTCCTGGTCCTGGTCCTGGTCCTGGTCCTGGTCCTGGTCCTGGTCCTGGTCCTGGTCCTGGTCCTGGTCCTGGTCCTGGTCCTGGTCCTGGTCCCAGCTACGTACCCGCAGCGTAGGAATAATGTACGTTGAAACATTGCCGCTGACATTTGTAGTATTGCTGACATTGCGGTGCATGTTGCACTTAAACACACCAGGAGAAAGTGTAAAAGCCGAGACGAAGACATGACAGTTTATGTACACACACACACACACACACTCAGCAATGGACATACGTATCTGTTTGCATCAAAGAGCTGGTGACAATATCGATAGTATCGATTACCTTACATTTTTGTCACTTTCGGTGGTTTTGCTCGATATATTGCCTCATTTGCATCCTTTTATTGGGAAACATTTTGTTTCTAAACAAAAGTCATGCGGAAATATGTTTTTCATAAGCAAATATCTTGAACTAATTTTGATTAATTTAATTATATATATCTGTTAACGAATATAGGGCAATCAATTTTGAATAAGCTAAGCTATATAATTTCAAAATGATTTTTGATCCTTAATATTGCATGCTCGTATTAGAGCTGGATAAACATCGAAGTCAACTGAAAGCTTCATATATATCGATAATATTGAGTAATGAGTCTGTTTACTCCACAAATATATGTTTTTAAAACAATATTGTATCCTGTATTACTCACCCAAATTCACACAAACAAAGAGATGCTAAGAATGTAAAAAGACTAAATTTAATCGATAATATCGAGAGTGTCATCGAGGTATTAGGCTAGCAAGATAAGGAACTTACATTCTGCTAAGGTTAAGATAATTCTGATAAATATAGTACTGCTTGTCGATAAAAATAAGGCATGTTAACAATCCTTTGAGTATGAAAAGTATTAGATATATAGCATATACGCTTAGCTAAGCTCATACTAAATTTGCTGGCATTTACCTTTAAATTCACTGAGATCGATGGGGTAGATATTCAAATGACTTTAGGCTTAGAACTGCGTTCATCTTAATTTGACTAGCCCATTCTAAGAAGTCTATTCCATTGTATATTATAGAGTTCAAAGAATTATCTAGTGTGTGATAAGATCTATGATATTCTATTTATGAGCAGATAAAACATAGGCTGCTCAGACTGTAAATAATATAATCAAGTGTAGGTTGAATCAATTCAAGAGATTATTTTGCACGGTCAGCATAAATATTGTAATATAGTTGATAGTTGATTGTGTGAGCATTTTTAGGAACCCTTCTTGGAACACTTGCCATTTGAAAACGGCTTAATACGAGTATATATAATATTTATTATAATTGTTGATGTGCGTTTCAGCTCGAAGGTTGGCGCCCTGCCCGATAGGCAACAAAAACAAACAGCCCCCAATAATAATAATAAACAAATTCGAAGAGTTGGAGCTGCGATGCTTGGGGTATGAGCGGTGCATGGGGTGGGGGGAGGGAGGGGAAGGGAGGGGATGGGCGCTACTTGAGACTGAAAGCTCAACAAATGTATATAGAAGAAATACAGCTATTCAGAGCTGAGTGCCGTGAGAATGACAGTTGGCTCGAATCAGTGCAGCGAGTACGTTGTCATCCTCGTGTGATCGTCTTCAATCGTGATCGTCATCGTAATCGTTATCGTCACCGTCATCGTGATCGTCAACGTTGCCGTCGATCATGTCAAGCCTTGTGGATTACAAGTGGCGCAAGCGCATGTGCCACAAGTGGCAGGAGGAGATGCGCCAGCAACAGGCGCAGGCGACAACAGTTGCTGCGCCGCAGCAGCAGCAGCAGCAACAGCAGCAGCAACAGCTGCAGCAGCAACAACAGCAGCAGCAGCCACAGCACGCAGCAACCCCAGCTGCAGCAGCAGCAAACATACCAGGAAATCCAGCAACAGCTGAAGGCAAACACATCGGCAAACAGAAGCTTCAGCAACTTTGTGGAGGATCCAATGAATCTGCATAAGCTGTTCCTCTCACGCTGCACGCTGCAGCTGCTCTCGAATCGTGTGGACTTCCAGCGTCTGGTCAAGTGCTGCTTTGTGCGGGTGAGGTATGGCACCGGGCATCGCGTTGCCCAGATCCAGGGCTTCAGCAAATGGCGTCCCAGCAGCCAGCCAACGTTGATACTCCGCATCGATAACAATCCGCGCGTCTATACGCTGGATCAGCTCACCAATAACTACTATGAGCCGACGGAGCTGCTCGAGTGGAAGTACTTGTGGCAGGCATACAACTTTGAGCTGCCCACGAAGCGCATGGTAGAGCAGAAGTACAAGGCCATCACCGATGCCAAGCTTCAATCGGAGGCCCAGATCATGGGCACTGGCCAGTGTATTATGCACAAGATGAGCAAGAAGAAGAACTGTCTCGTCCATGACAAAAATGGCATGCAGCAGCTAATCAATTCGACGCAATGCCTCAAAGGACGTGCCACTATCCAGGCCAAGAAGTTGGCAGCTGCCCCAGCCTCAGTTCCAGTTCCACTTCCAGTTCCAGTTCCAGTTCCAGTGCCAGCTCCATCTCCAACCCCATCCTCATCTTCAGCCTCTAGCAGACCCAAAGCCTACGTCTCAGCTGGCGTTCCAGCCGCAGTTGCAGTTCCAGGTCCTATGGCACGCAAGTATCTGGTGGAGCCCATGGACTGCTACAAGAACTATCTGCCCAAGCAGCTGCCAGGTGAGTTTTAGTCGAGCACACGATAGAACTAGTCTGATAGTCTGAGCTTGTTTCTTAACTGCAGCACCATCACCAGCACCACCAGCAGCCAAGCAGTTTAAGGTACCACTGGAGCCACCCAAACATTCGATTCCCACCAAGAAGAAAATTTCACTCGATGAATACCGTGAGCGTTGCGTCAAGAAACAGCACTATAACTAGGGATGGACCAGCCTCTTTTGCCAGAGTTCCAGGGAGATTAATTAAGAACATCCCTGGAAATCCCCGGTTTCCGAGACTACGGCTACAGCTTTCCATAAATCTCCCAGAGTTAATCGTTATGAATAAAGTATGTGATTATCTTCGGTATATTTTTTATAATTTGCTACGTCAATAAACAAATACAACAATATATTTAAATAACAATATATTTATAATAACAGTTAAATTAAATAAAATGACTTAAAGCCAAATTTCAGGCGAACATTTTCATTAAATTTGGAAAAGAAATAGCAAAGAACTTTAAAATTTAATATAGACTGATTAATACGGATAAATATTCAATGTTATATCCAAAATATCGTTTTTCGCCTATATCAGTTGGTATGTTAAAGTTAGTCGATTTACTTAGTATTTGTTTTTATGAACCTGATCATTTATTGGATTGCAGATGGCTTTGACAGTTCAGATCACTATTCAATTTTTAATTGATTTTTAATCCGAATACAATCTTCTAGTTTTCAATGGATATTTATTATAATACATGGCTTATGGATGTAAGCAACAGTTAGAGTTAATTCTACTACGAAGATTGGCTTGCTGCGATTATTCAACATTATCGATGAATAGATTTTATCGGCCGGACTAATCAAAAAATCATCGATACAGTTTTTGCAAAGTCCACAATCGTTAGTTCAAGCATTCCTTACATTCCTAATATGCTTGTGGTTTTATAGCTTAGAATAATACCAGCAAGTTTTGAGAATAACTTGCGGTGTGGACTTCACTAAACACAAAAGATTCCATCTTTCAGCTAAAAATAGCAGAAAAGTCGGAACTTTTGTATTTAATGCTGCGGGTATGTGGCAAATGTAGAAACAAGGCTTCCAGGAAGATGTCCTTATTGTTGTTTTTATTGCTTTAGTCGTAGGTGCTGCCATTGTTGGTGTTGGAATTTTCCGTGTTGCTGCCTCAGGTCCGAAATTCTTGCAGACCGCAATGAAAATAATTATGCTTATGCTGCTGGAAAATTTGCTACTTTATGTATGTTTCTACAGACATGCCTAGTAAGTATACATATGTGTGTATAGTATATATATAGTGTGTGTATGTGTGTGTGAAAATGCCCAACAGAAAAAATGACCACATAGAGCCAAGCTGCAAAAATATTTACAACATTCTTAAGAGCAACCGAAACGAAAACTTATGAAAAATGTTATGAAAATTTGTGCTCACTGCTGAGCTTGATGCTTCTTTCCGCTGCAAGACCTCAACAGCCCTCCACCAAACTGGCCTCGGCTTATGCAGCCATACTTTAATTGAAATAACTTGCAAAATGTTGGATGCTTCTATCAAAATACCCGCAAGAACAACAAAAACAAACTCGCCCCTTATAAGTTTTGCCAAATAAGCCCAATATCAATTTTGGCCGATTTTTGCAAAACTCATGTTTAAGCTTTAAAGTGTTTCACATTGATGGCTTGAGTTTTATTATCAATCGCATAGTTGCCAAAAGAAATGGCAGGACTTATATTTTGCTTGAATAAAATTTAAACGCAGAATATGAATATAAATACAAAAGAATTTATCAACAAGTAAGAATGCTATAGTCGAGTATACCCGACTACAAAACTCCCTGTACCCAGGTCCAAAATTTCCGATCGCATCTTCGTACACTTACACATACACAATGACGCACATATAAGTATATACAAGCGACAACGCAAGCGATACATTTTTAGTGTTGGCTGTGCTGCTTCTTCCCCCGCGCTGCAGCACTGCATCTTCTTTCGTGAATAACTTCCGTGTTTATTATCCGAGCGACTTGAAATTTGGACTTTAAAATTGTGGGCTTAAAATGTTTTTATCGAATTGCAGGGGAACGGGGGGAGATATCTGAAATTGGAAACAAACTTGATCTGCGTATGGTATACAGAAACCTACATTCCAAATTTGGTGTCTCTAGCTCTTATAGTTGCTGAGATCGACGCGTTCATACAGACGGACAGACAGACGGACAGACGGACAGACAGACGGACATGGCCAAATGGAAATCTCTTTTGATACTGCTCAAGAATATATATACTTTATAGGGTCGGAGATGTCTCCTTCTGCCTGTTACATACATTTGCACAGATTTGGTACCCCCTTTTTACCCATTTTATGGGTACAGGGATTAATAATATATCAGTTCAGTTTTTCCAGTGTATTGTAGTTTTGTTTAAGTGAAAGTTCCCTGGCATATATAATTTTACAAGTCAAAGTTGTTATATTGTAGAACTTCGAGTTGAAATACGAGTATCTATAGTTCGGATAAGATTTGTAATCTTGTAATCTTTTCAACGGAAAACCTTGGAAAATCATAAAAAGTAAGTTGAAGCGTGAATTCTGAAACATTTGAAAAGAATATCCGAGTCCAAAGGCTTAGGTTATTTGGTAGTTATGTCATTACGATATATCAGTTCATGACGTCATAGATAAGGACTTATAAGGATACGAAGGTACTCGTAATGTAACATTTTTTTGTGAATTTTCTTTTCTTTTTTTTTTTTTTGCATTTTGTAAAATTTGCAATTTGTGTGGGACTTTTATGCTGTTGTTGTTGCTGGCCGCGCAAATATGCCAGCAATGCATCTCAACACCCCGCCTGCGTCCCCCCTGCAGCCATGCGAATGCTCTGCATTGTTGTGGTGTGTGTACCATTATGCAAATTAATTTTTGGTGGCAACAACAATAAAAACAGGACAAACAGACATACACACACACACACACACACACAGACGCATGCAATGCAGCGATAATAGTGTTTAGGGCGAACAACAACAACAACAACAACAATAACAACAACAACAACAACAACAATAACCACAAGAATGACGTCAAAATGATGACCAAAAACGCAGTCAGCAAGTTTGTGACTATTGCAACAACAAATTTGCAGCTATTGTCCTTGGTGCCTGCCCCGCTTCCGCTTCCGGTGACGCCCCCCCACCCCCACCACCGCCTCTGCCACACCAGCAACGCCTGACCGCCATTTTTGTTTGTACACTGCCACAATTTGCAGTGGCGCAGCGGCCTAAAGCCGCAGTGAAGGCATTTAAGGGGGGTGTGTGTGTGTGAGGGGGGAGAGGCTTATGCCGCTTTTTAACAGTGCCGCAATAGGCGACACTCTCTGGTTGCATGCCGCAAGGACGTGAATTAGTGGCCGCAGCTGCAAACAGCTGATCGTATAGTGCGGCACATTCACGGCGATCATGATCTTGATCATAAATGCTTAGCGTGGGCTTAGACATTCAAGTTGCGTTATTAAGTTTCCTTGCCAAGTTTTTATAGACTTGCCTGCCAACAAAAATGTATGGATGAAATATCATGAAATAAGCTTCATCGATTAAATGCAATCTAATTTTCTCGCCGGAGCGTGATTTTGATGCATCGTGAATGGGGTTCATAAGACTCGTAACGGCTTGCGATTCTCTATTTAAATTCCATATGCTTGAGGTGTATATTGTAATTTTGCCATTGCGAGAAACCTTTTCCACTATAAGTATATATTCTTGTTCAGCATCCAAGAACCAAGTCGATCCGGCCAAGTCCGCTTGTCTTTTCGTCAGTACACAAACTTGTCTGGCAGTTTTAGAGCTTTTCGTATCTTGAAGATTGAATTACTATATCATATAGCTGCCATAGAAGCGATATAGACCCAAGATTGATTACTTAAATACAAATCTGTTTTTTGTCGTTTTTTCCTCAAAATTCCAAGCAATTTACGTGCTACACTGTTTATAAGATAAGTTTTATTTGGTTTATATAAACAGGAATATTGAAATGAAACTTGATTTAAGCTCTATAAAGGGTTGCACACCAAATTTGTATTACATCCCTGGTCTATTTACCGTTGCACCGCCAATGTCCGGCATATATGTATGTGTGTGTGTGAATATACATGAATAAACTTTGCATATTTTGCACTCATTCATTCAACACAAATGCAGAGACACAGAGTGTCTGTGTGCGTGTGTGTGTATGTGTGTGTGTGTGTGTGTGGGTAGTCACCATCAAAATTGACAAAAATGCAAATTTATTTACGAGCAAGAGAACGAAACGGAACGAGAAGTTTGACGGGAGCCACGTGAATGAATGGCGATGGCACATGGCACAACTCTGCCAAAAATCAACATGCAGCAAAGGAAGGCACACACACACACACGCACATACACACATCACCTTCTGTCACACACACACACACATAGACACAACAAATGGACAGTCAGAGCTGTCAAATGTCGCAAGTGCATTTCAAAATCGCCGCTACAATTCGCAAAACATTTGCGAAACATTTGCTTGTGGGGCGGGCAGGAACAACGTTGGGCGTGGTGGGTGAGTCCCTCTAGCGGGTGGGGCTGCTGGTGGAGGTGGAGGTGGAGGTGAACATTTTATTGGTTGGTGTTGTTGCACAGGTGTGGACATGTCACAAAAGTGTTCAAAGCTGACTCAAAGTCATATCTGTAAAGTATTTCAGGCAGGATAAATATATGAGCAGACTGTTGATTTGAATTTCAATATAAACAGTATGGTCAATTAGCCAATTGGACCTTAAATGACTTATAAATATATTGTTCAAAACTGGTTCATTAATGAATCAAAAGACTGAGAAGTTTATATACTGAGAAGTAGATATTCAGAACTGAGTTACTCAGGCCTGTTTTCATTTCCGAGTAATTTGAATTCGGGATACTTCTCATTTTTATTTTCCCCGTCTTCGGAGCAAATTTCAGTTTTATTTTCTTCTTGAAGTTATATTCAAATAGTTTACATGCAACTACCTCAAAGCGAAAACTTTTAAGGACGAGCATTTAATAGTTTTTCGGAATTCATAACAGCTAACCGCTTCGATTCTTATTACTTACATTTTATATTCTTCTTATCTCAAGGATTGCATATGCAGTACACTGAAAACGTAAACACATATACAACTAAGCTAAATAAATATATAAATTTGTTTTCTAAGCAATTTCGGTTTTTATTGAACAATCCTAAACTATACTCTACAGCCTCAGAGCAACTCTTTTTCAATTTGGTTCACATCAGTTTGGTTTTGAGCCGATTAAGGGCTTAACCCATAGCTTGTAACTGAATTCTCAACCATCTGGAGCAATCCTAAGTCAGTTCTAATCTGGATTGCCTGTTAAAATGTGCGAATTTGAATTTTGCTCTATGCCATAAATTATTCATGGCACTTGATATTATTCGGATTCAGGCTCCAACACTAGTTGAGTGTTGAATGGTGAATAGAGATGATCATTATGATGTCTCATAATGCCCATAAGCTGCCCAGCGACTGGCCACACTTCTCTACCCCCGAAAGCCTGGCCACATTCTCCACTTTGCACTTGTGTGCACTTTTGGCAAGAAGGCAGAAAAACTTTCGCAAGGAGATAAAGTCAAATTAGCCGTGTTTGTTTTCTTTCAAACGCAACGAAAAGCGATTAACTGAAAAGTTTTCTGGTCGATTTGATGCCACAGGCGGCCACACAGCATCCACATAGAAATTGTATTTGCATTCGTGGCTGAGAGGAGAGCAGCTCAGTTGGGGGGAGCTGGGGCAAGTTTTCTTCGTCGTTTTTGGCTGGCCAGCCGGAATACTGAGAACCCTTGGCAAGGTCGTACAGCTGGCCGAGAGCAGACCAGGCCCCTTGCTGAGTTCTTAGTTAGATACTCTGAGGCTGAAATTAAGCTCAAGATTAAAGAGTTTTAGTTCTGTCTTGCCGGCTTTAAGCACACATTTAGGTTGAGCTATTTGCCAGCTCAGACACACACTCCCAAACAAACACAAGCACACACACAGATATGCACACACACACCAGCACAGCTAACGCTCAATGTCGTCCTCCATCGTCCGCGTCGTTGCCGGAAGTGGCGATGATAACACGCCAAACAGGAAATGAACACTTTTTGGGCAATGGCGGGCTGCGGTGTTACTATAAATACACGCGTACAGTTACAGCAAAAGCAACAATAACAGCAACACACACGATTCTGAATGTTTACTGTTTGTAGGTTGCTGATTAAATACTCTTACTGTTAAGAGTAACTAAGCGAAGTAGGCTCTCCTTGTGTTTATCTTCTTATTCAGCCAATACATATAATAACCTTGTTGAGTGTACAATGGCGTGTTGCATCCCGACTTCTTGCCAAAAGGTCGTACGGATAGTAAGAAGTATTACCTTGAAGTTACCATTTGCATCACCTGCTCACAAATCGTTGCTTCTACGTGATTTTGTCCACCAAAAACAACACCATAATCATGCCTCGGACACCGTATTTGTCATACTTGTCCAGTGGAACCATTTATTGTTCCCAAAACTGAATATATCCATGAAAGGACGGAGGCTTGCCACCAAAAAATCGACAAGCACACCAAAACACATCTAAACTTTATGTCTGCGAACATACGTTGGAAACAAGTGCACTAACATAACAAAACAAAACAAAAATCTTATATCTTAACCCACGAAATTTGAAAATGCACCTTATCTTTTGAACAGACCTCGTATTCTTGCACATTGCTCTAGAAAGCATTGCAATTTTTCAATTCTGTTTTGTGTCGCATTCGTAAACCATTCCCTGGCCGCGAAGCTTTCGGTATGATTGTGCTCACTCTCTCGAGAGTCTTACATTGTGCATTTCTTTTCGTTTTGTAGTCAAACAATTAATTACACTTTCCATAGGGTTACCGCAAGTTTCCTACTGATACTGATTATAAAATCAATAACTGAATTATGTGATGATGTAATTATAGCTGTCATTAGCCGCATTGACAACTAATTTGTTGCTAATCCACGACAAGCTTACGTAATAGTCCGTTATTTTGCAACACTGCAAATTGGGATCAGTTTTTAGGGACGTTATTTTAGGATCACACGATCATACATACACTTTATAAAGATCCCATGCTTTTTAATTCTAAGTTCCAGATGATATAATACCATGTAACAAGACTGGGAATCGAACCCACGAGCTTTCAATATAGTTACAAATCAAGTCGGCATTTTAGAATACAATTCCCAATGTACATATTTTACATAGTATTCAGAATCGCGACATGGTTAGGGTATAAGAGCTGGGTAAGCAACCGTAACGTTCCCATCTGCAGCTTCTCCTCACACCGCTACCCGCTACCCGCTACCCACTCCTCATTTGGTTATCTGTGTAGCCTTGTCTCCCTCCACGTCTCCCTCGTCTGACCCTGGTACTATCTCTGCCTCTGTGCCCCCTGCCCTCGGGCGTTGTGTAAATTTTATTGAGGTCGAATTGAAAATGTGCCCAAGTGACTGAGTGGCGACAAGAGGGTGCGAGAGAGAGCGAGAGGGCAGCTACAGCAGCGACAAATGTACGAAAAATTAAAAGCATTTTATCCGCAAATGGCGCGCGCCATTTTAAATGAATACGAAATATGGTAACACGCGATTTGGTACCCCCCAACCCCCCACACACAGAGTTTTCCCGAATAGCACGCACACTCCCCCTAAAACAAGCAGCAAAACTCCCCCCGCTACACCTCAGCAGCCCTCGATGCGTATAATTTATGTGGCATTTAATGAAATGGAATTGAAATTTAGTGTGAATTTATTAAATGATTTTAAATAAATGCTGCTCTGTCCAACTGGAGTTGGAGCCTCCCTTCCCTTGCCCCAAGCATCCAATTGAGACTACTGAGGAATTAGAGATGTCAGTTTTCCATCCTAGGAATTCCTTTAAACTAAGCAGTTAGCGATTTGCAATCTACATGATTGCAATGTCAAATTATTTTGATTATTTTCATTATTGTTAGTTCCTTGAGCACGAATTGATCAAACTTGATGTCAAATGTGCCCAATAGAGGAAAAGTTTCAACTTATGCATAAAAAAGTTCATCAAAAAGATCGCTTTTTCGATTGAAACAGTTTAAGATTGTATTAATTTTAATATTTTGTTTTCATATGAAACGTTTAATGTTTTTTAAGATATCCTGACCTTACTCTCCAAATGCCAGTATAGCTTATACCGAATGACTGAAAAAGTCGATAAGAATCGGGTCACTATATCATTTAGGTGCCATAGAAACAATCGTTCGATAATTGAAACTTCATTGTTTATTCAGGCTAATCTTATTTGGTACACATTTAAATTCTATATCCTTCCATATCTAATAGCTGCCTTAGGAAAAATGAGTTTTTGTTTATACAAATATTTAATTCAAGCTCAGCAATTGCTAGATTTATAATACTTTACATAGTCTGCTTTCATTTTAGTCAAATCTGACCACATTATTATATAGGTTATTATATTTAGGTTATTGTATAAAAAAACATTGCTGCAAGGATATGTATGTTCGGCGCAAAACATACATAGATAGTGGCTCAATACTATTGGCAGTGGGCAGAAGGACAGCGCAAGGACGGCCTGCAGTCCTTTTAAATAGTCGAACAGGAATTCTGAAAAACTCATTGCGATAATTGGCAATATTCATTAGGCGGATGATCCATCAGCGGAGCTGTAAACAGCTGCAGGTAACCAATGGCTACGAGGACGAATCCTGGCGCAGGCGCTGCTTATCGGCTCAACGACAGCCACTACACCATTGGCAGGGAGGGAGGGAGTTGGCTCCCTCGGCTGCGGGGCGGCGGCGAACTAACCGAACGCCAGCTACGTCATTGTGTGGTGCAATTACCAGCAGCTAATTAAACGTAATTCATCAATTTGAACAGCAACAACAAGCAGCAGAGGAGAAACAGGTGGCAGTAAAGGGAGGGGGCCGCCGGGGGAGTGGGATAGGGGGTCAGGAGGTTGTGGCGGATTGGAGCCTGGACGTGTACGCGTGTCCAGGTGAACGAAAATGCCAACTGGGCTAAAAGCGAAAATTGCACATTAAAGCGAATTGCGAGTGCGCGTCATTAGAGTCGTACAATTAATGCGAATATTGCTGCACATCGAATATGCACAGTGTACACTAGACTACACACACACATACACACACACATACACACACACGCACCCCTCCCCTGATGACCACAAAAAGTAAATTTGTTGGTCAATAACAACTCGCTTTTAGCTGCGGCTCTCGTGTCCAATTAAAGTGCATAAATTTACAATATTAACAAACAACCTCAAAAATCGCAGCCTGCAGTCATATATTGCTCATCTGTGTGTGTGTGTGTGTGTGTGTGTGTGTGTGTGTGTGTGTGTCATGCATTAATCACAATAACATAACGCTGCACTTCACATGTGATTAATTTTTTAAAATTATTAATTGTTTACATAAATATCGAACATGTTAAATAAATCAGAAAGGAAAGTTGTACTCGGCAAGCCAAACTTTAAATACTCTTTACATTCGTTAACAACAAAGTCAGCTGTTCATAAACAAGCTTATTTGCCATCTTGTAATAATAATATCATTGATGAAATAGTTAACATATCTCACTAATTCCGACTTAACAAATAAATAAACTAACATAACTTAGCACTGTTTTTCATCCGTGCATCAAGATTGTTTTGATAGGGTGAGAAGAACTTAGAAACCAATCTACCAAAAGCTTTTTCTCATACATTTGACCCTTAATCCATTTCCCCTCCGTGGTGACGGGTGGGAGACTTTTTAAGATCGGCTAACACTCTTTCATAAAAGTTTCAAGTTTCATACAACAGTTTGGGATAACAATTAAGCAATTTTCAACTGAAAAACTCCAGCTTAGACTTCGTAGCCAACTTTGACTACAACTTTAATCTTTTAACTTGGAAAACCCAGAAACAACCGGGAGACTATCTCGTATAAGTAATTCGTATAAATTGGTTCGAATAAATATGCTCTACCATCAATTCGTATATGATTCATAATGTTGCCTGCTGAATGCTTTGATTTCTTTTCCCGTCACAAATTGGTATCCTATCACAAATACTGCTGATTTGAATCAAAATAAAAACTACTTGTTAGTTTAATTTTAAAATTAAGCTATCAATATTAATAAAATAAAATAAATAAAAATCATGTTTTGGTTTAATTTTCAAGCTGCAGCAATAACTTTGTATATTTAGATTCGAAATATTAAAACCAACTGTTAAATCAGCTGTTAATTGGTAATATTATCTAGCCACATTTGATTTATAAGCCATTAGCTTGTAATTCGCAAGGAGTTCTAGCTGTGCACTCAATAAATCATTGGCCGAGATTAAGCATCGACCCTACGCGAAGATCTTTCGTATAATCACTATTTCTTGTGGAATCGTGTTATTCTTTCACTGTCCTGCTCGCTCACTCTTTGCTGTCTCCTTCTTTGCTGTGATCTTTTCGGGGACTTCCCCTTTTTTGTGTTAAGTGTCAGGCGAATGTAGCTGCCAAATGTATATTTGAGTTATTAAAATAATGCAAAAGTTGCTTTCATTTTTCAATTCCGTTCAGCACTCGTTGCAGCTGCGGGGAAATTCTATTGTTTATTTTTATTATTTGCATTTGCTGTTACCCGATTTCCATTATTTCCCATTTTAATTTTTCTGACTTGTATTTTGATATATTTTTTTTAGTCGCAGGACAAGCAAAGTCGACCCAGTTCCCTTTTTGCTTGCGGAGACCCTTAATACTCGTATGTTTCATAGATTATTTTTTTTGTTTTTTAATAAAAAGCACTTGCATTATGTTTTGTAGGTCCTGCTGTTTTAGCCCAATTGTGACCACAAATATATATTCCGAATTGGTTATTTGGAAGATAGTCACATACTCGTATACAATACACAGTATACTGACTAAATATTTTGTGGCTTTTAAGCCAGACAACAAAAGGACTGCTAAAAATCTCACCATGTAGATTATAGGAAGATAACAGTGACTTTTACATACGACAAGCTAGTTCAGTGAAGTTACTATGGAGGAAAAACTTACTTTGGCATTTTAATCCACTCAATATCAATTCTGCTTTGAATTCCATTCGTAAATGCCGCACTGACTTTAAACACATACACCCAAGACCATCTGGTTTCTGAATATTTTTCGTGTGGCAACTTTTCAAGGGATTTCTTTTATTTGAGCTTACAGAGACCTTCAAAGTTGTTCACTCCAAAGTTTCCATTAGCTGGTGATTTGATCAAGTAGTGATTTAACTTGTAACTGTGATTTGTTCACCAATCACTCCGTGATTTTCTCGCACATCGTTGGTCCAACAGCAATTGGAATGCAACAATTTTTAATAGCTCTCGCTTTTCATGTCATTCAAACGTTTGGCTGACGTAACGTCTGGAATTGGGTATGGCCTCTGGTTGTATTCTAATGGTACTACACACAGACGGAACAACCACACACACAGACACACAAACACACACACACACACACACACATGTCCGAGGAGCGGGCATTCATTATTGCAACGACTGCCGCCTCTTCTTTTTATCCTTCTGCTGCTGCATTGTGGCACTTATTAAAAATTTTCTGGTTCCGTTTTTTGTTGCTGCGGCTGCCGCATCCTTCGGACCGCAACTTGCAGTTTGCCGCTTGCCGTTGTCAGACTTGCACGCTCAGCGGGCGGCTTGGGGCGGAAGGGGCGGAAGGGGTGGCTAAAAGGGTGACCGGGCGAGCGACCGGTTGGGACGGGCCGCCCCAGCCAGCAGGAGGCACCGCAAGAAGCTGCTTTTGTTTATTTATCTTTTTGCTCGGTTTCGAATAACAAATCCTTTTGGCTTAACACATATTATGCGGCGACATTGCCTCGTCCTCATCCACATCCTCATACTCATCCTCAACCTCATCCACATCCCGCTGCCATTCACGTCCTTTGTGCAATGTGTGACTGCTGCAGTTGCAGTTGACTCCACTTTTGTCAAATGTATTGTTTCAGCTACAATCAGACCCATCTTCCATATACTATCTGCCTTCTGCCATACACCATCCACCATCCACCATCAAGCGTCTGCCCCTCCGCCATCGCCACTTTCACTCCCATTCTCATCCCGAATGACGATTTCCACTGCTATCATTCTCAATGTTTCTCTGTTTGCCTCCGTTGCCGGCGGTTTGCGTTTTCTTTTTATTATTTTTATTCCGCACTGCAATCGCATTTTTTTCTTTTCCTTTTGCACTTATTGTCACAAATGCAGCTACAGCTAGAGATACATATACAAATACAGATACAGATACAGATACACATACACATATAGATACAGACACAGATACAGATACGTTACAGCTTGTTTTTTATGCCTTGGGCACATTTTATTGTTTTTGCTGGCGCTTTTTCATCAATCTTGGTTGCTCCTCATGCTGGTGTGCTGCCAGCTTTTATGGCCTAAGCTCGTCCAGAGGCAAGGCACACAGCGTAGAGGTGGGAGGGGGCGGTGGTGTTGTTAGGGGTAGTCAAGGCGGGGGCGTTCTATTGTCATTGTCGCCGCTTAGAACAATTTCGCAGTTGGTATGTCTACATAAATGTCAGCATCAGCCATTGTCTGCCCTGTCGGGGCATTGTTTCCGCCCAATCCCAAAAAAAAAAGAAAAAACAAAAAAACACCTCTCACCGTATTCTGAATTCCCATCCTCAAAACTGCGCTCAACATCATCATTAGTCATGACTATTATTCTTTTATTTACCAGCTGCCAACAATCAAGTTCATATTTGGCAACATTTAAGCAGCAGACATCTGGTCACACTGGCCGCATCAATTACTCCAGACGCTTTGCGGCTCAGTAAATCATTATTCAACTCCAACTGATCATCAGGCATTTAACATTCACCTGACCATAAGCACACTCAAACATTCATCTGGTCACACTGGTCATTGTTGTCATCAGAATGGTAATTGATTACATCACTCACTCAGGATTTGGCAACTCGCATTCCAACAATGTTATAATACTATCATTAATTAGACTTTCACTTCACTTACCATCAATTTGATACTTCAACTTGCGTCTGGTCACACTGAATGCAAATACTTAAGAATTCGGTAGCTTACGAGTAATTAATCTTCAATTTGTAGCCCATATTAAAACATTTACAACTATGGCTATCAATTACAAACTTGGTGAAAGTGCTGAACGCTTCTGGTCACACTACCAACAGTGTGACCAGTCTTGCAAATAATTCAACTGCCTCAGCTTGTGGCTGGTAACAAAACCTTGCCACCTGCAAGCCATAAAACCGCAGCTTGGCCGCCTTTCTCACTGTAGTTGCACCTTAAATTGTGGCGCTTGCCACCGTTTGCCGCACTTGCCACAAGTTTTGTGCTGCCCGTGTCCGCTACCGTACCCTCACCCGCACCCGCACCCGCACCCGCACCCGCACCCGCACCCGCACCCGCACCCGCACCCGCACCCGTGTCCGGGTCTGTGTCGAGCTCTTATCGCGTCGCCGGGCTGCGCTTCACGCTCGACAGGCAAAACCGGATGTGACATCCTTTTAAAGTCGGAAGTACTTATGCTTAAGCGTGCGTCGGCGACGCTAACGGCGACGGACTTCAAGCAAAAGCCGGAGACGACCTGCGTCCTGTGGCTCGTCCTGCTTACCACTCCAGCTACCTTGACATCCCCTGCCTGTTTTTGGGCAGTGAGTGGCCCAGCCTGATACCGAGTCAGTTGCCACCGTTTGCGCTACTTAAAAATTGTTGGCAACATTAAAAACGTTGCCTGTGCCCCTTCCTCTTCCCAGGACCTTGCGACACGCTCACCACCTGATGGCTCGTCAAAATACATAACCCTGCCCAGAGCCTTGCCCCACGGAAAGGGGCAAGCGAATCTACATTGAAGAAACGTGAGTGTGTGTTTGTTTGTGGGTGTGTGTGATGACGTCAGCAGTTTTGGTAGCAAAGGTATTAAGGCTCGCTGTAATTCAAAAACATTATCCTTTTTAGCTAATATCCAGACTAGTTTTCCACACTCAATGAATTTTTGAACAGCTTTAAGATGGATTAAATCAACTAAATTTGATCATTTTAAGACAGCTTTCCTCACAACATATTTGCTTTTTCTGAAATATTAAATAAATAATAACTAAAATTTACTTTCATGGCAAACAACTTTTGGATATCTAGGCTTTTTTTTTTGTTTTTGCTTAACAATTTTATAAAAGGTTAAGGAAAAACTTTATTTTGACATTTTAGGTATTTGATTAGAAACATAAATAAATATTGATTTTGCTTTCAATATAATGCCATATTAAGCTGAGATACACTCCCCTCAGAACTAATGAAAAGGTTTAGCTCAGACCCCAACAATTCTCTAACCCGAGAACACCGTAAAGCTGCTGTTCCCTCAGTTAAGACATTTACTTTAGTATTTTGTGAACTGGATCGAAGCTGCAATGGGTATGAACGACTGTAATAGATTACAAAACCCTTCAAATACAATAAAGAACTTGCCAAAGATTTAATAAGCTTGAATTTAAGAGGCATATATGTAAGCAGAACAAACTGAGAACAATCGCCTGATCGCTGAACAAAATCATGCTGGTGAACGCTATGTTACATTTTGCTGCTTCATCTTCAGACATATAAATATTCTGTATTCCTTGCTTGTTTGCTTACTTAATTATAATCGAACAAGTAAGAATGCTATAGTCGAGTAAACCCGACTACAAAACTCCCTGTACCCAGGTCAATAATTTCCGATCGCATCTACGTACACTTACACATACAAACACACATACACAAAAGACGCACACACACGAGCGACAGCTTGAGCGCAGCGCAAGCGAGGCATTTTAAGTGGTGGCTGTGCTTCTTCTTCCGCTTGCGCTGAAGCACTGAATCTTCTTTCGTTAATAACTTCCGTGTTTATTATCCGAACGACTTGAAATTTGGACAGTAGATTAGAAGTAACCGAAGTATTGCACATGCCAAATCCCAAAGCTATATCTTAAAAATTGTTCCTGTAAAACGGTTTTTATCGAATTGCGGGGGAACGGGGGAGATATCTCAAATGTAACAGACGGACAGACAGACGGACATGGCCAAATCGAAATCTCTTTTGATACTGATCAAGAATATATATACTTTATAGGGTCGGAGACGTCTCCTTCTGCCTGTTACATACATTTGCACAGATTTTGTACCCCCTTTTTACCCATTTTATGGGTACAGGAGTAAAAACATCGCCCTTCGATAATAACAAGACATTTGGTATCCTGTTAGAATATCAGTTGCGTTCACCAGAAGGACCATACTTTTGGCTATCTTTTAGATATTCCATATTATCTTTATTCAATATAGCCCATATTTTGCAGCCAGGGTATCCAATAGTCGTGCTTTTAGAGCTGCTTAGTTAAGCGTTCGTTGTACTTATTGAGCATTGGCCCAAATATTAGTAAGAAGACCAGCAAGTATTTATTGAAAATAGACATGCGACTGGTGCAAATTTTATAAGCGTTTCGTTGCCCAATTCCTGAATTGGCATCTAGTGCTACTGTTCCTCTCCCCACAGCTCGCCCATTCATTTGTCTAGGCTTCTGCTGTCTGTGTGTGTGTGTGTGTGGGTGTGTGTATGTTTGCACTATGTAAATCAACAGTTTTTGAGAGCTCTCGTTACAAATTGTAATAAACTCGCACGTCCGTTGCCATTAAGCGACTTCTAATAAACTTTATGGCATCATTTTATTTATTTTTTGGGTTCTTCTTATTTATTGGTGTTTGTGGGCGGGCTTGGGGGACATCAAGGTGCTAATGATTCAATAACATTTGGCTTTAATAGCCAACAGCAGGCGAGAGAAGTAGCATTAATGCGATTTGCGACAGGATGGGGCGAGCGGATAACTTGACCACAACAAAGTTGCCTTACATTTCAACCGACGGAGGAATCTGATAAATGGAAATGAGCGGGAGGTGGGGACAGTAACAGGGTCAGTGGCAGGGGCACGACTGGTCAAGTGTCGCGTGACTTTATAATAAAACAAAAAAAAAGAAACAAGAAAATATAACTATTGTAGCATTGTTGTGCCGAGGATAAAATACCTCTTAAAAGATGACAAAATCCAAAAGTAGAGGATAAAACTATATAATATCCTCGTATCTAGCCAAATTACAATAACATGGCCTAAATTGTGTAAATTTCAAGTAACAATGTGTTTGGTTAAGATATCTTTAAGAAAACATAAAACATTTTAATACAAGGATGTAATTCAAAGCGAACTTTTCCATTGTATATAAAATATTCGAATCAGAGGGTTTTAGCCGGATCCTGTACCAAATTTCCTCAATACAGCTTTAAGGAGAGCCGAGTTCGCTAAGACATAAATAAGCAGACAATAATAGATAAATACTCTTACATAATGCATTAGGAAAGTCTGCACAAATGCTTTCCGCAACTCGGGAGAAAATATTAGTCGAGCCCGCAACAAGGCTATAATAATGTTTTCAATTTTAATGCCAACAATATTCCTGGCTGATACGCCCTAATGTATGCAATGATTTTATTGTTGAGTATTTTGTTCTCTTTTTTTTTGAAAACCTAATCAATTTAGCTGTCTGGTGATATGCCCGTCCAGAGCCAATGTCAACTGTGAATGCGGATGGTTTTGGGTGTGGGTTCGGGGCTGCGCCTTGGGCATGGTCGTGTCCTTCGGCTTGGGGCACGTCCTGCGCAGCTGGACATTGAAAGCAGTCATTAACTTTTAAATGAAGCAACGGAAACGAGATAAGCGCATGAAGCGACTCCCCCAAACTCCACGCTGGCCTCCGCCCCGCCCAACCTCACCCTCATCCTCACCCTCATCAGCTAACTGTTAGCTGGTGACGATTGACGCCTGGCCTGCTGGCGCTTCTGGCCATTTGCGATGTTATCGCTGGCACGCCCCCATGCCCCCCAGCCCCCCAGCCCGTGCACCGCGCATCGCGCACCGCACACCAAATGAGCCATAATTATTCAATGAGAAATAATAAAGTAGAAGGCGCGCACTTGGCGGGGTGCCAATGGGGGGATGGGGTCACTGAGGGAGACAGGGGGGCATTGTCGGGGTGAGGTGTTGGATAACGATTGTTGTTCAACATATATTTTCATTGATGGACACGCCACGAGCTGGTTCGTGTCTGGCCACTGCACTGGGCCTTCTTCCTCTGTTTATGGGTTGTCCTCTTTTGTTGTCCTGCCACCGCCAACAACATCACCCCACCCCCCGCTGCCCGATTCCCTACCAGTCAAACTCCTCGGCCAAATGATTGTTGCGTGACTTGCAGCTTTTTCGCTTTGTGTTTGTGTTTGTTGTGGAAATTCCTTAATTTGCCAGGCTGCCGGCCTGCTGCCTGACAATCGCCAATGTCCATCCTACTGCATAAGCTCCCCCAACTCCACCCCCACTCCCACCCCCATCCGCTACCCGCTACCCGCTCCTCCCCCTAGCCGCTATGGCATTGTTGACGCTGTTAAGTAGTTACATTTTGTACCGATTTGTCGACCAACACCAAAAAGCTGGCAAAACAAAACGAGCGGGGCGAGCGGTGGGGTAGGGGTGGGGGAGTGGGTGAACTTGCTGAGCTTAAGGAACTTGAGGAGCTGGGGACTGGGACTGCAACTGCAACATTGCAGTCATCTAATTAGCACAAAAGTCGCATAACATTTACTTCATTTATTATTTCCTTTTTTTTTTTTTGTTTTTTGATTGAGATTTATTTATTTTTATTTTGTGTGTCATTAAATTTAATTAACTGCAAGCAGCTTATTATTTTCTGAAATTAACAAAAGAACTGCAAGTTATATAAACAAACTGAATTGACATTACAATTAATTAACAATACAACTTTTAGATAACGATATTATGTTCTAGATCTTGCTCATAGATTTTAAGCAAGACTTAATTGTATATTGATTTCGCTGGCTGGATTTTATTTGTAGTTATAAGATTTGTTTATTGTCTTAAGACAGTTTAAAAATAAAACTATGTTTAGTATCTTAAGAGTCTTCGCTGTCTCTTAAAACAGTTTGCAAATAAAAATAATAATATAAAAATATAAATTTGCAAAAAAAGACTCACAGGTTCGATTGATATAACCTTTCATAAACATAATACCATTTTAAAATTTCAACAAAAAATTACTGTAGGTTTTACGAATTGGGATTAAAACAAGGATGAACTGGGATTAAAACGACTGCTAAATTTATCAAAACTAAGAAGAATGCTTTCAAATCAATTGCTCTTAAAACTATTGTCATCGAATTATCGATATCTACTTCCATACGATCGGTGTGACCAACTTTCATAAGGTCTACATGACCTTTTCCTTATTATGGCATTCCCACAGTACGAAACCTTGAGTACATGATCTTCAAATTACAAACAATATAGAAAAAATGTAATTGCTTGCAATAGTTAATTATAAAGTCAAATATTTCAATTGAAAACTGTGCTAAGTGCTTGTCCACCACTGCACCTCTCAGATCGAAGCGTTCATGAAGATGGAAAGGATACTCGTAATACCCAAACTAAGTGAAAATTCAAATCTGCGAAAACTTCACAAAATTTCGAGAAAATGATTAGAAGTTTCTGTATTAATCATTTTCTCGAACATTCTGTAGTTTTTTCAAACGCCTTAGGCATGAAATGAGCTCTATTCAACATTTAGTATTTTTTGACTATTGAAAAAATACTGTATTTGTGATTTTAAAAAAAAGTTACAAAATAAAAGTGTTTCTCATAATTTTCCAAGTTTCCTGATTTTTTTTTAACACAATACTTCAAATAATTCAAAATAATAATGCAGTATTAATTTAATAAAGATTTAAGTTTTATTTTTAAGCAATATATGAAACTCAAAAGGTAATCATTATTTTACTTCGAAATATAAAACTCAAGAAATCATTTTTATTTCCGAGCGAAAAAATATATTCATAAAATAAGTTAAATTCTTAAGAAAAAATTTTAATCTGAAAAATAAGTTTTATTTCTTGAGAAATAAATGAATTCAAGAAGTAATGGATATTTTTGTTGCTATATACGTATAAATAGCCAAAAAAGATTCTTATGGCTCCTTATACGCCTTCAATATAGCCCCATAATTGATCATTTATATACTATTCGAAAGGTATTTGACCAATCTCTGGTTGGTTAACACTAACACAATGATACATAATACACACAGTCATGGTTTACTAGACAAAATGAATTTAAATTCAATTATTTGAGTTGTATTGTTTCTAGAATAAGCAAAACTAGAATGAATTAATCGAAAATATTAACATAGCTAGAGTTACCCAATTTGTTATGTGGATTTTCACATTTGATACACATATCAAGTTTATTTGAATTTCAGGTATTTTGGGCAATACAAATAAAATTAATGAGCATAGATTTGTCGTATTTATCAATTCGTTTGTACATAAAGCAAAATTAAAACAAAATGTATGTTTTGCTTAATGTTAATCCATCCGCAAAAGGGGAGTATTTTTCTCTGGTACATTGAGTTAGGAGACTGTTTTATCAATTATTATCCCACTGACTTGTTTGAGTAGATAATCCAAAAAGAATCTGTTAGCATAAATAAAACTCATCCAAGTCTCGGACAACAGCTCAGCCTTTAATTGTCGATTCGAGGAGAACTGAACGAATATTCTGTCTGGGATTGGTGTACCCAGAATACATGATATGTGTTGTTCCCAATGATTTTATTTGGCTATCATTAGTTTCACATTTCAGTTCACAATTGTTTTGTTTCACTGTGCATTTGTGTCACTGTATGAGCTAAGCAAAGCCAACGGCAACAACAATAAATAAAACTACAACAAGTTGTGACAAAAGTTTGCCAGCAAACATAAACAATGAATACGACTTTTGTTGGCTTGGGAATTTGAATTTGAAATTTGAAATTTAGGATGTGGCCCTGTATATCAGGTTGAGTTCGGTTGTGTGTAAAGTGTGACATGATTTTGGGATACGAAAGCAAACAACGATTCAGCAAAAGGACAAGCACAAGGATGCCATCATTTCCCAACCAGGATAGATAAAACTACGCGTGTTAAATCTACAAAATTAATGAGTCATCGTTAAAGTTAACAACTTGCACAAAATTGTTTATCTAAAGTGCCTACAAAAGACAACTAACTTAAACCACCGCCCCACCCCTACTCATGTTTCTCCCCGCAGGCTCTTCAGTCTATAAATTGATGGACCGATTGAGGATTGCTAAGGACTACGGCGTATTGGGTTGCGAGGGGTGAAAGAGGCACGACGGGACACGCACACGTAATCACTTTTTAAGTGTTAGACAATTTATGATACATGAAAATGTTTTCCAGCCTGAAAAGGAGACACCTGACCGCCCGTACCCCCCGTCTACATCATCCATTTAGTCACAAAAATGCCAAAGATGAGAGAGTTGACAGTAGGACTCAAGGATTACTTTTGCCATTCGCTTGGGGCTGTTGCCTCAAAAGGGTTCTGCCCCAACTCAACTCGGCCCCCCCATGCCGTCCTTTGCCGACGAGCTCTTGTCTTCTTGTCGACGCAATAAACACCTCAAAGTTGATGACATTTCATTAAAATCAACGCTGGAAAAGAGGCTGGAGGGGGCAGGCGTAGGGGCAGGGGCAGGGGCAAATGAATTTACTTATGAAGCATGAAACTGAGTTCCGTGGGTTTTGGCTGCTGGTTGAGCTTCTGGCTGAGGTCCTAGTTCTGTGGCGTCAGTTCCTTTACATTGACGAAAATTTTCGTGTTCATTTGGTTAAGGGCAGCGACGACAACGTCAACGTCAACGTAGATGCCGACGACAACGACAACGACAACGTCGACGCAATGAATTTCATTAAAGCAAGCAGCAAAAGTGCTGTGCAACATGCCACACACACACACACATGGGACTGAGGATGAGGAGGAGCAGTCACAGAACTCAGCAGGCTTTTGACGCTTTTGAGTTTATTGGTCTCCTTGATTTGTATAAGTGATGTGCAAGTGCTAGATGCACTGCGGAAGTACCGCCAAAGGGAATGGAACTCAGTGGGGGCTTGAGGGGGTTTTGTTTAAACGGCGCTTAACAAAATTTGGCGAGAGGCAAAGTGACTTTGATTGCAAAAGCCGCAGATATTTTAGTTATTTTCCGGAATATCAGTGACACAGCATGTACGACTTTTATTGAAGGATGTTAGACTAAAAGGAAATGCGGTTGTACGTGTAACAGCTGCAAGCCAAGTCCCAAACTCTGAAAGCTGAAAGTAACAATATCACAAACACAGCCAGCGCTTGCTCTGAAAGCAAGGAAAATATGAAACAATGGCTAAGAGACTCCCTGTACCCAGGTCTAAGACTTCCAAGCCCATCCTCGTACACTTACACATGCACGAAGACGCACACACACAAGCGACAGCACAAGCGGGGTATTTTAACTTCTGCTGTGCTACTTCTTTCCACCCGTTCTGCAGCACGAAATCTTCCTTCGTGAATAACGTCCGTGTTTATTGCCCGATCGAGTTGAAATTTGAACAGTAGATTAAGAGTGGCCCAAGTATTATACATGTCAAATATCAAAGCTATATTCTTAAAATTGTTCTTCTAAATCGTTTTTATCGATTTGCGGGGGAGCGGGGGCAGATATCTGAAATCTGATTGATTGATCTGCGTATGGTACACAGGAATCTACAATCCGAATTTGGTGTCCCTAGCTCTTATAGTTGCTGAGATCGATGCGTTCATACGGACGGACAGACAGACGGACAGAAGGACAGACGGACGTCTGGACATGGCAAAATTGAATTCTCTTTCGATACTGATCAAGAATATATATACTTTATAGGTTTGGAGATGCCTCCTTCTGCATGTTTTGTAAAGACTGACGAATTTGGTACCGAACTACTATACATATATCATAGTTGTCATAGTAACAATCGGACGAAAAATGAGTTTTTGTATGAAAAACTTCTTGCTCCCTGTACCCATCAAATGTGCAAAAGTATGTAACAGGCAAAGGAGATCTCTTCGACCCTATAATGTATGTCTATAGACGAGTTAAGCTGGCCCTGTCCGGAGATGTTTCTTTCGGCCTGTTACATTATGGCTATAAGGTGCAAAAATGCAATCCAGTTAAGTTAATAATTAGTATTTATACTTTCTTCTTTAGCTAAGTATGCAAGGTTGTATTGTTAAAACACGGCAAAGTATGGAAAGTACATTTACTATATTGAGTGCTATGATGCCGAACCAATCTGAACAGTTGAACAGCACAAACAGCTCAAGGCAGCGCTGGCAACATCAAGAACATGTTGCTGGCAACATGGGCTGCGCTGGCAACATGCTGTGTTGCGCTCGTGTTGCCATCGCTTCACAATGCGATTCGATTCGATTACGAGTTGCCGACACTTCGTGCGCTTCGGTTCGTGCGCTTCGTTGGGGCTCGGCTCGCTGGGCAGCCGAAGCACATGCAAGTTGTGTTAGGTCCTGTGTGCTGTCTGTTCTTATCCTCTGCCGTGCTTGGTCCAATGCGAGCCTCGCTTCACGCTGGCAAGTTCAGTGCTCGGGCAACATCCTAGCGCGTCGGTCGGTCGTTGGGCGCCATTCACAAGCGCCAGTTCAACTTCAGTGTAGAATCAAAAAAGGACGAGCGACTGCCGTTAGTCGTTTCTCGCCAATCGTCGAAACGTTGACCGTTACAAAGTATTTGAAAAACGCTTGCAAGTGTTTCAAAAATCCAGAAGAATAACAGGAAAAATACGAGTAACAAGACAAGTGCTCTCAAAACAGTCTTAAGAATTGTGCATATCTTAAAAGAAAGGGAATTTTTTTAAAGTGCTTGAACCTGTTGTTTGTTTTTTCTCCATTTTTTTATAGTTTCTGTCGAGAGTTAACAGAAAAAGTGTTGGAAAACGTGTCGCGAATAGTTTTTGCTAATAACAAGCAGAAGGTAATTAAACTGTGCGAATAAATACATTTTTTGAGTTATTTTTAACGAACTATTAGCTAAAGATCTGTGGGATCTGTCATGTTATCCCCCAAGCCCCCTCCTTCATTATCATTTACAGCCATTGGAACTCTCGCCTCGTTCATTCACTTACTTGTCTGCATTTTCCACTTCTAGCCCTTTTTAGTCCTGTTGCAGCCCCAACCCGTTAAGGATCGGCATATTCATTCATTCTTCATCTTTTAAGCGTTACCCACGCGAATTTGTCGCTGTGCGAAAAAGTTTTTCTTTTGGCTAACAGGACAAAAGGCGCAAAACTACAGCCAACCCGCCCCCCAATCCGTTTGCCCTCCTTTGCCTGCCCGGTCGTTCATGTCAAGTTTTTAGTTTAGCGCTGATTTATGTTTTATTAATATTAAAAGTGATTTATTAGCCATGAAATTTCGCTCATTAAAAAACTTGGCCCTGGCCGGCTGCGCAGCAAGGTGTCCTGCGTCCCGGCCAATGTCATTCCGTTGCATTCCACGCCTGTTTAATTACAGAGTCCGCTCATCCCTCCAAGCACTTGGTGTGTTGCTGGTTGGCTGCAGGTTTCTTTTCTACTTTTTTTGGTTTTTTTGGGGGGGGTGGTGGCGCTGCGCTCATTATCCTGGAAGCAACTTAAGCTAAACTGCACAATGAGATTAAAATTGTAAATGACAGGCAGACTGACAGCAGGAGACACGCTGAAATACGATGGACGAAGGAACAGCAGCTGTTCGTTCACATCTCAAATGCGTTCGCAGTTGTTGTTGCTATTATTTGGCTGGAGCTGTCCTTGCTGCAGGACATGGCGCTCGCATCGCTCGGCCCATTTGCCATCGCACTTTGTCGTCTGTTTAATGAAAATTAATTAAATAAATAAATTTTTTGCAATTGCCATGTGCAGCCATTCCGCAGCTTGTGTGTGCGTGTGTGTGTGTGTGTGTGTGTGTGTGTGTGTGTGTGTGTGTGAAGTGCATTATTATTAAATATTATAAAATATGTAAGTACGTTTTAAAGAACCATACGTCGAGTACTTACTCTTTAATCAGCGCCATGACATTATAAGTCTCCCCAAAACTAATTGAAACCAATAAGGAAACTGAAATCCAAATTGCATCCTTGACCAAAATTGCTAACTCAATTAGCACTTTTTTCAATTCCGTAGCTTGTCAATTCCATTTAATCAGCTTACCAGAAAATCAACAAACTTTTTATAAAGCAAACTTTGAACTAACGTTCAAATTCAGGTAACAACAAGTAGGAATGCTCTGCTCAAGCATATCCGACCATGAGACACCCAGTACTTGGGTCTACAATTCCCAACAAAACTAGTTTCTTGAATAACTTTTGTATTTATTATCCGACCGAGAGGGAACCAAGAAGTATGCATGCCCAAAAGCAAGGATGCATTCCAAATTTATATTATTCCATATTATTATTACTCCCTTTTGCCCAATTTATGAGTACACGAAGTACAAAAAACACATACAAAATACTAAAAGATTGAACCTGAATTATAAAATTATAAACTGCACTGGAAGCTGCGAACCGACCTTAGATTAAGAAATTTGGCCTGACTTCTGATATGTTTTGCTGGGTTTGAGTGGAGACTAAGCCTTTTTTTTTATAGACCTGTTCCGAATTCCACTTTTCTATCAATTTCACAGAAAAGTAGGTAGCCTATTTATCAGAGCAAATTATAATTTTATTTTATTTATTTATTCTTGTTTTTTTTAGTTTTAAATTTTGGAATTATTTATTTAACAAGTATTCTGTCACAGCCTAGCTGGCACAGCTTGACAAGTTGCATGCAAATTATAATTATAAAGCCCGCAGTGTTTTTAATATTTAAGCCATCCAAAAAGTATGCTTCATATATTTCGGTGAAATCAAGTCGAAAGTGGAACTCAGAACAGGCCTAATAAGTTCTAGTATTCAAATCAAATTCAAGAGCTCTCATAATTATATTGCTGATTATATTTTGCTCCCGAATATACATATTTGATTATTTTACATATATTTTTAATATTTATTACTTCTATTTAATTTTTTTTAATTTAACTGATCAATTTTGAGCTTTCCAGGATTCGGAGCTAAATATTTTTTATTTTAAATTGAATTCAAAATTAGATTTTTTTCTTTTTAATATTTGTTTTTAAATTTACAATAAATAGTAGAGACAATCAAAAAAAGCAACTTTTAGTGTTATACTTACTTGTAATATTTTTGTGTCCATCGATTTGTGTGAGATATGAATTAGAAGCTAATAAAACGAATTTACAGGCAATTCAGAAAATAAACAAGTAAGAATGCTATAGTCGAGTAAACCCGACTACAAAACTCCCTGTACCCAGGTCAAAAATTTCCAATCGCATCTACGTACACATACACACACATACAGACACACATACATACACACATACACAAAAGACGCACACACACGAGCGACAGCTCGAGCGCAGCGCAAGCGAGGCATTTTAAGTTGTTGCTGTGCTTCTTCTTCCCCTTGCGCTGAAGCACTGAATCTTCTTTCGTTAATAACTTCCGTGTTTATTATCCGAACGACTTGAAATTTGGACAGTAGATTAGAAGTAACCGAAGTATTGCACATGCCATATCCCAAAGCTATATCTTAAAAATTGTTCCTGTAATACGGTTTTTATCGAATTGCAGGGGAATGGGGGGAGATATCTCTAATTCAAAATAAACTTGACCTGCTTCCGCTATACACGAACCTACATTCCAGATTTGGTGTCTCTAGCTCTTAAAGTTGCTGAGATCCTTGCGTTCATACATACGGACGGACAGACGGACAGACAGACGGACATGGCCAAATCGAAATCTCTTTTGATACTGATCAAGAATATATATACTTTATAGGGTCGGAGATGTCTCCATCTGCCTGTCAGAGTAACAGTTGCGCAGTTCTAATATCAACAGTAACAGTCGCTGTTCAGTTAGAAATAGTCAGAGTGCCGATAATAATCACAGTTCCTATAAAAGTTATAGTCCGCATATTCACAATCACAGCAGTCACAGTTCAAATAGTAACATTCACAGTCTCTATGAATAGTGTGACATCAATTACTTGATCATCAGATAAAATACAAATGTATAAGTTAAAAGATGCCTCTCCAAGTTTTGCCAGAAATCAGAATGCGAATTGGTGACAAATGTTATAAATATATTTAAATGCTATTACATCAATTTGTTGGCCGTATATTAATACTTATATGGGGCTGTGAATATCACATATCAAGAACATAGTCACTGATACTTGAAAGTAACAGCCACAGTTGTCACTGTGACTGCAAAGTAACCAAAATAGTGACAATTTGTGAGGCTAGTAGTTGATATATATAGAATGGCCAGTTGGGGATGCCTATGTTATTAGCTGGCTATTCATTCTTAATGGCAATGCAACAGGATCAACAGGATCAACAGGATGCCGCACTCACAATCAATCACCTAATTATTTTGGCAACATGCATAGAACAATGCCAAAAACGAATTTCAACTTCGCACACATTTCCATCACATGTTTCGTATGAATTTTTAAGGGAATTTAGGCAAAGTGTGCACAGAACTCAACTGCGGTTAACGAATCAAACTGTTATTATCGAATGCAGGCTGCAGGACTACGAGTTTATCAAATTACAGACAGATATGTGATTAGTCGGCAAATGTGTTGGCATGCTAATTATCTAGGAGTATATTTGAATAGGAGACTCCATGAATGATTATACTCGTGGTTGGTAGGCCCAAAACTACCATTGGCTAGCTGATGTTTCAGGCCGAATTGGCTGGCCAGCTGTTGCTGTTAGCCTGGTCAGTTGATTTGTGAACTGAATTCGGTTCAAGCTTCTCGAATAGGCGACGTGCATTAAAAACAAATTAGCATAAATTTTGTGGGCAAGCATAAGCCTTTTGTTAAACTCATAATACACACCCGCAATTAAAGGGTAAGCCGACTACGAATATTGCCCGCCCCGGCCCGCCCCGCCCAGCCCCTTCCCCTGGCAGTCCAATTAACATATGTTCGCCCTGCAGTTGGTTAAGAGCCAACAAAGGCAACTGAAACTGTGAATTCAGGCCTAACAATAAGTGAAACAATAACAGTATCAAATGGGCAGCAAGGACAACACACAAAGGACCTCAATACAAAGTGTGCAGCTTTGTTTCTGGGCCAACACAAGCCCAAGCACATTTCATATTATATTTATATAATTATTAGTTTATTTTCACTCGGGTTATTATAAGGCTCGTAAAAACTGGGGCGTTGTTGTTTACGCAGCGTATGCGTAATATGAGCTCCGGTCTCCGTTTGCTCCTTAAGCGCCTTCAGGTCCTGCTGCAGGCGAATGCATATAAATCACAACTCGATACGGGGCCAACAAAAGGCCAGCGGTGCAGAAAGGGGGCTGCGTTGGCAGCTAATAAATGACGTGTCACAGCGAAGCGGAAATAAACACAATTAAAAACGCATCAGCGATGAAAGGACACACACACATATACATATACATGCATATGGCACATATGGTTGTGGCATATGGATAATAAAACTGTAAATTGGGGACTTTGCGGCTCCCAAAGCGGCCACAATGCGATACAATCCATGGCAAAAATAAAACAGACCAGTAAAAACTGGCAACCAACTAATAAATTTGATCAACTCGCAGTTACCCTATAGTTTGTCAAACTGGACATAACCCATTCTGCTTATCGTCCTTATAAGATTTGTGGGCAATGCCGGAAGGATGCTTTAATATACAATCTGGGCTGCGATTCTATATATAATCTGCTATAACCTGCCACGCTTTGCTGTGCCACATTTTGGTTGCATGGATGGGAAAGTAACAAATAAACAAAACTAACTTACCACTTCCTTCCCTGCCGTGCCTTTTGATTCTTTGGAAGAACATAGAAAGCGATCTAAGAAAAACCTTCTCTCACACATTTGCCCTTAGGCCCATTTCCCGTCCGTGGTGAGTAGATTTTTCAAGTTTCATACAACAGTTTTCCGCCCGTGGGGGCAGATTTGCCAAAGTCCCGTGCCCGCACCCGTTGGTCACAAATTATTCAGTCAGGGAAACACATAAAACCTACCGCGTACAAACTTAGGAGACACCATCCTCGCCACCAACTACAAAATATGGTAAGAATTGGTCCAGCGGTTCTCGATTTTAGAATTACGTACACCGAAAGAATGTTTTTATATCTTAAGATATAAACACTATATTAAACCAACTATACATTGCCTGACTTTCATTCTTCTCCTCTAACAGGGGGAAAAATTCATAAATAGGACTCTAGGATTCTTTGTGAAAGTATCTTAGATTTAAACGTATAATATTCTTTTTTTGTATACATCCACACAGGCTGACTTTAAGAGAAAACAAAGTATTATAATACATTTTTAAACAAGTAAGAATGCTATAGTCAAGTATACCCGACTACGAAACTCCCTGTACCCAGGTCTAAGACATCCAATCACATCTACGTCCACTTACACATACACACACACATACACAAAGACGCACACACACAGGCGGCAAAAGCGACAGCGCAAGCGAGGCAATTTAATTGGTGACTGTGCTTCTTCTTCCCCCTCTCGCTACATCACTGAATCTTCTTTCGTGAATAACTTCCGTGTTTATTATCCGATCGACTTGAAATTTGGACAGTAGATTAAGAGAGACAAAAGTATTGTACATGCCAAATCTTAAAGCTATATCTTGAAAATTGTTACTGTAAAACGGTTTCAATCGATTTGCGGGGGAACGGGGGGAGATATCTGAAATATGAAACAAACTTGATCTGCGTATGGTATACAGGAACCTACATTCCAAATTTGGTGTCTCTAGCTCTTGTAGTTGCTGAGATCGACGCGTTCATACGGACAGACGGACAGACGCACAGACAGACGGACATGGCCAAATCGAAATCTCTTTTGATACTGATCAAGAATATATATACTTTATAGGGTCGGAGATGTCTCCTTCTGCCTGTTACATACATTTGCACAGATGTAATACCCCTTTTTACCCATTTTATGGGTACAGGGAGTAAAAATTTGAACACTCGTTTTTTGCGAAGCAAGCTTTGTTTTGAGAAAAAAGGCTTTGGTACGGGTTAGGTCAAACTTTGTTCAGTTGTTTCAGCCTAGAATAATAATAAATTATGAATAATACTTTATGTAATCTGAAGCTGCACAAGCTGGATGAGAAACCATATAGTATAAAATTTGATTACCCAAGCATTTATTCTTGCTCAGTTCGAAGAGTTAAGTGCATAACTGCGTTCATTCTGACTGTTATATAGCTTGCCACACCAGCTTTATTACGTGCCCCCCATTTTAAAGGATACTAAGTATGGCTGGGCTCGCTTCTGACCCGGCCAGAACTGACAGTCCACCTGTCTGGGCCACAGCCCGGTGGTCGTCTTGCCATTTGCTTCAGTGCAGTTTCGGTTTAAATTGCATTTCTGCTGTGTGCACCACGCGACGTATGCGTAATGCACAAAGTGCGAGGCGGCTAGAGAGGGGTGCTGCATCAGCAGGGAGGAATGAGTGAAAAAGTAAAGTGGCAAAGGGGGCAACAAATTGCCCGGCCACTGCTTTAATGTGCTTCAAACTTTACAAATTGTAAAATCGCGGTGCGAAGTTGCCTTATTCAGCAAAGGCTCTTGACCAAAAGAATTACAAATGCGAGTACCGAATAATATTAAATCCTTTTACAACTGTTGCCAGGGTTGCCACTGATTTGGGTTCATTCAGAACCCAATGAATATCTAGTATGAGGCACCCTTTATATACTATGCGTCAAAATAGTTATATATTTCGAGGTTTTAGAAAATTATCCGCTACAAATGACCAGTTAAGATAATGGCTGCATGCCAACCACATTTTGTCAGCGAATAGGTTCTGGTTCGAACCAATTTCTCAACTTTGGTTTCGGTACGTAAATCTCCTGAACACTGGTGTGAAACTTTGCTCTTCAAATAAAACCCAATTCTAAATCTAGATATATATATAAATGTCATGTTGGTCTGGTTCAATGTCAAAAACTCGGAAAAGTTCTACAGCGATTGAGCTCGAATGAGCTCTAGGATTCTACTAATCCATTTTTCGTAGCAATGACAAAAATTACGGCAATAGTTAATAGAAATAGAAATAGTTTAACATTGGGTCCGGGTTTTGCAAATGTACCCCCACGGGCGGAAAACTGTTGTTCGAAACTTGAAAAATGTCCCCCAATCGTCACCACTGTCGGAAATAGCCTTGCGATCAAATGTAGGAGAGAAGGTTTTTGTTAGATCGGTTGCTAAGTTCTTCTTCCTTCTTCCTTCTAAGTGATAAGTTATGGTTGTATATTTCTTACTTTCTCATCCATGCAACGACAATGCGCCACAGGGAAGCGTAGCATGTTATAACTAGTTTTACATACAATTTTTGATTCGGACTAAGGTTGGACTATTTTCAGAAAAAAACTGGAGTTGCGGAATCGAGCTTATTTAGTTGAACATTTTGACAAAATGTAAAATCTTACGATTTTTTAACTCTAAATAAACTCAAGAATATTGGAAAAGATTGAATAGTTATGCTTGAAAGTTAATGAAAAATATATTCCAGATGTTCCAAAAATCATATCTTTGTAAAAACTAAAACGTTTTATTTAAAAATACTTGAATTTAGAGAATATTTAGAATAGCTTTAATTTACTTTTACTTTGAATTTTAGAGCACCTCAAAAATAATTTATTTATAAAATTAATCGAAGTTGAGCAAATAATCCGTAACTGAAATCCTTTGCTTGACAAAACGTATGAAAGTAATCTTCTGCAGTTTGTTGACTGTGTCCTTGACCTGGCAAAACACCCCTCCCCGCCGCACCTGTCCACACTTTACTGCAGCTCATATGCCGAGCATTTCATTGAGCTTGCCCCCAGCTGTGGCACATTAAGTTGTTGTCTGCTTGTTTTTATTGTTTATACATATTTGAATGCCTAATCAAAATTCAAGAGCCTGCCAGGTCGGTAAGGTCTCCTTTTCAGAGCCGGTTCCATATCCACTTTGCACTTCCACTTCCACTTTCACTTACTTTCTTGCTGCCTGCGTGTGTGTTACAGCTTATGCTTCATTTGCGTTTCGGCTAACATTCCACATAATATCCGTAACCCAATGCAAATGTTGTGTAAATGATCTGCTCAAGTTGCCTTATTGCAGCTAGACATGCACCACACACACGCCTGACAGCTGAGCCAGCTCCAATCCTGTCCCATACAAAAGCCAAAAACTAACATGAAAAAACAGCAAAGAGCTAATCAAACCTGACATGTCAGAGGGTAACTGTTATAGAACCAATAAAATGTATTTTTAACTAGCAACAAAACTCAACTCGACTGGGCTCTACTCTACGGCTACGGCTAGTGTGGGTTATAACAGCCTAGGGATTGCCCGTTCCAGAATTATATATCAGCTGATTTTCGTCATTTGGAGGAAGATGGGCACCGATATCGCAAATTTGACACAAGGTTGATCTGAGTAAAATATACGAGAACCCACATACCTAACTTAGTGACTCTAGCTCTGATAGTCCCTGCAATTGAAGAGTTCACACACACACAGGCGAACATATTAATCCTTTACAGGAAAAAGGGCACAGATATCGCAAATTTGTCACAAGGTTGATCTGAGTAGAATATACGAGAACCCACATACCAAATTTAGTGACTCTAGCTCTGATAGTCTCTGAAATCGATAGGTTCACACAAAAAATCGAACATTTATGGCCTTTACAGGAAAAGGGCACAGATATCGTAAATTTGGGACAAGGTTGATCTGCGTAAAATATACGAGAACCCACATACCTAATTTAGTGACACTAGCTCGATGGGTTCACGCACACACAAGCGAACATAATAATCCTTTACAGGAAAAAGGGCACAGATATCGCAAATTTTACACAAAGTTGATCTGCGTAGGACATACGAAAACCCACATACCTAATTTAGTGACTCAAGCTCTGATAGTCTCTGAACTCGATGGGTTCACAGACACAGGACAACATGGCCTGATCGACTTGACTATTGATACTTACTTTTTATAGTCTGACATATAATAATCTGACTGTTACAAGTTTATGATACCCTTATTCACATTCTAATGGCTGGATGGAACAGAATGTGACTACATTTACAAAAATTGGCAATTTCACTGGGTGCTACGTAATAGCATATACCATTATAAATAGAACGTGCACACAAAGTACTTAAATAGGCAAGTGATACTATAAATTTGTACTGAATATAATGTAACCTTATAACATTTTTTGGTTTCGTAATTCCAGTTTCCCCACCATCTTGAACAAACTGAATAGGTACTACAAAAAAACAAACATTTGTCATATCTGTATGCTCTCGGATTATAATATTTTATTATTATAATATGTGAAAATTGTTGCAGCTGCAACTGGTCATGAAATTTAATTAAATCGCTGGCCTCGAGGCCAACGAGGGGGGTCAGCTGCAGTTAGGGCGGGGGCGAAATGGCCAAACGGGTGGAGCTGAAAAATTGAGAAAATTGTGGTGGATGGGGGCCAACATTGGGAAATTCTTTTGCACGTTCCTCGCGGCGCTCGTTGTTCGTTTTGTCATTAATTTAAAAATTTGTCACAACCCTTTTCAACTGACAAAATTGAGCAACATGCAAACAATACACACACACACACACACACACCCGCTTACACACACATGATTGTGTTTTTGTGGCATGAAATTTTGCTTACATTTGAGGTTTGCCCGGCGATGATCGCCGCGTGTGTGTGTGTGTGTGTGTGTGTGTGTGTGTGTGTGTGGATTGAAGCAGGACACAGCGGGCTATCGCAGGCACTTGCCAAGAGAGAGAGGGAGTCACAACAGACAACACCCACACATGCGTGCAATGGCAACATGAAAAGGATGTGTCCCTGCGACATTGACTCATTGCAGAGGAATGGCAGCTCGCCAAGCCAGTCATGCTGCTTGCCACCAATCCTTGCAGCTCCTTACACCACCCGGCACCACCCGGCAAACAGTGCTTTGTCTTTGTTCCATGGAATGCCAACCAACTATTTGTGGCATTTTCCATATTAATACAAATCCACCCGCAACAGACCGCAAGTAGTGTGTGTGTGTAGATATGCCTGCAATGCGTGTACTCGGAGCAGCTCATGAATGCGATGGCACTTGGCACTTGGCATTTGGCATTTGCCACCTGCCACCTGCTGCACACACAAATTGTTGGGCAAGTCTCTTGCAGCTCCTCACCTGGCGAGCACGAAAGCCAGAAGCGAACCGCATCAAAGGTCACTCCGACTGCTACCTGGTCAGGTATTCATTGCCCAATGCAATTGTGTCATTTGTAATTCCCCCCGGGAGCTGACGGCAACCTGATGAAACTTATTTGCCCCATCCTTTGGCTCTGTTTAGAATTTTTAGTGCCCGCTTCAACTCTGGCATGGTTCATGACTGTGAACCGGTTCAGAGTTGCTTGCTTGGCAGTTAAGTGTGTTCCAATAAAATTGAAATATTTTATAAGCGGATTATTAACTGAGCTTCCAACTGGTTCAATTGAGACTCAGCAGCATTTATTTTATGAAATGCTCCTCGCTCGATATTAGAATGCTGATTTATTTAATTCGCCAATAAACCGGTTCAAGTCTTGCTTTAAAACGCTTTAAAAACTTACTTATTGAATGATGCATTTCCAAAATGATATTTAATACTTCTTAATAAGTGTTAAACTGTACTTAAAAAAACGGTACATGGTTCGTTAACCAAAGATTTCGTCAGATTTATTTATTTCAATCATTTTATATAGAGTACAAAGCAAAATTCATTATTTTTTGATCCGATCGACGTGAAATTTGGACAGTAGATTAAGAGTGACCAAAGTATTATATATGCGAAGTCCCAAGGCTATATCTTTAAAATTGTTACTGTAAAACGTTTTTATCGAATTGAGGGGGTGTGGGGGAGAATATAGCTACAGACGGACGGACGGACAGACAGACGAACAGGGCCAGATCGACTCGTTTATTAATACTGATCAAGAATTTATATATACTTTATAGAGTCGGAGATGACACCTTCTGCCTGTTACATACACTTGCACAGACTTAATATCCCCTTTTTACCCATTTTATGGGTACAGGGAGTAAAAAGCAATCATAAATACCAATTAATATTCACACGAAAACATTTGACTTATAACGATAAGGGGAAGGGGGTGTAGGAGTGGTCCAATTCAAAAAACACAAAAATCAAAATTCAACCTGATTTCAATAGATAATCATAAAAAATTTGTAAACTCTAGCTTCAAAATTGTAATGAATGCACATAGTGGATTGGTTAAGAACAGTTTGGCATATGTTTGCAAGGTAAGTCCATTAGGGTCACGCCAAGGCAATGGGATCTGTCTTGATTTATTAAGTTGTTTACAAGTGCTTCAATTGGAAATGAAGTCCGCTTAACACTTCATTTAACCGCATCGCACTCTGATTCCATTTCATTGGAGTCTGTTTACAATCCGTTCTATAACGCAAATTCATATGACAGCGTCGACAACATTCAGCTGGTGCACAACAATAATTTTGACAGATACAATGAGAGACGTGGATGCGAATTGGGACAGGTGTTCCACAACATTTCAGAGTGTGTGTGTGTGTGTGTGTGTGTTTGTGTGTGTGTACTGTCCTGTCGTAAACAACTGAGAGACAACTGTCCAGCATCCGGTTGTCCTCTACTCATGTGTGGTTGTTCATTTCAGCTGCCTGTTTCCAGACGACAGTTAATTTCCTATTTGATATTTGCTGTTAATCTAATAAATTTACACGTTGAATAAAATCGACAAGCGGGATGGGGGATATGGGATGGGGGGAGTGCGGATGGGTACGGACCGGTCAAATGAATTGAAAAGCAGAGCTCAGGACCACTGAGCAGAGAAACCTTGTCACATATCCGAGTGTTCATCTGTTGTGTGCTTTTGATGGCCATTTCACACACACACAGACACACACGCAGAGGGAGGGGGAGACAGTGGCAACTTGTGTCCAGCTGCATGCTGTGCACTTGCCAGGATACAAAGGACTCACGCTTAATCTCTAAATTAATCTTATTTAGCCTATAAACTGCAATGCCAGCATGATGTGAGCGGTGGGCCATGGCAGGCGGCAGGTTGGCAGCTGACACTGCTAACTCCCTTGTAATCCTTTTGTCACAGTTCATGACTTTACAGCTTTATGTTGCCCCAAAGTGGCAAATCCGCAAGAACGAAAAAAATTAAAGCACAACCTTGTCCCATCCCAATGAAATAACGAAAAAACAGTCGCTGCTCATAAATTCTCTTTCAGATGCACACAGTGGAGCAAGGGGAAGCACGTTGGGTGGGTGGTGTGAGAGTGGGGGGAAAGTAAAGCTGGGGCTAGTCCAATTTGCTGTCCTGCCCATTTAATAACGCTCTACAAATTTACCCGTCTGCTGCTGCTCTAATAACATTTTGCATTTTTGGCTCTTGGCTAAAGATTAAAACTGATGGAACAAAGAGACCAAAACCGAAACCAAAACCGAAACCGAACCCTTAACCCGAACCAGCAACCGAACCAGAAACTGGACCGCTTCGCCACACAGTTATATGGCAATTACATGACAGGCTAAGCTGAAGCAGCAGCCAGCAGCCAGCAGTCAGGAATCAGGAGTCAGGAGACAGGAGGCAGGAAACAAGAGACGAAAGTAAAGATGACACGAAAGCGCACAACTCAGCACGTCACGACGTGTTGTTGGGAAGTGGGCAACAATGAATAATAAACTTATCCTGCAATTGCTGTATGCAGAAGTTAAGGAAGAAGGATAAGAAATTCGATAAGTCCCTTGATCGTTAATCGATAATCGATCGATGCCTTACGAATGTCAAAACTGACACAAAAAAAACTGGTGCTAACCAAAAACAACAGCAATAATCAAAACATTTAGAAACATCGACAAGGTATATTTATCGGCATCGATGTTCACAATGCGATTTAAGTTCTTAATTGTATACGATATCCTATACTATACTATACTATCTATCTGAGATCGACGCAGATTAAAGAAACACATCTAAGGATCGGTAAGGATTTTGATGTAGATGATAAATATATATTATGGTTCGGAATATGCTAGATACTTTTAGTTAGTTACCCAGTACGGGTATCGGAAATCTGTACAAAAATACATATAAATATTATTGTAGGAGTAGTGACGCCATAAGGACAGCAGTGCAAGTGACGTCACAAGCTATTGGCAAAGCGAGTAACGCAACTGGGTGGCAACCCTAGCTGGTGGTTCGGGGCGAATGGTAAGACGCTAGAAGGATAAGAAATGAAAAGTTGCAGAAAACGGAAAGGTATTAAATGCAAGTGGAACAAATGAAAAAGCGTTGAATTTTATTATGACAGCCACAATATGTAAATATAATTATCCTATGTATATATCCTATCCTATCTACTGATTGGCGACTCACGGGCAGGCCAAATGGTAGAAGCTAGAAGTCTGAAATTTTTACAGTAGCTTCAGCTCATATCTTAGCTTGACACCTTGAAAAATTTCCGTAAATATTATGTAAATATAAACCATTCTAAGCTCAATTATTTTGTGATCGTACTCATCGTGGTCATGTCGTGTCGTGAGAAAACAAATGAGAAACGTACCCATCTCTAGGCAGGATCCTGAAGGTCGCCGCATTTTGTTTGCATACCTGGCTAGCTGGTGATAACAATAATCCTTGACAAGCCATAAACATCTTAACGTTGGCGGCGAGTCCTTGCTTCCCAACGGCAGACAGACAGCGACAAATAGACTACAGTTACGAGAACAAGCCAGCTCCTAGGGTCCTGGGTCCTGTGTTAGGGGGCGAGGGTTGAGGGGTGAAGTGCCCAAAAGGACAAAGCGACTTAAAAGTCGATTTGAATGTTGGTCGTGTCCGCTTTTCACTTTTGTCAGCTTTCATTTTCATTGGTGCTAAGACAGTTTTCGTGGCTCTCTACCCGCCTGCGACCCCACACCCCTTAGCCCCCTTAGCCCCCTTAGCCGCATAAGCAGCTAATTCGTTTATTATTTTTATTGTACCGTTGACATTATTTACGTAAGCTACTTGTCAGCTTTCACTTTGCTGGACTCCGGCGAATCCGTAGTCTTGTATCCTTTGAGCGCGTCCGGAGTCTGCAGTCGTGAGTCGAGGCTGCTTTTCAATATTCATTTCCATTTTATTTACCAATTTACAAGTTACAATCTTTATGCTGTAAGAACCTTTAAGCACAGTCAGTCCCTTACCCATCATCGCCCACCCCATCCTTTATTCCAGGCTCTACCCTTCCCTACTTATCCTTTCAAACTGAGCTCGGTTCACAACGGGCCGCTGGCCCTTTGGCTAAGGAATTGAATGCTGACTGTTGGCTGTCGGGTTATGCCTTTATTTGGCACTTGATGGAGATTGCTTTCGGGGCTTCTCGCCTGCTCACTGCAGATTGGACATTAATAGACTGAGGTATTGATACGGCTTATTATTAGCCTCTGAAGTTTGGGCTTATGGCACCCCGAATGGTTACCAGCGTCAATTCGGAATACAATTTAATTAGCGCTAACGTAATAATTACATTTAAAACACTATCTTAAATGACTCTATTTGCGTTAGAGTATATTGCAGTCGGGGTTTGCCTGCTCACTTAGATTTCTAGGCGTCATTTTCAATTTAAGCAACTAATTGGCATGCGCAGGATTTATCAATATTACAGAAGTCAACTAAAGCCAATTATTTATACGGCTATATAATTTGACATCCGATGTTTGGAACTGCCATTTTAAAGTAATTCCACAGAAATATGTACGTTCCACTCTTTGGATGGTTTACAAATTAAATTAATGTAAGCATTTTAATTTTACTCCGCCCCTAAAAGTAGGCAACGCATTTTTCTGTGAATTTGCGTGAAAGTGAATTTCGGAACACGTCTCACAGTGTGATGTTCCCAATTCTTCACAGCTGACATTTCTGATAATGCAGCCTCCGTTCGCATTTCCAATTACGTTTCATTTCGAATCGTTTTTGAGACTGAAATGTATAAAAGCGAATATTCAATAGGTTTTCAGAACGGATTACAATCCGAATTGGTAATGGAAACAGCCAGAACGTAGAACTTCTGAAAAAACCCATTTATAGATTGTAGCACTTATACAGTCTCTGGATTGTAGACCTCTAAAACTGTGAAATTCTTAGAATTTTGCTTACCCACTTTAAGGCACTTTTCATACTTAAGGAACAATAAGTCTTATAAGGGCTATTATATTTATACGAACTATTCAAAAACTTAAAAGGCCTTAGAACAGCCTTCAAATTGAGATATAAATGTTTATTGAATATTTGGAATCGATCAGAAATTTCTATAATTACGATGGCGTACACTTGGGTCCTTTTAGAAGTTGTATCAACTTTATAGTTTAATTATTTTTAATGAGATTTAAGTGAACGTTGAACTAACTGCATACAAGTGTTGTGACGACAGCTTGAGATAAAAAATAAACCACTTCAGATCTGCTAAAACGGAACTCGATTCAAACTAAGCCAACTACGAGTACGGTGTCCTGCATTTGACTAGAAATTGCAATGTGTATAAGAAGAATAAAACTGTGCTAAGAGCAGCGTTTAACTGAGAATCAAGTGGACAATTGTCAGGGAACACTCCGGGCATGGCCATCAACGAATGCCCAGACCCGGACTCAGACCCAGACCCGGACTCAGACCCGGATTCAGACCCAAAGCCATACCCAAAGCCAAACCAAATGGGGAAGCAATCGACAGTCGCTAAAATGGCAGGACTGTCCGCCAGGCACTAAGCTCGCTAAAGCACTCCAATTAGAGCGACGTTTTGGCGGGCAAGGGGTGCGGATAGGTGGGCAGTGAAGGGGCGTGGCCTTAACATGACAGCGGAAAAAAAGAGAGTGTGCGTGCTTGGGGCGGTGGTAGGGGGGTTCGGGTGGGGTGCGAATTGTGGGCCAGTGCAAATAAAAATATGACATGGTCGATGTTGCACAGACTCAAAGACACACACACACACACACACACGAGCGCTTGACAGTTCATGCATATGCAATTGTGTGTGTGTGTGTGTGTGTGTGTGTATGAAGCTGCAAGTGTGACAATTGCGCCGCCGGCTATGACTGCTCATTTACACTTTTGCACATGTCCTGGAGTCCTGAGTCCAATGTCCAATGTTCAAAATCTGTCACATCAGCAGAAACGACAACGTGGAGGACAAAGACTGGGTTGAGGCGGGGGGCGTAGCAGTACTACGCTTTAGTCTATTATATTTATATATGTATGTGTGTGTGTGTTTGTGTGTGAGGTTAAGCAAATACAGTTAGTCAGTTAGTAGACGGTTGCCAACTTTTGCTGACCATGACAACGACCAAAATTTGGTACAGAAACGTACACAGCCAAAGGCGTGGCAGCTGCTGGTCATTGGCCGTGGCGCGGGGGTACGATGGGGGAGGGGTAAGGCAGGTTGAGACAGCAAGGACTACGGATGACGGTGTAGGAAAACACGTTCCTTCGTTCGATGTCCAGTTGTCATACGAGTGAACTCCTCAGCATCGCTTCTCTCTTTGTTTTACTCGCTCGTTGTGTGTGTGTGTTTAATTTAGTTTACTTTCAAGCAAAACTTCTCCCGCATTCCCAAGTGTGTAATTTTAAATGTCAGCAACAATAAACACACTCTCCCCCCCACACACACACACACACACACATAAACACACATTGAAGTCTATGCGGAATCTCTGCAAACTGATTTACTTTAAGTTTTACGAAAAGAAAAAACAAGAACTACAAAATCCCATCTATGAGGTGCCAACAAATTTAATACTCTTGCTGAGATTTTAATCAAAATAACAAAACACACACATTCTTTATACAAAAACTTAAATTTAAAACGATCTCTCCCAAGATTTTTATTAAATTGAATTGCATAATGTTTGGAAATTGCGAGACTTCTAACCAAACCTGTTCGAATCCAGCATTCCAGAATTTATCTCACACTTGACCGTTTCATGAACCGCACCAGTTGTCCAAAGAAAAACTGAACCAAGCCCCGTACCAAATAATTTTTCCCTAAAAAACAATCCTGTAAAAAAAAGGGTTGCCTTCAACTTTTGTATTCTTTTCTTACATAAATATATTTAATAGTAACATTATAGATAAATGTCTATCCTAAATGTTTTATTTTATGATTTGTAAAATTAAGACTTCATTTTAGCTAAATTTGCATTTGTAGTTCTCAATTAAGTTTAATTTAAGTTGTTTATAAAAAGTATAGAAACATTAAAAGTATTTATGAAACAAGTAAGAATGCTATAGTCGAGTATACCCGACTACGAAACTCCTGTACCCAGGTCTAAAACATCCTATCACAGCTACGTCCACTTACACATACACACACACATACACAAAGACGCACGCACACAGGCGGCAAAAGCGACAGCGCAAGTGAGGCATTTTAATTGGTGGCTGTGCTTCTTCTTCCCCCTCTCGATGCATCACTGAATCTTCTTTCGTGAATAACTTCCGTGTTTATTATCCGATCGACTTGAAATTTGGACAGTAGATTAAGAGAGACAAAAGTATTGTACATGCCAAATCTTAAAGCTATATCTTGAAAATTGTTACTGTAAAACGGTTTTAATCGATTTGCGGGGGAACGGGGGAGATATCTGAAATATGAAACAAACTTGATCTGCGTATGGTATACAGGAACCTACATTTCAAATTTGGTGTCTCTAGCTCTTGTAGTTGCTGAGATCGACGCGTTCATACGGACAGACGGACAGACGCACAGACAGACGGACATGGCCAAATCGAAATCTCTTTTGATACTGATCAAGAATATATATACTTTATAGGGTCGGAGATGTCTCCTTCTGTCTGTTACATACATTTGCACAGATGTAATACCCCCTTTTTACCCATTTTATGGGTACAGGGAGTAAAAATAAATAAGTAAACCTGGCTCCGATTGAACCTTATTGAACCTAGAGACAGACATTGGTTCGCAAATTGATTTTAAAGAAAACTCATCAAAATACTTTAAAACAATCCACAAATCATGTGATATTTGATAGTTATCAGTATATTTGAACGATATGTACCTGTTTCGATTTATGAATATAACAAGTGTATTCGCTGTTGTTATCAAACACTTTTTCATTATGACGAAACTTCTGCCTGTTTTTTCAACCAGGTTGATCAATCTTAGTTACTCGTACTTCATGGCCCTCTTGCTTTGACAGTCTCATGGACCTTCCATGTATATTTAACATCATTTTCATGATGTTTGCCCTCGCATTGACCCACATTGACGTGGCATGCATGATCACAAGTATTGTTTGAGCTGTACGCCTGTTTGGCTTATGCCACACTTTAGATATTATAGGACTCGAGATATACTCATTCATATAGTCAGTAAATATAATCGACAGCTGGTTATAAAACCAGATGAATAGATGGATTCTGTAATCCGTTTCGTAATGTACTTTAATGTATTTGAAAGGCAGCAGATGCCATAGCCAGGACATTATTATGAAAGTCAACACACAAAAAGCAATACGAAATGTATCTCGACCTGACTTGGCTGCTCGGTTGGCTAAACTGGGCCACATACCCTGGGAAAGTGTTTAAGTGCACACAAAGGGCGTCCAATGCTGCAGTTGGTGATGCAGGGAGGCCGAGGTGGGCGGACGAGAGCGGCATTGAACGGGGCAATAGATAGGACACGTATCTAATAAAATGGCTAGAAGGCGTCGGGTGCCAGTACCACGTCCTTTGGCATCCACATTCACATCCCCACCACATCTAATGTGCCAGTTTCGATCTGGGCTAGAAGCCACTTGCACAGTTTCACTGTCGCAAATATTTGGCCAAGTTGGCAGCTCCGTCGATGCCGTCGTTTTGTGAGCTCATTAAATTTTGTCAATGTAAACATGTGAGTGTGCAGGCTGGCCATGGATGGGGCAGGGGCATGCAACACGTAGCTGCCATTCGAATACTCCGGCAAGTCAAAGCCGAAGCCAAAGCCAAACGACAACCGGCATATGCACTTCCTGCACATTTCCTGTTGCGAATCGTTCTGGTTCTCGGCCTCGTCCTTCTTGTCCTTGTGAATTTATTACGTGCAAATGTAAATAGCGGCACGTGCAGGACAAGCAGCCTAGTCAGCCGGGCTGGCCCTGCACCAGACATGAGTCCTGCCCCAAGATGAATGCTCGCCGTGTCCTGTTGGCAATAAAAATGTTGTCGTCGCCAAACAAAGGCGGTGCAACCCAGACCGCCCACTCCGCCTGCCCGTGCCACCGTTTAGTATGCAGCGCTTTGTCAATAGATAAAGCATCTACAAGATACAAAAGTACGTCGCCTTCGCCGTTGTGTAAGCAGCGTCACAATCTGCAATATTTAGATTATTTATTTGCCACCGCATGCACATCGAATACCGTCCTCGTCTTTGGCTCTCGGTGTGGCCAGGTCTGTGGCCTGGTTTCCATTTCGGCACCGTCGCATTCGCTCCTTAGCCGTGTTTACCCTGGGATGACAGCTATTTGACAGCTGAATGCAAATTGTGCATCGTTTAAAAATGGAGTCGTCAATTCTCAGACATTTACTTGGGAGAGAGAGAGTATCTTTGAAACAAAACTAGCGAATGAGTTTCTAAATATTAAGTACTTACCTGTTTCTAAATATCAAGTAAAATGCAAGTCATTTAAGCTGTAAAGAGCTTGAATGAGTACAAATGACTTGATAAGCTTTTAGAAACTAAAACTCCATGAGTTCAAGTTTATATTCACTGTTTCCTTCTCATTCGCTTAACTCGTTCAAGCGAACTATCAAATGTATTTGCAAGTAATTGTTTTTCAAATGAACTCTTAAATGCATTTACGAGTACTTGTTTTTGAAAAGAACTCTCAAAAGTATTTACATGTACTTGTTTTTCCAATGAACGCTCAGAAGTATTTACAAGTAATTGTTTTTCAAATGAACTCTAAAATATATTTACAAGTTCTCGATTCTCAAATGAACTCTCAAATGTATTTACAAGTACTTGTTCTTCCCATTAACTCTTAAATACATTTGCAAGTACTTATTCGTGGAAAACTTCGAGCATTCTAGAATTTTGAAGTCAGCAATTAATAAAATCATATTCATAATATAACGTAGCAATATGAACGTACTTATTACTAATCCCATGTTATAACTAATCACAGCCAGCAGCGCCAACTATAGCGACCATCATCACAGTGAAGCAATGTTAATAGGAACTACATCGGTCTTATGATGATGGTGGCCCAGCAAAACGGCGACCAAATCGCCAGCAACAATCGCAATTTCGACAAACTGAGCAACGAACCCCTCAAGTTGCAGAATATCCTACGACAGAGACAGCGACAGCGACAATTGGAGACCATTGGCCAAAGGCAGCTCATTCAATCCACAATCCGACAAAAGCTGGCGCATCTTCAGTTAAAAGGCTTCGGCTTTGGCTTGTGTCTGGCCCAAAGTAGCGTTCCCCTGCAGCTCTTGTTGCTGCTATTGGCCAGTAACTGTATTGGTAAGTAAAAAGTGCTCCTTCGTTTCGGCGAAGGATTAAATCTAATCGATATATTGTTTTTATCGATATATTTTGCATTTATGAAAGCGACTAGTTGCATGTTACCGATCGCTAGTTGTTACCAAACTATCGATAAACATACGCTTATCGATATATATAGCGCAAGACATTGGCCATCTCTGTTAACACTATATCTCAAATGTTATCGATAAAAACAATAAAGCTTTCGATTTAAAAATAAAACATATTTATGCCTTGTCATGCCATATCTACAGCCATTTTTTACTTGCTACCATAAAATCTGAAAAGTTTTGAAATACCTACTGAAATCAAAGTGAATTTAATAAATTAATTGATTTTCTCTTCATGATAATTAACCATTGCAATGAAGATAACGCCGTTGCAAACAAAATCCACGGAGTCAACCTACAGCCGGACTTTGTCATACCCCTGGAGAATGTGACCGTTGCCCAGGGCCGGGACGCGACCTTCACGTGTGTGGTGAACAACTTGGGCGGTCATCGGGTGAGTGGTGACGGTGCGTCAGCCCCAGCCAAGGTATGTATCGGTTTCAAACGCAGCGTTTCAATTTACGACACATGTTTATCGTTTCATTTTCATTTTGTTCCATCGGTTAGCGTTTTTGAGTTTCGGTGTTCGTTGCGGTTTCGGTTACGATTTCGATTTCGATTTCGATTACGATTTCGATTACTGTTTTCATTTTCACCAGTTTCACCTTTTTTAAGTGCACCATTTTGAGTAACCAAGTAATTTTGCAATTCAAATAATGAAACCAACTGCACAATATTCACAATTATGTAACCTTTAAGCGCACCTACCTTATATAAGTAAATATAACTACTTACTAAGTATATAATTATAATAGCACTCTGCATATTAAACGCACCAATGCACCAAAACAATAATAACAGCATTCATCATTGAACAATAAGAACAGCAAGACCAACATCAAATAAAACTAAGTAACAATTTATAAATAACATCATAACAATTGGTACAATGGGAAACCCAAAAATGCATAGCTTTATATTGTTTTTATAATCATATTATTAGCTCACATTTAATTTACGACATCCGACAACAAAATTAAATAAACAGCGAACACTCGGTGCGACGCAACGAGAGAAGGAGATAGACGATAGAAAGAGACCGTCGCGCATATTTAATAAAGTATTGCATAAAGTATTCAAGAGACAGCATCAACAAAAGTGCACAACGTTATAAAAACTGCAAGCGATGGTTGTTAACAACAATAAACAATTACTCAAAAAAAGTGAAAGCATTGAAATGAATAAATAAATAAGCCGCACAAAAATACAAATTTAAGGAAGAAAATAAAACAGTTCCGAGAGAAACGGAGCAAAGATGGAGTACAAAAACAGAACAAAATATATTATGTTCACAAATTCAGTATACCTAATCGAAATTCTTCAAATTTATAATTATTGGAGTACAACGAACTGGAGCTGGAACTGGACTGCCCGCCTAAGAGCATAAACGAAAAAAACACATATTGTCCAACACTACTTTCATTTGATTTCTTTTTACTCCCTGTACCCATAAAATGGGTAAAAAGGGGGTATTGGATTTGTGCAAAAGTATGTAACAGGCAGAAGGAGACATCTCCGACCCTATAAAGTATATATATTCTTGATCAGTATCAAAAGAGATTTCGATTTGGCCATGTCCGTCTGTCTGTCCGTCTGTCCGTCTGTCTTTCCGTATGTGTGAACGCAAGGATCTCAGCAACTATAATAGCTAGAGACACCAAATTTTGAATGTAGCTTCGTGTATAGCGGGAGCAGGTCAAGTTTATTTTGGATCCGAGATATTCCCCCCATTGCCCCGCTATTCAATAAAAACGTTTTACAGCCACAGTTTTATAGATATAGCTTTGGGATTTGGCATGTATAATACATTGGTCATTCTTGACTGTCCAAATTTCAAGTCGATCGGATAATAAACACGGAAGTTATTCAACAAACAAGATTCAGTACTGCAGGCTTGGCAAGCAGCAACATGAAGGCTTCAGCATATGTATGTACATATGGGCGAGCGAGCGCGAAACATATTGTTCTTGAAACATATTGTTATCAATGCTCTGCATAGTGCAGACTATGCATCAAAATTCAAAAATTGACTGTTGGCGCGCAGCCAATTGGCCTCTTCGATAAAATATCGATAAGTATCAGCTCTTCGATCAGTCTCGCTCATCTCTGCATTGTGCGGCTAGTATTTCTTTCACTCTACCGTCGTTCGTCATCGTCATCGTTCGTCATCGAGTTCCGATTTTGATAAATTTGCGATTTTCAACGTTTAACTAATAATACAGGGTACAGGGAGTTTCGTAGTCGGGTATACTCGACTATAGCATTCTTACTTGTTATTATATGATGATTGATCTACGATATAAGGTAAAACCAAGTATGAATGCTCTAGTCGAGTATACCCAACTGCGAGACACCCTGTATCCAGATATGCAATTACCAAACACATCATCGTACACACACACATGCACGCATATCATGCAGTTCAGCGACAGTGCACGCAAGCAGCGCATTTCAAGGTGCACCTGCACTGCTACATACCCCGCTCTCTAATACTGAAACTATTTATAGAATAACTTCTGTGTTTCTTATCCGATCTACCTGAAAGTTATGCAACAAATTAAAAGTGAATCAAGAGTCATGCATGCCAAAATTGCTTTATAATTGTTGCTCTAAAACAATTTTACCGATTTCCGGGTTTTCGGGTAGAATATGTGAAATTGGAAACAAACTTGAGCTGCGCTTGCTATGCAGAAATCAACATACCAAATTTAATGTCTCTAGCTTTTAAAGTTCCTGAGATCGACGCGTTTATACCGACAAACAAAAAGACAGACCGATTCGACTGTTGATGCTGATCAATATAGTACCTTATGGAGTCGGATATGTCTCCTTCTGCCTGTTACATACATTTGTTCAGTCTTAGTACCCCAATTTACCCCTTTTATGAGTACAGGGTGTAAGAATGGTAAATAAATATATAAATACATACACACATATAGGTTACGTATGCTTTTTCTAGTCTGCAGTTGGAAAGATAACTATAGTTTGGTAGTGCAAATTGTAGGACACTGAATTTTCTCTTATTGAAAACCTCTTAAGATTATATTCCAGAATATACGAAAACTTGTTAAACCTAGTTGCAATTGGAGCTTCGCCTTCATCTAACAATACAATTCAAATACGAGTAGTTCAAACAAATATACTTCGATACTTTTAGATATTTGCGTTATAAAAGAAACATATTCACCTTTAGTTTGTTCCTTGAGTAGCTGGAAAGACTTTAGACTCTTGGGGGGCTCAATAAGGAATGTAAATTTCATTTTCTTACATACTATTTCAAATAGACAATATAAATCTTAGGGACTCAGGGGACTGCATTGAAAAGGGCGATGGCAATTAAAATGAACAGTGAATACTTTCACCGATTGAATGTAATCGCATTTAAATGTAACTGAAATTTATGTTGATTTTCATTTTCATTTCCATTTTTTCCTTTCCGTAATTCTCTTATTTCTGATTCAATGAATGTATTTTGTTTGCACATTGTCGACATTTTGTTTGTGTCTACATGTATGTATGTATATATACATATATATATGTATATATATGTGTGTGTGTGTGATTGTGCGTGTGTGTGTGTGCTTGCATTGCAGTGCATTGTGCAACGCACATCAAAGAGTGTTAATCAACGAAATGGCATCATAAATAAAAACGCCATTTCATATAAATCCTCTGATGTTTCAATCAAACAAAAACAGCACAACAATTAGACAGACAGAGAGAGCAATAGAGGTGGCAGTAAAACGAGATGGCAGGATTGTGGCACCGCCGGGTACTCAATTTCATTTTATTTAAACAATAAATAAATAAATGAAATACTGTCAACATAATAAAATAAATTGCATTCGCTTGCTCCCAGAAACAGCAACTGAAACAACAAGCGGGGCGCAAATGTTAAAATTAAAACAAATAAAGTATAACCTAAGCAAAGTAACTATATATCTATAATAAAAAAACAATCCGAGTACCTAAAATGGGTGGATCATTTCTGGTAATCCAAGCAAATGCATTTGGCACTTTCACAGCTGGGAGTTTTTATTTGAAAAAGCATATGTGAAAGAAGTCTCTAAAATAAATACCTAATAATGCATTAAATTAGTAGATAGTTGTATATTTGATATAGATTGTTGTTACATTTAACGATTAAGCTTAACTCCAACTCCCTCAATGTCTAGCTAATTTTCTCCTTTCAATATAGTCTAAGTTTATCAAAATTTAGGTTTCTCTTGTTAGCGCTGATCTGCTTTACTAATTTTTTCCCTTAAAATGGGTAGAGGGTGGTAATAATTCTATGCAAATGTATGTAACATCTCCGACACAATAAATTATATATTCTTGATCAGCATCAATAGCCGAAACTATAAGAAACTATAAGTATAAGAGCTAGAGACACCAAATTCGGAATGTAGGTTACTGTACACCCAGAAAAATAAATGCCATAGAATTTAAAAAATCATCCTATAATAAAAATCACCCTATAAGCCAGAAATCATTTCTGTTTAATAGAAATAATTTCTAAATTTGAGAAATATATTTCTTAAATTCATTGCCTTTGGCTTATTTTCTGAGTGTATACTCGTATTATACGCAAATCAAGTTTGTTTCATATTTTAGATATTTTCCCCGCACCCCCGCAATTCGATAATAACGTTTTACAGAAACAATTTTAAAGATATAATCTTGAGATTTTGCAGGCATGATAATCGGGTTCCTCTTGATCTCCTGTGGAAATTTCAAGTGGATCGAACAATTAACACGGAAGTCATTCTAGAAACTAAGTTTCCCTTACGAAGTGTTTGATAATTGTAGACCTGAATAAAGGAAGTCTCGTAGTCGGGTATAGTTGACCAAAGCATTCTGACTTGTTAGTTGAGAAGATGATACATTAAGGGTCGACTCTTCAAATGCTACATATGTAGACATTGAAGAATCGGTCATATATGTATAGCTTCCTTCGGTTGCACATCTGGAGACCTTTTATATTGTCTTACATTCCTTTGTAGTCAACTTAACAGTTGGCAGGGCCTATTCAAAATAAGTGAAAAAACAAGTTGGCAGTATGTGTTTTTCAACAGACCTGAATTGTTTGGGAATTATAAGGAAGCTCGACAAGCGGATCTCATATGACAACAATTTGCAACATTCGAGTACTCTATACAAAAAAATTATGCAAAATTGAAGATATCTTTGACGCTGTTGTGTAAGACCCCCCCGTTGCCTCTTCGACCCGCATCCAGCATTTTGTTGAATACAACAATGAGAACAACGAGGAGAACAACAGCAACAACAACGAGAAACAGTCGCATAATCGTCGCATTGTTTTCATTCGCGTTTCGATTATTTGTATTGTTTTCTTTATTATTATACGTTTGTTATTTTATTTTAACAATTTTTTTTAATCGAGTTTTTTTGTGTATCATATTTGTTTTTGTTTCGAGTACCCGAACAGAAGCAGAAACAGAAACAGAAATATTAATAAAAATAAATTCAAGCGCACTGAGTTAAAACCGAAACAAACTTTGCACCATATTCATATACATATGTATGTTTATTTGTTGTCTGTGTGTACATACGAGTATGTTTGTAAACCCATAGTAATATGGCCCTGTAGCCCTGTAGCCCTGTAGCCCTATAGTTCTTTAGTCCTATATTTAGTGCCACAATATCCTTACTTTATGACATTTGCTCGCTGTATTTGCATTTACATTTCCCATTTTTACATGGCTCGAACACAATTCGTTTTCTGTTTATTATACTTTTTGTTATTTTTTAGCCACATTCACAATCGAAATCACAGTGTATGGGGCTCTTTGTCTTTGCTGCGGGTATCTGCGTGGGGGGGAGGTCTGCGGGTAGAGGTAGGTGTAAGCTCCCCAGTATAACTCAATAAATTTGCTTTATTGAGTAAATAAATAAAGTGACAGTCTGCACGGCAGAGCCAACGCCATCAAGCGTTCATTGTCCTGCCAACCATCCTGTCCACTCCCAAGCTCGTCCTGCAGCGCTATTTATTGGCTTATACCGTTATTCGGCGCCACTATTGACGCCCAGCAAATAATGGAATAATGGGAACAGTTGAGAGTCGCAGCTGCATTCGCATTCGCATTCGCATTCGCATTCGCATTCGGATTCACTTTGTTTGCCTGTTAACTCAAGCATCCTCAATGCACGGCGTCATCCGCATCATTGGCATCTGAGATTTGCAACTTGTTCATACACGGCGAATCAAATGCAGATGAAAGCCTCTCCTTTATCAATTTAATTTCCAGGCAATTTTACCGCCATTGTTTGTCATGAAACATACATAACAATATACTCGTATCGGAAGCAGGTGATATTTCTTAAGATATTTACATTCAAGCGTTCTTCGGTTTTCGCTGATTTCGATTTAAAGTGCTCGGAAGCCTTTGGTAGCGACATTTGCTGCAACCATTTCCCCTTATTTTTCGTACTCCTCATTACTAGATCAGTTGTTTCTTCGCTTTAACATCGTTTTTATCCAAATAAGGTTTCTTGTATATTTTCAATGGCTTGTTTTGATACCTGCAAACCTGTTATCGATCAATTTGCACACTTTCCAACACTGCATTTCGCACAAGCCAAATCGAAATGTTATCGGTTATCGGTTATGTTATCTTTACGGAAGAGTCATTTATTATTAAACTAAAAACTTATCTTGAAATAGTTGAAATATTGCGTTTGGCTAAATAATTCTAACATTACGCAGGAGAATACAAAAAGTGTACAGTTTTATTCAGGAATAAAATAATAATAATCCATTAATCCATCATTAAATCGTGATTCTTACCACATTAATTAAAATTGTTACGATCCCTGCCATTTTCCTTAATTATTATTTACAATCGACCCTGGCAGCCATGGCTATTATTTATAGTTAATTCATAGTTTTAACACAAATTAACACTATTTAAATAAATAAACTATTTATAATAAAAGCTTAAAGCGGCGAGTTATGAAATCAATGATACATCATGACATCTTTGACTTTGGATGTACACCTTTACGCTGGCAATGGAAATCCTCGGGGGAAAAAAGGGCATCAAGTCAAATTATAATTGTGCTTTTACTATTTATGCGATTTGAGTTCAGATTCATTTACAACATCAAACAGGCTTTCACACTCATTATGTAGCCCCATTTTATTTATTTATTCTATACTAGAATGAAGTCCCTTCATTGTAAAATGATCGAGTCGGCATATATAATTGCAACTGACTTATCTATCTATGTATGTATATTTCTGTGAGCTTTAAATAAGCTTAGGAGCTGCGATTAAAAGGGAACTGTCAAAGACAATCTACAATGAAGACTCTACAATGAGATTTCCCTGAATGCACTTTGAGCTTTTGCGTGCTCTTTTCCATTAGCAAAAGCACTTAAAGCTTTTAACTAAGCGCAAAGAGTTAATAACACGAAAGCACAGAGACTATTTGTCTCTCTTAGAACAACAGAGTGTGACGAGAGCACAGTGTAAGAAGAGAACAGAAGAGAGCGCTATTAATGCCTGTTAATGAGCAATTCATTTGTTAAATTGTTCAGCGCACTATGGAGAAAGTGCAGCCATTTCGTGGCAAAAAGCTTTTTTCAAAAGTTCAAAATAGCTTTTGAGAAAACAACTGATGCAATAAAAAAACGAAAGAAAGCAGCATTTGGCGAACAACTTTTAATGGAATCTGATCTCAGCGTTGTACTAAGCTCTATTTGCGAAAGATTTCTTGCATTTGAAACACATTTCATTCATAAGATCTTAGCTTTGGAAAGGGTTAACAAGCCTTAATAATATTTATTACACATGTTACAGGAACCGAATTTTCTATCATTATAATTTCTCCTTACCCGATCATGCCCGTTCAGAAGTTTACTTCAAGCCATTTAATTTTATATAATCTTTTCTTTTATATTTGCTATTTTTGTTCATATGGTAAGAATGTATATTCTGAAATGAATAAAATATAAATGGCAAAACCAGCTAAGGCAGAGCTCACGATCAAACAATTTGTATATTCAGCATGTGTTTATGCTACAAAATATGTCAATTTTCCCCTTAAGACCATTGTACAATAAGCCTGAATGCATTTCCACGTCTGTATGTGTGTGTGTGTGTGTGTGTGTGCACTGCCCCCCTAAGTAGGCAACACTTCCCGTTTTGCTAGCCATTTCCAACGCGTGTATATAAGTGTGTGTGTGTGTGTGTGTGTTTTTCAGTAGCCCCTGCATGCCTTGCATTTATGCCAACTGATAAACCGCTAGTGTATGCACCTGCCCCCACCCACCTGTACATGTATATGTTTATTCTTTGATGGATTTTTTCAGTTGTTTGTAAAATGAAATGAAAACTAAAAGTTTTGACAAATGTAAGCACAAATGTTAACTAATTGCAAAATGTTTCTTCTTCCAAAAACACAAACACAAACACACACACACACACACACACACACAAACCAAAACCAACAAATGACCAACGTACCAAAAAACCACAAAACCAATTCCACTAATTGCACTTGAAATATCCCGATTTCATATTCTTGAAAACGATGACAACAACCACACAAAACTGCCCCCGCTCAAAAAACCAAAAAACCAAAAACTTGCAAAAACTTGCGGCATCAACAACAACAATCACAATCACAACCACAACAATAACAATAACAACAACAACAACAACAACAACAACATCAAAATGGCATTTTGCCTTGTTGCCTGCAACAAAAATGAAAATGGCGTCAAATTGCGCTGACATCTGACGACGATGACGATGACGACGATGACGACGACGACGACGACGACGACGACGACGACGACACCAAAACGGCGAACGCAACAACTAACTAACGGCGCCTGGACTTGGAACTGTGTCCTGTTTGCTGGCTGCTGGCTGCTGGCTCCTGGACCGCTGCTGCCATTGTCAACGACACTGACACCAAACGACACCAACAAACGGGCAACTTTTGTATCGTTGACACAAAATCCAACCCATCGACCCCACAAATCCGCCGCTCTCGCCTTGGCCACCAACTGAAATGGCATCGCCAACTGGCGCCGCAACGAAACTTCCAACTAAATTGTAATACATCCGCAAATCGATTTCGATGGGCTACGACGAAAACCTTTACCATAAAAACAAAAATCAAAAAAATGTATAAAATAAAAATACCAAAAATAAATCACCGGAAATTGCTGAATGCGCCGCTGATGACGCAACAACAAACTGAACTCAACATTTGAACAATTTATGTTGACAACGCTGCGAATTTAAATGTGGCTGTCAATAAATGGCATTAACAATACGATAACGCGTCAATTGCGCCAACTTAATTCACACTTTGACTAATCATTATCAAACTGCAATTTAAAAACATCTGCCACACGCGACCAACATCAACAATTTGACATGCAACGCACAACAACAACAACAACAACGAACGAATGAACATCATCTTCATTAACGTCAACACAAACTGCCTTTGTCATCAACTTACCACCATCACCACCACCACCAACAACAACAACAACAACAACAACAACAACATCGCTGATGATTGTTGTATGTTGAATGGTTTGGCTGCATGGGTTTCGGTTGGGTTTTTGTTGGGCGATGCTGTCCATCATCAGGTGGCCTGGATAAAGGCCGATGCTAAGGCCATTCTGGCCATACACGAGCATGTGATAACCAACAATGATCGATTATCGGTGACACACAACGATTACAACACTTGGACACTCAACATTCGCAGCGTCAAAATGGAGGATTCCGGCAAATACATGTGTCAGGTCAACACCGATCCGATGAAAATGCAAGTAAGTGCGCGCATCCACTTTAACCTTACAATTATATTATTTCTGTTATCGATATCGATAACATCTTTAAGGAAAATGGTCTTATTTGAGTGATGTCAAGCTTTCAAGCAGTGAAATCATCAATTGTTCTTAAAGTTATTAAAAACAGAATTTATCACAAGAAAAGTGTTGAAAACATTCATTTTTCTAAGCAATATAAGCCTAGTTATTTCTATCTCCTTTCAAATCTTGAAACCTATAAACTTATATAAAGGTGTTAAGCTTTCGTCAGTTTTATTAGCTTTATAACCAAAACAGTAAGATAGTTGACTATTCTACTCTGATAAAAGAACGTTTATCGCCTGTTACTACCTATATGAGATTTATAAGTACGGACTAGCGCGTCGGTAATATTATCGATTGTATTCCATCTCTAATTAACTTTAACTGTATCCATAAAGATAGAAATATGCTAGTCAATCAATCCTTTTCCGTTCTGCAAATACACTCGAACGTATAAAGAAAGTATATATAAATAAATAAATATCTGTAGAATTGTTGAATGCATAAAACGCACAATTTAAATACCATAAATTAGCCATTACATTATTTACACTATCTATAAACAAATGTTAACAATATTTGTCTGATAAATCAGATGCATATTACATATTTGTAAATTTTAAAGTGCAATCTTAACTTAATTTACAATGGCACTTACGCCAGGCTTTTTGATGACCGTTAGCCTTAGGGAAATTAATCGGTTGGTATTTTAAATAGTTGTTTTCATATTTTTATTATTGTTACAATTTAACAAAACCTGCCCGCATCAATTGTATCAATTTGCTTTTGTGCATTTTAATATGTTACAAATTGAACAACATTTTGTAAGGATAAGTTTTAAGCTCCCGAATTCAATATACTCTGTATCCAATGTACTAGTATTGAGTGTCTAATCTTTCAAGAAGATCATTGATAGTCCTTATATCAAGTTTCGTAACTCTAGACTTGAAACGAAGACAAGGAAAAAATATTACCGTACTGATGGGATTGGAAACGTGCTTTCTCTTTCGATCCCATCTATATGCGAACATGCATAACAAATGTGAGTGCATTACTTTTAATAATTTGGAAAAAAATATGTCGTTCATGGGACGGAAATTGCATAAAACCAATTTACTCGCTGTCTTTTTGGTAGCAGAGTATAAAAAGTAAAATTCAAAATGAACTTAATGAAATGAAATGATATTACTCTGGGGCTCCACTTGTCATATGCTTTTGAATCCTTGTTGCGTTGCCAACCTCTGTGGGTGTGTGTGTGTGTGGATGTATGTGTGTGCGTGTGTGAATATGTGAATATGGGCAGCGGAAGGGTTGGTGACATTTAAACACGATATATAAACAATGAAGCGCTTTAATGACAAAAATAAACAACAAACAATGCGGGAGGCACAGTGCTGACAACATATGTGTATATGAGTATATGTGTGTGTGTGTGTGTGTGCCTTTAAGTGTGTGCTTTGGCATTTCGTCAAGTCGAGTCGAGTTGGCAGCACCGTTTGGTCAGACGGCCGCCCCTTTGCCCATTAAAAACCCTCGACATGTACAAAACGATTGCGTTTTCAATTTCATTTCATTTCATTTCGTTCCATTGCTGGCATGCAACGAGCGTTACACAGCAGCAGCGCCCTCTGTCGGCGACGGCTTGTAATAAAATCAACCTAACAAAGCGAATTGAGTGGAAAGCAAATATGAGACAAATAAAAAGTAAACAGGGGACAGCCAAACAGCCAGACAGAGGGTACAGACCGGGGGAAGGGAAGGCAAACGGTGCAACTCTTCAGCTTCTTGTCTGCCTGGAATACCTTTTCCTTTCATGATACCCTTGCAGCAAAAGCTTCATAACTTTGTCACACATTGTGTATGCACAAATCTAGAGCTGGACAGCGGTTAATGTCACTATCGATAGTATCGATTGTTTTTCTCCAAAGCCGAGATTTTGAAGTTTTCCCCTAGCGGTACTATCAAGCTTGCACTTAGAAAAATCAATGGTATACTTTTGTAACCAAAGGCAGCGAGCCTTTTTTTCCAAGGAATATATTTCTTAAACTTATAAATTCTTTCTACTAAATAGACATTTTTATTCGATTTTAGTGTGACCTTTATTACACCGTAAATTTCAGATTTTTATGGCATTTATTTCTCTGTGTGTTCGCATATTAATACGAGCACCAATTCGACAAACTGTCGTGAAAAGCATTTATTCGAACTTAGCATTTAGTGGATAAGTATGCAGTTTTGTTTACAAAAATCAACACATTCCTAACTCTGCATAAATAAATATAGATACCATTTTTAAAAATTGGAGATCAGCCTTTGTTTTGATTATTCGTTTGACACTTTCTATGGCTTACTATCAAGTAGTTATCGCATATTCACCGTTCCTAAGGACTTCTTGAACAGGATGATTTGTTTCCAGCCAGTTGTCATGAGAGAAATTTCGACAAGAGTATTAGTCTTCGGCAACCAAAACTAAGCAGTTCTTTCTTGTTTTCTTATTTTTGGTATGCTGTATAAATTTCGCGTTCTGCTCTTTTGGAGTTGACTTTATTTTATAACGCAACTGTCAACTGCAGAAGCAACAACAACAACAAGGACATCAACTCCATATCGGCTTGCAATAAAAAAATAAAAAAAGGCAATAGCTACAGGCAAATTCATTTAACGTCACATAATTTTTTACATGTGTTAAAAACAGGCAGGATATTTAAGAAACATAAACGTTGTAATTAAGCTCGTCAATTGGTTGTTAATCCTTGTTAATCCTTCTTAACTGCAATATAGATAGAGCTCATTCGTTCATTCAATTAGAGACAAAAACCAATATGATTTGTAATATTATAAAATATGAATGCCGAAGTAATACAGATTTTCGGCTTGACAAACGGTCAGTTTTTTCATAAAGAGCTGGAATACTGAAAAACATATCGAATTCTAATATTGTATTATATTTTGACTGAAAAATAAGCCATCCCAAATTTAGGGGTATAAATATAACATTGCACAGATATTATACTTACATTGGAGTTACTTAGGAGGATTATATGTTGGGCAGGTACATTAAGTATTTCTACCATTACAGACAGCCACGCTGGAGGTGGTTATACCGCCGGATATTATTAATGAGGAAACCTCCGGCGACATGATGGTGCCAGAAGGGGGCTCCGCCAAGCTGGTATGCCGTGCACGCGGTCATCCAAAGCCGAAGATCACCTGGCGGCGCGAGGATGGACGTGAGATCATAGCACGCAATGGCGTGCATCAGAAAACCAAAGGTTAGTAACTCTAAAAAGCATTAGCGCCCAACTTACTGACTGACTGACTGACTGAACGAATGACTGGCCCCATATCAATCTCTAATGCCACAAATCCCCTCCAGCCATTTCAGTTGAGGGCGAAATGCTGACGTTGTCCAAAGTCACGCGATCGGAAATGGGTGCCTACATGTGCATCGCCTCCAACGGTGTGCCCCCGACGGTGAGCAAGCGCATGAAGCTACAGGTGCATTGTGAGTATACATTATGAAGCCCCAACTAACCAACAATTTAACCACGACACTCAGAAAACACATCGATCTAAAACTAACAAAATTGAGTACAATCTTATCTTGTTTTAAGAACACTTGTTTTATATATTAAAATTAAAAGGTAATGGGAAATTAACTAAGCAATAGCATCTGAAGGTCTCAGCTAAGTGGAGTGGGATGAAAATGGATAGGATGAAAATATACATAATTAAATAAAATTTAATTTATATGAATGTTTAGGTTTGGTAAGGTTATATTTTCTTCTTGTTTTAATTTTGGGCTTTAAAGTAAAAATACAAATTATTTATAAATATATATATATATATATCATATATTTAAGGAATATATTTTACTAAGTGTAGTACAGTAGTTTAATATTATCTTAAGATCGGGAAAAGATAGGTAGAAAACATTTACATTTAAATAAGATAGAAGCTACAAGCAAGTCGTAGGGAAATTTTACAAGTTCTTTAAACTTATGATCTTATTTTGTATCTATTTTTCTAAGCAACGGGTTGTTTTATGAACAAAAGGCAGCCACTTTTTGCTGAGTGTACTCATATTGATAAATGGGTTCAGCTGGCAGGGAGGAGGAGGAAAGATTCAGCAGCGAACAAATGCTTTGATTTATAACCCAATGCCTTGAACGATGCACTAGAGTAATAATCATAATGGCCATCACATACCTCCGGACGGATGTGCGTGCATGCTGAAGGGCAGGAGCCAAACCGTTACGGAACGTTCCGTTCTCTTCCGAACCGAACCGAACCGAACCGCAGCATAACGCAATAACGCGAGCTGCAAGTGTTTCCGTTTCGATTTCCGGCACCTTCATTCACGTGGTCGGAGCAAACTTTCCAAATGCATTAGGACAGCGGCTAACTGAAGTTTGCGGGTGTGTGGTGGGGGGTAAGGACACAGGGGGGGTGGGGACTCTAGGCGAATTGGGCAGCACTTGCGCCAACCGTCACGTTTTTGTAGTAAAAGTTCAGCAGCGTTTTGGCGTTGGCTTTAAGCCCGTCCAGGACATACAGCAAAGGGAGGTCCTTACCAAATGCGCCGCATGTATCATGTGACGTGGTAATTGTGAAGGGCAGTCTACTGTTTTCCTCCTCCTTCCCCCTCCCTGCTCCAACACAGCCAGCCGCACACCTTTACACCCTCCCACACACCACACCACACACCCTACACCCTACACCCTACACCCCACACCCACCCCTTTGCCGTTGCGACGTGTCGTGCGTGCCAGCGGCTGCTGCAGCGCATTAAACTTAATGAAATTTCCAAAGGGGAGAAAAGTTAAAAGACGACAACACGAAACAAAAGCAAGAAAATCAACAGCAACAAAAGCGGCAAATTGAAAGCGTACCAAGGCTGGCAAAATGGAAAATTCATGTGGGTGTGCTGGGGCGGGGTCGAGGGCGAGGGCGGGCGCGGGCGCTGGCGCTGAGTGCGGGGCATGGGCCTTTAGTCGTAGGTAAAAGATCTAATCTACAAATTATATTGACACGGCAAAATGTTCGCACCTCAATGAGCTGCAGCATGTGTGTGTGTGTGTGCGTGTGTGTGTGCGTGTATGTGTGTGTGTGTGTCCTAGTCAAACATGCTCCCCCCAAACTACACCCTACCCAACGTGTCAGGCCCATACTCCTGAAACGTTTGTCGCCGCCACAAAAATTAATTTCCATTTTTTATCTGCTCCAATTTTTTTGGCTTTGCCTTCTCATTTCATTTATTTTGTCATTTCATTTTCATCTCTCCATCTGTCTGTCTGTCTGTCTGTCTGTCTGTCATGCCGTGCTTCCTTTCTCCTCCAACGTTGCTTTGGTTGCCCCTTTATTGCTTTTGCCTTTGTTAGCTGCTGCGACTCTGCGTCTCAATTTCAATTTAAAAACCCATATGGGTATCTGCAGCTTCCTGGCCCACCCTCAACTGAACTTCCACTTCCACTTCTACTTCTACTTCCACTCCCAGCTCCACTCCCATTTCCTTTCTCAGCCACATACACGCTTTTGGTCCTGCTCCTTCAACAGATTTCCACTGCCCACGCCCAGTCTTTCGTCAACAGCGTGAAATGGAGCTGAATGGAGCGTTCTTTGGCGCTTTTTTTTCCATTTCTGCTTTTGGTTTTGGTTGTGATTCCCGACTTGTTGTCTTAGCCTGACAACAACAGCAACACGAACATCAACAACATCCGCCTCGCTTGCCGCCTGATTCCTTGAGTTGCCTCAGCGCTTTGCTTGATTGATTTTAATCAGAAAATTAAGTGGCTCTTTGGCTTTCCAATCGACAAGCCAACACAGCTGACGGCTAACAGAAATCAGCAGCAGATGGGTACAAAGAGAGCGTTAAATCTGCGTGCTGCATTATTTTCGTTAGGCTTTAAGCTCTACAAGTAAGGATTGCGCATAAGCTAAGGACAAATCTTTTAACTCTCAAAAGGATCTCTGGCTCCGGGCTAACTATTATTGCAGCGATCTTATTTCACAAGACAAAGTCATAGCTGAGAAACTTACCCACGCGCATTGTTCAGTTAAGCTATTCTTCTATACAGTTGGAAAAAAAACTCCAAGCCTCTCTTACATATTTCCTAACTAACTAACTATTCACTTCCCAACCCATATACAACTAAACTGACATCTTGATCTTATTTTATATTCGTCATAGTATTACATTTTATATACTGAATGTCTCCTTCTCTTCTATATTTGAGTAATTGATTTAATTATGATTATCGTATGAATTTGGCTCATTCTATCTTCTTAACGTTTCTCTAACGTTTCTTAAATAAAAACTAATGGAAAAATACTAATACAACTTAATTTAAGATTAAGTCTGGATAATTTTGAGCATTAGAATTAAAAACTTGTTTATTCCAATGATCTGTGATGATGTATTATAAGGACTCTCATCCGATACTCTTTTTCGGAAAGACTCTAGAGATATTTACTGCTATAACTCGTAGTTTTCCATTGCATATGAATCCTATTTTGCTATAATTTTTTCAAAGTTTGTCTGTTCTTTTGTTCTGGTTGTTATTTTGCTTGCCCGCTTACTATATCTTGCCATCAGAACAAATAAGCAATTAGCTCTTGAAAATCAAATAGACAATATCTGTTTATCCAGACGGAACTGGACTTGACTCGGACAGCGTCAATGTCGTTGGGTAAACAGCAAAAGATGATGACGCGATTGTTATTTTGTGATTGTTGGTTGCCCAACAGTTCGGGCAACACCTAAGTACACAAATGACTCCGCTCCGGCTATAAAAGGGCCGAGGGTCCGCCGAGGTAGTCAGTGTATAATTGCGAGATAGACAATGCGCACCTATATAATTGTCACACTTCTGGCGTTAGTGGCTATAGTCGTGGCCCATCGTGGCTATGGAGGTTACGGCTACGGCGGTAATGGCCGCGGCTATGGTGGCGCCCCCTATTACGGCTCAGGCCCCTATTACAGCTCAGGACCCTATTACGGCTCAGGTGGACATTATGGTCACCGCCCAGGTGGACCTTATCCCCCTGGCACAGGCGGACCCAATAATGGACAAGGTGGACCTTATCCTCCTGGCCCAAACGGACCCAATAATGGACAAGGTGGACCTTATCCCCCTGGCACAGGTGCACCCAATAATGGACAAGGTGGACCTTACCCTCCTGGCCCAAATGGACCCAATAATGGACAAGGTGGACCTTATCCCCCTGGCACAGGTGCACCCAATAATGGACAAGGTGGACCTTATTATCCAGGCACAGGCGCACCCAATAATGGACAAGGTGGACCTTATTATCCTGGCACAAACGCACCGAATAATGGACAAGGAGGACCTTACTATCCTGGCACAGGTGCACCCAATAATGGACAAGGTGTACCCTACTATCCTGGCACAGGTGCTCCCAATAATGGACAAGGTGGACCTTATCCCCCTGGCACAGGTGCACCCAATAATGGACAAGGCGGACCTTACTATCCTGGCACAGGGGCACCCAATAATGGACAAGGTGGACCTTACTATCCTGGCACAGGTGCTCCCAATAATGGACAAGGTGTACCTTATCCTCCTGGCACAGGTGCACCCAATAATGGACAAGGTGTACCCTACTATCCTGGCACAGGTGCTCCCAATAATGGACAAGGTGTACCTTATCCTCCTGGCACAGGCGCACCAAATAATGGACAAGGTGCACCTTACTATCCTGGCGCAGGTGCTCCCAATAATGGACAAGGTGTACCTTATCCTCCTGGCACAGGTGCACCCAATAATGGACAAGGTGTACCCTATTATCCTGGCACAGGTGCTCCCAATAATGGACAAGGTGTACCTTATCCTCCTGGCACAGGTGCTCCCAATAATGGACAAGGTGTACCCTACTATCCTGGCACAGGTGCTCCCAATAATGGACAAGGTGTACCTTATCCTCCTAGCACAGGTGCACCCAATAATGGACAAAGTGTACCTTATCCTCCTGGCACAGGTGCTCCCAATAATGGACAAGGTGTACCTTATCCTCCTGGCACAGGTGCACCCAATAATGGACAAAGTGTACCTCCGACAGGAGGCCTACCCAATAGTGGTGGTGTAGGTGCTCCTACTCCGGGTGCTCCAGTACAATCGGGAGGTTCTCCGCCTTTGGCTCAACCAACAAACCCACAAGATTCCACAGTAGTAAAGCAGAAGATTGACAACGCTGCCCCATAGGCTGATGGCTAACTGGTAGCCCGGCACTGTGCTTCTGGGGCACAGTTGTACCCAATTGAAATAAAACCAAAATTTGATTATGGAAGAAAACATCATTACAATGTTTTGGTCCATTCTCCCCTCAATCCCTGTTGCTGGTGTGCAACACAAAAGTAGCTAAGCGAAACATTAATTTATGAAAACGAACAAAAAATACTCTTTTGTATATTTATATTCCCATCCATTCAAAATTAGATTGGGTTAACCTATTGTTGCTAGAGTCTCTCAATGAGCTCGCTGCTCCCTCAGGAGAGAGACCAGCGAGATATTCCAGCTCACAAGACCTATTTTTTCTCATTCTCTGGAGAGTACGCATTAAGCTCGTTATCTTTGACTAGCAGATGTTGCCTGGTTTCGCAAGAGACAGGATTTTCCCAAAATTATTTCAGAGTGCTACCCTACGATATAATAGGTTAGGTTGAGACAGCAGGCCACCCCCATTGGTGGCCTCACATAGATTATCTGGTGCTTATTGGTACCGCATATTTGAACCTTGCGACGTCTAGAATTCTTTGAAGATAATTTTCGCGATATAATAGAATGCTACTGTAAAAATTTCAGGTTTCTAGAGGCTGCCCTTTGGCCTGTCAGTTGGTCGCCAATCAGTCAGTCAGGTTGAAGAAATATATACAAATAGATGATAAATAGATGTGCGAAACCTTGTTTGTCGCAAATTGGATAACATTTGCTGTAATTAAATTTGTAAGCAAACTAGAAGGGCTTTTATAGAAAATATATTTCCCGAAAGAGAATTTAAAATAACGTATACGCCCCTTGAGCCGTTTTGTAATTTCAGCTGCAGAAGCAGCTGCGAAACTCTATTAGAACAAATTGAATTTTCAATAAGTGGTAGGCAATGCAACAGCAACAACAGCACACAATAAGCAGCAACAATAACCAGCCAAAAGAATTGTGCAGGGATTACAACATGAATCGACACTAACAACACATGACATATGCCACATTATTTGAAAGAGCAGACAAGCACAAATATTTGTGTGTGTGTGTGTGTGTGTGTGTGTGTGTGTGTGTGTGTGTGTGTGTGTGTGTGTGTGTGTGTGTGTGTGTGTGTGTGTGTGTGTGAGTGTGGCATGCACAAATCCAATAAATTGACCAATAATGAACGGTTGAACGCAGCAAGTGCAGACAAGGAGCCAGCGGGCTGGGGTTGGCGGACAGCTGGCAAAAAATAAAGGCAAAGTTGAAAAGCCAAAAACAATGATGCTCAGTGGCTTGCCCCGCAGCAAGCTGCAAGACATAGCCAAGGACAGAGGCAACAAAAAAAAAAACAAAAGCACAAAAATCGAAAAAGAATGTAAGGAAAAACCTCAAACTAACACGAAAAACAACACAAAAACACGCAAGGCAAACGCCAGCAAAAGCAAAAACATGCTGCTAAATGTACAGCAGCAGCTAGGCGAATGTCCAAATACCCTAACAGTTAAACCAAAACCGAGTGCAAGTACTCGCAAGCTACTTAAAAGCTCAAATGCTTAAAAGCTTTCAAGTGCGCTTCACTTTCGAGTCATTCGAACTTGCAAAGCTCACAAGCAGCAAGTCAAACAAGTAAAGGTGCAAAGCACACAAACGCAGACGATCAATCAAAGCACTTACTACATATGATTCACATTTTCAAACACCTTTTGAACGTTGAAGGCTTGCTGCCAATCGAGTACTTGGCTTACATTCTTTTACTTTGATCAGTTGAGAGATTCATTTGAACTCATTTGTTAAGAACTGTTAAGAGAATAGCTTTATTAAACAGGGTTGATAGCTCATATGGTAAAGCTGATATACCCAGTTTGCTGTAGCCCAAATGGCGAAGTGCAAAAAATAGCCACAGGCTAGGGACATTCGTCTGGACCAGGACGTACTGGTCCGCTCTGGTTTTGTCTAGTCAGTGCTGGATTGTTGGCGCTCTAACAGCAAAATAATTCATTTTCAATTAAAAGCGTATCAGTTCGGTAGTTTGAGTCGGATGCCATTAACAAATAACCTTTTGGAATCACAACATCAAAAGCCGTTCAACTTTTTGAACAGCTATAAACCTAATTGCCTGCTCTGGGGCAAGGTCATAGTTGGGAGAATGATTAGGGACATGCACCATGTTGATGTTAATAGTGTTGACTAACTTGTTGTACCTCTCCTCTCTCTCTTTCTTTCTCCTGTCACTCACATAGTTCATCCGCTGGTTCAAGTGCCAAATCAATTGGTTGGAGCTCCGGTTCTAACGGATGTCACATTAATTTGCAATGTTGAGGCATCACCAAAGGCCATCAATTACTGGCAGCGTGAGAATGGTAAGTTTCTGGAGTTTGCTTGCTTATTGGTTTATTGGCCTTTTGGCAACTAGCAACGAGATGAATTTCTTCCCGCTTTTTTCATTTTTATTTCCGATGCTGTTTTTTTTTTTTATTTTTTTTTCTTGTGCACTTTCCATTTGGAAGTTGGTTTATAAACCTTTCAATGCCGCAATTTGTCTTTATTTGGTTCGTGTTCGATGCTAAAATATTTTGTGTTGTTTGGCTGGCGACTGTTGGCCCGGGTTAGCCAACTGGCACGCCGTTTTTGGCTCTTGTCAAGTGCATTTGACGTATATTGCAAACGTGACAACATGACACGAGATGCCGTTTCGGCCAGGTCCGCAGGCATCACAAATATCATCATCAAAATGGACTTTTCCGGCTCACTGCTCCGCTCCACACACATTTGCTTTCGTTTGCCAGTATCTCGTACCTCGTTCCTCTTTTTTATTGCCACATCTCACATACCAATTTTTATCTGGTTTTCGATTTGGGTTTCGCTGGCGCAGGTGAAATGATTATTGCAGGTGATCGCTATGCCCTCACCGAGAAGGAGAACAACATGTATGCCATTGAGATGATTTTGCATATTAAGCGTTTACAGTCATCGGACTTTGGTGGCTACAAGTGCATCTCGAAGAACAGCATTGGGGATACCGAGGGTACTATACGGCTATATGGTAAGTTGGCAGCAAGTAAACTAGTTAATTTCTTCCTTCAAAGGTTCCTCGGAATTGTGCATAGTAGCATATTATATTAAAACTGGGCTTTTGCCAAGGAATAGAGCATTGTTTTTGAAAACCAATAAGTAATCCGAATTTCTAAGAGAAACTTCATCTACAAACATATTAAACTGTATATAAATATCTTTTATCCTGAACTTGATCATGAAGTATGGTATTACATAATATATTTAACTTAATAAATGAATAATAAAAATAATTAAATAAAACTGGAATAAATTGTTCTTTAAGTTTGAAGTACATAGTTCTCTGAACCAGTTCCTTACTTTATTTATTTTAAGCTATGCTTAACTCTTTTCATTTTATTAAACTGAAACTCTCTATCAAGCATAATCTCCTGAGCATGCTGATTTGATGAAATAAATCAAATCGTTTTCAATATTTTTCTACGACATAGTTCTCTTCACGTTTGACAGCGCAACCCAAGTTACATTTTATATAACTTGACGGCTTTTCTGAACTAGTTTATTTACTTTTGTACTCAAATCCTTGCCGTTTTGCTTTCAACACTTTCAGAAATGGAGCGTCCTGGCAAAAAAGCACAGCGTGAAGAGGATCTTAATGAAGTAACGGTAAGCCAATCTCACACACAGACATACACACACACACACACACACCGCACACCGCACACCGCACACCCATATATCTACGCATAATTATAATCAAATTATATAAATCTCATTGTACATATTATTGCCCCTGGAACTACCATATGCAGAAGAACGAGGTGGTGGTCAAGGAGAATCGCCATGAGGATGGCTCACGCAATCAGAATGGACGGCTGTACAAGGACCGCAGCCAGGAAACGGATATGGGCAGCGGGGCAGGAGCAACAACACGAACAAGCACAATGCCGCTAATAAAGACAATTCTATTAGCTCTATTGGTACGAGTATTATTAACAACAAAACTGTGCTGGAATACAAAAGGTAAAGGGCACACACAAAAGCATCAATCGACCGGAGAAGGGTACGGGTACGGGTGTGGTTTGGGTATTGGGGCTACAGTTGAAAGATCAACGACAAGGACATCGGGCCTTGGCACAATCGCCAGGGCGACTCTTAGCCAAGACACCAACCACAAAGGCCGTTTAGTATTATAGCTTAATTAAAATGTAATTATAATATGGCATACCATCAACAATAGGCGTTGATATCTTCAGCGCGCACACACACACAGAACAACACACACACACACATATGGCCAAAGGACAACAGACATTCCAAGCCTCCCGCCAACTCTCCTTATCAATAGATTGAGCTTGACAGTCTTGGGTCTTGGGAATGCGTTGGCATAAAGTACACCTATCCGTAAGTAGTTAAGTAAAATTGCAAAATGGAATATTCAATAATTCGTTTAAATGTTACCTCGTTAGTGGAAAATAACAATGAAAGAAATACCGTAAATGTCAAACAAGAAATGAGATTAAATGTTGTTCGGTTCTTTGAATGGCTTTAGCTACTCCAAGTACGAGTATGGCAAACCCAATCATACAAGCATACTATAAATATTCGTACCCAATTAGCCTACTACTTACTAATAGTATATGTATGAGCATCATCTATTATATTCTAGTTGTCTAAGCTAAAAAGCAAATAACTTTCATTGTTCAATTGAATTGGTGTTCCTGTGTTAACTACATTTAAATGGAATACCTAAAGTATGGGTAGGTTACGGGGTTCTGTACATACAACTAGATATAACACATATATGTGGCATATTTCTGCTCAAATAATATTAATGATAAAATGTTTCAACAAATTACGAACATGGAATTGTAAATATTTGATCCTGTAGTTTTATTACAAATTTGTTATCGCATCGCTCTATTTGTTTTTTGTTCTTTTTTTTTTAATTAAGTAGTTTCTTACAATTTTTGGAGTTTTGTTTATGTTTCGTTTGGGTATCCCTAAGTAGTATCCAAAAAGCTATTTTACCTAACATTTTTTGACCGCATTTTCGGATTTAGTGAGCATTTTTATAAAAGAACAAGCTATAAAACCTTTTTTTTGTAAGCCTGCAAAGCCAGTTCTTGAATCGTTAGCAGGAAGGATCTTACGAATAGGCTAAAAAAATACACAAATACAAAATGGGTATCGGAACTAAAAAATAATGCGTATATAGTCACCAAATTTAGAGATCCAGGTTAGTTTATTGAATTGATTGAACTTGTGAACTGTGTGAGACAATGACAAAAATGTTGTGGTATATTGCTTTTTGTGAGCTACTTCACGCGTTCCCCCAAAGTTCATACAGCAAGTGATCTAGTTCAAGGCAGCAAATTAGTTTTGGTCAAAGACTACATGCGAAAGGTTTCACAGCAAACCCAGATGAACTGGTGTGAAGAACTAACTTACGAGCTAACTTAAGTACGTGGAACTGGCTCACTTCTCTTGGAAATCAAGTGATCTAGCTCAAAGCAGCAAAATAGCTTTGGTCAAAAACGACAAGCGAAAGATTTCATAGCAAACCTAAAGAGGCAGGTGTGAAGAACTAACTCACAAGCAAACTGCAGTACAAGGAACTAGTTCACTTTTCTTGGAAATCAGTTGAGGGGAAACGTATGTTGGCATTAATAAACTAGTTCACAGCAAACCCAAATGAACCGGTATGAAGAACTAACTCACAAGCAGACTTCAGTACAAGGAACTAGTTCGCTTCTCTTGGAAATCAGTTGAGGAGAACCCTACGTTGGCATTACACAACTGGTTCATGAATCAAGTTCAAGTGTACCAAAACTCAAGTTTGCATAGCAAACCGAAAAGCATGAACATTGTCTTCAAATCTCTTTTGGATATCAACCCCTACAAATTCATCGCCCTCTCTCTAGGCTAAAAAGTATTTAAGCGTACATATGTATATGAATACGTATGTATGTATGCTCATGTATGTCTACTCACGTAATACGTATGTGTGCGTGTTCAGCTTAACTCTGTGTTTAATATTGTGTAAACTGCAAAAGTTAATATGTGCCAAATGCATCTTAAGAAAATAAACAAAAAATATATACAAATATATATACATATGTGTTCGATATTCAATATACAATAATACCATACATATGAATACGTATCTATACGTATCTATATACCCCATATCCCCGAATAAACAAATTAATAAGAAGAAACAGAACCTACAATAAATATCTCAAATATGGCAACATTTTGGCTAGATTGAAGGCTGGGAATACACTTCCCCGCACCGATATCTACATACTGCTGACTAACCAAGATGTACTCTGACTTAATATACGTACTACCAAAAATGTATTAGTGGGAATGAGAAGGAAACGGAAAGAGAGGGAGAAGATAAGGAAATACATGTTTAATAATAAATAACGTTAATACTCGTATACATGCATACATATATAGGGAATAAAGTGTTTTTTTTTTTTTGATAACGATATGATGATATCATATCGCATAGCAAATCAAAGTTACAATTATAAGTCAAATAACATAACCTACAATTAGCAAGAATTCGATTGATAAACTAAACCCAATTATGATTTAAGCCAAGTAGTTAACTCTAAGTAACCCATATAGACGCCCAAACAAAATCGTAATGCATTTAATGTCTACGCTACAGAAATCATAAAATAAACAAACAAACAAAAAAGAGAAAAGGAAAATTTAAATGAAAATTGCAGCTCAGTTGTGGGAAAAGTCAAGAAAATATCCAAACTAATCATAAATAAAATACACAAATAAATATATTACAATAAACGGTAAATGTATTCATGAAATAAATGGTCCCAAGTTTCTGCATTATGTACTATATTAATATTGAATTCTTAAAAGCTCTAGTTTTAACTTATGTTCATGTATATAAAATTGTTTGTACTTGTATTGTAAATTCTGATCAAATACAAAATTCACAAAATCTGAATATGCAAATTACACAAACGACAACAGAAGAAAATAATAAAACTAAAAATTAAAACCCGCAAAAAAAAATTAACGTGAGCAACTGAAAACTGAAAATAAATGCAAAATAAATTATAAAAAAAACAAATTCAATCTACTTATTTCATTTCTAATGGAGTTTAAGTGGGGATTAATTGTTGGAAAAGCATACAACGCGGCTAAGTTTGAAATAATATCATATTTCAGGAAACCTTTATATATTTTAGAACGCAGAGCATTTGGATTTCCTGAAGCCTCCAGTTAGACCGATCGGTTAAAAGATTATATCCGCATATTCTATGTATACTTAAGACACAAGAAGGTTCACGAAAATACGATCATCGATCGGAAAACTTAGAGAATCTTTAGAACTAGTCTCAGCTGCCTGCCGTTATTTTGGAATCAACAAGAATCTGGTTAAGAAATTAACTTAAATTCACTTTGGTGCTACTTTTTTGACCACGTTTGAACTAGTTCAAAATATGTAATATATTCAAGATCCTGAATGACTCGGAAAATAAACAACATAGCCTGAGAAAATATATTTATGCTATATTCTGATTGCTCAGTTATAAATGTTTATAATTAATGAAATATTCAGGCTTTAACCCTTCCTTGACTTTCGTAAGCACTTCAATTTAATGCAATCCTGGGAGGCTTCACTTCAATCAAACGGTTCCACACACTACGTGGCAACTCTGGTCCGTGCTCTGGGTCTTTTGCTAAGAAGGAGACGACATCAAATCATTAGCAGTGCATAAAGCGTGAACCAGACACGCACACACACGCACACACACGCAGACAGACATGCACATGAATTTAAACTATTAGCAAAACGAGCATTATGAAAGGGAGTTGACTTCTCCTCGGCCCCCTCACCCCACCCACATAGTCAGTAAATGCCTTCTGTGACGAGCAGGTGCACTCTGGTGTCTGGATTTGGTTCTGGTGCTGATGTTAATGCTGATTCTGGTTCTGGTTAGCATATATGCACATGCAATCTTTGACTGCCAACAGCAACTGTACACGGTACATGGTACACGCCCCACCGCCCCACCGCCCCCTAGCCCCCACGCCCCCACGCTACAACCAACACACACAATGTGAATGTAAAAGATGCAAATGTTAAGATATTTTTTCCATTTGCATTTGCCAGTACCAAAAATGACTCGGAACAGGATCCGAATTCCGCTCCGGCTCAGGCTCAGGCTCAGGCAGCATTGTCACACAAATTATTCATTTTGGACTCGTCTCTTTGCGCTTGTCTCCTAGTACCCTGTAACTGAAAAGTGCCAACAAAGGGTATACTGTACAACAGCCTAGTCGATAAAGCCAGCCATATTTATTTGTTTATAGCACACATGTACTTACATCAACGTATTTATCTCCATAACTATGGAAAATAAAGTAAGCAAATTTGGTATGTGACTGCTCATAGACCAAATACAGAAAAGGATAATATCAAAGTTCAGATATTTCATTCCGCTTAACGGAGAATCGAGACAAATGAATTGCAGGGTATCATCCAATTGAGTTTGTGACTTATTCTCTCTGTAGGTGTGTCTATGTTCAACATACAATATAAATAACTCTGCCAGACTTGTGCATATTTTGTAACTACAACTTAAAATAAATACACAAGCTCACATACAATCACGCACACACACACACATACACACACACACACACACATACATCATAGATAGAAAGATGAATGTTTTTACTGTTGGTTACCATCATTTGACCAACAAAACATACTGTAAAATATTTGTAGATTTGCGTGCGGAGCTATTTGCATTTCGGTTGCTGGTCTCTGTGTGTGTGTGTGTGTGTGTGTGTGAGTGTATTTATCTTTTTTCGAAACAAATCGAGCTCAAATGGCAATGTCCAGTGTCCTGGCATGCATATCCTCTTGTGCCCCCGAACAATTGTGGTTTCTGTTTTTCAATAATCAAGGCACGTGTGTTCTATGTGGTGTCCTCTGTGGGTGCGGGTGTGTGTGCGGGTCTGTAGTTTGCCGTTAGCCACTTTGTGTGTGTGTTAAGTGTGCAAAAAGTTGCACATTTTCGCATCTTATAACTATCTGCAAGTCCTTGGCAGCACTTTTAATAAATGTTCGAACAAATGTTCGGATCTCAAGTGTTTGACATCGTTTTCAATTTAGTTACTTTTATGAAGGCTGGCCATGTTCAACTTTTGTCATTGACTTTCTGGCATGAAATATGGCTTAAACACGTGAGCCAGAGTTTATTACTGAAACATGTGAGACAATTACTAACCAGAATACCAAATATTTGGCTTAATAGTTATAAAATACAATTTAATTAGATATGTGTGCAAAATGTGGTAAGAATAATGTAAGCTTAGCTCATGTTATGCAAACAATCTTACCAGAAATAGAGTTGCCCAAATATGGTTATTACAGCGAGGACTTGACAAATTATGGCATTGAAATAAACAGTTTATTAAATCCTTAAGATCTCTAATATTCTTCTCGACGATATACTCGCAAATACGTCTAACCTAGAGCCTATAGCCTCTAGAGTTAGAAAATTTGGTATGTAGCTATGCATATATCCTGCGCAGGTAAGGATGGCTTTAAATCTTACATATATTTCCTACAGCTCCTACAATCGAGAGAAATGCAAACACACGTATGAACAGTTTATTTAGAATCGCTAATATCTGTGCTGGCTACGCTTAACTTATCCCAGGGTAGCACGTAGTCGAGCAGCCGCAGCTAGATATTGTTGTTACTTGTAGGCAAATGTAACCACATTCCGGTTTAAAAAGTTGCCCAATAGTCTATACACAATACCGGTGTGTTAGTGTCAATATTAACTCAGCTGAAGTTCCGTTGTGTGTGAGCTCGTTATTGTCCTGTCAGGACATACACAAGGCTGCGGCTTGGCTCCAGCTGGTACCGATCTGATTCAGTTACCCAGCTTACCAACTGCAGCTTTGTGTAATATATATCCATATTTGTATTTATATTTGTAGAATTCATTTGGGAAACCTGAAAGAACAAACCGTCAGTCTGCCCGAAAAGAAATATATATACGAATGTGCATGAACAATACATACATAGATAGATAAAAGTGCGTAACATTGCAAGTAAATATTCTATATTCTATTCTTCCTCACTTTCCTGACAATCCCTATGGCTGTCTCTTTCTCTCTTTCTATCCTATATCCTTGTAGTTATTGCTGTTGGCTAGATACCCTGTATGTACATTTGTGTTACATACAGAAGAGCACGTCTCTGACCCTATAACGTATATACAAAATATATAGTATACTACATGTACCTACATGTATGCTTGTCTATTCGTCTATATAAGATAGCCGATCTCTGTTGAAATAAGAGTTAGATAATAGTATTTGATGGCAGATCCCCTACCACAGGAGAGCTCATATAGACCATCAGGTCCTTCGTGGTACAGTGTATTTAAACCTCACGATGAGTCGGAGTCTTTAAAGATGTTCAAGGGTTGGTTCAACCTACTCCAAGGAGGGTTCCCAGTTATTTGTGTGTACTTATCAAAAACTATTTGCATAGTAGCTGTTCCAGGGGTTCGGACACCCCCGCGGGGGCCCCGGCTCCTAGCACTTTCTACAGTTGTCATTGTTGGTAGATTCAAGCCTCTTCGCATGGGCAGCTGTCATTTAGTGGAGTGACAGGATATAGAGTTATTCCGGGAACATTGGGTCTTTTTAATAACATTCTTTCATATTTTCAGACTGGTTTTTTTTAATATTTATGTGGTGGTTATGATCGTCACCTTGCGATCTTACCCAACCATGCATAGAGTTGGGGGCACCTTGTTACAGTGAGTACAGCTGATTAAGTCTTAACTGCAGGGTAGCTGCCGGTCCCAGATTATCTAGTTTTAGGGTTGCAATACCCAAATGCCTCTCATTGTAATTTTGTACGCAGGTACTTATTTATAAATTTAAGATTAATATAAAGACCTTTTCCCATTTTCGAGTACTTTGCATTTCGAATAGTTTTCTATTTCGAATTACCGTTCGCAAATTGCTTAGCGCAGGCTTGTTCCTTTTTATAATAGTTCATATAATAGTGTAAGACTTTTTAAAAGGAATACTGAATCGGATTCCAAAATTACACACAGTTAATAATTTCTATACGCAATGATTGCAACAGAATCGTATATGGAAATAGGTCTGAAATACTCAGTTCTTGGAGTCACTTTTGAATAATATTCAGGCTTAATGTTAGATTCAGTTGTATGAGTCAATTTCCACAAAGTTTAATTTAGGTTGTTTATTAAAATAAACAGTAAGGTTAAATGTCAAATGAAGCAAAGAATACAAATTTTAATAAATTCATCGCATTGTCTTGAATTAAAATAAATAAAAGCGCAACAAACTACAGAATTTTAGTTTTTACCGCTCCAAAAAGTATGCTACACAATTTTCGGTGAAATTGAATCGAGTGCGGAATATGGAACAGGTCTACCAGGCAATGAAACTACAGGGTATTTGAGGGTGAATTACACGCGGCCAGAATATTTTTTGCTGTTTCTATTTTATTGCAAAGTTTGGCGCAAATATTTGAGAATTTTAATCGTTTTGTTGTTGTCGCAGCAGCGAGCGCTGTGAGGCGTGTGGTTTACAGAGGGCGTGGCACACAAAATAAAACTGCAGCGGCAGCACCCCAGTTGCACCAGCAACAACAACCGTGTGGGCAAGGCGGGGAGCGCGAAGAAAATATTTGAACAATTCCAAAATGCGATAGTAAAGTGTTTTAAGCGGTTTTTGTTTTTAGGGCCTGCAGCAGGCTTGGTTGTGGGGGGGGAGAGGCGAGCAAAGTAAAAGCGTTGCATACTTTTAGGCTCGACTGTTTGTTTGTTTGCTTGTTCGGTTTGCCCAGCGCTGTGTTGTTTAAGCCACGCACACACACACACACACACACACACACACACACACACACACACACACACACACAAAGAGCGTGAGTTGCATTTATTTACTGTGCGCATGTTTTATTGTTAACATTTAAAATATTTGCGCCTGCATAAAATTTTGTTGCCACCCCCTCCACACACACACACACAACCCCCCCCCCCCCCCTGGCCCCTCTTATCTCTTCCTTAAACCTGCATTTTTCAACTTTTATTTCAGTTGTTGCTTTTTGCCCTTCGCATGTTTGCCATATACGTTTATTTACTTGCCGTTTCTGTTTAAATTAAGTTTAAAGCATTTCAGTTTGTTTTTCCCAAAGGCATTACAAAAAATAAAAATTTGTTAACAAACTGGCAACAAATGCGGCAACACAGTTTGGCAAATAGTTATCAAATTGATTGTGAAAACAACCAACAGCTAATAAATACTTGCTAAAAAGCGAAATCCACTTTAATGTATGCAAATTAATTTAACGCATATTCAATTATTTGCTCAGAAACAGCAATTGTTGAACATAAATGGCATGAACATTTGCCAAAACAGAAGAGAGTATATAATAGTAAAATGATAGGGGAAACAATTTACAATTGATAGCTGGAATTTGGGGTTTGATTGCACTGAAATCAATTCAAATCGTTTTAAGCCTATTAGCCTATCAATGGCCGATTGGCATTTTAATAATAACCGGTTTGACAAAAACAGCCAACAAATTTGCCCAGCAATTTTTCAATTGAGCAGCCAAATCATACAGCTGCTCGTGTTTAGAAACTGGGATTCGAATTTCACAAAACCATTGCCCGGAGCGACCCAAGCGTTGCCCCACACAAAGACCACGCCCATGGGCGATTATTGCATTGGATAGCAATGCAAAATGGAAACGGAAGTCCAACGTGTTGCAAGCAACTCACCTGGTGGCTTCTTGTTGTGCCCACAACAGCAGCAAAAAACAAGTAACAACGTTGCAGTCGAACGTATCCGACAGCAGAATACTCTGTTCCCCATCCGGTAATTTGCTTATTTGAGGGTTCGGAAACAGTAGTCTGTATACCAAATTTTATGACTACCCGTACAGGTGTAGGAGATATAGATTTTCCTCATTTGCGGGAAAGGAGTTGGAAGAGTCAAACATTTTTTGATGCAGATTTATCCAGGGGGTCAACATTAGTCTGTATGCCAAATTTGATGACTCTACCTATACAGATGTGGGAGATATAGATTTTGCTCATTTGCTGGAGAGGAGTTGGGGGGGTCAAACATTTTTTGATGCAGATTTATCCAGGGGGTCAACATTTGTCTGTATGCCAAATTTGGGCGATCTTGACACTACATAAATTGAGGGTATACACCAACATGTGTACCAAGTTTGGTTGCTCTAGCCTCAAGGGTGTGGAAAAAATTGCGGTTATACGGAGAAACGGACATTTCGCACACCCAATATACTCTTTTTCCCTTCAGGAACAGAGTATAAAAAGGGGTTTCAAGCTGCTTAAAAATGGGTTGAATGCATGATGGGGCGGACACGGGGTATTTGGCATTTGCGGCAAGCGAATATGAGGCAGAAATGAGGAAAACAAAAAAAAAAGAACCGAAAACTTTCAAGCAGCTCCCACATTAATGTGGAGCACATTAGTGCACGTTAGTGTATTAAGGATAATGGATGCACTCATAGATATTTCGCTGTTTGACTGTATGCATATATGCATAGAAGGGCGACTGGGCAAGGGGCGTTGGGGCGTTAACCTGAAAGAGGGGCCAGACGGAAGGAATAGCACACTAGTCCGGTTACATGATATGCAGGTAAACCGAGTATTTTCACAGTGCCAGTGAACTACTCACCAGGTGAATGGGTATATACATACATATGTATATATATATATATATATAGTATATGTGTGTGTGTGTTGAGTGTGTGTTCTACATAAATTATAGGGTGCGACTGTGTGCAGCAATTGGAGCTGGTTAGCCGTATGTATGTAACTATTATCTGCGCTTTTTGTGTAATCCTAAGCCGGCTGGCAAAAAATCCAAGAGCCAAGTTTTTACTTGTATTTAAAGTAAAGTGTAAATGCATTAAATTAACTTGAATATACTGTTGTTTAAAACAAACAACAGGCAGCTTGTACTCGATAAAGCGTATAATCGACGCACTAGTATAAGACTGATTAAGATTATATACTTACAGCTAAAAACAGCTATGATTATATAATTCATAGCAGTATAACTATCTTTATTTAAATAGAACATTTATGATTAGTTTCTAAAGTAGTTTAATACATGTGTATAATTATATTAAAATATTGATAAGGCAAAATGGGCGAAAAATCAGCTTGGTTTTAAATTATAAAATTATAAAAATTGCAAATAGAAGTTTATCCTGTTTCCCGGATACCCCATACTAAAATAGTATCTCTAACATTTTCCCATATCTCTAGGTATTTTCTTTCAGGTTTAATTTTTTTAAACTCATAACTCTTATTTGCGATCCCTGGTTTTAAACCGTCACACCAGGCTTCCCTGGTCTTAATCAGTTACCAAATCGTTCGTTTGTGAAGTATATTATATGGACTGGAAAGCTAAACCTGAAAATTCTAAGGACTTTCTATGCCTACTTATGTACATACAAATCGAGAGGAAAAACGAAAATCATGGTGAGAGCGCAAGCTTCAAAAGAAGAAACAAAGTGAGTAGCAAATCGAACATGAAATCGAGAAGCAAAGCGAGCAGAAAAAAGAGATGCAAGAAACAACGAAAGCTCCAAAAGAAGAAACAAAGTGAGTAGCAAAACGAGCATGAAATTGAGAAGCAAAGCTAGAAGCATAGCGAGAGGCAAAACGAGAAGCAAGGCGATAAGCTAGAAGCATAGTGAGAAGAAAAGCGAGAAACAACGAAAGATTCAAAGAAGAAACAAAGCGAGGAGAAAATCGAAAATCAAAGCTTACCAGCTCAAGGCCTGCCGGACAGCATCTTGCTTTAAGTCCCTCCATAAATAAATAATTATCTCCCTAATACATAATAGTATCATGCAAGCCTCCCCTAACAATCATTATATTCCTTTGTACGCACTAGACCTAAATGTATTTGTTTAATAACTTCTGATTAGATTAAGTTGGTTTTATAATAACAGCACACTACTCAAGACACTATTTCAATCCAAATAATAATAATAAAGCCGTGCTACAGGATATCAGTCTGAAATCGTTCGAGAAATGCTCAGCGCTAAAAGCCACGAAATGTAATTTTTTTCTATTTCTATTCTTATATAAAATGTGTTTAAGCAAATACACTGCACAAAACGATACTCAGTGCACTCTGGGTAAATGAATATCTAAAAGGGCAACTAAAATGATTTAAGAATCACTTGGCAATGCTACAATTCAATAATGTTAACCCAGAAAGAGCTTTGAGTTCACAGAGCCAGAGTCGAATAATATAATAAGTGCTCACCTTTGCCGACAGAGTGAAATGAAATCTATCCAAGCTGCCAGCCAGGCACTCACTGAATGGTGGAATCGTATACTAAAAGCACTTTTATCGTCATCATTGTCAGCGGGAATTGTCATCATAAATATTTGATTGTTGCATCAATAAAAGCTTATGACACATAAAATCCATAATTTCAATTGTCGCCCACGGCGTACTCGGCTGCTTCGAATCGAGTACCAAGCAACGGCAAATGGCGAATGGCGAATGGAGAATGGAGAATGGTAAATGGTAAATGGGAAAACGGGAAACGGAGCAGTCGGAATCGGATCAGCCGCTGGCATCAAGGTTAACGTAGCCAAGGAGCGAACAATAAATAAAGAACGATGCTGACAAAGAAGGCGGCACATCCTTCACATCGTATCCCCCCCTCACACACACACCCCTCTACTCCAGCACATAAATCAGCGTCGTTCTCTGCCATCCTGGTGCCATATTCAGACATTCGATAATGTTCCGTCTTGTGAATGCGATATAATATTGCGTTTTGGTTAGCCTTGATTGGCTTGAATGGTTGGCAGCATGTGTTTATTGCCCCAGTCAGACTCAGCCAGAAGTTGAAGTTCTCGAACAATAGCTTAACAAGTAAATTCATCTGTCTGCACAATGGATGTTTCGAAGTTTTGGAATGAAAAAACATCAATGCAAATATATAAAAGGTATAACCTTTATTTAACTCTAGAAAAACACATTTTTTCGGGTATAACTTTGTTAAAACTTAACTGATTTCATGCGAACTATTTCTTGGGTTAAATTTTTATACTATGTTCCCGAAGGAAAATAGTATATCGGGCTTGCGAAATGTCCGTCTGTCCGTATGCACGCAATTTTTTCCACACCCTTGAAGCTAGAGCAACCAAATTTCCCCACAATTTGGGGAAAACCTGTATCTTCCACATTTTTAAAGCTATAGTCACCAAATTTGGCATACACACTAATGTTGAGATTGCTGACAGATCTGCATCAAACATTTTGTACACCCCCACCCCTCCCCCGCAAATCGGCACATGCTATCCCCAAAACATGTTTTTCACTGGAGTATATCTCCTACAGTTTAATAGCTAGAGTCACCAAATTTGGCATACAGGCTAATGTTGACCCTCAGGAAAAATCAGCATCAAAATTTTTTGGACTTCTTGGATTTTTTTGCGATTCTTAAGCAAAGATTTGAAAAAGTAAAAATTTTTAAACTTAGAATCAAAATTAGTATAGAAAGCTAAGTATTTGAAAACCTTTACTGAGGCCGTCAATTTAATAATTCAATAGTCATGCTGAAAATTTAAAATAAAAAAAAACAAGTAAGAATGCTATATAGTATAGTGCTAGAGTACACCCGACTACAAAACTCCCTGTACCCAGGTCAAAAATTTCCGATCACATCTACGTACACTTACACATACACACACACATACACAAAAGAAGCACACACACGAGCGATAGCTCGAGCGCAGCGCAAGCGAGGCATTTTAAGTGGTGGCTGTGCTGCTTCTTCCCCCGCGCTCCAGCACTGAATCTTGTTTGTTGAATAACTTCCGTGTTTGTTATCCGATCGACTTGGAATTTGGACAGTAGATTAAGAGTGACAAAAGTATTGCACATACCAAATCCCAAATCTATATCTTGAAAATTGTTACTGTGAAACGGTTTTTATCGAATAGCGGGGAAACGGGGGGAGATATCTCAAATCTAAAATAAACTTGACCTTTTCCCGCTATACACGAACTTACATTCCAAATTTGGTGTCAGACAGACGGACATGGCCAAATCAAAATCTCTTTTGATACTGATTAAGAGTATATATACTTTATAGGGTCGGAGATGTCTCCTTCTGCCTGTTACATACATTTGCACAGATTTAGTACCCCCTTTTTACCCATTTTATGGGTACAGGAAGTAAAAATAAAGCGAAATCGTTCTTAGATTTCATGATCCTTACATATATATGTATGAAGATACTCGTATCTTAACCAAACTCACCAAATCGAACTAACATACTGCTTTAAACAAGCTGACCAAATTTGGTCAATATCGGACCACCATGACATATATATTCGAAGAATCGGGTAAAAAATGCGTTTTTGGGTGAAAAACTTTCTTGTTTATACTTACAAATATTACATTCAATGTTACCAATTGCTAGTTTCATTTTACTTCATATAGTTTGTTATAGTAACAATCGGAAGAAAATGGAGTTGATGTATAAAAGCATTGGTATATATCTTTGGCACGCCGAAGATATCCGTTGTTTCCTTTTCCCATCATAGTAATTCATGTGTTAATTGAAAAGTGCTAGTGCAATTGTGTCTGATGAGTTAATTATGCTTTGCAATTGCTTAATGATTGTAGCAGTCGACATTAATATTATCTGCCTACATAATTCAATTATTAGATTTAGTACATAATTAACGTTACGTTATAGCTGTATCTCGATGAATACACAAATTTAAAGCAATAAAATTAAATTGTAAGAAGGTAAATATATATGTAAGCATTGGCTGCATTGACCCGGCAAAGTTGAAAGCTTTGATTTGGTACAACAACCAGCTGCAATTACATATCTACGTGCCTACAAATGTATGCATGTACATATGTACATATGTGCAGAGCTTTTACACGCGCAGGTCAAGTCAGCTTAGGTTACAGCGAAAAAGAAAAAGAAGAGTACATAAAACGAGGGATGCACTTACATATATATCTCCAGCGGTGGAAAGCTTTCCATCGTTGTTGTTCTTGTTGATGATTGTATGTATGTATGTATGTTGGATTGTATGTGTGATGTAAGTGGTGGTGGTTATTACCTATAGGTTCACTTATATGTTTTTCCTTGTCCTTTTTCGCACATTAGTTATTTTGTTCACTTTAGTTTTAATTATTGTATTTTAATCGCAGACTTTGTCCACTTTATCAATGGGGCAATGCGAGAGCTTTTGCTCTCACAACAACAACACACACTCAACGCATAAATCCAATTGGCAAGCGTAGAGCGGGGTGATGCCTAAGTTTCAGGCGGAAACTAATGCACCCACACCAGGGCTCTATGGAATACTCCAGAACCATGCCCGCATGCGGCAAACGCGAGAGCGCTGAAGACTGGTGTGGGTATATACATGGGTATAGCGGGATCACTGTAGGGCAAAAAAAAACAGACCTTTAGCACAACGAAACATGGGGCAATATTTACAGCGGCACATACCTTGTCTTGCAAGGAAGGCTGCTGGATAAATATCGCTCTCCGCGATCGATCACAAGAGGTGGATGCTCTTGGATTAGATATCCGGCGTCTTGGTCGTGGTGGTGGGTGCAAATCCGAAAAAAATAGATTTTATACTTTTCGCGCACGGAGCAGCGCGGATTTCGAATTTAATTTAGACGACCGATTTATAACCTCACACGCAGCTACGAGAAGCTGTTCGACGTGGAGGACGCGTACTAATCTGGGACCGATCAGCAAAGAGACTGAATGAGGCCTTTTATATCACCCAATTCCAATACACAACTCTGCGTTGAGTGAAGCTGGATGCGAATCTTATTGGAGTGTGAGAGCCTGCGTTCTCACGAGCTTTGCAACATTGTTGCCACTTGCTCTGCACTAGCAACAGACGAAATGGTTTTATCGCATGCGACAACTTCTGTCGCAAGAGGTATGCGATAAAACGCTAATATTGCTTGCGATACAAATATCAAACGGCGACCATTACATGATATATCCATGGACTCACAATAGTTATATCGGTTTTATGCACCGCTTCATATGGCAAATTAATGAAGCGGGTGCACACATGTATCTGATAGATACTTATGTATCTACGTGTGCTTGCATGTATGAGTTGTGTCTGCGGTTTGCATACACGAGTTCTACGAGTACATAAATCAAAATGTCCGCCCGGCAGGCAGCTCGAAAACGTCAAACGCAACATTTTCAAATATTTAAGACAGCAACAACAATTGTTGAGTAATTGCGGCGCCTTTTCACCGACATGCCAATCAGCTGGTGGGCGGGCATTGGTGGGGGCCTGGCTTGCAACGAGTTGAAATGTTAATAGAGTCAATGCAACAACAATTTCATATTGCAAACGTCAGCGAAACAGTCTGCAACAACAGCAACAACAATAACAAAATCTCATATAACAAATGCTAAGCTAAGCAAAAGTTTGTGTGTGCGTGTTGTGCGCGTTGTGCGTGTGTGTGTTAGTTGTCTATACACTCGAAAAACGAAACGTGCAAACGTCACTGACAACGGTAATAAACGAAGAGTGACAGCCCCCTGAGTAGCACCCTTAGTTCCCTTTCCTCTGCCCTACTGCCTCTTCAAATAATCTACATCTAATGGGCGTCAAAATGTCTCTAATTGGTGTTCAGTGTTCACCTTTGATCCGTTGCTGTGCGGAACATCCATAATGATATCCTCATTCTTGATAGTTTACACGTGCCTCTTATCTCGATAACCCAAGTAACGCTTTTGAGGATTGGAAGGAAACAAGCAACGAAATTCACATTATGAATAATTATAGATAACGACGTAGCCATAACAAGACAATCCCATTACACAGATTATCTTGGGAACTATCATCACTTTAGTATTATATATAATTTTTTACTCCCTGTACCCATCAAATGGGTAACAAGGGGGTACTAAATCTGTGCAAGTGTATGTAACAGGCAGAAGGAGACATCTCCGACCCTATAAAGTATATATATTATTGATCAGTATCAAAAGAGATTTCGATTTGGCCATGTGCGTCTGTCCGTCTCTCCGTATGAACGCGTCGATCTCAGCAACTATAAGAGCTAGATCAAGTTTGGTTCATATTTCAGATATCTCCCTCCGTTTTCCCGCAAATCGATAAAAAACCGTTTTACAGTAACAATTTTCAAGGTATAGCCTTAAGATTTGGGATTTATAATACTTCAGTCCCTCTCAATCTACTGTCTAAATTTCAAGTCGATCGGATAATAACCACGGAAGTTATTCACGAAAGAAGATTCAGTGCTGCATCGAGAGGGGGGAAGAAGAAGCACAACCACCATTTAAAATGCCTCGCTGTGGCTCGTGTGTGTGCGTCCTTGTGTATGTGTAAGCTTACGAAGATGCGATCGGAAATTTTTGATCTGGGTACAGGGAGTTTCGTAGTCGGGTATACTCGACTATAGCATTCTTACTTGTTTTTAGTTCCATATTATATTTATTATATTATAGCTTTTGAAATCAGAAACCCTTGATACTAAACTATGAATGTGATTCCAATCTTATGCTTGGTTTTTGTCAGTTATAGATCTACTTCGTAGTAACTATAGTGATCTTAAATCTGCTTAAGTTATTATATTTAAGCCACAAGCAAAATTAATGCAGAAATCATAGTTGTTTCGGTCTGAAGGAACTTATTAATTCTATGATTTTAAGGAATTAGCATTATAACTCTTAAAAAAAGACCATTCTAGCGTTCTAGCAAACTTTTTGAGATTATTCAAAAATATATTTTAAATATATATAAACACATAAATAAATTAGAAAACAATAGGAACAGGAACATACACAATAGTAAGATTAAGAATACTGAACATCCTCACTTACTTTGACAGTTGACCCCACTCAGCAGGAGACGGCTCCATAACCATCGCACATCTATGTATTCTAACAACCTATCGGAAAGCTATCCTCAAATTTACAATTTCTACAAATTGGCCTTAAGGGAAGCAAGCTAATGCTTAAAAGAAGTCATGAAGTATCACAAGGAGCAGAAAACTTAGCGTTTTATGTTTTATCCGTCTCAACCTAATCTAACCTAACACCCTCTATATGCAGCGACTGAATTCAGAATAACTAACTGTCATATAAATAGTGATGGACGATCACTATGATGCACATTAATCGATTATTTTGTCTCAGCTCAAAGGATTTATTATGGCATCAAGAAAAATGAAAAATGTTTTTTATGTGCACTTTTATGTATTCGTTAATTGTATTACACATTCACACGTAAAACATATCAAAAATTGCAGAAAATTGAAAAGATCATTTGATTTATCGATTAATTTCATTTGACTACGATTAATTGCGATTAATTATCGCTCGAGCCGCTCAGAGCACAGATGAATTAAGTGCATTTAACAAAAAGTTGAGAAATGTGATGAAATAATGTCATAGCTTCTAAAATTCCCTTTATGATGGAGTTAATCACATCTCTGTCATATCATACACATGTGATATAAATAATTGTTATATCTGCATGTATGTTTATCGAAAATTGCGTCACTTCACGGAACTTTCTCATTTTAATTGAGTCGCACTAATATATAAATATGCGTGTGTTTGCTAGTAAGTATAACTATTTCACTGTTTATTCATTCCTGGCGCATAAATAATGCTGAGTACATATTTAAACAGGCAATTATAAGTTGGGATATGCCCCAAATGTCAAACATATCGATGCAGAATTCATCCTATTATAACATACCATAATATATGATATAATAATATGGTAGTAATTGGTAAATGGTTTTGAAATTGTTTAGGTGCTCGACTCGTTTTTCGAAAACACATCGAATGTAAAATAATCAACCCGAAACATTGTTAGTGTCAGTTTTGTGGCCTTTGGGCTGGACGTTAGGTGATTTTAGCTTTATTTATTTCATTTAATTTTGTGCTCTTTGGCAGTTCTTTGTGTGTGTGTATGTTTTTATTTTGTATTTTAATTTTAATCCAATTTCAGCACACATAAAAGTCCGGCCAAGCACAACACACCAAACGATATGCACATATATATATTTTTTCGAATATACTTTTTTTTATTTATATATGTACATATATATTTTTTATTTTGGCTTGTGGCAAAATATATTAAAAGCTACTTACAAAGTGCACAGCCATGTGCATGTGTGTGTGTGAGAGGGTGTGACTGCACACACGCACACACACACACACACAGTTACAATGCTGTGGTTTCATATAGACCTTGTGGATGAGAAAGGTTTCAGCGCAGGGAAGATGCGGATGATGATGATGCAAGTGATTCATGCGGAAAACGAGCAACAATTTTGGTTTACCAGACAGACAACGGCAGTCGCTGGCAACAACAACAACAACAACAACAAACACAACAACAACAGCAACAACAATAATTACAACAACAACATCATCAATGTGGCAAGGCTTACATGTGTTTACACATTGTTGCTGCTGGCCGCCTGCTGTTTCAATTTTATTATGAAAGCATTTTGCTCTCATGATTTAAGCAACAACAAAAATGCAAAAGTCAAAAAAAAACTCCGTTTTTATTAAAAATAGATAAAATCGTCTGCAAAATGTACTTGATCCGAATTTTCACTGGGCCTTTATCTCGGCAACGCAGTAAATGGCCTAATAAGTCAGTTGTAATAGACAACGTTGCGTATACGCAACGTGCACCGAATTTACCAGCAAGGGAAAGACCAGGAAAGACAGGCATAAGCAAAAAGATTTCCTTAAATGAATCACAACCGAATTTCCATATGAATTTTCATATTTTACAAATCACAATTCTCTTAGACTTGGCCAAAAATAATCAGGATTAAAACTGCCTTCAAATAAAGTTTCAGTCTAATAAATATTTAAGAAATTTCATTTCAAACAATGACCGCGTTTAGCAGCATGGGTGATCCCAGATTAATTATTAAAAGAAATCGATAAGTTAAATACTTCTGTTCTGACACTTTAAAACTATCGTAAAATTGTTGCGATAATTGACCGATTTTCCCCAACTATCGAGTGTTTTTTCGACTTTTGTATATCGAACTCGGTTACTTGCATTTATTTTATTATTGCTGCAATAATGTTAACCTCCCCACATAGTGTGAGCAAGTATCTCACTATATAGAATTTTGTGCGGTTGATTTCGATAACGATATTACACATATGTTCGAAAATAGAACTACAAATGCTTCCTCGCCCAATTTATCGATTGTTTTGAGCTTTGCGGTAAAACTTTCAACGTGTTGCATGTTGCAAGTTGATTACTGGCTGGCAAATACATATGGGCATCATTATAGCTAAACCATTATTCCACACACTTTGTGTATATGTAATAATGTCGCCAAGTAATAGCTGCCACGCACCCCCCGTCAGCCCACACAAACCCGCAGCCCTCCTCAGTCAGGGCGTTGGCCCATTGGAAAAGAAGTCAAATGCACTCATGTGGATAATTCAATATGGGGAACAAATTGTTTTAAGCACGTTTCATTAGATTTCGCAATGCAAATGCTATTGTCACACACACAAACACACGCACACACACATACACACACACACACACACATGTGCAGACAGTAGCTAACATTTAAATTCTAAACAACAAACAACAACATACAGAAAGACAGACAGAGAAAAACAAACTAGCTGAACTAACTAACTGAAGTCCTGGCATTGCCATGTCTGGTCCTGGATCTGCTGCCCTAGGACCTACATGCGAAGGGTGTGTGCTTGTGTGTGTGGGCGTGTCTGTCTTTGCCATTTGGCCCGATTCGCATATTGTTTTTGCCAGTGACAACTGAAAGATTGAATTGAACTTTACATCCGCGCACTGCAAGGGCTGGGGGCTGTGGGCGCCGCAGGGGGAGGCCCAAGGATGAGGTAGGTAGTATTGGGTGACGCTACGTAATTGTGAATTGATTGCTGAAGTGTAGCGAAATTCACTGGAGATGCAGATGGATATGGAGTCGGCTGCGAGTCAATGGAGAAGTGAAGCAAACCTAAAGTCACTGAATACGATTGAATGCGATCAATTCTGTTCGCCGACATTCAATGCGATTTGTCTCGTGTCAGATTTGAGTGACAGAGCAGTTTATATTTATATATGTGCCTTAACTGTTTCCTGCCCACACATGCCACATCGCACATGGACAGTGCCTTGGCTGCATTCCAATCCAGGCCAGGCGACATCATATTCAAACAATTACACAATCAAATCAAATCCCAGAAGAGAATAAACTCGATTTTCACTGAATGCATTTGGCCATCCTTCCTCGAATGCCGAATGACTTTTAAATTGCAGGTCAATATTACCAAACTCACTATCAATTGAAGTGATTGTATCGAATAGCATGTAATCAACTGATACAATCGATTTCGATTGTTTTATTGAACTTATTCCTAGGTACAGCACAACGGGGGTATTCACGACTACTGGGTTAATGGGTTAACTGGTTATAAGATATAAATTATTCATTTCAAAACTTATATATCGAATAACTGATACAATCGATTTCGATTGTTTTATTGAACTTATTTCTAGGCAAAGCACAACGGGGGTATTCACAGCTACTGTGTTAACGGGTTAACTGGTGATAAGATATAAATTATTCATTCATTCCTTCTTAATTAATATATCGAATAACTCTTACAATCGATTTCGATTTATTTCTTGATGTTATCTCTAGATATAGCACAACAGGGGTATTCACGGCTACTGGGTTACCGGGTTAAAGGGTTATAATGGTTATAAGATAGACATTTTTCATTCTAACGGGTTTGATTGGTTTCTTATTGATATCTCTAGAAATTGTGATGCTGGCGTCATCACGTCTACTGATTAAACTGGTTAACTGATTACAAAAATGCAACCTATTTAGATCTTGTAATTACATTTTTCATTCTTGCAACTAATATAATCAACTTTTATTGATTTCTGTATGAAAACATAAGACACATTTCAACTTTTCACACAATAAAATCAACTCTTTTGATTTCTGGTGGGTGTCAACTTTTCTGTCATTGTTTAAAGTGACAAGATTGACGAGATTGCGGATCAACAGATATCTTTACAATCCGTATATGTGTAAAAAGTATTCTGAAAAGCATCTGTGAACTTTCAGACTTTCAGTTTCGTAGGTAAGATACTGGCTCTACAAGTCGGAACTGCACGAATTGATCACAATGTGACATATTAACCATTGGTCAAAAGATTATCAGACTTATCCAATATGCGAAAATAAACCACAATACAATACATAATATATAATACACAATACTCGATGGCCAGTAGTGTACAAATTGAACACTAATAATGCACAATCAGTGATTACTAAAGCACAGATTGAACACTGATAATGCACAATCAGTGATTACTAAAGCACAGATTGAACACTGATAATGCACAATCAGTGATTATTAAAGCACAACTTGACAACTGATAATGCACAATCAGTGATTATTAAAGCACAGATTGAACACTGATAATGCACAATCAGTGATTACTAAAGCACAGATTGAACACTGATAATGCACAATCAGTGATTACTAAAGCACAGATTGAACACTGATAATGCACAATCAGTGATTATTAAAGCACAGATTGAACACTGATAATGCACAATCAGTGATTATTAAAGCACAACTTGACAACTGATAATGCACAATCAGTGATTATTAAAGCACAGATTGAACACTGATAATGCACAATCAGTGATTACTAAAGCACAGATTGAACACTGATAATGCACAATCAGTGATTTGTAAAGTACAATCTGTGATTTACTCAGCGAATATCAACCCTTAACAAAAATTGAATTGTCCCTGAGGCATAGATCTGTGTTTGGTTAATCTAAGCTCGATTGTGCCCAATTTTTGTCCCTAAATATTACAAAAGTTGAGCCTACAATTCTCCGAATGTAACATTAAATGAACACAATCTTGTTGTTCGAGCACAAGCTTAATATCATTGTCTCAATGTTCGATCTTAATTAAACTGTTTCTTCAGTTCAGACTTAAAGCACGTGTGTGTAAGGGAGGCTTCAACATTTGGGGTAAGAGGAGCTGCTGGATTACGTAAAGGTAACTGCCTCAAGACAAGATGCCCTCGTTAAGCGCCCCAGGAAATGTACTGCCAGGACATGCCCGACTTCATTGTGCCGACTGCAATAGGGCGTCTCGTTTTTTCGTTTTCTTGTTTTTTTTTTTTTTGTTATTACTTATTTTGCTGGTTAGTGGCACGCCCACACTCATGCCACTTGAGGCAAACCAACTTGTGCTTCATATTCTTAGCAGTTGTTTTACTTTTTGTTGTTTGTTGTCCTTATTGTATTATGGCTTGTATTGTCGTCGTGCTGAGCTGCTGCGCTCGCCGTTCTGCGCCCTGTTCAGTCCTGGACTGAGTCCTTTCAACGCTTGTTGCTTTAATCTTGCCCCCCCCATACCCGGATATACATACCTCCTACTCGCAACGCGACTCATTATGCGCTTAATTTTCGCTTTTCATTTTCAATTGCCATAATTTAGTTTTATTTCGCTTCATTTTTGCTGTGGCTGCCTCCTCCAACTGCTGCTCCTGCTCCTGCTCTATACCTAGCCCCGTGTGGCAGGCAAAACTTTTGCCACAAAAGCAACGGGCCCAGGCATATTTTCATTTGAAGCCCAAGCTGCGTCTGATTACATCATAAGAAATGCGTAATAATTGCGTTAACATAACGCGGCCCGGTCCTTGGAACGGGATCTGCCAGCCAGCCAGCCAGCCAGAGGAGCAACTTTACCTGGCCAGCATCGCGTCCCGGCAACCCACATCCTGGCCACATTACGCGCAGCGAGCCAAACACGCAATGGGCGTGGCAAAACGACGTCAACAAATAAAAACTTAAGTGAAAAACGGAAATGCGTGAAGCAACAACAACGAAAACGAAAACTGAAACTGAAAACTGAAAAGTTTTCACGAATTGTTTTTACCCCAGCGCTGCGCTTTTATAAAATTTAATTTACGTGCATGTCCTCCACGTTTGATTCAGTCAAGGAACCAGAACCAACAGCATTGAGATCTCTCAAGAGCGACACCTATCGGCGTGAAATGGTAGCTATACAGAAATATCGATAGTTTCGTAAGTCATCATCTAAACAATCGATTCAAATTTGTAAACATCACTAGGAGTATTTAAAAACTGGGAAGTTGGTTGTTTAATTGAGTGGAGTTCGCATAAATACACGAAATCCTATTTATCGACGATAGTACGCATATCGATAATATCGATTGTTTTACAGAACTGTAGTTCAATATCCTCATGTACAATAGCTTACAATTATGTACATACATTTAATTACCATCAATTACAATTACTCAAGTAATTAAAACCAAAACTCCACTCCAAAAAGTTCAGTTTAAGCATTACGTTTGACAACTAAGTAAATACTCTTAATTACCTTCAATTACAATTACTCAAGTAATTAGCACCAAACTGCCCACTCCAGACAAGTTCAGTTACTATTTTACTAGTCTAGTCTTAATATTATCCGACTTGACTTGACTTTCAACCACAATAATCTATCAATGCTTACCACAGTTACATTAATTTTAAAAAAATAATTACACATGAAATTGTAATTCAATTACTAAAGTAATTGACATAAAATGTATAAATTTAAGCATAAATTTGACTTTAAAGTGAATTATTATTATATCTCAGCACCCAGAAGTTTGACACAATTGTGGCGCCACCTGTTGTCGACAATCGCCACCTAAGCCCCTCAACTGTCTGGCTTAACCTCAGCATAATTGTGGCGCCATCTGTTGTCGATATCAGTTCGTAACTAATTTCAATAGTTTATGAGAAAGGCTTTTTACCGACTTGAATACGCATATTGTACTTCCTATGCCTTGGCTCTGAAAGATCTGCTGGGGAAAAAGCCCGCTCAACTGTTGACCCCTTATCGGAGCAGCGCAGAAATTGCCAGGACGTGCGCCACACAGCCAGGACCTGCTCAACCGACCTAAGCTAAGAAGCGAACAACTTACTATAAATCAGTACCAATGAAATATCATTAGCGCCAGACCAAGCGGAACCCGACGAACAAAAAACTGCACCAACTGCGGTCTGACTGGCAAAAAAAGGAAACCCAGGCAAACTGTACGCGTATGCAACTTGGTGAGCTCAAAGGAGCTGCAAGAGCTGCACGAGCTGCAGGACCTGCCAAGAGTCGAAGCAATTGCAGTTGGCACTCACATTATGCCAGAGCTGGGTTGCTTTTTGCCAACGTCGCCGCCGGCAGCGGCTGTAAAAACTTGAAAAATTGATTGAGCACGTGAATAACAGCAACTGAAATGCAGCAGCAGCAGCAGCAGAGCCAGTCAGCAGATACATGTTTGCACATACAAATGTATCTGCTTACAGCTCTCAAGCCAAGTTCACTGTTCGACTCCTCCAACTCCAACTCCAACTCCAACTCCAACTTGTCCCAACCCTGGCAATAAAATGTACAACATGCGTGGGAGTTGTCGAAGGCGGCCCTGGGCGTACAAATCCTCCGACTGCATTTTGCGCATTTGTATGCCAAAACTACAGGAGCTACGAAGTAGAAAAAAATTAAATAAAATTCAATTTCAACTTGTGTGGCAAAACTTGGGAATACCCTACTTCTCTTATAATCTCAACTACTGCCATAATTATTAGATTCATAATAATTATATGCCTGCAGAAGTTGTAGTAATATTACTATAGATTTTATTCTTTAATTCTTACATCACATGAAAACAACATTTATTTATTTATTGATAGGTCTACAAGCCAAAACTTATTAGTTAGGATACTAGTGACCATAATTATACAAAATTTAAAAATAAGTGTACTACAAATACAATTGTAAAATCAGAATCGGAGCTATTCTTTAAACATTTGTTCATTTTTACATACTATCATATTAAAATTGTTATAGCTGTTATTCTATCCTTTACTAATTATATTGAATTATTTGATACTTATTATTCTATACGGAAACCTGATATCTAGATTACTCAGACAATAAATCAATGTAAGTCGATTATCGATTACTTACCAATGCTTTCCGATTTCCGATTTTGTGTTCCCGATTTTAAATGAGATAGCAACCGTTTTTTCCTCTTAAAGGTAGGTTCGTATAGTTTTCGTTTCACTGATTCAAATGGAAGCTTTTACAAGGCGAATAAGTATATATAAGTCTACTTATGTATATCTATATATATGTAATTTTTATTTTTATCTAATAGTTCCTTTATAAATATATAAAGTTTAATTTAAATAAAATGTTTATAAATATTAACAAAAAGATTAAATGTTTCATTCATTTCATTCATGAAATTTAATCCACGGCTTGCTTGGCATATAGAAACAATATTATCCCATTCTTTTTATATGTTTTACTGTTAATTAAAATTTAGAAAACTCAAACATTTAGTCCACATTTTTGACATGCAAAGTAAAGCAACGTTTTCTGATAGAAATAATTATTAGAAAGCAGGCAGTAAAGTTTTACATTTAGCTAAGTTGATATTATAAACAGGATATGTAAAATAAGCATGACAATTTCAACAAGGATAATAAAGTACTTACATGTTAAGAGCTCAATCATTTAATATTTCTTATTCAACTGAAGTTTGCATGTAAATAACGTAGAAAATTCCACTCAACATTCCAAAATCAATGTTACAAAATCGTTAAGTGTATGTTAAGGTTCTTATGCTCATTTTAATAGGGTATTACAAAGAAAAATAGTTGAGTGGCATTGTAGTTGTATTTGTGGGCTGTAGTTGTTTTTCTTGTTATTCCAGTTGAAGTTCTGGGTTCTTAGTTCTTGCTGGTGCCAAAAGAAAAACACTGACAGACAGACAGACGGCGATAAAGAACAACTGACACACACACAGAGTCAGATATGGCAACAGTATCATTTTGCAGTAGGGGGCGCCTGTTCCCCAACCCGGACCCCGTCTCAGCCCACAACCACGCCCAGTCGCTTGAGCGTGCTGCAACTAGAAACTGGCAACTAGCAAGGGGCAGAAGCAGCACGTAGCATTGTAGCTAAAACACCACGTAGCATTATCGATGTAATCACCGGATAAGCTAACAAGTTGCCAGGATTTTCACGCATACTCCGTTGCAGTGCAGGAGGTGCGAGGGACGCAGGACGAGGGCCGAGCGAAGGGGCTAAGACTGCAACGAGCAGCGTGTGGAAAAACAAAAAACTTTTTTTTTATCCACCCAACATTTTATAGTTTTTCGCAGTCGATAGAGCGAGGGATGGTAAAGCGGTAGGGGTGCAGTATGAGGTGGGGCGAGTGTGGAGCATGTACTTACTTAGTATGGATAAACTGTTTTGATAACTAAAATCGTTCAAGTTATTGATATTGAAAATATTGTAGGGAATTTGTTTTCATCCTTTGCTACGCGAGAGTTCAGCTCAGGTGAGCATCAGGTGCGGCAAAGGGTGCGGGGAGAGATGTAAACAGAAAAGAACTGGGATATAACGAATTAAAAGGGGGGATAAAGCGTGAAGATTACAAGAGCAAACAAAAGATTAAAGTTCTATAAATATATTATCTTAAAGATCATGCTCATAACCTCCTGAATTTATTATCCTTTTATTTTCTAGTTGTTCTATCCATAGTATTTTACTTATATGATCAGACACTCAGCAGTGAAAAAGCTAATATTTAATCTAGTAATGATTAAATAATATAATGTATTAATTGGTCTCTATAGTTCGATAGCTTCAAGTTCAAAAGTTTAATTCCAAAATTTTGAATACTTTTTTAATTAGGGAGTCTTTTTACATTTCTACAAATTCTAATTTTTGGTTGGGTAAAACCTCCGCAACACGCTCTGAGCCTGAGTCTGAGTTCTAAGTTTTTCTTACAACCTTTTAAGATTAACCCGTACATATCCAATCAATGAACATCTCCAAGGCCACTTTTCCCATCCTATAATATTCAAGCAGGATATTTTAACCAAAAGTTGCATTAGTAGAAAGAAAGTGTATATCTACCTGTAATATAAGTAAAAATTACTTTTAAAGCATTATTACCCAAATTTTATTAATGCTCTAGAAATAAAACTTATTTTTGGTATTTTTTTTCCTTAAAAATAATACTTTGTGAATATATTTTTCCTCTTGAAATGAAAGTTATTTTCCGAGTTTCATATTTCGATATATATTATCTATTATTGTTCTCCGCCGCACCAAAATAAAATCAAAGGTAAAATTGTAAGCGGTAAAGTATATAAAATGGAAAATGCAATGTAAGGTAGACGGACCACAAATATGCGAGGTTCGAGTTTCGACGTCTGCACTATTTGGTAGCAATTTATGGCCACACTTTGGGAATAGATATAAAATTGCAAATATTTAGCCGTAGACTCGTACTCGAATCTATGTTTCGTTCTTGTCTATGACAGCAGCAGAAGCCGCAGCACTTTCAGCTCAGCTACAGAAATATGCGGCAGAAGCATGCGACGGATCCGGACCAGCACCGTGTAACGGGGCGTCGTTGGAGAGGAGGCGTGGCATTTGCAACATGTTGCCTTTCCCATGTACACTGCACACAAAGAATGCGTCGTTTTGAAAAGCGGCACCAGCGGACTTCTTTTTATTAGCATTGCTTTCATACATTTTTGTTAATTTCAGCTTAAAAAAATTGTTGAAATTTCTCAAATATTTTCGGACTACATTTGTCGTATTCTACATCTAGACCGAGCTCGCAAATTCTATTCCTAGCCATGCAATTTTGGGATCCAGAAAATAATTTATTTACCCATGTACATAAGTAAAACGAATTAAATTCATATTTATAAGTTGTGTTTATAAAAAGAACTCACTAGCTATAAATTGTGGTTTGGCTTAAAAAATATATGATCCAAACGGCTTAAGATAATGATAATCTAATGTTCCTAAAATCACGTTTTTAAAATCAGACTGCCGTTTGCGAATTAAGAAATACTTAAGCTGCTTAAGAAATTGTTAACTTAAAATTTAGATTGATATTTTTTGTGAGTGTACATGTATTCCATATACTTGCTGTTGTTTTCGTTGTTGTTGCTATATTGTTTCGAGAGGGCGCATCAATTTCTAGCCAACTTTAAACTAAATAAAGGGCAAAAGGGTTGGGCAGTGAGGCACAGGCACAGGCACGGGCACGGCAGGGTTGCTGAAGGGGCAACTATAGTATGTACTACATGTGTACGAGTATAATATCAACTTTGAACATACACACACATCTAAGCAGGAGCAAAGGCCAAAGAAAGTAGTGCAGCAACGCCAAGGATTCCCCCGTTGCAAGCGCTTAAGAAGTTTCAGACATGAAATCAATTTGTCTTCCAACTCCCACGAAAATAAAAACCGAGGCAACGCCAACAACCAGCAAACAGGCAAACGGGCAACGAACAGGCCAAATAACCAAAGGACCAAAAGCAGTCAAAACCGAAACCGGCAAATCCAATGGAAAATAATTAAAACGGCGGTTAAATGCTCTCTTATTGGTTAAATAAGCTCAGGTTAACTTGGTAAGTTTATTTCAAATATATGTTATTTCATTTCGAATGTTGGAAAAGTATTGAAGTCTTCAGCTGTCTATGTACTGAGTTTTATTGGAATATCCCCAATGTGTTGCCAGCTCATATAGTCTTCCAAGACTATACGAAAATTCTTCGAATGTTGGAAAACTATTGAAGTCTTCAGCTGTCTATGTACTAAGTTTTATTGGAATATCCCCAATGTTTTGCCAGTTCATATAGTCTTCCAAGATAATCGTAAAAAGTCTTAAGAGTATCAAAATTTAACCAAGAATTGAGCCTATTTAACAGGTTTCATGTGCACATCTTCAGGCAAAATTTCAGTTCACACAGGTACATTACCTTTTATAACATATTTATTGTATTAATTATATTAATTGAACCAGGTTAAACTTATCGTATGACAATTAATCGTATGGTAAGTTCTTATTCTAATCAAATTTTGATTGCCATACTACATCATATTAGCACTTAATCAGTTCATATAGGTATTCTATCTGTACTGTTACTGTATAAACATAGGAAATTTAAAAAAAACAGCTAAATCTATATACAAAATTTGCTCAATGTAGCGCCATGGGTTAGCCAGTTCACAAAGTCCGGTTCACGTATCCTACGGCAGGGTATCATATGGCAGCCAGCTAGGGAAGCAGTCATTGCCTGGGCCAGAGGCAGTCATGTGGCAACATACACACACACACACACACACGCACACAAGCACACACGATTTGGGGGGCTGCAATAACTTGTATTTTAAGTTTACTCACTGCTGGGATTCGAAATTTAATTTCATAGTGCGATGCGTTGTTATTATTTTGCATAATAACATTTCTGAAAACTGCTCTGAAATACCCAGTGGAACCCAATCCCCTTTTCTCCGTGAGTGGTGGTCTGTGTGTGTGTGTGTGTATGTGTGCTTGGACTATTCTATTTTTTGTGTGTGTTTTTCCGGAACAACGAAATGAGCTCAAATTTTGTGTGTGCTTTGAGCCAAACTCCAATGCGACTAAACCCCGCATGGGTTGTTGAGTGACCAATCGCATCCGGGCTATTAGTCGGCGTTAACCACGTTCAACGATTAGAAGCTCTACGTAAATGGCTCATCAAATTTTTGACATTTGATTGAGCCGCTTGTGAGGCGACGCCCCACTGAGTGGGTGTTAATTCAATCCTAGCCAGCTGTCAAGCTCTGGATGAACTTGTTACTTTCGCGTGCCAATCAGCCAAGTCAGAGTGCACAACTGCAACAACAAGGAAGTTCATTCAGGCTATATAATGTCGTTGTCATCTTAACCAAATGGTTATAATGATGTTCAATAATTAGAGATTTACGTTGTTCAAGAGTCTCTACAGGCTGGTTCGCTGACTAGTTCTAAGGCTGATTTAGGAACCAGTTCTTAGTAGGCTGCTTCTAGGCTTTATCAGCGCCCAGCTCTCATGTTGGTTATTAGACTGGCTCTCAAGTTAAGCTTGAGACAGTTTCACAGCCTAGTTCCAAGACTAGTTCTCTGGCTTGTTCTTAGGGAGCTTCAGGAGGTATTATTTAGCGTGTTTAAAGTTCTCAAGCTGGTTCACAAGCTGACCTAATCCTGTTCTTGCGGCTGGTTTCTAAGCTTCTCAGGAAGCTGGTTCTTGACTTGCTTTATAGGCTGGTGTTGAGGTTGATTTTTAATAAGGCTGTGTGGCTGCTCCTGAGGCTGGCTCTTAAGGTGATTGATTCTTCAAATGAACCTCTGACTATCATTCAAGCGTTCCTTGCAAGCCCACCTCTCAGCTCCATTATCAAACATTCATCTTTTCTTAAGTATTTCAACTTTTCTCTTTTATAAGTACTAATTATGGGTTAACATTCAAGTTGATTAACTGCTAAAGTAGAACGGTCTTAAGTTACGCACATTTATCTTGTTGTTTGATTTTTCTAAAATCTCTGCTCTGAAACGCTTTTCACTTTTCTGACAAAAACATAAAAAGACTCGAGTTGAGTTGAGTTGATACCTTAAGCTCCATGCCTGGATTTGCGCAAATGCAACTTGAAAGTTTCCCCTAGCCGGCCCCCTGTAATGTCAGTAACTCCCCTTACCGCACTTAACCCCGCCAGCCCCTGGCCGTTGTACACCCCCCGATTGCCACTTGAAAACACTGGTAAAGCGTAAAACTTATAAAAATTTCTACACATGATTTCGCTTTATTGCTTTATGACTCTGCTTTTGTGTGCCTTGGGGGTGGCGTGTATGCCAGGAGTGACGCGAATGGGATCGAAGCGTTAGTAGGGGTCCTTGTGGAGGGTCTCTTGTGCTTATGAATATTTCAAAACCTGCTCCGTACCAGAGAGACGGAGAAGGAGACAGAGACAGACACACGCAGCTCAAAACTTTGACACCATGACTCGAAATTGGATTCATTGCTGGCTTTGCCAGAGGAGTATCCTGCCCACGAAATTTTGTTTGCTTCGATTCATGTTTTGCTTTCTATTACACAAATATGAAACTTTCACTTCCTCTCCTATACTATTTGACTCTTTTGCCAGGCGCTAGTTTCATTTATGTATGTATTTACATCAACCGCAAGTACATGGCAAACAAGGGGGCAGGGGTCTGGATTGGGCTGGAGCCGGAGGTCGCTGTTCACATTTGACCCCAACTCCAAGCCCATAATAACTTTTGATGATCTTTTGCTTGGCGCGTGCTGTGAATTATCAATAAATAAACAATTTTGACGCTCTAAAAATGCACATGAAATCTTTTTGTTGCCCCATCCCCTCACATCCTGTGTGGCCCATTATGTTGACCCCACGCTGTGTCTGAGTCTATGTGCTGCCTGGGAGCACTAAAGAATCGTCATAATGTCGACTTCGTCCTTGGCTTTGACTGGTTGTTCATTTCGGTGTAATAACAAAGAGACAGCCGAGCAATGCATTTCGAATTTTTCTATTTATCGTTAGTGGCTTCTTATTCGAAATCAAAGGATAAGGGATGAAGAATTTAATGAACCAAAATTTTAAAAGAACTTCCTTTGGAAAAAGACGAACTTTATCTATTTGATTCTATTTATTTTCTATCCCAGAACTATGTTTCAATCTCTTCCTTAGATGGTTCTTACTTTATTTTTAATATTTTCATCCTAAGATTTCACAATTTGTCGATTGTAAGGAAATTACAATTTCTATAAGTTGTTTTATTCAATATTTTAAGACTTTAATTTTAAAAAAACAAAAACAATTTCTAAAACATGCTGAAACAGAATCTGAAATGTTGCTTAAGACAACTGCCGAAACTGCTGGATAATAAACCCCTGAGATTTCATTTTTGTTGCAAATTAAACGCCCACAGCCCCTTCTCCTTCTCTCGGTGGGTGGGAGCGGGGGTATTAAGGAAGGGGCTGCTGTTACTTTTACTAAAATGGAGGGCGTGTCCAAATCGGCTGCTTAAGTAAGAAATCATTTTATTTGAAAACTTCTTGTTAGTGTTTTTTGTTGTGCCGTTTCGGGTTTTGTCGTCGTTTGTCGCATTGTTGTCGTTGTTGTTGCAGTCTCGACGACAACAAAAGCGACAATAAGAAGAGCGAGGGGCTACAGCAACAACAATAGCAACAAAGCGAAAGGCGCAAAGCACATGGCACAACAGCAACAAAGTTAAACTGTAACAATAACCAAAGTCAAAGTTTGTCGGCAAAGTTTTTTGTGTTTGTATTGCGCAGCGTGTGAGTGTGTGTGTGTGTGTGAGTGTGTGTGTGTGTTTATGTATGTCGGCTGTGAGAACATCTACAGGAAACAAATTCATTTCAATTGTTTATATGCCAGCTACATACATACATATACTTACATACATACATATTTGTACATACATAGATGCATTCTCGTATGGTACGGGGTCTGTTCAATAAAAAAAGGTTACTCACTGCATACTTTTTTCTCCGATTACAATGGAGTAGTGCATCGTTCTTGACAAAAGCTCGTATGATCCATAAGTAATATTACCCTGAAGTTATGCACCGTTTGCGCAGAGCAATACGAAGGAACGAACGCACGAATTTGTGGAGAAATAAGTTGAAATGCCCAATAAACCTAGAGGTCAAACTATAACCAAAAACGCATTCTGCAAAGTTATGGTAGGTTAAATCCTATATAGAACATCTACAAAACTTTATAAAACTCTAAACTGACTGACTGGCTGATTGGGGACCTACGACCCGGACCCAGTCCTCACCGATTTTGAAAAATCAACCCAAACAAGATCAAATGTGTAAGTGAAGGAAACAAAAATATTGACAAACAAAGGGCCCAAGCACATAACACACAGAGAAGGTTTTTGTTAGATCGTGTTCTAAATTCTTCATTGCCTATGCAAAAAATCATTAGGCACGGAAGGGAAAATTGTGGTTATTGTGGGATTTTCTGCTCTCATCGACAGGGCATTTTTGATGATCAAAATTTCCCTCATAGCCGAATGCAACTTGGGGCCGAACATCATACAAATGTTTGGTAATATACTCATCGTAGTACAAAAGCTTCTATGAAGTGTACGATAACCGGAAGATTTTATACTATGTGAAAGAAAATCACCAAAGTCACTGATATGTGAAAGTAACACACGCAGTTGTCACTATCACTCCAAAATAACAATATAGATAAATGGTAATATGTGTGTGCTTTTGATAGTAAAAGAGCGTGTGCTGAGATCGGTGAGAGGAGCTTTTCAAATGGCGTTCGCTTTTTAGATGAAGCAGGTTGCTCCAATGTAGAGGGAGAGCAGTTGTAGTGAGCCCGTCACCTTATGAGTAAATTCGCTTTGCGTTGTTCTATGACTGCTGCCAGCGTTGCCACCAAAGACCGAAACCTGCCCACGGCCTGGCAATACCTACAGCCTTCAGTTGCTATTCTACACATTGTTGTTCTTGTTGCTCCTGCTGTGGGCAGCAAAGCAAACAAAAGTAACAGTAACGCAATGCCAAAGAAGTGCAAATAAAACTTTTCCTTTACTCTTGCAGTGGTTTAGCTTAATGTTCTTAGCAGCTTTAACTCCAATACAACCCTTTAACATACATCTTCATTTTTGCTGTTTTTATTAAGGGGTAGACAAAGAGGAAGAACAACAAAGTGGAAAGATGTTAACTTTAGTCAAAAGCAGTGCATTGAAGCGAAAAAACAAGTAAAGTATGCTCTAGTCGAGTATACCCGACTACGAGACACCCTTTGCCCAGGTCTAAAATTCCCAAATACATCATCATCTTCAATCTCGACACCTTATAAGCTGAGGATATACTATGTATTAGCATGTCTACCCAGTATAGTTGCTCGAAACAATATTTCGTTCATACGTACAGACAGGCGGACATTGCACAATCCCAACATACTCCAACTCCCTTTGGGAACAGAGTATAAACACTCAATTAAGCAAGTTGTCGAAAACCATTTGCCATAATATAAATCACAAAGCTGTTTACCAATTAACAAAGCCGCATCAATAATTAGTGCACATTATATGTGTGCGTGACTGTGTATGTGTGTGTGTGTGTGTGTGTCTAACAGGAATCAGTTAGTGGGGCAAAACCATTAAATTTAAATGACTATTATTCAATTCATGAAACGAATTCAAATGGATATCACCATACCGATTTTCTCCTAAGCGAATTTTTCACATTACCGAATTTGTTTTTGCAGCAAAACCTTCAATTCATAAGCATATTTTTACCATTATTACAAAAAACATGACCAAAATTCAATCCGCAAGCAATTCGGACTGGCTTTGACATAGTGATAAAGTTAAAAGTCTAGAAAAATAACTTTATTTTTCATTTGAAAAATTTTCAAGTCAACATTTTTAGAATTTTTTGAATGAACTGTATCCAAATAATGAAATACCTCAGCTGTATTCATTTGAAATCAATGAATCTATTGTTATAATATACAATTTTCGAGCGATTGTTTCTATTGCATTATAAAAGACATCCTTGGTAAGGCTGAGCCAAATAAAAGATGTTATTTTCCAAAAAACCAATTTTTAATGAAAAAGTTGCTTAAAAGTAAGGTAATTATACTTATAATTGTTAGTATCAATGCGACCTATAAGATTTATTGAACCGCCTTCTAAGCCTTAAGCTCGCTCATCAACCCTACCTCCTGTACGTATGCAAAGCTTTTTGTCGGTCTGGGAGATCCTATGTCGCCTATTTGAAGGGTATACCTACCCAGGAGCCTATTTCTTTTTCTAGCTGGGCCAGTGCATTGTGTTAGTATGTGCAATCAGGATTCATCCTCAAATTCGGAGCATCTGCATGTCGAGCTCCTCAGAACTCCTAGTTTACTAATGTGGCTTCTCAGTCGACAGCGTTCGGTAGGTACTAAGTATTAGCTTGAATCTTTTAAGATCATAGTTTGCTAAGAGTGACCTGGCCTGTCTTAGACCTAAAGCACATATCCAGCTTGACTGCCTCATATTGTCCTAAGCCTTGCTTACCTTTATACTATATACTTTAAATATAGGACACAATTTTCAAAAGCTTGACCGTTTTCTAAATCGATGGAAGGTTGCAACAGACTAAGTATATCCGTAATTGCCACGCCCACACAGGCAACGCCTAGTTGGGAAATAGAAATGCATTCTCGTATACGAGTAGGTAATTGGAAATTTAGCTAACATCTCTTTGGGCCGGAGGCCGCTGGCCGTAAATTGTGTGAGGAAAATTGTTTACTATTTAATTTTATTTGGTCAATTTCCGACAAACAACATGTTAACTTGTTGGAGCTCAACCAACAGCAACTACAACAACAATATCAACAACAAGGATAACACATCCCTCCAAATGCTGTGGGCGACAAAATGAGACGCCACCAACCAGAACGAATATGAGAAACAACAACAATGACAAAGGATTATGGGTATTAAAAGTTATAAAACAACAAGATTATGGGTTTAGCAATGCAAACACAGATACAACTGTGCGTATGTGTGTGTGTGTATGTGTGTGCGCTTCTTTTGGACAGAGCTTGTTATGATATTGACCGAAGAGCCAAAGGTAAAGCCAGCGAAAGAAATACCCTAATAAACGAGTATGGAAAATAACCTTATACATATATCAAGATGGTTAAAAAGATTTCCTAACTTCCCTCTTAGCTCTGAAAGAGCAATATGAAGATCAACAATGTTGGAATACTCTAATCTACTAAATTATACAGATTTAGTTGGAAATCAACTAAAATATTCCATTGGTAAATCAGTTTTTCTGGCTGGTATATAATCTAGAATATTGCATAAGAACTGATCGACCGCCTAATGTCCTAGACTTTGGTGTGATAAACAACTCAACGTAGACATATTATCCACTTAAAGTGTATTATTACAAGGAAAACTTTTGCCCAAAATTCAAGCAGCCTTCAATTTGCTTCCTAAATGGATCTGGCAGGATGTCAGGTTAGGGGTGAATATAATTTCCAGCTCACATGCGTGTTAATTATTTTGGCTCGACTGGAAAAGGCGAAATTAGCAGAATTAGGCACATTAAATCTATTACCAGACAAGTTTATCTCTTTTCGGCTCTGGGTTAAGTGTCAATTTGGGCTGACTTTGGACTTTGTTTTCGGTTATAAGAGCTGGCCGGTCGAAAAGGGAAGGGGGATGGGAGAAAGTTGACCCAACTGTTATGCTTGCTATCCACAAATTAATCCTTATTTATTTGCCAGTTGTTCAGGCTTGCAACTTGGATCCTGGGGTGCATGATGTTAAGAAAATCATCAGAACTAACCTTTTTTTATTATTTTCACTTGAACCCCAATTTACTAGCTAGTTTTGAACAAAACTTCCACTGGGGTTATAACGGCTTGGACTGGACCCGGGCTTAAGCTGAAAAAGCTAAATAATATAACTGGTTCATTCGGCAGAGCTAGCTTTATTAAGGCACCGAACAACTTTTTAGCTGATTATAACCCATTTTTGAACCTAAATAAGAATTGAACATAAATGTGTATTGCTCAAACACTTGTTGATCTATAAAGGACCCTAAACTTAGCTGAGTGTAGCATAAGAACTGCAGATGAAAGACAACTCGGCCAATTAACCAATTAACCACTTGGTCAGCTGATGCTCATTCAAGTGCACTTCGACATCAATTTTCATTCGCATTTAATTTTTGTACTTGCTGGCACTTAATCATGAACCCTAGAGCAAAACAAACTTAACAAAGTTAGCTTAATTTAGCCAAAGGCGTCATTTTAACTGCCGCTTACTCTGCGCTGCCTTCCGCCCAGGGAAATTTAGTCCCGACCCACCCTACCTGACTTGAGGATGTGCCTTTGCGAACCGTCGTTGTCGACATTTCAATGCCTTTTTAATCTAGAACAAAAGCAAACTTAATTTGCCACAACATCTCAGATGGGCATAAGAAAAGCAACGTCTCCATTGCCGTCTGTTCCTTCCCCCCGCCCCTTGTTTTCCGGCTCCATCTTTCGTTCCGTCTCGAACTCCGACTATAACTCCAACGAGGACGTCACTTGGCACATAATTTAATTACAACAACACTTTTGGGCGCCCCCAGAAGGACGAGAGGCTGAGAGCAAATTGCTACTTTGATGTTAAACGCAGGGTGGCTGGGTGGCTGGGTGGCAGGATGTCAGGGAGTGGTTGTCCTGGAAGCTGCTCTGGTCTCCGTGCTCTGTGCTCCACTTGGCGGCACTCGCTTCGAGTGTTGAATGAGCAACAACTTTCGAGTGCAACGCGTCCTGAATTGTAATTAGTGCCGGGGAGCCGCCTCGCCGGTAACCAACTGCCAGCTTGCCTGTTACGGATAGTATCGTATAGCCCGGACTCTAGTACTATACCGGGTTTTCCATGTTACAAAGTCTGCAATTATTAGTTAGGGCGAATGCTTCACTTGATTTGTGGAGCGCGCATTTGTAATTGTTATTACGTGTAAAATGCAAAAGTGTCCCATTTCAAGGGCTCCCAGCTTCAACTTCAGATCCTGCCTCAGTTCCGTGCATAAATGCGTTATCGACGCTAATTGCTTAACGTTTAGTGCGTGCTTTGATTAAACCAGGCGCTGATTTCAGCTTGCACCCAGTTGTGGACAATCTGGCTCCGCCCTGAGATCCATTTGTGGATCACCCTGTGATCGAACTGGAAGACCTTCTTCCCTTTTAAGAACCGCTCTTAAACACATTTAAAGAACCACCTCGAGAAAGATCCATAGTTCTAAGTTCCAAATATATGCCAACGCCTTGAAATCTATCTGGAAACCCACCAACTTTACCGCTTTGAGTATCGCTTCAATGTTTGCTTCCAGAACCAACATAAGAACCTGAAGAAACATGTTGAAAATACCCTAAAACCAAACCGGAGAGCCAGCTTGACAAACGCCTTAAGAGCCGATCAAAAATCAATTTCGAGAACTCCTTATAAAAGCCGCTTGGGGACTGACTTGGGGCCCGACCTCTAGGACCATCTGATGCATATTCTAGAGGACCCAAAATGACCATGCCGTGGTTTAACACTTCTAGAACCAAGATATAGCCCAACTCTCAACGTTTATTCAATCAATCGCTGGTTCAAGGCTTGGGTTCTGTGTAAGGTATTAGTTTGTACTACATCAGAAAATATCAAACATACTCAAAGGTATTACTAGCCCTAAGCCTATAAAAAGATGATTAGAATTTACCAGCTCCGAACTGTTGTTATTTCAGGAACAGGATTCTTTTCATACCGTAATCAGAGCGAGAGGCAGTATTGCATATTAATTTAGCTACCTTAATATCCTTGCTGTAGTAAAAGCCTGTGTAATGTGCCCTTTCCGTAAACGAAATTAAACGAATGAAATTAAAAATATAAAAAAATAAATAGGTAACATAAATTTGCGCATACTTTTTGGCAGTCAATTCAATTTGAAATTCGAAGCACATCTTCGCTTAAAGTCGTTGGAATAATTTTAATTTCAAGTTTGGGTAAATTGTGAGCCCTTTCCCTGGCAGATGCTGCCACAGGCTCTACACTGCTTTAAGGCTGCCAACTCAAGGAACTGTGCCAATCAAATTGAAATTTAATTTGCACAACAATGTGGCAAGGTGCGGGTGCGGGTGCGGGTGGCCGTGACTGAATCGTGCACAAACTTGAACCCGACTGACCCTTTAAGCAAGAGAATTATTAACCTCATCATATTGTACTCGTACACCTAGGCCAGGATTTTATCGGCTCGCTTTGTTTTGCTGGCAGTCCATAAAATTGTGATTTACTCCCGTTGAGATTTCAATTACTGCTGCTTTATTGCCAATAAATTTTCATATAAATTAGGCAAACAAAAAGTTCCTACCGCTCTACCAAAAGAAGAAAAAAATAAAAGGGTGCACGTGGTCAAAGCCAAAGAGCTGCTCAGGAATCCTTGAAAATTGGAGCTTCACAAAGGGTTTTTGGCACGTCTTTGTCGTGAAATCAATTGGCGCCCCTTTAAATAAGGCCAACCTTCGATGAGAAACCAAGCATTGACTATGGCTCATTGGAGGCGATAAAGCGAGCTAGCCTACGTACCCAAATTGCTAAAAGGATGCGAAATGCTTGTGTTTTAAAAGGCGTACGACTTACAGCTACTACTTGCCCTGATCAAAACAAACGAATGCATTTGTAAATACCAAGGACTTGGTGATGTTGAGCAAGGCATTCAAATGGGAATGCAAGCAAAATGCAATTGCGGCAAGCTTCAAAGCAAATTAACGAGTGCCTCATACTTGAAAAGCTTTTCAGGTTGTACGTTTCTCTGTCGCACAAGCTCGTTGATGTATTCATTAGACATAGACCATCTGGTCCTTAATGATTCCGTATGATAAAACCTTGCGAAGTATAGGATACTCTTACCATTATTTTTGCGAACTTTAGGAGGTGGTTCAACGGGGTACACACTCGATACACTCTCCGGGGAAGTGAAGGTTTGGGGATCCCAGGAGGTTGAGTCTGCTTCCTATAAGCGATGTTCCAGGATTTCGGATACCCCCAGCTGCCTGCACTTCCTTAATAATGCCAAGCTTCATCGCATGTACAGCTGTCATACAGTGTCCCCTGAGAACACGCAAGCGTCCTACACTCCTTCCGTGGGTGCGTTAGGACAATTTTGATATGTACGTTGCTAAATACATTTAAAGGCAAGGCTATAGCTTATGCAGGATTTATGATTATGTAACTGTAAATAAAAATATTTACAAACAAGTAAGAATGCTATAGTCGAGTATAACCGACTACAAAACTCCCTGTACCCAGGTAAAAAATTTCCGATCGCATCAACGTACACAAAAGACGCACACACACAGGCGGCAAAAGCGACAGCGCAAGCGAGGCATTTTAAATGGTGGCTGTGCTTCTTCTTCCCCCCTCGCTGCATCACTGAACCTTCTTTCGTGAATAACTTCCGTGTTTATTATCCGATCAACTTGAAATTTGAACAACAGATTAAGAATGACAAAAGTATTATACGCGTCAAATCTTAAAGCTATATCCTTAAAGATTTTGGTATAAAACGTTTTTATCGAATTGCGGGGAAACGGGGGGAAATATCTCAAATCTAATATAATATACAGCTAAGTAAGGTTACAACTTTACATGACTAAGAATTGTAAGTGAAATTACATTTTACAGATTATGTACCGAGTACTCGATAATAAAAATAAGTTTAATTCTCTTGATCATATATGTATGGCTTGTGTTACAAACTATATGTTGTCATTTTAAGGGATAACATTCCGTTAAGATTTGCTATCTATTGTATTCCATCGATTCTATTGTTTCCTACTAGTTTTTACCGTATGCACAGACTGAGTTCACTGTCAATCACACGAAGCGACAAGGAGAAACGCGATCCTTTGTTTTCCAGAAACTAACACTAGTACCATAAATCCACAAAAATAAATGACAACTCATAGATTCAGGATTAACTTGGCAAAGCAGAAGCTATCACTTGAACTCAAAGGATATATTTTGTTCAGACCTCTATGCTAAGTATTCGAAAAAGATATTCCAAAAGAATAATGCTCGAAATGTTTGTGACTAACTTATTCAAAAACTTCTGCCTTTATAATCTAAAACGAAAACAAACTACATTCTATTGTTTATGCATTATTGAAATGAAACAAGTGTACAATTTATTCGTTTGTCTAGCATCTAAACTCTAGAACATTTTATTTTAAGCGGTTAGAATTGATCTCTTAACAAATTGTAAGTTTTCACAGTATTAATCACAATTAGAAGGCTTAGAGCGATTACATGCTCGTATTCTTAAATTCATTGAGTAATATTATTACTCACTGACCCAATAGGTTGTTTAATTTAAAAGATGTTAAAGTGAATCTCCGCTTTTACAAGAAAACTAACATAAGCATGAGAAACAATATATATAAATGTACGAAAAGATGAATCTTATCGAAATTGATATATATATAAAAGTAGTTAAGCAGTATGGAGTTGGTTTATGATTATGTTTACAGCGCTTCATTTGAATATCCCAGGAGTGCATACTTCATATCAGTGTGTGTTTTGATGTGTGTATTATATGACGCCTATTACAATGATAACGAGAACGCTACAAGCCAAACTAGAGATACTGCGAGTCTTCATACGTATCACGAAACTCGAGCAGCTTGTCGAGTGCCGAATCGTACTCATCCCGCTCGATGCCCGCCTGCGAGTAGTTTTGCATTTTGGCCAACTGGACGCGATGCGTTTGGGAATGCAACGCATCAAGATGACTACCCAGTTTGCTGGAGTTTTGGAGTGCAGCCAACGCAGGAGCGCTGGCAACGCGACTATCCTTCTCACGCTGCGCACCACCGCGTAGCTTATAACCATCGCTGGCGATGCTGCCATCGAAGATATCATAGGGGAAGGGCAGCTGTGTCTTCAGTGGCAGCAACGTGGAGGCGGCATGCGTCATGCTGCCATGATAAGCACACTGGTAATACAATTGAAACATCTGGGAGACGCTATTACAGCCGTAGGCGGCCATATGCACCTGCGACCCAGCCTTCTCCAATGGACGTTTTAGCCGAGCATAGGGTATGCCGCGGGCCACAACCGACTGGACTAGATGCGAGCTACCTGGTTCACAGCCAGGCGTGAGTTGCCCCAGCAGCGAGCCACTGCCACTCTTATCCAAATATTCAATAAGATCCTGCTCCTGTTGCATGCCCAAAGGCAAAGCCAAGGCAGCTGCAGTCAACTTGCGACCAGCGGGACAAACGCGGTCGCAGAAGCGCAAGAGCGTATCTGGGCTCTGGCGCAGACGGTAGCTCAGCGTAACGGTGTCCAGAAAGGCAGCCAGCACGGCCGAGGTCTGATACAGATTGTCAGGTTGCCACTGCAGGCCTGGCAAACTACGCGACTGCAGCGTGCTGTTACGCCAAATGGTCTCCAGCGTGGACAACGGCGTGAACATACTTGCGTGTTCGATCAGATTAGAGTAGCTGAGCACGGTGTTTACCACACGAATTCCATGTGCGGTGCGTGTGTCTGCCAAGGGATTGATACAAAATAACTAAATGCCAACAGTTTAAACTTTAAAGTGTAGACTATTGCTCACCTGCTTGGGCATAGGTGATGTTTCGCGGATAGTGCAGGGGCACAACAAAGCTGGCGCGACTGTATTCATCGTTAAAATGATCCAGGCATTTGCTGGCCAGTCCACTGAAGCCATCATCAATATCAAAGAGCAGCTGTATGCCCTGCAAGCTTTCGCACTCCTCCGCATAGCGGCGTATGCGATTGCAAAAGTCGTCGTTGAAGGATGACGACTCCCATAGCTCAACGCCAGCGGAATGTGTGCCCAGCACTTGTACATCCGGCTCTCGGACATAATCCTGCAGTACATTGATTGAGCGTGGATGATAGCGTGCGTAGAGATAGTCCGCCCAGCTGGTGCAGCTTTCAGTTAAACGGTAGTCCTTGTCCATGCTCACTGCATCTTTCAGCAAATCCATCTGATATTCAGATAACCCAGCTGATGGTTGCTTAACTACGTCCACCTCACCGTAACTGGACAGCTTGTTTTCCTCGGCAAATTTCTTGGCCTTCTCTATATTAGTGCCAAACAACTCACCAACAACGGGCAGATGCGACAAAGTGCCGACAAGATCCACGGAGAGCAGCCGTGGCGTGTATGTCAATTGTTTCTGATCATCTAGCCCCTCTCTGTACAGGATGTCATTATGTGGCAGCTGCTCGTCGCTCACTGGACTACTCTCGCTATTGTACACAAAGTTTGCCTCCTGTAAGAAGCGTTAAATATATTAATAGCAAACAACAGTGCGTTGGTTCCCTGGCTTTTACTGGCATATGTGCAGTTGCCACTTACCTGTTGGTTCCAGAAGTGTGCACCAACATAATTTGCATATGTACCAAACTGGAATGTCAAAATCTCGCGTGTGTAGTCCATTTTTCTTCACAAAATCGACTGCTATAATGACTAATTTATCAGAAACTGCAAAGACGCGCGCAGCAAGTAAATTGATAATAGCAACCGATAAATAAATATGTTATCGCATATATCGATAAATTGAAACACTCTGGCAATCAAAACAAACCTATCTCATGAATCTATATAAGAGATTGCGCAGGCCCGTTGGTTCGATAATGAATCAGGCCTTACGTGACGTCAACGCTTGCTATCGTTGGATATTGCGCATTTTCGGCATCGAAAACAAAACATAAAACGACACAAGACAACGAAATGACAAATTATGTGAAATATTGCTTCAACAGTAATAGCTTAAGGGCAAGCGCAAGATGTAATTAGTTAATATTATATAAGACTACTTAACTGATATACATCTCTTACAAAGCAAAAGATAGGGTAAATATGTATTCAGCTCCCCCACCTGAAATCGGTTCTCTGAATTTGTCCACGTCTATTGACACCAAAACCAAAATTTTCAGTGCAAAACTAAATGCAAAGTAATGGCGCTATCTGTTATTTATCATTCATGAAGAGTGATTGTATATATCGATACCCGATGTTCTTCATTGCTTCAATGCTTGCAGAGGTTATATTTAATTATACTTTTGAAAGGTGCAATATCGCACATGCTTTCGAAAATATAAATACCTCATAACCGAACGATTAAATAAAAACTGTGTGATTATGGATATACATAAATTCAAAGACAAAATTCGAGAAAATTTTAATTTTGTATTTATTCCTTATATTACTTTCAGTCAAAACGCGCTCGTCCACATCCAAAAAATCCAACGTAGATTCATTGCTCGTTGAGCACCACGGACAAGTAGCAATTCCAAATAATGGCAATAATTTGAGCAAATACCACTTGGTATTGTATTGGCACCATCGAAAAATTGATCAGTTGTGCCAACGGCCAGAGCATGTAATTTCTTTTCATGATCGAGAAATAGCTATCCTTAATGCGATGCACAATCTTGTCGTGCTTTTCTCCATTAACGAACGGTACGAGGTATGACAAAATTAATGTAAATGGTGGCGCAAAGCAGGTCTGATCAATGAGCATCTTTTTGACTCCCCGTTGCAATGCCGACTGCTCCTTAGCCACCAATCCATCCAATGTTATATACCATTTGCGCATCACTGGACCCACCACAACCAAGCCGAGTGCACTAAAACGTGCCGTTCGGCTGGCGTTCCAATCCTTGAAAGATTTCTTCTCAATGGCAATTTGTGCTATCATATCGCCAGCTCCCATTATTATAGCCACATTGATGCCCTCACGTAGATATGCGCTTAATGCCATGTTAATTTAATTCCCTGCAGTTGCTTCCGGTTATTCGAATCGCCTTTATGATATTCCTTAAGCCGGCTGACACAGAATTTAAGTGTATGTACTATATAACTGCAACTACATAAAACGCAGTTTAACATTTAACCCGATCGGATTGCTGATATATACACACCTACCTATATGAATTCACAGCTTGATTGCTTAACTAGATGACTGCAGACATAAATTTTGAATTTGTTTACTTTCTCTGTTTTTCAATTTCCCATTAATGTTCTATACAATTTTGCACATAATTTTGTTTGGTTAGTTTTGTTATCGAAGCAGTATTGTCAACATATCGATTGGATTATTATTCCAAGGCATGCTAGTTCCCTAATGAACACTGGTAATTTCTTCTATCGCAAACATTCACATTTCAAATGGAAACGGGGGAATACGAGATAAACAGCTGCGCTTAAGCCAGATTATAAAAAATAATGGTATTAAATCGTTTATGATAGCCACACAAAAAGGTCGCTATATAAAAATATCCGAAATATGTTCTTTCTCTCGTTTTAATTATGACTTTTCTGCTGTCGTTTTTGTTTTTAGTGATTGTCCTTGCATTTGGCTAAAATAGGCTACAAAAACTTAATAGAAGCCAACAACAAAACACCCTGAGACCAGGTCGGAAATTCCCAAATACACACATATGTACATATGTACAACATAAAGCAGTTCAGCGACAGTGCATGCAAGCAGAGCATTTCAAGTGGCGGCTACGCTTCTGCTTCATCCCGCTTTTCAATATTGTAAATAGTTTCTTGAATAACTTCTGTGTTTATGATCCGACCAATACTACATATCGACCAGACTGTTGATGCTGATCAAGATATATGTACATATACAGTAGACGCTTGCAAATTAGAACGACTTTGTGTTTAAGGTAATTCTAATTTCTGACATTTTTTATTCGAATATACATAAAAAATTGAGAAAACTTGCTTTAAAATATAATAGATTTCCTTTTTTTACTTTATTTTATTTAATAAAAATAAGTAAATGAAACTAAACAACCCAGTTCAATACATGTAACTTGTATTTTGTTACTATATGCAACAAACCATTAATATTCACGCTTATTCGCGCTTAATGTTTTACAACCTTCAATTCTAATTTCTGGAAGATTCGAATTTCAGAGAATTCTAATTTGTGAGCTTCTACTGTATCTACTATGAGTCGTTCAGTGCACAGGTTGATTAAGTGCATTTGACAAAAAGTTGAGAAATGCGATGAAATAATGTCAGTTTTTAAGATTCCCTTCATAATATAAAGTCAAATATGTATTGTAGAAGCCATAAATATAGAGCTAGTTTTCATATAACCGTTTATAAAATTAATAAGATAGAATGGCTTAAAAATCATCATCAGTAATGTTAAAATTTATTTGTAGCTGATGGAGTTAATCAATCTGTGCACTTACCGACTCATATATACATATATACTTTATAGTTTCTGAGTTGCCTTCTCATGCTGGTTACATACGCCGTTTTATCATTCCCTTTTAACCATATATGGGTACTGGGTTTTAAACCTGGAGAATGGATGAATGTTTGTTTTCTGACAGACGTCATAGCCCATTTAAATAATATTAAATTCAACATCGTTGTATTGACGAATAATAAAACCAAAATCGACACTACCACAAATGACTTCGATTTCTATTATTTGTTTATTAATAAACATATACTAAGAGCTTACGTCTGTTTGACTGGCGTATTTAAAAAACTAAAAACTTTTAATAAAAATTAAATATTTATAAAATATTCATGTGCTACATTTTAGTAATGTACAAATATAGATCTTTTGTATGGAAAACATCGGGAAACATCAATGTTTTTCATACAAAAGATCAAATGTTGTACATCACTATTATATTTATAGATATAGATAAATATATTACTACTTAGGCGTCACGCTTCTTCTTTTTCTTTTTTTTTATACTAATATCGAGACCGTCAGTCGATTGCGATATTCCTTCGTCCTTTTCCTTCTTCACCTTCTTTGCTTTCTTGAAGCTTAACTCGGGTTCACCATCAATTGTGATGATATGGTCATTGGGCTCCAATTTACCCGCTAAACAGGCTAACTTCTTGGACGCCTTGTTGAATATCTCCTTCTGTGTTGAATCCAGCTCAGGCACACCATCAGTTAGACGCTTCTTTTTTTTGGATTTTTTCTCCATTAGATTGGTGATTTCGTCAGTGAACTGCGACTTAACTAAGCCAGAGCTTATCAACGGCACGGGAAGTACCTCACTTAGCCGCTTGGAATTATTTTTCGAAATTGTCTTGGCTTGCTTTTTAATTTCACTGGTATCGTTAGTGGACTGCGATTTCTTGGACGGCTTAGCGGGCACCTCCTTCTGTGTTAAATCAATATCGCTGTCGTTATTACACACTCGCTTCTTTTTTGGTTTAGAATCTTCTTCATCGGTATCGACCTTAACAGCATGGCCATCGGCTTTGCGCTTCTTACGCTGTTTGGTAGGTGTCTGCTCGTCCTTCACCTCGCCCTTAAACAGATCGGAGTAGTTCGGATGCACGCTCTCCTGCATAAATTTGGGCGCCACGCCAGTCAGCACCGACTGGCGCACTTCGAGCTCCTTTTGCTTCAGCGTCTTTTTGGTGGCCAGCAGCTTGTTGCGTATCTTATAGAAATCGTTTTCGCGGCTCAGCTGTGCAGCCTTGACCTTCTTCTCTTCTGCCTTGCGCAACTTCTCCTTGATAGTTGCGTCTATATCGATGCGAGCCTTAAAGTCCCGCCCAAAGAACGGGTGACGCACAGGCAGCCTGAGCTTCTGCGGCAAGCTGCGTTTTGGAAACTCGTCTGCATCCCCATTATCAATAGGTGGTTTATTTTTCAAACGGTTGCTGACAAATATCTGGCCGGCAAGGGGCACAGAGCGCAATCCGTGCTTTCCATTGGGCTTCACATAGCTAATGGTCTGAATTAGCGGTGCTGGGTAGCCGGTGCCGCGCACCTGAAGCTTACCCAAAAAGCGGCGGCCAGGCAGCTTAACGCGCTTGTCGATCAATGCATTGATATCAATGGTCTTGGGGCAGTGCACCAGCCAGGCTTCAGAATTTGAAGCATCAAAGTCTCCAATATCCTCGCCGCTGCCACTTTCCAACGGTTTCTTAACGACTTCAATGCAGTCTTGCTCCTCCAGAAACTGCATTTTCACTTCCTTGCGATTGGCCTTGCCTATTTTAGAGTTTCCATGCTCTGATTCCATATCCTTTTTGATACGCTTCACCGCCTTGACGTCCCCTTTGATACTCAAAATCTCTTCTACATCATCATCATCCTCATCCTCTTTGATATGCTTAATCTTTGTGACATCCTTTACATCTTCCACCTCCGGTTCATATTTGAATTTTTTGAATTTTTTCTGCAAGCAAATAAAATTTATTACCGTTGACTAACTTAATACACCTTTTGTTGAAATGTACAAACATTTTTCTTCTCACGAAACTTCATTTTTTGGTTTTTCCTTCTTTTTTCAAGAGAGTTTTGCGAGTTGTTGAGCACGGGAACTGCACGAATTATTAAAGGGTGTATTTAGCACAAATGCAGGTCTCAATACATTTCTTAGTGCGGGAACCGCACGTGGTAAATCGATGCCAGTGTTGAAAAACAGGCGCTGGTTGAAATAGATAAATGTATCAATTAATTTTATATTTACATATTAATTTAATTTAAACACATATTTAAAACATTTGGAATTTACATTACTTGCATATAGGCATGCATACAATTATTTCTCAGTTAATTGCGCCTTTTCAAATTTGCGCATTACATGAATGGAAAATTACAGGTTGCGCCTCGCGCAAGTCCGGTAACTCAGAATGCATTAGCTCTAGTCGTGACGTCATTATTATGTATTTGTTTGACATTTGCTCATTTTCGCAACCCAAATTCAACAATAGATACAGAAAACATCAAAATGAAGACCATTGTGAAAGATTGCAACAAAACCAATAGCTCAATTAAATAGAATTACTGATGTGAGTATATCTTCATTGACCTTTACAAACTGCGTCAAGATATCATCTAAGCACATGTTGGTATACAAAAACTATAAAATTCAAACAACTAAAGACAGTGCTTATATAAATTTAAATCTCGAATTGCTATTAAGTTTACAGCGACGGACACTTTTTTTCAATGATGACATTGATTCGCAGTTGAAAGTATTCAATTATGTTGGCGTAACCTGTTCTTATCATTCATGCATGAGTGCGTTGGAAATGTTATCGATGTTTCTTAGAAATTGAACATTTGCAACACTGTAACTCAGTCTTTCTGCGCGTTTCGCGTGTTTCTGCAGCACGCACTTTTTCCATTAATTTAGCGTGTACAATGAGCAAGACGCAGGAAATGCTACAGTTCCATGAACTGGAGCTGGACCAACGCATTCTCAAGGTAAATGAACAGAAACATACATTTTGGTAACCAAGCCTAACACAATCGAAAATCACAGGCAATTGCGCAGCTCGGTTGGGAACAGCCCACGTTAATTCAGTCCACGGCTATACCGCTGCTCCTTGAGGGCAAGGATGTCGTGGTGCGCGCGCGCACTGGTTCCGGCAAAACGGCTGCTTATGCGCTACCGCTTATACAGAAGATTCTCAACTCCAAGCTCAATGCCAGCGAGCAACGCGTGAGCGCCTTGGTGCTGGCGCCCACAAAGGAGCTGTGTCGTCAGTCGCGTAATGTCATCGAGCAGCTGGCCGAGTCGTGCGGTAAGGTTGTTCGTGTGGCTGACATTGCGGGTAGCTCCAACGATGCCGCCACACAACGCCATGCGCTGGCCGAGAGGCCAGATATTGTTGTGGCCACACCATCAAAAATTCTGGCCCATGTTGTCGCCGGCACTGCCGTGGTGGATCTAAAGCACATTGAGACTCTAGTGGTGGACGAGGCTGATCTCATATTTGCCTTTGGCTATGAAAATGACTTTAAAAAGCTGGTAAAACACTTGCCGCCCATTTACCAGGCGGTTCTTGTGTCGGCCACCATCACAGACGCTGTCGTGCGCATGAAAGGCCTCTGCCTGCACGATGCCGTCACACTGAAGCTGGAGGAGCCAGATCTAGTGCCGCTCGAACAGCTCACTCATCAACGCATTCTAGCCGAGGAGAACGACAAGCCAGCCATTCTGTGTGCCTTGTTAAAGCTAACCCTCATCCAAGGCAAGAGCATTATATTTGTTAACAACGTGGATCGCTGCTACAAGTAAGTATTGCTCCAAATGATTTTATCCTTAAGGCCCACTCAGACTATCTAATATTAAACAACTTCTGGTGCAATGTACTGTGGCAAATATTTCCTTTAAATAAATATTTCATTTTTAACCAGAAACCAAGAATTTAGGAACTTGATCAGCAACATGCGCTAAAGAAGCGTTCGTCACATATGATGCACAATAGATCAACCACAAAGTAAATTGCACATAGATATTGGATAGTTTGACTGGGCCTTAAGCCAGCGCAAGTCCAGTGTCCACATGATGAAAACCCCATACTTCATTGGGATTGTGCAACTGGCAACAGTTGGCGCACGCATGACCATAGACTAATCTTCTCTCTGATGGCAGCCATCGCGAGGGCAGACCAATCAATCTTAAAGCATCTCCAAATAACCCCTCCATCTCTCTCTCCCTTTTATATTTCCGTCCTGCTCAATAGGGTGCGTCTGTTTCTTGAACAGTTCGGCATACGCTCCTGCGTGCTCAATTCAGAGCTGCCGGCAAACATACGCATACACACGATAAGTCAGTTTAACAAGGGTACCTACGACATCATCATTGCCTCGGATGAGCATTTGCTGGAGAAGCCGGCGGGTAAATCGCAACGCAAATCAAAGCACAGTGATCATGAGTCGAGTGCCTCGCGTGGCATTGATTTTCAGGGAATTAACAATGTGATTAACTTTGATTTTCCGCTCGATGTAACCTCATACATACACCGGGCTGGACGAACGGCGCGTGGCACCAACAAAGGTTCGGTGCTGTCCTTTGTCAGCGTTAAGGAGCTTCCCATGAACAAGGCCGTTGAGGACAAGCTGCGCAGCTCCTTTGGCAGAGAGACACTGCAAAAGAAAGACACCGTGCCGAAACTGCCTATTACTGAAGATGTCAACAAGGAGGCAATTAACAGCAAAACAGTTGATCAGCTAAAACGATCCTTTGCCAGCGTCAAGGAGCGGCCTCAAGAGGCGCAATGCGACGATATCATCAAGTGAGTAACCAGCATCAAGTAGTTCAAGCCAATTTCAATTAACTCTCTGCTTACTCTTCTCCAGGGTCTATCAGTTCAAAATGGAGGAGGTAGAGGCGTTCCGCTATCGAGCCCACGATTGCTGGCGTGCGGCAACCCGTGTTGCCGTGCACGATACGCGCCTACGTGAAATTAAATCCGAGATACTAAACTGTGAGAAGCTCAAGGGCTTTTTTGAGGAGAACAAACGTGACTTGCAGGCCCTGCGTCACGACAAACCGTCGCGCACCATCAAAGTGCAGTCGCATCTCTTCAACGTACCCGATTATATTTTGCCCAACGCTCTCAAGCGTATCGCCCTCCCAAAACCAACAACAGAAGCGGCCAAAAAACCGCGCACCACGGGTGCCAAGGCGACTTTCCAGCGCCAGAGCAATGATCCCCTTATGGTCAGCGAGGTGGACTATGGCAAGCGACGTGGCGCGCCCAGGCGCAAAAAGGCAAAATGATTGCCAAAACGTTGTTCTAGGCTTAAGCAATAGTAGTCTGTAAGACCAACAAATTTTAAATGAGCTGTGAATGCGGCAGAAGAAGCCACTTTTCCAATGTTTTACTGTGTTTGTTCATTAAAATCCAATATAACCAGGACAACTGAACGTATTCTGTATTTGATGTGGAAAATGGGCAACGTTGAATAATAATAAAAAGAACATTTGGAAATGCCATTGCGAATTCGAAATTATTTTTATAGTACTATTTACCAGCAAGCGATGGAAGTATTCGAAAATTTTAAACAATCTTAGAAATCAAGCGATATTTGAGAACCTACATGCCACATTGCGGAACCTAGAGCCTACATGAACTCGGCTGGTGATGATTAACCATATATACTTTCTTTTCTGGACTATTTTCAACATCTTTTTTTATGACATTAATTTTATTTAGTTTCAAGTGATCAGCGTCTCCTTCTAAGCCTTCTACGGAAAATTCTGTGGATCTGCGACAGATTTTGCTAACGGGTTGTTATGGCATGACATCTTAAGAGCATGGTTCCTGGAAATTATATTAATAACCTCCACAACTGAAGGAATATTTAGGTCTCTCCTGATAAATGAATTCCTCACAAGAGCAGGGTTTCCGACCAATGATCTCATAATACAATTTAGCTTTGCTTGTAAGGACATAATGTATGTATACGCAGCAATGCCTCATATGGCCACTCCTGAAGCTCAGATGGCAATATCATCACCTCGCATAACAGTACCTTTGAACTCAAGGGAAACTTTGATGACACCTTCAGCAGAGATCGAAGTTTCTTGAATCAATCTCGTGATTGAAGAGAGTTTCTTAGCACTCCGGTATGGAATTTGAACGTGAGTGACTTATCCTAGTGCAAGTCTATTTTAAACGACATTTTTTTTAAACCCAAGTGTAGTACCATTCGTATAATATAATACTTCGAAATCCAATATTTATATACATGTTATAATAGATAGAGCATTTAAGGTGATGCCTTCCTAGAGATCTTTCAAATTGTAGAATCTTTCTAACTCCCGGAGCATTCACAATGCTTCGAAGCAGCTTAAATTGGAAACACTCAACGTTTGATGTAGCTGCCGTACCTTAGAGTTTTCTCGCGCAAGTCCACATAGATTTAAGTATGAATTTGTAGAGCAACAGCCTGTTTCGCAGACTTGTTACTGATTGTTGATCTTTCTAGATTTTATATAAATACAGCTGCTTAATTATCAAATCTTTTTGATAAATTTATATATATTTATAATGTTACGTAGTAGATAAACCACTTTCATAATGTAAATGTAATGTTACGGAGCAGGAGAAGACAGAAACTAACAGTAGAGTTAGTACCAGTATGATAATGCAAGCCTTTACCAGTGGGAACAGGTAGCAGCTAAGGTTTATTAGCCTTCCTGCACGCGTCCTTCCATAAATCCAGTTATCCGAAAAATGGAATCGGACAAGTCTTCGGCTTCTATAAGGTGTGGGCCAGAAGTCTATCTCTGTATCTATCAGCAAAAATGATCAAATCAATGATAATTTTAGTGATCATCAGATTTGAGAACAGGTTGCGCCGAAAGTGCTGCCCTGAGCGACCCCAGCATATCATACTCCATGAATACTCATCATTTTTACTCCCTGTACCCATAAAATGGGTAAAAAGGGGATACTAAATCTGTGCAAATGTATGTAACAGGCAGAAGGAGACATCTCCGACCCTATAAAGTATATAAATTCTTGATCAGTATCAAAAGAGATTTCGATTTGGCCATGTCCGTCTGTATGTCCGTCCGTATGTATGAACGCAAGGATCTCAGCAACTATAAGAGCTAGAGACACCAAATTCGTGTATAGCGGGAGCAGGTCAAGTTTATTTTAGATTTGAGATATCTCCCCCGTTCCCCGCAATTCGATAAAAACCGTTTTACAGGAACAATTTTTAAGATATAGCTTTGGGATTTGGCATGTGCAATACTTTAGTCAATCCTAATCTACTGTCCAAATTTCAAGTCGTTCGGATAATAAACACGGAAGTTATTAACGAAAGAAGATTCAGTGCTTCAGCGCAAGGGGAAGAAGAAGCACAGCCACCACTTTAAATGCCTCGCTTGCGCTGCGCTCGAGCTGTCGCTCGTGTGTGTGCGTCTTTTGTGTATGTGTGTTTGTATGTGTAAGTGTACGTAGATGCGATCGGAAATTATTGACCTGGGTACAGGGAGGTTTGTAGTCGGGTTTACTCGACTATAGCATTCTTACTTGTTGATTCTGCGTCTCAAGTAGAAACTCCTAAGATCATATCAATCAGGTAGAACGGTGCAGGGAAGGGGTCTTTAGCTTATACAGAAGTCCTTGATGCTACACGCGATCAAAGGCTTGTCTGAAATTCAAAAAGTATCCAATATCTCTCAAACGTATCACGGATGCAGTCCGATATCCGAAATATTAATCAATACCAATAAATATTTTTAACATTTTATTATTGTCATTGAAATAGTTAACATTCATTCAATACAAATTGTTGATTTTCATATTTTTTTGTTGTTTTTATTACATATGCAATGTATTGTTTCATATATTGAATTACATATACAAAGTTAAACCTCAAATTTGCGTTATGCAATACATAATTATGAATGTATAGAATAAAGAACATTCGATCTAATTCGATTCGGTTTCGTAAAAATTGTACACGCTATTATATCGATATACGGACAGGCACACTGAAACAACAAACTAAGCAAAAACACGAATGAGTGAAGGATATGGGGATTGTAATATCGTAATCGTTTTGTAAACTCTAGAAAGTACAAATAAAATGTTTATAATTTAGCATAATAATTATAATAATAATAATAATAATTAAACCTTTCAGTTTAGGTGTATCCCTGGGTGGCAATATACATACATATCCATATGGTATGTATAACTATGACATATCATTGATGAGGTTCTGGTCTTGAGAGTGTGTGAGAAGGAACAAATGCAGCGACTAGGCTGACTAGGCTGAAGCGCTCACTATGTATCTATTTATAGATAGGTCTAATCTATAGTTAATGCTTAAAGAAACCATAAGATCACACAATGAGAAAGAAAGCAGGCAAAAGGAGGGAAAACTAACTTATAACTTGAAATTCAACTAACACACAACAAATTTAAATGAGAAGCAGAACATTTGCAAATTTTCAAAACTAGACTAAAATGCAGCCACATACTATTCAGATAAAGATATATGTGTGTATATATAAACAAACATGTTGCTCTCATACATAATATTGTATATATATATATATATCCTTATGATTTAACATTGCTAAAAATGTATTTCGCCTTTAATCTATTTGTTTTGTTTTGTTTTATCTTGCAACTGGCGCTAAAGAATTTTATACTAATATTTTGTTGTTGTTTTGGTTACGGACTTTAATATATACGTTATTTTGATACTCGTTAATTGCTTTAATAATTGCTGCTTTTTTATAGCACACACGCGTTTTGCTTGTTTATTACGGTTTTTGCAACAAGATAAATATATCTAGCACTGATCTTTATGTATGCCAGCATATAAAACGATTCTCTTTGCTATTTATCTTCCTTTGTCTTTCTTGTTGCCTCTTTTAAATATATATATATATAGATATATATATATAAAAAAACTTTCGTACATATATAGATAGATGAATCATTCGATAAAACATTTGGAATATAACATTTAACATTCTTCACATTTGTATCTTTTGCTTTGCTTTGCTTTGCTTTGCTCTTCTCTCCTCTCCCTTTCCTTTCTTTCACTTCGCTTGCGTTTTGCGTGCTTTTTTTTAAAGAGGTTTTTACTTTTTATATAAATAAATTTATATATAATGTACTATATAGTTGCATCTATCGATAAAACATTTAGAATATAACAAAACAAAAAAAAAAAAACGAGCTTTTTGCAAGCGGCTCCTTTACTCAACAAGGCAAACGTCTGTATTAGGTGTCTCGTCTCTCCGTCCTGTGTGAGGTGTCAGTGTCCTTGTTGCCGTGTCCTACTTGGATGGGCTGCCTCCTAAAATGTGAACTCTGGTAGCTGCTTAGATGGGCACGTAGTTGCCCTTGGGAGTGTAGAAGATCTGGCCACGGAACAGACGTCGGCGTATCTCGCTGAGAAGCAAACGTTTCTCCTTTTTAATCTTCTTGAGCACGCCCTTGTTCTCCTGGGCGCGACGTGACAAATATGGCAGCACCTCCTCAACGGGACCGTATGGTATATACTTGTAGGCCGAGTAGCCAGCCTGACCTGTATCCACAAACAAAATAGAATAGAATAGAGTTTAGATTGTGAATCGATGGAGCAGCGCGACTGAAGACTCACCTAGCGGGAAGGTGATGTAATCACACATGCCTAGCAACTGACCAAAACAGATGACCTTATCCTCTGGCGAGATGCCAATCGATTTCATATTCTCAATGGCAAAGCGCACCGTATCCTCGTTATGTGAGGCAACCATAATGCCAATCTTTCTGGCATCATCGCCGCAATCCTTTAGCACCTGTGCACATAGTTAGGCCAATTAGTTTGCATCAATTGTGTAGCAGTGTGTTGATCTTACCTTGATGCGGCGCAGGCACTCAGCGAGCGTCTTGTGGTACATATCTGTGGTGGCCTCATAGTTGGGGTTCACGGGATCGGCATAGCCCAGCGCCTGGGCGCGTCCTCGCTCCTGATCCATATATGCGCCACGCACCAGTTTGGCGCCAAAGTAGAAATTCTGTCGCTTGGCCTGCTCCAGATCGGTGCACACCTGCATTACAAAAATTCAAATGCGTTAGAACACAGCTGGAAGAAGCTAAGAAGTTGAGTGTGTCTCACCTCACGGAAGGCTTCACGCAGATAGCACTGATAGGTATTGAATACAATGGCCTTGTTCTTGTTATACTTGCGCATCATCTCCAGCGTGATGCGCGAGATCGCTGGCTGGAAATAGGTCTGCTCCGCATCAATCATAATGCGCACGTCCAGCTCAGCGGCAGTCTATAAGAATATAACAAAGATATTCATTTAATATCGTACAATTATAAGTGCCTCAAACAGTTCGAGTGGATCACCTAATTTCCAATTCTATAAATTGATTTAAAGCCTGATCTTTTCATTTAGTTTTATTTGTAAAAATACATACTATTCATATGTATATAAATAATCCTATTTGCTGTGTGCCTTATAACGAATATTTTATGATCTCTATACAGAATTTGCTTATAACAAATGTTATAGATATATATCGAATGTTTTTGCAGTCTTAAGTTCAATTTATAAACATATCTTTTAGTCGTTAATGATTTTCTTTAAATAGTTGTTATTATATGGTTTGTTATACGTTTGTGTTTAGAATTAGTTTGTGTTTCATCTAATCGTCTCATCTCATTTCAAATGCCACGTTTTTGTATGAATTGTGTACTTATTATGAACTATCACCATCGACATTGACCTCTCAGCTCTCATACATATGCAATTTAGCTAGTTTTACATACCTTTACAATTGTGTTTAGACGACGAATCATGTTTCTAAACATCTCTTCCTCTTTGGGCGCTATTTGTGAGATCAGTCGACGCATTTGACCCGTTATCGGATCGGGCACGCGAAATGTGTCGCTCAGCTGTGAATCCTCATCCACAATACCCGACCAGGGAAACAGATGCAATATGCTAAAAGAGGGAGAAAGAAAGAAAGTTTTATCGCAATCACAACACATATAATTATATAACATGAATTCGATTTAATTACGAATTCACTTTGATTTCATGTTAAAAACTTAGGCGCAGCCAACTTAATACCTGCATGCAAGTATGTGGCGTTGCCAGATCGTTTTTAAACTGTTTTAAGGTTAATTTAGCAGTTGGAATGAATAGAAATCGTATTATCGGCTTAAAATTAATTCAAAGGTCTGTTTTAGCATAGTTTTTTCATAATTAATTAACAACTTTCGACTTAGTTTTGTTTCAGCTCGTTACGATAGTTACATTCAAAGCTGTGAAATAGATTTGGAACATTTGTTGATTGAAGACATACCCCTCCTTGTCCGATGTAACATTCTTTAAGAACTGCTGAACATCCTTGTTGTCGCCAACGCTGGAATAATACTTCTCGAGATCCTTGATGGTCTTGTGATGGGTCAACACATTGCCCTCACCGCCGACAAGTGCCTCCATGTATTTACGTGTGCGCATTATGACCTCAGATAGTTGCAGCTGCGCAAAATGCAATCAAATGTTATTCATGTTATTAACTATACTATATTTGATTTGTTCTCAATTTCGCTTATATTTGATTTGTTCTCAATTTCGCTAACTGTTGTAACGTGCTTAATTGTGAAATTTAAAGAATTTCACGCAATGATTCCGATGAAAAGTGAAATTGAGAACATACTTACATAAATAATAAATAATATTAACTAGGGATATAGTACCTATACCTGTAATACTTACAAGCAGCTGTGGACGGCCCAGAGCGGTCAGTTTAATGGCAGTAATGCCGGTTCCGAAGGTGGCGCCTGTTTACAGTTGTTCGATTCGGAAATGAGAAGCATTTGAGAGGTAAGTGAGTGAATGAATGCGGAATCTGTGGGGCATGAGGCAAGGCAAAAGCTACTTCAAGCGAGGCGAGGCGAGGCGAGGCGAGGCATTGTGGAAGTCGACTTTGCCAACTTATTAGATGTTTCATAGACATGCAATCAATACGTTTACTACACACACACACACGCACACACGCACAACCATACACACAAAATAAAGCAACAATTAAAAAAAAAAACAAAATACAAAAACTAAACTAAATAAAACAAACGACTAAGCAATTTCTCGCCAAATATGGTTGAAAGCTTGTTGAGAATTGACTTTGGAGTTGAGTTTTTTGTTTGTTTAGTTAACGTTTATTATTAACGGCTTACCCTGGGCCCGAGCACGTGGCTCTTTGGCATCGTCAGCTGGCCAACACACACACACATAAGGCATAGGATTCGGATTCAAACCGTTGGAATTTCGTGAGTTTTGATTTTTGTGAGTTTGAATGGGGCAGATGGTATTCGTTATTTTGCATTTTAGGGTTAGTTGCGTTGCGATTCAATTTGTTTTGAAGCCATATAAATTAGTTTTAGTTGCGGTTAGTGGTTATCGATAGTCAGTTGTTAGTTATCGGTTTTGGTTTTTGTTTTTTCGTTTTTTTGGCGCCATCGGTTTTTGCGGTTTTTACGAAACGGTTTTCAAAATGGAATGTGAAAAAGAAATGCATTCGAGAGAAAATTAATCAAAATTATAATCAAGTGAACAAAGTTATCGCATTTGCAAACAAAATTCAACAATTAATAATAAAATACAACTGAAGTCCCAAAAAGATCTACAAGCTATGTGTACTATCTAATAGCAAATCCATACAAATTCAAATAAATTCTATTCATTCCGCGACTTACATATCACAAATCGCATCATATCTAATCCTTTATATTTATAACAAGCTGATCTTAATACAAATCTGTACTGAAAGTTCAAACTTCACATTAATCTCGTTATATAAATGTTTGAGCTGCTTAATTATGCAAGGAAATAACAACAATACTTGTCAAACTTCTATTTTTATGCATATAGTATATAAAGTAGCCTGTTTCTGATTCATTTCCTTACAGGTTCTCGTCCGCATTTCCGCATTGCAAATGAATTCAATATGTCTTTATATATTCCTTCAGAACTCCGGCTTGCATGCTTGATTGCTTAAATCTTTTGATTTATTAAGCAATATTAAGACTTTTGTCAGTTGTTATATGTGCGTTCAACCCTAACCTTAAAAATTATATAAATATTGTTTTCCTATGCCCCAAAAAGTATGCTAAGGCTAAAAGAGATAGCTGTTATCCTAGTATACTGATTCTTAGAGGTTAGTTCTTGCTAAATTAAGTTATTGAATGAAAAAACATAAAATACATAAGAATTTGAGAAAACAAAAAAGGTGAAATAACTGAAAAAGGGTGCACACATAACAGAAATGCACAGCTCATGCATAGTTTCGCTTATTCAAAACGGATGGTTGGGGGGCAGGGAAACGGCTGCGACACATACCCGAAACAGCCTCCAGGCACTTGATGAATGTCTCCATGTTGCGCTCGCAGGTGGCCTCATTCAGATAGAAATAGGTGCGCGCGCTGCTCACCTTGTAGCGACGATCGGCAAAGGACTTGTCCACATGATACTGCGGCAAGGCGCCCGCGTCCTTGGCATTATCACCGGTGCTGGAAACGGAAGATCTGCGGGAGACGCAAACGAATTGAAATAATGTTAAATGTGAGAGTTCAATTGAATATGACAGCACTTACTCAACTTCACGCTTCTCGGCCTCCTCCTGGGAGATGTCCTCTTCGACGGAATAATCAAGGATGGGCTTGACGCCAAACGAGCGAAGTCTGTGATGTTAACGGAGACAGAGAAAGCGTAAGATTAGAGCAACAAATGCAAGCATTAGAAATGCGGCTAAACGAGTTCAAAACAACGACGAAACAAAAGTGTGTGAGAACAGAAGTTTTCAGTTTCTATATACACTTGCAGAAGGTATTATAATGTATACGATAGGGAACCTAATCGGACTGGATTGAGTTGTATGAAAAACGTTTTTCTTTTTCAAGTTATCGCAAACAAGTTCGCCAAATAACACTTTGGTTTGTTCCAGATCTGACCTTAATATCCTATAGGTTACATAGGAAATTATTTGTTTTTCTAGATATCAGTTCTAATACTATATACTTATGTGTTAACAAAAAAATGCAACAAAATCGGATACCTATATCTTATAGTTGCCATTTCCTGCGAGTAATATTATATATATTTGATCAAAATCGGATAACTGTATTATATAGCTAGATAACAATGAAAGGAAACCAAAATTTTTCAAAATATCTGTTCTACCTTAAAAAGTTTAAATTAGATCGTTCGGAAATTGAATTTGCGGGATGAAAAATATGGCTGCAAGAGTATATATATTCGGCAAACCGGAAGATAACTGTTATTACTTGATTTTTGTAAGGGTTAGGAAGGGTTTAGAGGGATTTGTTGTTGTGTATACGATGTGTTACGCAATGTGTGTATGTAATCTGGGAATTGGAGTGGTATGGGGGGAAGTGATCCCGAAACAAACATGCCACATGCCACATGAGTTATAGTTAGTTGGTTGATTGGCTAGTTAATGACTGTTATTTATGATTATTATTAAATGGCTTTAAGGATATTCGATTGGGCACCTCTCAAGCGTCGGTACAATCGTGTGGCGATTCTCGCCGGCCACAAAGTGCCCATAGAAGCTGGACTTCATCAGCAGGACAAACAGTTTGCCGCCGAGCAAGGTGCGTGCAATTTTCAAAAGCTTTTTTATGGTTAAGGCGACGGACATCGTTTATCGTTTATCGGTTATCGTTTATCGTTATGGTACAGTTTTAGGTCGCAGTCGTTGTTGTTTTTGGTTTGATAAGGCACAATGGATTTATTTGTTTTCGTTTTTTGTTTTGGCAAAGTTGTTTTATTTATTTTTTCAATTGTTTTTTTTTTGCATAGCACAACAGCAAAGCAAGAAAGAAAAAAACATTAGAATGGAAGAAAAGAAAAGAAAAAGAAATATCTTGTTAGTGAATTCAATTATTATTTAACAATTACCTTTCCAATGTGGGTATTATCTTGATCTGATCCTCCCCAGCAACAAAATGGCCATAGAAAGTTGCCTTCATCAATGCTGTAAATAACCTTTTACCCAATATCTTGTTTGTCCCTTTCATAAGCTGCGAAAATTGTTACGATTTTTCGAATTGGATCAATTATTGGAAACATTTCCTTTTTTGGTTTTAAGCTACAATACATACATACATACATACATACATATATTATTTTGCAATTTCAATGAATACAAACAGAAAGAAGAATGCGTGAAAAGCAAGGATGGAAAAACTACAAATAGGGTTAGAACGAGAGAACAAGGGGACGACGTTCAAGCGAAAATAGTACATTTTAAATATCGAATATCAAATGTTTTGCAAAACAACAAATCATTTAAATATTTTCTCACTCATAAACAAATATGTGTGTGTGTGTGTGTGTGTGTGTATGTGTGTGTGTATGTGTGTGTGTATGTGTGTGTGTGTGTGTGTGTGTGTGTGTGTGTGTACATTGTACATAGAGCAAGGTAGCCAAAAATGTAATTATCTGTGGCCAATTCTAGTTATTGTTTTTGTTGTTTCTACATCTGTTCCGCTCTTAACGATACATAAATCATTTGGAATAACGCCAAAAATGTGCACAGAAAGAGAGGCAAATAGAGAGCTTGAGAGAGGCCAGAAGAAAGAAACAAAAATCGTGCGATCGTGTCAAGGCCAAACGCAATGACAAAGCACACAACAAGGCAATGCGACAAAAAATACTGTTCGCATAGGGCAAACGGCGGGAGCAAGGGGGGTTTACTCATAAGGTGACGTATTTCGTTATGGCGAGAGGCCCTATTTTTTGCAACTCGCTCTGAGAGACATATGCTAAAGAGAGATTGCAAACAGTTTACATTCTGCACTCTTTGTTATTGTCTAAGCTGACAGAAACGAAAAGAATATGTTTTTGCTAATAAATAAAACGTAATAATTTAAAACAAATTCATAATTAAACTGAGTTGTAAAGAAGAAGACAATGAAGAATATCGTGCACTACACAAGCTCTCTCGACGACGCTTGCATTCATGCTGTCAAAAATAAAGTCCCTCGAAAGAGAGCAGCTTTTGAGTAATCCACCTTAAGCGGGAGGATGGTGTATGCTGCGAAGAGAGTAAAGCTCATAGAGCAATTAGTCACTGGAGCTTTTAAAAAAAGTTAAGGCACGTGTATGTCGCGTTAATGGGTAAAATGCGAAGATCGACTAACAACAAACCGGTTAAAGGTTGGGGCAGTGGGGGGGGGCCAGTGAGTTTCAAGTAGAGAGTGCAAACATATTTACTTTTTCTGAAAACTGGTTACATAAAGATTGGCATTGCTGCTGTCTGAGTTTTTGTTTGTTGTTTTTTTTTTGGCTAAAATGTCGAATTTGCCGACTCAAGCAATAAAAAGCTAAAACAGGTGTTCGCTTTTGAGCTTTGCCCCTGCGTCACGAGACCTGCTACACTTGAGTGGCTGAGTGGCAAACGGCTGTCGGGGGGTGGGGGGTCCACGCAACCATTTGCCAACAGTTTGTAAATAGCCAGAAGCCGCAAATAGCACAACGGCGAGAGCGCGACGCGTGCAAACCAGAAGCTGCAAGAGAGAGCTATTCATTTTGCCACAAAGTTGCCAATAAATATGTATGAGTATCTGGGCAGGGGAGGGGCATCCCACCCCCCAGTGATGCACTTAAGAAACCAACCAAATTTAAGTTCGTTTTATGTAATGTGCTGCTGTAATTGTTCGATTTTTTGACACTTTGACAAATAACTTTGAAAAGAACATTTAGAATTTTAGAAAAATTGAAATTTTCATTGTACCGAGCAAAAACAATGCACTTTACACTCTTAACGCCCTATAAACGTCACTCATGTTAGAGTGCACGAATTCATATTAACCTAAATATCACTCAGAACTTAAAGTACATATATGAAAAAAGTGTTTTTGGGCAAAATAATAGCATCTCAATCTGGTTTTCCTTTTCTTTCTTATAATTTTTTGGAACATTTTCGCACAAATTTTCATGGCAGAGTTCTTGAAGAATTTTATGAATTGAATCTTTAAGCTGGCTGCATATGTTAAGTAGTGATAATAATATATATGTATGTACATACTTATGTGCAATATAGTATGTAAGAATTAGTGATGGCACGATTTATCATATGATACACATTAATCGATTATTTTGTCTCAATTCACGATTTAATTGACTCTTTAATCGATTATATACTCAAATCAAAGCAACTAAAATATTGCAGAAACACAACAAACATGAATCAGCATTAACATGTAAAATATAAAAAATTGCAAAAATTGCTGCAAATTTAAACAATTATTTGATTAATCGATTATTTTTATTTTTATTCGATTAATTTAATTTATTATAAGCCGCTCAGCTTAAAATTAATCATATGATGCAATAATCGATTAATGCAATTTACAATCACTAGTAAGAATACAGCATATTATATACATACATACATACTTAAAATCCCCTCTGAGGGAAATTCTAGATACGCCACTGTATATACACATGCATATATTAAGTGCATGCAAGCACACGCACACACACACACACATGATTACTGCACTCTGAGCGCATGAGCGTTTGCTAATCAATTTTATATGAAATCGATCAAACTACAGTGTAATAATAATCGATACGTAATCGCGATGACAACAGAGACTAGAAAGACACACACACCCACAACTTACATATGTATGTATGTATGTATTTGTACGTACATGGATGCAAAGAGAGTGTGAAAAGACGCTGCAGCGCTGCTGCCTTGCCCACTATCGCGTCGTTGCGGCTTTTGTAGCTGATGCGCTTCGCAATCTGATTGGCTCACTCTTGGGGGCCTGCCTATATGCGTATATACATATACATATGTACATATATATTATTGTGTATGTATGTGTATGTGTGTGTATACATACCGACGCAACTGACGTCTGCTCGGCTGGCGCATTAACTACGCCAGCAACAGCCTCCTACAAGGTCATTAAATTGCATTTGATTTACTTGCACACTGAGTCACACCCGCACACACACCCACACTTACAACATTCAATATGTCCAGTCATGCCAGCAGTGTGCATCCCCCCACCCCACCCCGCCACACACTCAAACAAACAAATTGACGTCGCAATTAGAGCTGCATTCAATGCACAATATGTCAAATTATTGATGTGTCATTAAAAAAGCTTTTTGGAGTTGATTGGCTGAGCGTAGGGTGGGTAATGGCGCGGCAGGAGGGTGTTAAACGAGCAGGAAGCTCAATAAATATACGGAGAATGAATGAAGAGCGAATGAGACTATAAATAAACACATGTAATTTGAAATCTGAGGAGGGAGCTGAGGAATAAGGTGAGTGGGTGGGGGATGGGGGTAATGCAGTACAATATGGTAATTGCTTTTGTTAATAAGTTAATGAGTTATGGAGCCTCGATTACCGTCATTGATAAAATTGTATCTAATTTATATATTAATTGGTTAATTTATCTTATTTCTTCATCAAATGAAAAGTTTCGAAAAAAGATCAAAGTCTCCGTACATATCTACATATATACATATACATATGAACATATATATATATATGTATAAATAAAAATTTTCCTCCGATTATTACTTTCAAAATAATTTCTTTTCATTTTTCATCAATAAGTATTTTGAACGAAGCTTACAAAAACAAAAATCATTTTGGAGCTCAATTTTCATCACATTTCCCAGTATAATATAAACAAACAAATCATAAAAGAAGGAATAACATTTAAATATCTTAAATTTTCTACTGATTTCTGGCATACCAAATAAAATTTCGATCATTTTGAACTTTCTTTGAAATTCTATCTTTGCGAACTCAGCTTTAATCTATCTAACAAAATAAACAATCTTTTGTTTTAAGTACACACCATCAAGTGATTAAACTTCACTGCGGAAAATTGAAGAAAGTAAGTTTCTCACGCATTTGTCGGTCAAAATGAAAAGGATTTAGTTTTCTGAAGGTTGACTTTCTGAAAATGCATTATTCAAATTTCCCGCTGATATTTTCATATAGATAGATAGTTTATTCTTACATTATATTTTCATTCTTCTCTTGGTGAAGCTAATTTTAAATAGAATATTTTTACATCAGATAAACCAAAGACTACAATACTACAAGATGGGCAACGCAGTAAAAAAAAGTGGCATAAGGGCAGCTTCCATTTCGCAACGGGCCGCGGCCAAAAAGAGTTTTGAAAACGCTGGATTAGCCCACACAAATACATATGTATGTACGTATAATATGATTACAAGAATTTGACAACCAACACATTAAGGTTATTTATATGTAGACAATGTTAAGATATATTCGAGAATTGATCTTATTAGTTTAATCACGTAGAAGATACGCGTTAATTTGGAAGTAAATTTAAAAAACAAAAAAGAAATAAGGCAAGCCCTCGTTAATGAGCTTAATGTGTTTTCTTTTAACTTGATGTCGTTGCCAAGTGATAATTATTGCAAATAATTATTTTTTTAAAGGCAAACTGTGAAATCGTTAAGTAAAGCCCAATGACATAATTCCCCGTGCGGAATTGTAAATGCCGTTTATTTGAATTTTAATCTTTTTTAAAAAAAATGGTATTTTTATTTTATTTATAGGCTTAGCTACAGATTAATTTCTTTAAGCGGAAATCGTGACTCCAACAAGTTCTAATATATTCTTGGAGCTTGAGAAGCAAAGCAGAGCTTTTTTTAAAACTATGAGCGAAAGAGAGGCTCTCACTGGAAGCTGTGTACCTCTTTGACTGAACAAGACCCAAAAGAGTGGTAAGTTCCGTTTGGAACAAGCTTTGAGATCTTAAGGATATACCCATATCTAAAAGTTATAAAAAGAAAGGACTGTAGGACGGTGCTAGATGATCTAACGGGACACTGTATGGCAGCGGGGTCATTCGAAACCCTAGAACACCTCCTCTCTACTTGCCCAGCGCTCATGAGAAGACTCAACCACCTGGGTAACCATACCTTGACTTCCTTGGAGAGTGTATCGAGGAGCCTCCTAAAGTTCGCAAAAATAATCTTTAAAGAATCTTAGACGTCGTAAGGTCGAATATGCGGTACCACTAAGGATCAGATGGTCTATGTGAGGCCACCTGTGGGGGTGACCTGCCGTCCCAACCTTGCCTAACCTAACCTATAAAAAAAAGCTTTGGAAAATCTCACAGTAGAAAGGGCAATCTATAGAGGGTATCAAAAGGACTCATAACCAATGAGAAAATTGTACATATGTATATGTATTTTTTAAGACTTAAAAGCCTTAAACTAACGTCAAACATACATACATATGTATATACATATGTACATATATGTATGTAAGATCATACAGATTTGATTGGATCAACTTACCGTCATGTTGTGCTCCACAATCTTCTCGCTGCTGCAGATCATATAAACCAAATATGCGCGGACCAGCTCCCAGGTTGTCTTGCTCTTGAAGGCGGCAATGGGATCATTGAAGCTGACATCGAGGGGATCGCGTTGGGGTTGGCCGGTCGGCTTCGGCTCGGCCGGCTTTGAATCGCATTCGCCCTGCTTGGCGCCTCTGCTGCCATCGTCAGCGACTTCGGCGAGCGCCACTTGGGCCTGCTTCTGGCTGTCTGCCGAGTGCAGGCAGCGCACAAGGCCAAGATTTCCATTAAGAAAATGATTTTGCCATAGCAGCTGATTTTGTTGCTGGCGCAGGGGGGTATCGTGGGCGGCAGTCTTGCCAAAGCATGCTGTATGTAGACTTCTCTTCTTGTTGCTGTTGTTGTTGTTGGCAACTGCCGCCGAGGCCGCTAAAGCTAATCCGTTGCTGCCGCTGCCGCCGCTGTGGCGAGTGTAGTAAACCAATTTAATTGTTGTTTGTTGGGCTCTCAATGATCGCAGTTGAGCCATTACAGAGAGCGGCAGAGTGTTGTTGTTGTTGTTGTTATGAATTGGATTGTAAAAGCTCCTTTTAGTGAGAGCAGCAAAAACGACGGCGGCGGCTTCTTCTTCTTCGTCTTCCTGCTACCTATACCAATAGCTCTTCTTCTTTTTATTCGTATTTGTTGTTGCTTGCGTATTCTTCTTGTTGCCGCACACTTTACACAATTTCAATTTACACTTTTAGGCGATTTTCTTGTACTTGCTGGCGTCGCTGCAGTTGCCACTAGACCGACGTCAACGTCAATATTTAAATGAAAATATTTGAAAAATCCCACAGCTGATTTTGTTTATTTTTGCCTTGGATGTGCTTGCTGCTGTTGATTTAGAGCTTTTTCCTCTCTACAAGAAGCTGTCCATTTATGTGTTATACAACAATTGCAAAAAGGGGAAGAAACAGAAACAGGAAGAGACATAGAGAGAGAGAGAATGAGATGTTAGAGCGCGCATAAATTTGACAAACAAATATGTACATAGTTCTCTTACGTATGTACATACACACACACACACACCGCACATTGATGTATGTATGTATGTACACTTCACAAATTGTACAAAATTAAATTAAAAACGTATTTCAATTTCAGTTGCTTAGCTTTTGCTTGAATTGTTGGCGTTATTCTATGTATGTATGTACATACATGTATACATATGTTGTACCTGCCTTTTTTTCAACTTGTTGTTGTTGCCCTGATTTTTGATTGCGTTTTGCGCTACGTACGCCGAACGTTTTGCTACGGCAAAAGCACAGTTCAAACTGTCAAGACGACAGTGGCAAAACGACCAACGAAAGCGCACGGGCCGAACACGACCGAATACGAGAGCGCACACGAACCAAGAGCGAGGAATCAACGGCAGGCAGGCAGGCAGCCTGGCATTCATCCTGCGCTGCCCCGTTGTCAATTGTCGCTTACATAATAATAGTTGACCCATTCCCAAACATTCCCCGCAACGAGTAAAGAACTTCGCTGCGTGACGTCACGCGCACAAGCCCCTCTTAAAATACCACAGCAAGCAACGGGGTGGGTGGCTTTGATTGGGGCTTGAATCAGATATTTTTCTGCTTCATTTCGTTATCATTTACTCTCTGTGGCAATTAAATGAAAATGTCGAATGCAATTCTGGGCACATGCTAATTGGTGTTAATTAAAAAACGTGCAAGTATAAGGCAACTAAAACCCAACCACCCACCCACCCTCTCTCTTTCACACAACCCAGTCGCGCAGTCAAGGCGAAGGCAAAGACGGCAATTGCTTCTTTTAATTTATTAGCGTCACGCTAAGTACACAGCAGACGCGACGCAGCCACCGCAATCAAATTGAAATCAAACTTAGCGGGTTTCGCTGCACAGAGATTTGATTACATTGGAATTGATGTTGATGTTGTTGTTGTTGTTGCTGCCTGCTGTTTATATTACGAGACTGCGAGCAGCATAAGCAGGAAAATAGAATGGCAAACAGAGAAAGATATAGAAAGAGCGGTGGCGTCGCGCACAATTGGGCAAAAGTGCAAATTCATCAAAAGAAACTATGTACATATGTATGTATGTATGTACATACTATGTATGTATCTTACGCTCAATTATTGCATGGACAACAAGCAGCAATTATATAACCGTTTCGCACTCTCACTACAACCGACAGAGATCCTTTCATTAGGCATACATATGCACATATATGTACATGGACATACATACATACAACCGACCAATTCCAATTTCGCACCTAACGACGTGTTTGCTATACTTTTTGCGCCGTTTCCTTCTTTACAATTATGAATGTAGTATGAATGCTTACACATACACAAGCACGCGGTGTATGTATATATGTATGTACATATGTATGTACACACTTTTCTGATGCTCCGACTGTTTGGGGTATTCCTTGTTCTTGTTAGCAAACTTACATATGTACATACCTACAAATGCTCATTCGTACATATGCATGTACACTTTCAATTTCTATTGCGATTTTCCAAATTTTTAAAAGCCAATATTTTTTAGGTCCGGAACCACAGTTTAAATTCAAACTTTTTAATATATTTGACAAAGAACGCAACACATACGCAATTCATAGTATTCGTACCTTAAAGATTTGTAGAAGTTTTTGTTTATTTCTTTTTTTTGAGTTGTTTTCTAATTGTCGTCGTTTCTGTTGCACGTTTGCTTGCTGCCGATGTCTGCTGTCAGCATTAATAACGTCAACTGTAAGGGTCTGAATACGCGAACAAACTAAATTAAGGCCAACATTGAAACGAAGCTGCTGGCGAAAGCTCATTCGAAGCTTGCGAATGGGTCAAAACCGAATCGCGCGAAGCAGTCGCAATAACGGCAACGAACTGAATAAGAGGAACCAGTAACAATGGCCGCTCTGTACGTATTAGCGTTGTATTGAATCGTTCAGATTAAGTTCGATTGAACTGAATGAACTAATTAAAGTTCTTTTCACCTATTCGAATCCAATAATACTTCATTACATAATGACAAAAAAAAATGTAATAATGTTATTTAATGTAAATATACCAAAAGACAGGTTTTTTCCAATCAATTTTAAGCTACGAAACGATCTCTCGACTATTTAGCTAAAATTGAGCTACTGAACTTATGCCTTCTATTGAACTGCAGTGTACAGCTCTAGTAAATATGCATGTACATCTGTGTATATATCTGTTCATACATATGTATGTATGCACATACAATGAATGGTAAATGTCAGCTGTTTGTTGTTGCTGCCGCAGCTGCTGTTTTCGTTGCCTGTAGCTGTTGGCTTTGCACGTGAGCTCTAACCAAATACCTGTAAATCACGCGCACAGTATTTTTGTTGCACTGCGCTGTTCTAAGCACGATCCTCGCAATCTTTTGGCCAATTGGAATGCTTGAGCTTATCTATGCAGCAGACGGTTGGCTAGGCTCGTAAATCTTATCTTGAACATACCCACACACATGCATATGTACGTACATATGCCTAGATGTATGTATGTAAATATCTATGTACATTCGCAACACCGGCAAAGCATTTATTATTTTGCCACGCACTTTGCGATCGTTGCATCTGGCAACGCCAAATCGCACCCCAATGTTCCCTGTTTGCATGCATGCGAGTATCGACAGTTACTTAAGCATCGACATTTATCGATAAGTGCAAGTTCAAAACACTGAATTAATTTTATATGAATATATATATGTATATATATTATGTGTATGTATATGTTTGCATAATGTTCCACTTTCACAATAGATAATAAATTACAGCTATAATATGTATTAGAAATAATAATATTAATTAACAGTTAATAAGCGCTGCAAATATGCATTTTGTATTATTATTATATATGTTGGTGATGGTTTCAAAACTTAACAATTTAAAAGAAAAAAATATTCAAATTGTAAAAAAAAATGAACAAAAACCATCCTAAGAGGCGGCTCTAACAAGTAACAAAATACTAAAACAAAACATAATAATGTTTTCTTTGAATTATGTTCAATTTGATCTAAATTGTTTTTCACTTCACTTAACTTTAACATTTTGCTCTTTGTTTTTATACATATGTGTGTGTGTGTGTGTGTTTTATATGGTTTAAGTTCCATGTGTGTTACATAATTATTGACTAAATTGTAGATCAACGAATGTCTATTTACTCTCAATATGTGTGTGTCTCTCTCAATTTACAGCTACAGTTTACAGTTAAAGTGACAATTAGAGCGTGGCACAGGCACTTGGCGCACAAAAATATATCATCATCATCATCATCATCATTATCATCATCATCATCATCATTATCATCCACATCATTATATTCAAAGGAAATAAAACAATAACAAAGGCGCAACAAATGTTTGCGACTAGAGATGGGCGCCCATTCGTAGAATATATCTTTTTCTCATCTTTTCCGATTCCGATCGATCCGTTTTAAACTATTTACATATATAGTTTTTTTTTAATCACACGACAACTTGCTTTAAAATGTTGTTTCTTAATTTCATTATTACGTTTTTACACTTCTTTTTAAGGCAAACTTTCAACACGAACTAAACTAAACTTTGCACATTTCTACCGACCGATAATTGTGCATAAGTTTTGTAAGATACGATATCAAAAATGGTCGCTACATTAAAATTAGGTATCTATGAACAAAAATATGCACAAACGATTACAACAAAATAAATAAGTTAATTTCGATTTAAACGTAATTAAGAATTCGTCGGAATGGGCGAACGGGTATTATTAATTTCTGTTTAAGATTAATGTTATTTAGCGTCCATCTCCGAGTGCGACATTCTTGCGGGCCGCTTAACAACTAACAACAAGTGGATGTGGATGTGGATGGGGATGCAGTTGGGTATGCTGGTGCTGGTGCTGATGCTGTTGCTGTTGCTGGTGCAGTTGCAGTTGCAGTTGCAAGTATAGCTGATGCTAGTTGGATTTGGTCACCTCAGTGCGATTGGCAGCAGCCTCGGCCAGAATGAGTAGATCTGAGGTAGTGGTAATATCGTATGTGGACTGCTCGTAGGCGGACAGCGTGGACGATGATGACGAAGACAGTGGCGATGAGGCGACAACATTCACCTGTTGCAATGCTGTTGCTGTTGCCGATGCTGACGGCTGTGTGCGCTGCAGCTGCGACTGATTAAAGTAATAACAGCCATTGATAGTCAGCGGCAATATGGAGGCAACCTCCTGCTCAATGGCGCTAACATCGCGACGCGTGATGCTCTCCTTGCGTGCCTTACGCTTCTGGCTGCCCACTGCCGCCGCCGCCGCCGTCGCCAACTCCAAGTTTGACTTTTTCCCAGTTGCAAGTCCAGAAGATGATGATGATGCAACTGCGGCTGCTGCTGCGGCTGCTGCTGCTGTTGCTGCTGCTGTAACGCCGCTGCTGCTGCTGGCGCTGTTTGAATTGCGCTGCTTTTTGCTGCTGCTAAACTTCTTTTTCTTTTTGGTGCTGCGCTTGCGCTGCAAATAGGCATCCAGGCTGAGCGCCGGCAGCTCCTTGATCTTCACCTCGAGATCAAATTCACCAGCGCTTGCCGCTGCAGCTGCTGCATCGCAATTGCTGCGCGCACTCTGCCGAACACCAGTAGCAGCGCCAGTTGGCGTCTCCAGCTCGAGCAGTGGACAGTCTGCTGTTGCTGCCGCTGATGCGGCGTCTGTTGGCGATATGGGCGGCGTATTGGCATCCAGTATGCCGCTGCCACCGCTGTTCAAGCGGCATTTGCTTTTCTTGGCAATGGCCGCCAGTTGGCCCGAATTGATCAGCTCCTGATAGATTTTGCCCTTGCAGGAGCGCGATGTTTTGAATTTTTTGGTCGGCGATCCGCCGCTGCCGGCGCGCTCCTCCTCCTCGCTGGAGTTGCTGCCACTGTCCGCTATTTGCAGCAGGCCACGCTTATTGTTATTATTGTTGCCGCCCTTGCTAGGCATGTGCATGCTCAGAAACTGCGTTGTCTCGCTCAGCGCCTGCTGCAGCGCAAAGTCCTTGTCCGGCACATTGGCCGCATTGGCGCTTAGCAGCGCGCTCAGCTCCCCCATTTGCGTCTCATCCGCAAACTTGAAATAGTTGCGACGCAGCATGTGCGCCACTTCGTTTGGTTCCCATTGCAACTGCTGCTGCTGCTGCGGCTGCTGCTGCGGCTGCTCCAGTTGCAGTTGCTGCGGCTGCTGCTGCGGCTCCTCGTTCAAATGTGCTGCAACAGCATTGCTGGGGCGTGTTGCAAGCGTCCGCAACGGCGGAGCGGGCAGTTTGTACCATTTAAAGTTGGGATTGGCATTGAAGAAGGCATCCTTGTTCTGCAAAATACCAAAACATTTCAAAACATTTTTCAAAAACAGCACAGCAAACATGCGAGCAGGATGGATATACATATATGTTATATAAGGCGAGTTAGACAGAGAGAGAGCAAGTTCTGCTTTCTGCTTATTCTTTGGGCTCAATTCATAGAAACATTATCATTATTAATCTGAAAGAACATGAAGTTCCATGAAGCTTTATATATAGACGAGTATACCATTGCAACAGAAATTTATACAAAAACTCAATTTTCGACCGATTTTTTCAATAACAATGTGTTCCGATTTTGCTAATAGATTATAAAAAAACTATATAAAGCAAGAGCTTTAATAGTCCAAGCCGTTTAGTTCTAAAAAATGTACTGGCTGCGGCCAAAAGAAGCATCTCTCACGATAATTCAAAAATTGAAAGAGTAGTTTGCATAAAAACAGGCAACTGGATATGGCTAGATTGATCGGCTAATGATGCTGACCACGAATATATATATATATACATATAGTTGATAGGGTCAGCAACGTCTTCTTCCACGCATTACACATTTCGTGACTAATTTATAATACAGAGCGTAAAGCTATAAATACATTCATGAAGTGATATAGTATGTACATTGTTTGAATCCAAATTTGACTGCAATTAAAATTTCAAATGTGTTGCCAGATAGTTTCAATTTTCTCTTGAAATATGTATTGCACTGAAGGAGACGTTTCCGACCCAACAAAGTCTATATATTCTGAATTAGCATGAATAGCCGAGTCGATATAGCGATGTCCGTCCGTCTGTCAGTCTGTTTCCATGCGAACAAGTCTCTCAGTTGTAAAGCTATTGTAATGAAACTTGGCACAGACCCTCCTTTTTGCTGCAGGCAGTACATAAGGCGGAACCGGCCGGAACAAACCACTATAACACATGGCTGCCATAGGAATGATCGATCGAAAAGTATGTTTTTGTAGGAAAAACTTGTTTGTTTATTAACCTCACCAAACTCAACCAAACCGAGTCTCTGGGTAGTTTATACAATCTGACTAAATTTGGTCAACATCGAACCACCACGAACCACAGCTGCCGGCTAGGATCGGCTAAAAAATGAATTTTTTGTATAACACCCAAACTAATCGAGAGTTTTGTTATACTTCATATAATTTCCTGCAATCTTATCGAAAGCGGATCACACAGCTATAAAAACATTGCTGCTAGGGTATATAGCTTCGGTACTCCGAAGAAAGTCGTTCTATCTTGTTTGAATCCAAATTTGACTGCAAATCAAATTCCAAACGTGTTGCCAGATAGTTTAATTAAAGCTATCTGGCAGCAACAAACAAATTGGCGCTGCGTTAAGTTGGCTGCGCAAAATTGCAGATAACAGCTTTATACAAAGCTTTTATGAAGCACTTTAAATGCTATTTAAGGTGGTACAAAAATGTAAAATGACAAATAATTAATAAAATTAATAAGCATTAGTACACTTTAAAGCTAAGCTGCGTATGGCCCACCTGCTGTGCCAGATCCGTAAAGCATTGTTTCTCCGAATCATCTAAGGCGGCCCACCAGTCGCCAAGGATTTTGGTAATGGCGCTGTGGATTCAAAAAAGTTGTATAATCGAATGTTTGATTTCAAATTTGATGATTTAACACTCACCGATTCTCCAGGGACTTGTAGCGCTCCTTGACAATGGCACGATGCCTTTTACAGAATATAAGAAATGCGTTCATTGGCCGGCGTGCATGATGATCCGGTCGCATATCCTGTTCAACGGCTGTTAACTGTTCCTGTTCCTGCTCCTGGTGTTGTGTTGTTGTTGCTGCTGTTGTTGTTGCTGTTGGTGTTACAGTAACAACATCGACTTCAAGATGCTCCTCGGAGTCCTCATCTTCATTAACATAATTAGGCACATTTTTTACATTACTCTTCTTTGTTGTTATAATATCAACCATTTGCTGCTCTGCCACTGCTCCTGCAGCTTCTAACTCTTCCTCCTCTTCATACTCATCATCCTCTTCATCCTCCTCAGGCAGCTCCTCGCTGCTGCTGCTGTTGTGATTATGGTTGCGTTGATGTTTGTTTCGACGATGATGCTGCAGCTTGGCATAGTTGTGCACATCCTCGATCTGTCTAAAGGCATTTTCTTGGTCCTCAGTGCGTTGCTGTTGTTGTTGTTGTTGCTGTTGTTGTTGTTGTTGCTGTTGTTGCTGTTGTTGCTGTGGCATTGTCAATACTTCAATAAAGGCACTTTTGGCAATTGCTCTTGTTGGTTGAAATTGTTGTTTGTTGCTGCTGCTGGACTGAATGTTGACTTGTATAAACTGCGACTCTTTGGTGCTTGCTGAGGTATTTACTTTGCCAGCCTTGCCTGGCGACATCCATTTGACAGCGACCCCCTTCTGCTGCTGTTGTTGTTGTTGTTTTTGCTGATGTTGTTGTTGTTGTTGTTTTTGTTGTGGATAAGTCACTTTGAAATGCTTTGGCTCAACTTCGGTTTGTGTTATTTTGTACATTTTAGCAGTTGTCGTTGGTGTTGTTGTTGGTGTTGTTGGAGCGGAACTGTTGATAATATTATGGATTTGATGCTCATTTGTTGCTGGCACTATTTTAAGGCCACTATTGTTGTTGTTGTTGTTGTTATAGTTAAAATGTAATGTAATTGCAGTAGCACCAGCACCTGTTGCTGCAGCTGAAAGCGAGCTGGCAACGCTAAAACTGTTGATCATATTGTTGACAAGGCGTTCTGTTTAGTTGCATGGATTTGTTGTTTTTTGTGTGTGTGTGTGCGTCTGCAAAACAATTTTTAAAAAATAAGTTACAAATTTATATATGAATTTCACAAATGCTTATCAATGTGTGAGTGTGAAACAGGGCTGCCATTGTTGCTAAAAAAAAAATTAAAAAAAACCATTAACATCTGGCAGCACCGCGAGTTGCTCAGTTGTTTACAAAATAAAGTTGCGAGAGTGGGTGGCAAATGAGTGAGGTGGTGAGAGCGAAAGAGAGTGCAAATGATATTCGCAAGAATTTGTATGTATGTATGCGTGAAAATATGTGCGTGTGCGCCAACCACTAACAACAACACATATCAGCTGTGTGACGTTTGATGTGGATATGCACAAATATGTATGTGTGTATGTATATTTGTGTGCCATTGGCACTGACGCGCCCGTTAGTCGTTAAACAAAAATAACACAAAAATTCTCATTATGTACATACATATGTATGTACATATGTAATTTGAAATTTGTTTCGACAGACCAATAGAAATACAATAATTTGTTGACTATTCAAAACAGCTATAACAAGACAACTCTCACTCTTTCTTTCATTGCAAACTTTAAATAAAATATGTATGTATATACATACATACATACATATGTTTGTTTGTATGTATGTATGAACAAAGCAAAAATTTTATGAATGTACGTATGCAAGTTGCACACAAACAAACCGTCAAAGCGTCAGCGAATACATAAGATTGTATATACTTGCATAAATAAAATACACATATCTAAGAACATAGAAACATATGTATGTAAGAAACACAATGAAACACAACAACGGGGGAAAACAGCAAATAGCAACTACGCAGCGCGAAAACAAAGTTTCCAATTGCATGAAATATTTTTCAACACTGACGCGTTGTTCAACACTTGCTGCCAGCTAGCCAATTATTGCCAAATAACTGTTAGGCCCAATAAGTGGCCGGTTGCATATTTATAACATATATTAAATAACGATTAACATTATTTGCACATTTCTTTGTCGCGATCACTTTCTTAATGCCTACGATTATTGCACAATTTGATGAATTTTCTTTATTGTGACTGCCTGCTGTCCATTGAATTTCATATAACAACAAAAACACTGCTACGTGTACAGCTGTGTGGACGTGTATATGTGGGTGAGAGCGAGAGTGCGAATGCGCGCAGTTTTTGCGTGTGTATGCGGGAGATGCCGATGCCGTTTTTGTGGCGATTGCTTTGAACTTGATTGCGGTTGTGTGCGAGTGACGTACTGAGCTTAAGTGCTGTTGTGTGGACCCCAAGTATACGAATGCATATGTATGCATGTATGTACATATATTTATGTATTTGTTTTAACTTGGGATCCATCTCTATTCAATGGCGTTGCCACTTGACGCATTTATACCGTCAAAAGTGCAACCACAGCGCAGCTGTCAGCTGTTACACCGTTGCTTTCTATTGTTGTTGTTGTATCTAGCAGCAGTACACGGTCAAGGCCACAGCCACGACAAGGGAACCATTGATGAGAGCTGACTTGTCAGTCGAGAGGATAGAGGGTGTTCAGAGGCGCCGCACCGTAACCTTCAAACAACAAGTTCTCGTTCTACATTCGTTTTTAGGTTATGTTTGCTGTAACGAAATAATGGGTGGGGGGCAGGGAGTTGGGTGGTATTCGGACGTTGATTTTTGGGTGCACCAATTTTTAAATTTTAATTATTTATTTATGTAGTAGTAGTGTATGTGGTTTTTCACAGCGCCGTTAAGCAATTTAATTTAAAAACAAAGCAAAAGATACAGATACATATATATGTACGTTCAAATGCATATGGATATACACATACATTTGTACGTAGAGGCAACGTAGGCACACACCGACACAGGCACACACACACACACAACCACAACCACAAGCACAGAACAGCTGATGACGTTTGTTATTTTGTTCGCGCTGATTATTTTGCAAATAAAAGAGCAACGAAAATGAAAAGAACAAAATGCCATTGAAATTTATTTTGGCATTTTGTTAAATGAAAAGTCAAACACCAAAATGGCGCATTAATTAAGCACAGTTTGAATTTTGATCAATTGAATTATTTACTTTGAATTTCACCAACAAATAATCTGTGAATCAAAATCGAACTTCAACTGCTCTTGTTAAATTCAATTTCAATGTTGATGATGTCAAATGAGAATGAAAACTGACTGTTTTTGTGTTCCGCGGACAGAGGCAACGACTACGACTACAACGGCAACAGCGACGGCGACAGAGAAACGGCCGCTATGGCGAGACGACGCGTCGTCGTCGCCTGTGTTTCGTTCAATTGAGCGCAGCAGCAGCAAAACATGGTGTAATTAATTAAGGTGTAGTCCTGCGACTAGGCAGTTACCAGCTGCCAATAGCTTGTGAGCGCTTCACTGACAACAATGATCGTAACGACTGAAAACACTAGTTAACTAGTTGCTACGACTGACATCACTGGTTAACTTGTTGCTACATTCCATTTCGAATAGGTAGAATATTATATACCCTTGTGGAGGGCATTATAATATTGTCACGAAATGTGTAACTCATTGAAGATGTTTTCGACTATAAAACATATAAATTTACCATAGGAACGATCAGACGTAAATCCAGTTGTTGTAAAATTTGTTTTATATATATTGACCAAATTTAATTCAGTTTTATTACAAAATTTTCAATACCATAGCTGTCATAGGAATGATCATTCGAAAATTAAGTTTATGTATGCAAACCTCATTTGTTGATTTTTTTTTTATAAAAACTTTTCAAAACTAAACGTATTTGATACAAGGAATCATAAGGATGCTAAATAATGTACCTAGGCATTTTTGGCATTAATTAAAAATTTTAATCACAAAATGTTAATTGTTTTAATTATTTTTTAAGACAGCGAATATGTTAGAAGAAAACATTATGTTTATTTTTTTGTATCATAAGAATGTAGTTTCAGGATGATAATTAAGTAGCGCAATTGGCAACTAATTAATGAGAGCGCTTGCTCGCAGACACCACCAGAACATAAATTCTTCATGAAAGCAAAATAACGAAATGTGTTTATTTGTTTTTGATTTGCCTGTGGTTGTGCTTGTGTTTTTGCCTCACAATACACTGCGGTCGCTCGCTCAGCTAAGAGTTGTTTTTGTTTTCATTGCTGGGGACTCTCTTTCACTTGCGTGTGTGGCTCAGACTCAGCTGTTTGGCTGTTGTTGTTGATGGAAAATCGAGTGCAGCTGATGTATCATATGCAAATTGAGAGGCAGAAAGAATTTGTATGCATGTTTTCCATGTAATGGAATTTTTGTATGATCTGGCCTCAGCCGCAATATCGGAAGAGGCAAATTTTCTATAGTATGCATGTACTGCATACATACATACATATGTATGTACATATATATGTACATATGCATGTATGCATGTGGGTGGGTGTGCATTGCTGTTTACCTCTGCTCTTTCCCCTCTGACATTTAGGCAAATTGGAAGCTTCAGCTATTGCATAATCATTTCAACAGTCTTGCTCGGTTTGTTTGCATTTGCATTTGCCCAGCGCTGCCTATACCAAAGCAGAGCAACAACAACAACAATGTTATTGTTTTTCAAGGTCACACACACATGCACACACTAAAAGCGTACACCGCTACGTCCCTAACACCCACCGGCCATCATCAGTTGCGTTCAATTGTTGTGTCTTTGCCGTTGGATGCTCTCTCTCGCTCAATCGTTCACTCTCATTGCTCGATTGTTGCGCTCTTGCAAACAAAACTTGCCGGGAGCAAGGCACAAGCGTTCAAACTTGCTATCTCACATTCTGTCCATACTGTACATGTTTGTACATATGTGTGCGTGTGTGTGTTTGTGGGTTTTTTGTTTGTGGGCCGCGCAGGCAACGGGAGGATACCGTTATGCATTCAATGTGTGCGTATGCGTGTTAGTTTTCAGGGTCAGGGAAATTCGATTTTTGTCGCCGTCGCTGTTGTTGTTGTGAATAGGCCTTAATTTAAGACAATGACAGAGCAATCATTTTTAAGGGCGAACACAGAACTCGTAAATATTGTCAATGCTAATGAACCTCTCTACTTTCATACATACATACATACATAGATAGAAATATACAAAGATATGTACGTACAGTGCGTCAATAACGTCTTTGTACACTATGCGTATGTGTACATACTTATGTACATACATATGTATGTATTTAAAAAGCTATATCTTTTAATTATCCATAAAAGTTTCATCACATTGCAATTGAAAGCACACCGCGGGATCAAAAATGCATTCTCGGAATATATGTACATACATACTATAATGCTTACAAAATAATAACGTTTTTGGTTAATTGGAATAACAGAAATTAATAAAACTTAGATAAAAGACAAAATTAAGATCACAAACGTGAAAATTGTTCAAATTTTGACAAAGTTATAAATGCTCGTAAACATATTACGTAATTGCACACGTTTACCTATTTACTCCCTGTTTTTATTAAGATCTTTTGGAACAACATTCATAACTAAATTTTAATGAATCCTCCTTCAAATCGAGAGCTCGACGATTCACTAGGTCAAGAAAGTGTCTTGTTGCTTGTGCTTTTTATATTCCGTTTCAAAAATATTTTGTTTTTATATGGATTACGTAATCATATGCTAAGGACCCTCCCCCAAGGAATCAAGCGTAATCATATGGTTGACATTATAAAATATGAAGCAAAAGTTATACAATTTTAACAAATAGTAGTATGTTGACGAAAATATTGAGCTATGGTTAGTTTTAGTACAATATCGATCAAAAACAAGATTTTTTGAACAGCCATTTAAAAAACCACTAAGCTTGCAATTTAGAATTATAAAGGCACCAATAAAAACTGTCTCATGCACAAGTTGACGAATGTTTAAAGTAATTTTTCGGCTGACTAAATTGCTTAGACGTAGAACTCAAGAATGCGAATAAACAATCAATATATTTTCGTATACATGTATAAGAAAGGAATACCAGCAAAACTTTAGCAAGAAATGAGTTCGTTATTAATTGGACTTATAAGATGACACTTCCATCTAAAATTTAGGTCCAATATCAAAATAATATGCATTTATAAACTAACATATCTTTGTGTTTCCTATAGCGAGTTCATAAGGCCGTTGTAGTTCATTTTAGTAAATTAATGTTACATTCTGTATTAAAATTCTTCTCCTACGCGTTTCGGAGTTTGTTACGCCTTACTCAGAGAGTCTGGCTTAACATACATATAAAGAACATTTACATACAGATAAAGATTTAACATACATTTCGATTTACATTAAAATACATACATGTAACTTATTTTTGTTTTTTTTAATATATATATTTATGTAAACATACAGGAAGGAATTAGCAGATCCTTGTCGCTTTTACATATATGATGTACATATGTATATACATACATATATATGCATCACATCTAAATGTTTCTATAACGCTGTACGAAGACATTTTGTACACACTGTATGCATACACACGTAGATATGTATGTGCATAAAAAGGCAGCTGACTCGCACACTTCCGTAAACATATATACATAAATATGCAGGCAAGCACATACATACATACTTATGTATGTAAGTATGTATATTTTGATAGATGTTTATTATTTCTATTTCAAGAAGAAATACAAAAAAGAACATACAGAATGATAAGGCGGCTATTTAGTGGAGAGTGTTATCGAGCGAGCCAAGAGGCGTTAGGAGAATTGTTGTTTAGGCTATGATAAGCGCTAAATGTTGTTATTCTCTGGCCAACAACAAAATACAAGAAACGACAGCATCTTAGGAATGCACCAAAACCGATACATGAGACCGTTCAGTGCACAGATTGATTTACTCCATTTGAGTTAAGAACAGTTGGGAAATGTGATCAAATAATGTCACAGTTTTTACTCCCTGTACCCACAAAATGGGTAAAAAGGGGGTATTACATCTGTGCAAATGTATGTAACAGGCTGAAGGAGACATCTCCGACCCCATAAAGCATATATATTCTTGATCAGTATCAAAAGAGATTTCGATTTGGCCATGTCCGTCTGTCTGTCCGTCTGTCCGTCTGTATGAACGCGTCGATCTCAGCAACTACATATGTATAAGAGCTAGACACACCAAATTTAAAATGTAGGTTTGTGTATAGCGGGAGCAGGTCATGTTTATTTTAGATTTGAGTTATCTCCGCCCGTTCCCCCGCAATTCGATAAAAACCGTTTTACAGGAACAATTTTCAAAATATAGATTTGGGATTTGGCATGTGTAGTACTTTGGCCACTCTTAATCTATTGCCCAAGTTTCAAGTCGATCGGATAACAAACACGGCAGTTATTCACGAAAGAAGATTCAGTGCTGGAGCGCGGGGGAAGAAGAAGCACAGCCACAACTTAAAATTCTTCGCTTGCGCTGCGCTTGAGCTGGCGCTCGAGTGTGTGCGTCTTTTGTGTATGTGTGTGTGTATGTGTACGAAGATGCGATTGGAAATTTTTGACCTGTGTACAGGGAGTTTCGTAGTCGGGTATACTCGACTATAGCATTCTTACTTGTTAAAATTGCCTTTATAATATACTTTCAAATATATATTGTAGAGGCCATAAATACGAGATAGTTTACATATAACCGTATATAAAATGAATAAGATAGAATATAATTGGATTTCCCGAAATCGGAGAAATGATATTGGAAAGTGAGTTTGAAGTCGATTGGTTGGTAAACAAAAATAGTTTCATACAACAATTTTCGGCGATTTTCCACGCTTGTGGGTGGAACATAGATTGAAAACTACTGTGATAATTTGCGCATCCTAGCTCTTATGGTTTGGGCTGTGCGATGATTGCCAATTAGTCAGTCAATCAGTCACCAATCAGGGCAAACTAATATATATATATGTATATCACGCATAGATAGGTAGCTTCACAATACTTATACTATCTATCAATGTACCACATAGTACAATATTGAAACGTAACCTTAGTTCTCAAATAGACCCAAGATTATTCCCACGAAAAAAATTGTAAAAAGGAAAAATAATTTTTAAATAGTATATTTTTACATCAGATAAATCAAAGACTACAATACTACAAGATAGGCAACGCAGTAGAAAATAGTGGCATAAGGGCAGCTTCCATTTTGTTAAATAAATAGCGCTCGTTAGGGATTTTTTCATTCGCCAAAATAGTTTGGTAAACGCTGCTCTATAGCATATCTCACTCACCTAACTAATCAGTCAATGCGTTTAGCGTTTGAGCACATCGATAAAGGTCTCGTGCGGCACGCGAATGTTGGCAAACATACGCATTTTCTTTTTGCCCTCCGCCTGTTGACGCAGCAGCTTCATGCGTCGCGTCACATCGCCGCCATACTAACAAGGGTAGAAGGGGGTTAGTTATCAAGTTAACATATGTATGTAGGTATGAGCAAACTCACTAGCTTGGCGGTAACATCCTTGCGGTAGGCCTTAATGGTTTCCCGGGCGAGCACCTTGCTGCCGACGCATGCCTGAATGGCGATTTGCACCATCTGCTTGGGTATGAGATCCTTAAGCTTGTGCACCATTTGACGTGCAACGCCAGTGGCCTTGGAGGCATGCACAATGCGGCACAGCTCCTCGACGGGCCGTCCATTGAGATGTATGTCCAGGCGCACCAGATGTGTGAGATGATAGGCATTATCCTCGTAGCTGAAGCTGGCATAGCCAGAGCTTAGCGATTTCAAACGATCATGAAAGTCCAATATGATCTCGCTCAACGGCAGCACATACTTCATCAATATGCGCGACTCATCAATGTTGACCGAGCTCTGCTGCAGTCCACGCCGCTCCACGCACAGTCCAATAATCTGGCCGACGTACTCGGTGGGCGTTATGATAGTGCCGAGCACCAGCGGCTCATAGTACTCCTTAATGCTGGATGGCTCGGGCAGAAGCGCTGCATTTGATATTTCCAGCGTCTCCTTGCCGAACTGTTTGATCAGCTTGGGATTGCCCAGCACAATGCGATAGGTGACCGACGGTGCGGTTATGATCGGTTCGGCGCCGTGCTCTTGCTCCAAACGCTGGCAGAACACCTCCATGTGCAGCAAGCCCAGGAAGCCCAAACGCCAGCCCTGACCCAATGCCGGACTGGAGTCAACGTTGATCGTGACGGCCGAATCGTTGAGCATCATTTTATCAATGGCGTTGCGCAGTGCCACATGCTTGGACTGATCGACGGGAAAGATGCCGGCAAAGACGAGCGGCTGCTGTGGCTTGTAGCTGCCGGCAGCGGCTGCCGGCTGATGCTTCAGGTGAATGGTGTCGCCAATGATTGACTCCTTGCTATTGCGCATGTTGCACGCAACAAGGCCCACCTGGCCAGCTGATAGATTGGGAACCTCTACCTCTGCCGGACGCAGCACGGACAGGCTCTTAACGGGATACACCTTTTTGGTGGCCAGCGATTGTATATCCTGGCCCTGTGATAGCTGCCCGTTGAGCACATAAATGAGATTGAGTGCGCCGCGAAACTTGTCAAACCAGCTGTCAAAGATTAGCGCACGGAATGCGCTCGCCCGCTCCACACGGGGCGGCGGTATCAGCTCAATGACACGATCCAACACCTGGTCAATGCCCGTACCCAGTTTAGCTGACACACGCAGCACTGTGGCCGGCTCAATGCCAAATAGAAGCTGCATATCCTTGGTCACCTGGTCGGGATTGGCATGCTTGATATCGATCTTATTGAGCACCGGCACCACAGTCAATTGACGCTGCTTGGCCAGATGATAATTGGCCACAGTTTGCGCCTGAACGCCATGGCAGGCATCCACAAGCAGTATGACGCCATCGCAGGCAGCCAGCGAGCGTGAAACCTGAACAAAGAGCAAACATAAATCGTAATGTGCTCCACATGAAACTTGTTGAAATGCACCTCATTGGAGAAATCCACGTGGCCGGGCGTGTCTATAAGATTGAGCAGATATAATTCGCTACGGTATGTGTAGAATATGGAGGCTGTTTGTGCCTTCACCGTTATGCCGCGCTCCCGCTCCACCTGCAGATTGTCGAGCACCTGGTGCTGGCCAGCGTTGCGGGATATTGCGCCCGTCAACTCAAGTATTCGATCGGCCAGCGTGCTCTTGCCATGATCTACATGGGCAATTATGCTAAAATTGCGTATACGCTCCACAGGCATCTCGGCAAACTGCCGCAGGAGCGCATCCTGTGACAGCGGCGGGTCTGCATCCCCATCCGTTTGTGATTTGGAATTTGACCTAATTAGGCTTGTGCTTAGCGAACGATATGCCGCCAAACGCTTCCATGTGCATTGGCCAGTTGTTTGGATTAATGTCCAGCGTATAGTTTTGTACATTTTTATAAATTTTCAGCACATTTTCGCATTTCAAGCAGAAATCAGCCGGCACTTTGTAAATGTTACCGCACAACATGTGAGTTGAGCTGCTAGCGTTGCCAGATAACTTCAAATTAAGTAGGTTGGCAGCCTTGAAGTACTTTTTCGTATATGGCAACGCTGTAATAAATATTTTAACCGTTTGCAATGACCGTACAGCTTAAACGTTCAAATAGGGAAAACGTTAATGACGGCGTGCCATTAAATATGACGGCTATGTGATTGATATAAATAAACAAATATTAAACACTCAAGTACTGTATCAACTGTAATTTTAAAATAAAATCTCGAAACTTCAGATTTAATCGATTGCGGGCATTAATGTAAGTATTAATTCGTTTTTTAGAACTTGTTCTTAATAACTTCGTTAAAACTTAATCGCTTTCCATACGGAATGTCTTTTTGGTCAAGTATTGTGTTCTAAATTGACTAGGTATTTCAATTTTGTTCATATTCCAAATTCCAAAAAAAATTGACTACTTTTGATATCCACACTCGATTAAGTGTTATTTCGTGATTTTAATTATTTCAAAAGGTACAATTTTCATGAAAAGTTCAAAAATTTGTTCAGTCCCGACAGTTGAAAATCTAGAAAGAACACTTTTTATAAAGTTAAGATCTTTGGTATGAATCTTTACTGTATATTATTATAGTCCATGCTTGAGTCTTGCATCCATCAGCCTATTATAAGTTCGCATATCAAATATATTGATAAAGCAATATTTTGTAAAATATATGTAAGTCATGGTTTACAAATTGTATAAAAAAAGCATAATATATTTATAGAGGAATATGGTAAAGGAGTAAATTGTTCATATACAGATCAATAAGGATTAATTTTACATAAAGTGCGCGTGCTATGGTTTGTGTTTCGACAATAAGCAATTGCATATAGAGGAGATACATGTAATTGAGTGATAATGATCAAATTTTTTCGAGCACTCAAGTTTTCTGAAGGATAATACACAATAAAATACAAAATGTACATACATATGTTACGATATACATATAAGCTGCAATAGTTTAATGCTCAACACAATTACTTAACGTTATATATATTAATAAACATTTCGAGCATTTGCGCACTTTCTAAATAATAATAAAGATACTTATTTTAACAGAGTTGGAGAAGGACTAACAGATAGTCCTGTGCTGTTTTCACTTTGTTGCTTTAGCGTTTTGTTTTTTGTTTATTTTCATTTTGTTTGAGACTAATAAACAGATACATATAATGTTTTAACATCGGCAGAATTATGTTCTTTTTGCTTAACTTAAATGCGGTACGAGTACAAATACAATAAAAATTACACATACTAGTACAGTGTTAAATATTGACGATTCATGTCTAAATACATACATATAATAGGAATACAGTTGTTATTCATGTTCATTGTTTTAGGAGTGATATGAAGTCTTGTGTATGCGTGTGTGTGTGAGTGTGTGTGTTTGTTTGTTTGTTTCTTGTTCAATTGCCTTGAGATTTAATTTTCGATATTTGACTTGGATTTTGTTGCATGCAAATTGTTTTTGGCAATTGCAATTTACAGTAGTAAGTATAAAAATCACTTTAGCTAAATATATAGTTATTATATATGTACATATGTATATAAATATATTTATACATATATGTTTATATATATATCGAGTATATAGAATGCAAAAATAAACAAACACATTAGCGCCCATCGTGTTACGAAGTTGAATTTCAAGCGCCTGATGATCGCAATCGAAACTTAAATCTGCGTACAAAAAATATATGCTTATATTTATGTATAAATATATATGTATATATCTATATATGTAAATTGCACAAGCGTGTGCTACTCTCTCTCTCTCTCTCTCTTCCTTTCTCTTTCCCCTTAACTGCCACTCGCTTCTGAGAATCCTTGTATTGATGTGTCCTTGATTCTCTCACTTTTGCGCCTGCATGCGCGCCTGCATTTGAGCGAGCATCTCTTGCATACGACGCAGCTCGGCCTCCTTCTCCTGCAGTATGCGGTCCTTTTCGTTCAGACTATTGGCAACCACTTGGGTGGGACCAATATTATCACGATCCGACTTAATGCCATTTTCTTTGCACTTAATGCCCTTGGCCAGTCGATCCGAACGATAGTTTTCATAGTGCACCTCCTGTGTGACCTCCTGCAGGTCCTGCATATGTGTTATCAGCATGGTGCGCAGCTTGATAAAATCACAATGCTCGGGATTCTCAACCTCAACAACGCCCCAGGGATAGAGACGTCCCCGAACCTTTTTGCCCTTTACCTCGAGCAGTGTATTGGCGCCGCAGACGGCAAAAGGCACAGCTTCCTTCAGTTGCTTCACTTGCTCCTTGTAGTCTTCATCCTCATCTGAATCACAGTCGGGCAGTGGATAAATTTTAATGCCATGGCTTTCAATCTCCTGCATAATACGGCATTTCAATCGCAATATCTCCTTCTTTGTGAGACAATCGGCCTTGGCTATAACTGGCACAATGTTCACCTTTGAATGCAATTTCTTCATAAACTCCACGTCCAGTGGCTTCAGTCTACAATTAGCAATATTTTTAGCTTTGCTACAAATTAGAAAATAATATATATATTATGTTAACATTTACCCATGTCCAAATGGCGATATAAAATAAAAGCAGCAATGTATGCGATTGTCAACAATATTGCGACGATTGAGGCCGCTTTCGTCTTGGAGAAAGCGCTCGTATTGCTCATCTATGTACTCCAGTATGGCGCTAAAGCTATTCGAATTGTCGATCGCATCCCCGAAGCCGGGCGTATCCACAACGGTCAGGCGGAGCTTAACGCCACGCTCCTCAATCTCCACGGTAGATGCTTCCAGCTTAACCGTTTGCTTTTGTTTCTCTAATAGTAGTAATAATTTTATATATTTTTGTATTTAGTGCATAGTCAAGACAATTGCTCACCTATAGCATCTGGTATAATGCGTTCCGGGTACAAATCGGTTAAGAACAGGCTGTTAACCAGCGTCGATTTGCCCAAACCCGACTCGCCCACAACCATAAGCGTGAATTCAAAGCCCTTCTTCACAGACTTGCGATGCACTTGATTGGGCAAATTGGCGAAGCCCACATAGCCAGGTGTCTCGATGCTGGAAAACTGCACAACAGACATAACAAATTAAGATCAATTTAAATATCTATCGTACGGGCTCAATAAAGATCATTAATTATACAGATCATTACGTATTTACATTCTTAGAAGAAACAGTAAAACGACAACAAACAAGAAAAGTACAGCTATCTTCGGGATGACAAAAATACACTTGCAGAAATGACATGTGTAAGATACAGCGTTCCGATTTTGATCAATTAAATCAACATACTATAAGAAACATACTCAAGTTTATTGAATTAGGTCGAGATATCTTGAAAAACATTAACATTTTTCTCCGATCATGACATTTTCAAGAGAAGTACGCTCATTGATAGTTTTGTTGACCTTGAATTTTCATGATCATTATCAAAGAAAGGTCTCTATTCGATCGCGACTATGATCACCGTGAATGGGCCACATTACTCTGGCGGCGCTCTTGCATGCATACGATTTCGGCACTGTTCGGATCGTGTCTGTCGGTACGGCATGGTTCGTCTCTTTTGAGGGTCACTGATGGGCGAGCCTGGCTCAAAGAAAGTGGCGGCGTAATTTTGGAATGCCAGACACGCGCGAGTTTCACTTGCATATCTAAGCACACAGATATACATGTACATATATGTATGTACGTATGTTTGTGGTTAATTGCAAGTGTGTATGCTCATATCTTAAGGCCAATGACATTTATGTACACACAACATACAAACATCAGAATATACGCATGTATGTGTGTGTATATATGTAGGTCACAGGCAGGCAGTCAGTCAACAAAGGAAGAATCGAAACATGACGCCGACGCCTTTTTTGCCGGCTAGTGATTCATGCACTTTTGGGTGAACATTGAATTTTTTTTGAATATGACAAACAAATGGAACAATTAAATTAAACATACATACATACACATATATGTGCGTCTGTGTGTGTGCGCGACTGCACATGCAATGCCGAGCTGCACATGCATGGAGAATTTGCATGATAAGCTGCAACACACACAAAAACACAAGAACGCCATCGTCGCGAGCGGGGATTGAAGTTTGGATAAAACCGCGCCCTGTATCTCACAGCTAAATAACTGCGTTGCCAATGTCTGGCACACAAACACCCACAAACACACTCGACATATTTTTTTATATATTTTTAATAAATTTACAAATACTTACGCCCTTTGTATCAGCCATATTAAAAAAACAAAAATTAAATGACGAACAAAATATGTTGTTCATGAACTGAAATGAACTAGAACCAGCACAGTGTATGAGCACGATGTGTGACCAGCATTTGTGATTGGTAAATTAACCTAAGTGTATCGATAACTTATCGGCAATATATAATAAGCCAACGGCAAAATCGTCATACAAAAATGTATTAAACACATTATGCGGAATCTGCAACGCTTAATATTAGTAGGGTGAAAAACAGCTTCAAAACTCTGACGAAGTTCAATTGAGCGATATTGCATTTGTATTGCTCTGTACTCTTAGCCGAGTTGGCACCCCCTTCCTCAGGTTCATGCGATTTGGCAGCATGGAGTTGTGGCGCCCTCTACAGAATGGTTGACTAATGAATTAATACCTATTGGCAGCACCCGTTAATCTTTCAAATTGAATATAAAAATATTATATTTTATGTTACTTTTATAACTGGTAGTATGTATTTTATTTTAAAAACAATAGACATATTTATGTATGCACATGCACTTAAATTCAATACAATACAATACATACATTGATGAAATTAAAATTTGATAGGCTTCAGGATCAGGCTGTTGTTTAACTATTATAATTCACTTGACTTATTTTTGCTCTTTAATATGTATTTTTGCGCCTTCATCATCATCGTTAACTATTTCATAGTATACATTATGTATATATATATATATATATATATATATGTATGTATATCTATATGACGTTGACAAAACATCGACTAGAATATGCAATAATCAAAATATAGAAATTAAGGTGCGCCATGCAATAGAACACCAAAAATGATGATTAAAATCATCACATCAATATAAAATGGCAAACGGCAAAGGAATACACATAGATATATATATATTTTGTTTTGAACTAATGCCCCCTCCTCTTACAGCTACTCCTCCTCGGCAACACCACCCACCACCCACATACCACTTTTGATTAATTATGTTATCAAACGTGGCGCATGCAGCCCGTGCACATTCTCAATGGGTGGGCAGTGGGTGGCGCCCGGCGGTCCCCAGTCGTGGAGGCCACGCGAGTTGGCCAAACGGTGAGTTAGCCTATGGGCAATGCTAAAGCCGCCGCTGCCCTCCAGCTGTGTGAGCACAATGATCACCTGCCTGTGTACAGAGTAAACAATATACATAAGTAATGATATCATTTCAAAACTAATTTGATTTGCACTCACCTTTGCAGTGGCGGCACGGAATCAACGGTTTTGAGTTCACCGCGTGTGGATACCACATTATAGCTCTCCTGACAATCGCATTTCACATGAATCCATTTGTTCTCATGACGGTTCTCCACCATGACCACCAGACCAGCCCAGCCCTGAGCAACGAAAATAAAGCGCAATCAGTTAGAAAGTACACATATAAGTCCTTCGAGACTTATCTTTCCGTCTGTATAAACTCATTAAGGACTCTAATAGCTATACTTAGCAATAATATAATATCAAAAGAAAAAAATTAAAGATTAGCTATCTTCGGAGAACCGAAGCTATAGATCTATGCAGTTAGTTTTTTCATCCAAAAATTCAATTTTTATGCGATCGTTACTATGGAAGCTATAAGCTATTATAGTACGATTCTGATTAAATTTTACCAAACTAAGTAAGGGGAACTACTTCCAGATCTCAGCTAAACAAGCTCTGAATTATTCAATTCAAAGCAGCCCGAAAAATCTTTGGACTCTGGTATGTCAAAAACTGTGTCATCGAGAGAGAGATCTTCATCTGAGCAAGATCGGAGATCAAATTAGTCGGCATACGAGCCGTTAAAATAAACGGCTTACCTTCCACCTAAAGTCTCTTGCCAGAAGAATAGACGTAAGCCTAAGACGCCTCCACCCAGAAGATCTCACCAACTTATACATAATCAATACAACTATTTCATTACTTTCCTTACTTACTATTGTTTAACTTTGTATCAATAATCTTTTTTTTTATTATAATCAGAACGACGATTTAAATAATAAAATCTACCCAGTTAAGATCTGAAGATCCAGATCAGTCTGATAACAATACCAAAAAAAAATACAGCTTATGATATAGTGGTTTTTGATTTTGACCAAGTTTGATCAGCTTGTGTAAAGCAATATGCTTATTCGATTTGGGAAGTTTGGTTACGATATCTTGAAAAACATAAGAGTTTCCATACAAATACATAATTGCCGACCGATTGTTCCTATGGCAGCTATATGTTATAGTTGTCCGATCCTGCCGGTCCACACATATGTACTGTCTGCATCAAAAAGAAGCTTCTGTGCCAAGTTTCATGACGATAGCTTTAAAACTGAGACACAAGTTCGCATAGAAACAGACGGATATCGTTATATCGATTAGACCATTGCTGCTGATCAAGAATATGGTATATATATACTTAGTGGAGTCGGGAACGTCTCCTTCAATGCATTACACATTTCGTGACAACATTATAATACTCTATGCAAGGGTATAAAAAACTTAACACATTTTCTCAGTGTTCCCGTTTTTTCGATTTCGGAATGGAGTCGAGATTCGAAAGGGATTAGAATTAAAAGCAGGATTGATAGATATGAAATTTGGTACGCAGATATTCAAGCAAGTTATTAATCTATACCGCAACAATGGAAACAATCGGATAACATATTTGAAAATACTTACCTTGGTCAAATAGTAGGCGGTCATGCCCTCGCGTCCCTCGTGTCGCTGACCCTTGGTCAGAGTGAGACTGATGATGGCATCGGCGAGCAGATGGGGCGAGGGGGTTATCTGTTCCACGAGCAGCCGCTTGGAGCTGTGTATGGCCAGAATGCACTGCGGATACTGATGCGGGTCCTCGATGCCCGTGTGCCAGTGATTGAAGGCCAGACAGACAAGCAAATAAATGTCACGCTCCAGCATTTTGTGGCAGCCAACAAAGCCGCGTACCTAGAGACGCCAAAGAATGGAAAGGAGGTGGGTTTAGGCAAGGATTAACTGCGGATGATGATTCATTTACCTGACGCTTGCTGTGTTCGACAAGGCGTCCGATTTCCGGTGCGGCCGGCGAGCGTGTGCGGAATATTACAACACAGAGATCAAGCTGTGAGCGTTGCGACTTCTCCGAGTTGCGCTGACCTTCTTGGAAGAGCGTAAACTCGGCCTCGGTGGGCTCGAGTACAGTGAGCAGCACGCATGAGATGGAACAGAGGGGCTGGAGTGTGCCCTGCAGACGCACTTCGTTCCAGCCGGAGCGCACCTTGCATATGTCAATGCAATCAAAATAGTTGAGCACATCCTCAAACGAGATCCAAAAGACGCCCTCGGAGGCGCCATGCGGCATTAGGGCGTCACGCAAATCGTCTGTCCACAGCGACGAGTCGTCTGACCAATCGCCGCGCCACGAGTAATGTCCCCAGGGATTGCGCAGTTTGAGCAAACGATGTCCCTGTATATCCTTCACATCCAGCACGGAGTAGGCATGGCGTGGCCGGAGCCCCTTATGCTGATACTCCTCCTCGTCGACCTTCATGTTGCCACCGCCGCAGCTGGCGCCCATTAGGAAGCGCACACAGCGCGAGCTCAATAGCTGCGCCCAAATCAGATCCTTGTCCAGCTCATCCTCGCTGGGCATTGGCAGCGAGCTGGCCTGCAGCGGTATGCTCTCACAGGGCGCGCCCGTCAGCGTGGCCAGACCCTCAATGGCACGGCCCGAGACGAGGGCCTCATAGCAGCCATGGATTTTGGCCACAGCCTTCTCAATTAGGGGCACCCAAAGCTGCTTGCGCTTGGCCTGCGAGTAGACCAAATGTCCGCGCTTGTCGCATGGCAAGAGATCATCCACGAGTACCGTTGTCCACTTGCCATCCTTGCAGAGGCGCACCTGATAGGCGCCCTGGGCGCATATCTCTTTCGTAACCAGCACCTCCTTGACCAGATCCTCGCGCTCCGCCAGTACAGCCAATGCGCTGAGCAGCCAACAGTTGCCCAAAACGCCCTGACAGATGTCCGAGGGCAGCGGGGTGCGAAAGACCGCCCATGGCGGATAGGCACCGCCATCGCAGTTAATCTCGTGTGGCCGGCGCCACTGTACCACCGGATTGCCGCCATCGGCCACGCTGCTAGCCGGATTGTAATATAAACTCTTTGGAGCTGGCGGGAATGAATCATCCACGAAGAGCTCATTATTATCCCGGCAATATTGTATTATGTTTTGCCATTTGGTCAGCGCTTCTGTCTCCTCCAGCTGCCGCAGATTCTCCATCAGTTTGCTCTCCTGCCTGATCTCAGTTAGCGCCGTCACGCGCATCGCTTTGCGGGCCAGGGCATCCGTTAGAACCGCATTGACCAAGCCACGGGGACTCGAGCAAATGTCACAGACAACCGAGGCGGCGCAGTTCTCATAGGTGCAGGCCGGGCACTGCCATTTCTTGACTGAACCGGTGGACACCAGCTGTTGTTGCTGATGCTGCTGTAAATTGTAGGAGGAGCTGGAGGAGATGCCAATTGATGTTGGCAGCGCCATGCCGGCTATGGATATATTGCGGGGCACTATGGAGCCGCCGGTGCTATGACGCTTCGGTATGGCGCCTGATGAGCTGCGCAGCTGCTGCTGCTGCTGTTGCGGCTGCTGATTGACTGCTGCCTGCGCTGCTGCCGTTGGCATAACCACAGCAGCAGCAGCAGCAGGAGCACGAGGCGATGGGCTACGGGATACACGATGTGCCACAATAGGCAATTGAAGCTGTGCGGTTTGTGTGGGGGTTGGAGTGTTTAGTTCACCGACCGGCTGTATAGCAGCTGCATCTTGCTCCTCATAGGACTGGCCATCGGGTCTCTCGCGCACTGAATCCACCGGCAGCAGCCGCATCGATTTACAGGCAATGCACTGGCCAACGGACAGCGAATTCTTGAGCGTACAATGGCTGCAGCTCCAGAATTCGCCCTTGCGCAGCGTCATATCCTCAATGGATGAGATGCTCTTCAGCTTGGAGCCGCCGCAGACAATGCACGCCATCGCCGTGGAGTAGTTAACCAGCGTGCACTTCTTGCATGTCCAGGGCTCATCGCTGCGCGGTTCCAGCGCCAAAGCAGGCACTAAACAAAGGATAACATAAAGATGCACAAATGTATTGGTTATGGTAGCTTGGGAACACTTACGCGCTGCTGAGTCTGGCTGCTTGGACAACGTCTCGCACATCTCACAGGACTCGGACCAGAGACGATTGTAGGCATAGGAACATTTGCCGCATGTCCACATCTTGCGGCTGCTGCCATGCAGCATCATCGATTGCTGCTTATTGTCGTTGCGCGCTGTTGCAGGAATGAGGCGGTCTCTGCTGCTACTGCTGCTGCTGCTGCTGCTGCTCGCCGGGATTGCTGCCTCATGCGTGCTGCATACACGCGCACACACACACACACACAGACACACGCAGGAGACAGAGAGAGAGAGCGCGCGAGAGAGAGAGGGAGTAGAGTGATGGAAGAGAGCGTCAGAACTTACACACAATCAAGTGCCATGCATATGCTTAAAAACAATCAAAGAAAATTAAAATCACAACAATGCTTTAGTCGAGCATATATCCGACTGCAAGATACCCTGTACCCAGCTATGAAATACACAATCCGCGCTATATAATACTGAAACTAGTTTCTTAAAAGAATTTTGCGTTTATTATCCAACCGACTTGAAATTGTCCAAAACTCAGACTCAACTTTAAAATTGTCCTCATAAAACGTTTTTCACGAATTGTCTGATATATAAAACTCACTTGATCTGCATATGGGGTATACAGGAACTTACATTCCAAGATTGGTGTCTCCAGCTCTTATAGATCCTGAGACAGACGGACAAGGCTACTTTATAGCTGCCTAATTCACCCTGTTACATAGATTTGCACAGATTTAGTATCACGTCTTAAACATTTTTGTTTGTTTGGGTACAGGGTGCTATTAACAATAAAACATTAAATAAAACAAAAGCGGCTGCTGCTGCGGCAACAGTAGATTGCCTTTTAATTGAAAGAAAAAAAATAAATTAACGAAAGCAACAATACTTAAAGCACACAACAAAAGATTATCTTCGGCACGCCGAATCATTTATACACTTGCTGAATGTTATGGAAGTACTATCTATCTATATGACTCATTTTGAAAATGATTATAACCGGGCCAAATGCAATTAACAAAGTAACTGATAAGCAACACTCTAGGGTCGACTTGCGAATGCCCTGTAGATAAATATCTTAACTTTCTCTATGTGTGTCAGTAGCACAAACAAATACTATTGTTATTCGTTTAAATTTATATGACTTGCTCTATGCCACAGCATTTGAAGTGAGTTGAAGCTATAAACTCCGATGTCCCCAGTGTATGCCATCCTATCTAAGTATAATATTTGTTTTTCACACTTTAGTAACACACTACTTGAGTAAAAATCATTCGGAATAAGTATATAAATTCCGAATACAACTTAAATCAGTTTTGCTAAGGCAAAAAAGTCTACAAATTCAATCAAAAATTTAAATACAAGATCAGATACGAATTGGTACAAAAACTAGCTTTAAATTGAATAATAAACCTAAAAAATAAATAATTAGGTAATCACTAGAACTGTCAGTGCTAACATGAATAAAATACTTGTAATTACCAGTTACAATTACTTGAGTAATTAAACACAAACCCTCAAGACTAATTCTTCGTTTTTAACCATATCGTCGATTTTAAACAATTACATTTACTTTAGTAATTGAATTCAATTGAGTAAAGCTCAATTATTCAATTAATTACCAATACAATTACTTATGTATTTTTGCATAAGCAGAAGTAATTGATTTATTAATTGCTGGTATTTAAATGGTTGTAATTGTAATTGCTGGTATTTAAATAGCCCAATTAAAGTTCTACCTCTAAAATACACTCAAATAGAATTACTTAAATGTAATTGTTGGTAATTGAAAGTAATTAAATAACCCAATTGAAGCTTAGCATTAGCTAGTTGAGATCACAGAGCATATTGAAATATTCAAATACTGTCTAGGTTAGGGTATATGCAATCAGTCAAGCGCAAGGCAACAAAAAGAAGAAAAAAATATATAAAAGAAATCAAGTACACGTAAACTAAAACATATATGTATATACATCTATAATATATAGACGTATATATGCTACTTTGTATGACTAAGCGCGTTGAAGTAATCAGCAAACAGCCAAAGAGTAATCAAAAAGAATATTAACAAAAGCGTTGTTGATAAGTATGCATTTAGTTGTTGTTGCCCCGGCGATAGGGCGAACAAATTGTAGATCAAATATCGCCCTTATCTATTAGGGCGGCATTATCTATTTGTTTTGCATAGTTGTTGATGTTTGTTGCGTACATTTTGGATTCAGTCGTTTTGCGCGGTCCCTTCCACACCTTGGCATAAATTGAATGCTCAGATGCATTATAGTACTCATTATTTGTTGTTGTTGGTGTTGCTGCTGCTGCTGTTGTTGCCGTTGTTTTTGTTGTTGTTGCTGCTGCTGTACTGGCATTGGTTTCAATGTTGTTTGTTTCATTGCTGCTGAGCTCTGTTGCTGTTGCTGCTGCTGCCTCACTACTGTTATCAATTACATCAATGCTGCTGTTGTTGCTGTGACTGCTGCTGCTGCTGTTGTTGTTACCCAGCAGCAACACTGCACCACCACCACCACCAGCAGCACCAGCAGTAGCAGCAGCAGTGCCTGTTGGCGGCGTTTCAGTGCTTAGCTTCTTTTTCTGCAGCTTGTGCTGTTTGTTAACCTGCGCATAAATGGGCGCCATTGGCTCCGTTTTAAGTTGCTGTTGCTGTTGCTGTTGTTGCTGCTGCTGTGCAATTGCAACACATTCGTTTTCATATAGCTGCTGATTCAGTTTGTTGTTGTTGTTATTATTATTGTTATTATTGTTGCTGCTACTGCTGCTGCTGGTATTGTTGTTGTTGTAGGTTGTATCACAGTGCTGCATGTTTGGATTACGAATGTTGTTGCTGCTACGCGTGGCAGGTTCCGACCAATCGTTAACCGCTATAAAGACACCGTTGCGCGGTATGGTAAACTGTGAGCTCGTGTTACCGCCGCCGCTGCTGCTGCTGCTGCTGCTAATTATGTGCTGGTTGCCGCTGCCCTCACGCAGCTTGGGCTGCGATTGTCGCATGGGTTTGGCTGCTGTTGCTGCTGCCGCTGCTGCTGGCGTTGCTGCTGCTGGGGCCTTGCCCGATCTTGATAGCGTTGTAATGGTAAAATTATATTTCTTCTTGGCACAGCTGTCGCGTACTTTGTTATTTAGGTTTTTATTGTTGTTGTTCTGCTTGCGGCGACAGAACGTATCGTTGGCAATGGCAAAACGCGAATTACTGCAGGCGGCGGGCGGCGGTAAGCGATTAACTGCGTCAGCAACAGCTGGCAAACCTGCAATTGTAGCATGAAAGACGGGCATAGACTAAAAGGACTCAATGTATATACTTACTAGCTTTGTTTAGTTGCTGCTGATAGGAGTTTGGCGTTTCGATGGGCAGATTAAAGATGTCCTTGCCGAGGTTGTTTACATAGCAAATGTGACAGCTGCGGCCCGAGGATGTTGAGGCGGCTGAGGAGTGCGTTATAGAGGAATAACTGGAGCTGCTGTTGCTCTTATCAATGGAGTTGCTCAAGCTTTGGGTGCGACGAAAGTATGAATAACGTCGTCCCTTAACGTGAAGCCTATTGGAATGTTGCTGATAATGCTCCTCCTGCTGCTCCTGCTGCTGATAATGATATTGATGATGATGCAAATGCTGTTGCTCGCGCTCTAGCTCCTTCTGCTGTTGCTGCTGCTGCTGCTGCTGATCTGTGCCGGTTTTTAGCTCCAGCTGTACCGAACCAGCCGCACTTGTTGTGCATAGCGTCTCCTTGTAGATGGGCGCCAAATAGCTAACCGTGTCACAGATGACACAGTGCCATGTCACCGAATTGTTATCCGTATCGCAGGCGCGACAAATCCAGCGTCGATTTAGCGCCGGATTTGAAAAGTGACGATATAGCTCAATGGAGCTTTTTATATATTTGCGTGTCTCCTCGCAATCGATGCAATTGGCTGGCAAATTTTGGCTATTGCGTTGCGGACGCTTTAAGCAGCCGCGCAGCAGCGATTTGTAAACATGTCCGTGCACGTTCCCGATCCCGATCCCGATACCCATACCGATACCGATACCGATTCCATGGCCCTGCTTGTTGTTCTGCTCAATTCTGTAAACATAGTAGAAACGGAAACGGAAAAAATGGAAACGGAACAGCTAACGGTTAACAGTTATAACTGCAAGAGCTGCACTCGTTTCCTGATTGAGGGTAAGGGGGGTTTCGAGGGAGGTGCTTGAAGTTTGACAGCAAGGTTATTTCAATGTGGTAGGATCACCTGCCTGCAACGTGCATATACTATTTTGTTTGATATTTGCACATTTATTTTGCATACTTTTATATATTTTTTGTTGCTATTTATTGCTTTTTATGTTGTGCACTTGACGAGAACGTAGAACGGACCAAAAGTCGAATCAATAGAATTGTAAACAAAGTTTTCGTTTGTTTCAAATCGATTTTCCCCAAAAAAAAAGCGTTGCTTTTTTGGTCAGCTTTTTGTTGTTGTTGCTGCAGTTGCTTCAATTGTTGTTGTTATTGTGTATACACAAACACACACACAAACACACACACACGTACACGCACACGCACACACAGACAGTTAGAGAGAGTGAGGAAAAGGTAGAGAAAAGGACAAACACGCACGCACGCACGCACAAACACATGCAATTTCGTTTTGTTTTGTGTAACGGTAAATGTTAGCTGAAGTTTCTGTGTGCTTGCAATACACCCACACACACACATACATAGGTATGCGCACACGCACACACGCATACACACACACATGCTTACCTGGTCACAGCTTTGTGCTTATCAACAATTGTCGCGACCTCCTCTTCATCACATTCGGCACCCAACTCCGTCACCACACCCGCACCCGTCCCCGTTACTGTGCCTTGGTTTTCATGCTGTCGTTGTTGTCGTTGCTGTTTTTGTTGTTGTTGTTGATGTTGATGTATCCAAGTGCTTTGGTGTCGCGGCGGCTGCGACGACGACGACGTCTGCTTCTGCTGTTGGTACAATGTTGCGGTAGGACTGGGGAATACCTTGCGCACGGTGCCACAATTGTAACATTTTAATGATTCGGTTGGATTAATGGTGTTGCATTTGGTGCACGACCATTGCAGTACCGATGATATTGTGCCCATATTGAAGCTGCAACTTAATTCAATTGTAATGTAATTCACATTCGATTCAAAGAATTCGATGCCTGTATTTGATGAGTTAGTTATGGAGGAGGGGTGGGGGGTTGGTTGATTGGTGGAAGGATGTTTTGCTTCACAGCCAGCGGTCAATTATTTTATTAAACAGTCTCACGCCGCGCGCTGATTTAATACTTTTAACTGTTGCACCACAACACATATTTAGTATATATTGTGGGCCAACCTTGTTGTAGATACAGATCCTTAAGCAACAATAAGCTAGCGCCAGCCAGCAGCCAGCCCACCAAACCTACAGATGAGCGATAGTTTAGTGCCGTCGCTAAAATTATATCGAATGATAAAATATGATAAAAAATACTACAAAAAAAAATGCAAAACAAATCAATTGAATCTCTATAAATATGCGTGCCAATAAAAAGCATGCATTTATTTGGCTTGCTGTTCTGTAAGCAATAAGCAAACGAAAAATAGACAGTCGTATTTATGATTTTAATTCTCATATCAAATTTTGTTTTCTACTCCACAGCTGTAGGAAAATATTGCATCAACATCAAACAGTGAAGAGTGTGACCAAGTAACTATGATCCAAAGAGTGTGCAGCATGTATCGATAACGACAATAAATTAAAAGTTTGGCGGTAAATGTTTACTTAAGGAACCTCTAGTTAGTCTTTTTTGGTTAAAACAAAATTACCCGGAATCTTTCTCAATGCCATTTCTGACAAATACATACATATGTTCATATATAGCATTCGTAACATCAAAAAAGTGAAAATGAAGCCAGAATAAATAAAATATTTAAGTCAAATCTGAGCGCCTCGACATTTTTTTGAGCTAGCGAACAGTGTGTTAAGAATTTGCAACATTTACTAACACTACTCATACGCGCATACGCACTTGCCAGTATTGTTTTATTTTATTTCTCATACACATATCGATATCGCCCAGAAGATCGATAGCTTGGGAATCGTGAAATACCAAATATCGATACAATATTACGATATTGTTGCACCCTCGTGCAAGTAAACGTGTTTTGGCTTCAAAACAATTTGTTAAAGCTGCGGCATGCAACAACATAGACCGAAGGGTCCTGGCAAACCAGGACCAAGACCGTCCAAGCCGGGCAACAAACACAAAGGTCAGAGCAACAACAAACAGAAACGAACCAGGGAGCAATCGCTTTCAAAACTGGCCGCAACGGATTCGGAAATCGAGGAGCTAAAGGCCAAATACCTCGAATTTGATGCAAGCAGCATTAAATCATTTGCACACTTTCCACTGTCGCAGAAAACGCAAAAAGCTTTGGCCGAGTCCAAGTTCACAACGCCCACAGAAGTGCAGCGCCAGAGTATTGGACCCGCTCTCCAAGGCAAGGATGTACTCGGAGCTGCGATTACGGGCAGCGGCAAGACTTTGGCCTTTCTCATACCGGTATGTCCTACTATAAATAAAGTATTTAAGCAGCCTACCAGCACCGTCAGCTCGAATATACGCGCACTTCAGGTTGTGGTCAGAGCGTTTGTCTACTTCATTTCTTATGAAGTCCTGTCTAAGGGCTATAGGGGATCCTACCAGAAAAATTATTGACAGGTCCAACGATTCTCAACTGAAACCAAGCATTATAGGCACTGTATGCGTTCAAATGGCGCTACAGATGCACTCTTCCATCCATTTGCTATGTTATGTTATGTTTTAGTGGTTCCCTCCTGTTGCGAAATAAACCATTTCCTTCTTTTATATCTAACTAATAAACGTTTCTCACATATTTTTTCAGGTGCTCGAGCATCTGTATGTCAACAAATGGTCACGCTCGGATGGCGTGGGTGCCATCATCATATCGCCAACGCGGGAGCTCGCCTACCAGATATTCGAGACGTTGAAGAAGGTGGGAAAACATCATGATTTCTCAGCGGGTCTCATCATTGGCGGCAAGAATCTGAAGTTTGAGCGAACGCGAATGGATCAATGCAATATATTGATATGCACGCCGGGCCGTTTGCTGCAGCATATGGACGAGAATCCTTTGTTTAATACGACCACGATGGAGGTTTTAGTCTTGGATGAGGCAGATCGCTGTTTGGATATGGGCTTTCAGCGGACGCTCAATTCGATACTTGAGAACTTTCCGCCGGATCGTCAGACGATGCTATTTTCGGCAACACAAACGAATACGCTGGAGGATCTGCAACGTCTCAATCTACAGGATCCCGTCTATGTTGGCTATGGCACCAATGAAACGTCCGCTACATCGGCGGTCTTGGCTGTGCCGGAGTTGCTGCAACAAAGCTATGTGGTGCTGCCGCTGGAGGAGAAAATAACCATGCTCTGGTCGTTTATTAAAAACCATTTAAAGCAGAAAATCATTGTGTTTGTCGCCAGCTGTAAGCAGGCCAAGTATCTTTATGAGATATTTTGCAAACTGCGCCCAGGCGTTGGCCTGCTTGCTCTCTACGGGACCTTGCATCAGGATCGCCGCATTGCCATATACGAGGACTTTCTGCGCAAGAGCCATGTGGTCATGTTTGCCACAGATGTGGCGTCGCGCGGTCTTGACTTTCCGTCTGTGAATTGGGTGCTGCAGCTTGATTGTCCCGAGGATGTATCCCAGTATATACATCGGGCGGGCCGCTCGGCGCGCAACAAGTCGCGTGGCGAGTGCCTTCTGGTGCTGACGCCCAGCGAGGAGGAGCACATGATTGGCGCGCTGCGGGAGCAGCTTAATTTGGACATACGCTGCGTGCTAATCGATTCCAAGAAGCTATTTTCGCCGCGCATCAAAATTGAGGCATTTCTAGCCCAGTTTCCGGACCTGCGCGCCTCCGCCCAGCGCGCATTTCTTTCCTATTTAAAGTCTGTGTTCCTTATGCGCAACAAGCGGCTCTTCAATGTGCTCAGCCTCGACTTAGATGCATATGCGCAGTCGCTGGGCTTG